>CM074512.1:8755000-10005000 GCA_037379345.1 Perna viridis
TCGAGCACCATATGATTATCATATGTAGCACATTTGGCTGTGTAGATGTGGTCCATACCATTGAAATACCCATAGCTTTGTTTATATATGTGGTCCTAAGCATGGAAATATCCAATTATTTTTATAGATGAGGTCAGTAGCATTGAAATATCTATTGATATTATTTGGATGTGGTCAGTAGCATTGAAATATCCATTGCTTTGGACTGTCAGAAAATATTAACTTACGGGGAAACAGTCTAAGGATTCTGTCAGTAACATATCACCAAATATATTTCTACAATGTGCTGCCATTTTTGCTTGTTGTTTTTGTCTGAAATGAAAAGCAAGTAATTTTACTACAGAAGTTCAATATCCTTTATTTATCCAGTTATGTTTTCTACAGCAGAGTTACGTTCTAGTATGAGAGGAGAAGAGTTTGAAAATGACAACAACAATCACCAAATGATGGCAATAGCTCACCTGGCCTTCGGTCAGGTGAGCTAATAAAAATGGAAAGCCTATATCAAAGGAAACAAGCATCTCGTATCCATATGTCCCCCACTGCAGCAAAAAAATTTGACAGGCAAAAGTCGCATAGCTCCTGCACAATTTGTCAAATCAAAATGGCAGTGCAATATGATCAACTACATATGGTGACTGACAATCTCATGAAATTCAAATAAAATCCATTGAGCAGTATCTGAGGAGTTGCGTCCACAATGTTCCTATAGTGTAGCATGCATAAATTCAACAAAGTCCCATCAAGCCAATAAAATTTGTTGAATCAAAATGGCCACACAATATGATCAACTACAAATGGTGACTATAAACAATACACAATATCATGGCAGTCAATGGAAGTTTTTTTAGTTATAGTCCAAAAATTGGAAATTGCCCCATTTTTATATGAACAAAGTCCCACAACACAAAAAAGTAAAATCCAAAATATACAAAAATCAAAAGGAAGCTTACATTTATTGATAGAAATAATTAAACTAAAGTTCCTGAATATTCCATGAAGTGTTTTCTCTTAATTGTGCAAAATGTGAAATCCATTCCATTCAGTGGTATAGGAGAAGTAATGGATAAGACAAGCCCCCCCCCTCCCCCCTACTACCACCACCACCATGTCTAGATATTCAAACAGGCCATGTTTTGCTATGTGAAACCCCTAAATTGATTCAAATCAAAATCTAAATTAAGAGGTACACAATGGGATTCTGTGAAAGATTAATTTCATTCCATCCAGAGGTATAGGAGTAGTGATGGATAAGAGATGGTTCCCCCATGTCCTGATATTCTCAAATGACAAAGTCCATGTTTTGCTATGCGTAACACTCAAATTGATTCAGTTCAAAATCTGAAATAGAAGATGCACAATGGGAACATGTATTGTAATAGATTCTGTGAAAGTTTCATCCAATTCCATTCAGTGGTATGGTAACGGATAAGAGATGGGTTCCCCCATTGTGTAACCGAAGGACAGACATCCCTATCACTATATACCCCCCCCCCCCCCACTATGGAAGTTTTTTAATATAATATAACATTTGTGTGCAATATTCCAGATTGATACATAAATCGTATAATAAAAAGGGGCAATTTCCATCTCTGATCATTTTAAAAATGGCATTCGACACCCGTTAGTGATGGGTATAAATCAGGTAAGCCCTTGCTTGGAAAACATTCAGACAATAAAAATGTTGCTCCTGCTAGAGCAATAATCTTATGATTAGCTAAGATATTGGCCAGAATGTGTTTCCCCTGGGTTTACAAAGGCAAATTGGAGAGACTGCAGCCACCGAGCCATCTGAGCTAAACAAAAAGTGGAAATTATGTAGAGGACATAGAAATCAACAACCCTATATAGTTTAAAAATATAGTTTTCAAAAAAAAACCTGTGATTTCAGAGTTTACCTTTAAATATTAGCTAATCAAAAGCTTAGATAGCCCCTGTTGTCTTGTTTAATTAATCTAGCAGAACTCAAAGTGGCTTGTTTGTAAAAGGTCTTCCATACATTATTCCTGTCAAGTTAGTTTACAATCAGCCAAGGGGTTCTTATGAAGATCACTTGGTTCTTTGGTCTAACTTGCGTTAATTTGAAAAGTTTAATTATGTAAAATACTTGTAGCTTATTTCCTGGCATTAATGAAATATTCTCCTTAAACTACAATTTTACAAATCATTAGTACTCATCAATCTATAACTTTATTACAGCCAACCAATGTCTTTTTTATTCATAGAAAGTGCTCCTTATCAACATGTCAATTAGCAGACCAATAATTATCTGCAGATTGCAGTTCAAGTGGGGGTTTCCCACCACTTAATTTTAAAAGCCCAATCATACTTACATCATATTAATGTACAGTCAAAATCAAATCAACCGTCAGAGAAAAATTTCTTATTATCCCTGTCCACAAACAAAAATAAATAAAAACACATAACCTTTAACCCCAGAAACAAAGGACCCATTCAATCTAATATAGGGACTTCAATTTTGGTATTCGCTGCACCTCAAAGCTTTTCGATTTTCAAGTGTCTGAAATATGTGGTTATTACTTCAAAATTACTTTAAAATTGACAATTTGTATGTTTCACTTTTTGTCATGCTTTCTGAAAGGCATTTGTAGCTAAACAAAGCAATTTTCATGCAGACAACAATGAGAGTATAAGCAATATTATGATCGCAAGAAATTGTTAGAACAAGGTATTATTTGAATTTGGACTTATTTTGGAATTCAGAAAATGACCAAAAAAATAGTTCGTAAAACTAACCCTGAAGGGGATTGGTCATGCTGGCATGACAAAAGACAAGGAAAACTTACTACCCCCCCCACCCCATCCTCCTTAGTCATGACAGCATGACTAACCCCTTCAGTAGGGGTTACTTCAATAAATAATTTTTTTACTTATTTTCATAAATCCAAAATAATTCCAAATTCATTCAATACCCTGTTTGAGCATGAAAATGGCTGATCACTCTTTGCTCCCATTTGTACAAGCCTACAGGACTATGACTTAACTCACTCTGATATGAACATCCATGAAAGGGATACAAAATATTATATCTGATACTATCAATATAAAAAATAGCCTGTATCAGGTAAAACCTCATAATATTTCTGGAAATATAGGTGGAGTAACTAGCAATGATTTTCAAAGTATACTTCTGAGTAATGGTTTTCAAAGTCAACTTATGAGCAAAGGTTTTCTAAGTATACTTACAAGCAATGGTTTTCAAAGTATACTTTCGAGCAATGGTTTTCAAAGTATACTTTCGAGCAATGGTTTTCAAAGTATACTTTCGAGCAATGGTTTTCAAAGTATACTTACGAGCAATGGTTTTCTAAGTATACTTACGAGCAATGGTTTTCAAAGTATACTTACGAGCAATGGTTTTCAAATGATAATATTACAGGATATTCAGATGTCTTAAAGGCACTAGCAGCAATTGCTTCAATAACTTCCTGTTAAAAATAGAAAATATAACATCATCATCTAGTCCACCTAGTAAATATTAAACATTGGTATTTAAACCCTTGGATGGGGGATTTAATTCTTTGGAGTAGACAGGGCACAGTGTGAATGAATCCTTCAAAATACATAATGACTTGATTTTTCAGATATGTTTTAAAATCCATCATCAACTAAGATAAATAGGTCTGAATTTGTAAAACAAATCAACTATGTTAAGTGGCTGTCTTCATCATGAGGTGACAAAAAGGTTGATGCTTACTGAAAAAAAACCTTGAAATTGGACCCTGCAAAGTGGTGATACTTGAGAAGAAAAGGTTTCACAATAAAATGTGCATTTATATACCAAATATATTAACACCAGAGAATATTACTGGTTCCTAATTTTTTTTATGCATCTATTATTGACAAGTGATCATGGTTAAAACATTGTACAATGTAACATAATCCTTTGAAAATTAAACGTTTCACAGATTGCAGCTTGATATCACAGCTGGGGCAAGTATGGACACAAAATTCAAGGTTTGGTTATTAGTTAAAAAATGCAACAACAGAAAAAGTCACTGTTTGTTTGTGGATAGTAAAATGAAGAATTAATATCTTGTAATAAGCACTAGTCACACCTGAACAAATGAATGCATGGTATCTATTTAAGTCTCTAAAAAACGTAAGTACCAACCAAATAAATAACAAATTTCAAGGTCACATAAAAATAGGGTGTTGTAAAGAAAACTGACAAGTACTGGCAGTATTAACATCAAATACATGTATAAATCACTAGTCTACAGTTAGACCTAGAGGTTCAACTGTAGCAAAACCATAAATCTACAGTTAGACCTACAACTTCAACTTTTGCAAAATCACTAATCTACAGTTAGACCTACAGCTTTAACTGTTGCAAAATCACTAATCTACAGTAAGACCTAGAGGTTCAACTGTAGCAAAATCACCAATCCTTTCATAAATATCAATTACTTTCTTCATTAAACTGCTGTACATATTAACAGTCTGCAATGAATGCTACAACTCCTTTACATTCTACAAACCTTAAAAAATATTTCAGTACACATTGTATATCCATGTGTAATTATAGGTTCTTCATCTGTATTACGTCCATCCCAGCAGTCTAACTCAATACAACGACATCCACTGAGGAGGACTTGGCGATACATTTCAACAGATGACTTCCCTGTTAACTGGTGACCTACAGTACATAGTCAGACATGACTGTACACCCTAAATAGTGGACTCTCGACCATCCAATACAGTAGTGATTATGGATGAAAGAATAATTTTATGGTGAAATCTAAATTTGCAGAAATTGTTTGAAACAATTAATTCTTTTTTTGTAGATATAGAGACTGAAAATAAAAAGATAAAATATAATTTCCAAAGACAACTTTATATTATTCATGATAAAATCTAGAAATACAGGAAAAAAAATTTCAAGGTCTAAAATCACATTCATCCTATGTCAGGAAACTTCTGATGTATCAAAGTTTTTACTCCATGTCAGAAACTTTAAAAATTTCTACAGAACAAACTTGGTACATTATAGTTCTACAGGACCAGCTTGGTACATGGGAGTTCTACAGGACCAGCTTGGTACACTGCTGGAGTTCTACAGAACAAGTTTGGTACACTGGAGTTCTACAGAACCAGATTGGTATACCGTAGTTCTACTGAACCAGCTTGGTACATTGGAGTTCTACAAAACCAGATTGGTATACTGTAGTTCCACTGAACCAGCTTGGTACACTGGAGTTCTACAGAACCAGCTTGGTACACTGGAGGTCTAAAGGAACAGCTTGGTACACTGGAGTTCTACAGGACCAGCTTGGTACACTGTAGTTCTGCAGAACCATCTTGGTACACTGTAATTTGACAGGACCAGATTGGTACACAGTAGTTCTACAGAACCAGCTTGGTACATTGGAGTTCTACAGAGAACCAGCTCGTTACACTGGCGTTCTAAAGGACCAGCTTACTACACTAGAGTTCTATATGACCAGATTAGTACACCATAGTTCTACAGGACCAGATTGGTTCACTGTATTTCTACAGAACCAGCTTGGTTACTTGAATTCTACAGGACCAGCCTAGTACACCGTAGTTCTATAGGACCACCTTGGTAAACTGTAGTTTTATAGGACCTGCTTAGTACACCTTAGTTATACAGGACCAGCTATGTACACCATTGTTCTACAGAACCAGCTTGGTGCACTAGAATTCTACATGACCAGGTGGGTACACTGGAGTTCTACAGGACCAGTTTGGTACACTGTAGTTCTACAGAACCATCTTGGTACACTGTAATTCTACAGGACCAGATTGGTATACCGTAGTTCTACTGGACCAGCTTGATACACCAGATTTCTACAAGACCAGATTAGTACACTGTAGTTTTACTGGACCAGCTTGGTATACTGGAGTTCTACAGAACCAGCTTGTTACACTGGAGTTCTACAGGGCCAGCTTGGAACATCTGTGCTAGGTACATGGGAGTTCTACAGAACCAGCTTGGTACACTGGAGTTCTAGAACCAGCTTGGAACACTGGAGTTCTACAGAACCAGCTTGGTACATTATAGTTCTATATGACCAGCTTGGAACATCTGAGCTAGGTACATGGGAGTTCTACAGGACCAGCTTGGTAAACAGTCGTTTTATAGGACCAGCTTAGTACACCTTAGTTGTACAGGATCAGCTATGTACACCCTAGTTCTACAGAACTAGCTTGGTACACTGGAATTCTACAGGACCAGCTTTGTACACTGTAATACTACAGAAACAACTTGATACACTGAAGTTCTACATCTAAACTGCTTGTTTCTGGCCCCTTCTTGTCCCGTAGTTCCTAAACAGTTCAAGTTATTAACTTCAAAATTAATCCCATCCTTCCTTTTGTCGTATGGCAAATTGTTATATACAGTATATTAGGCAATTGGTTTTTGATATTGGCTTTATCACAGGTATCACAGGTTGAGCCTGTTGGGGCAGTTCATATGCTGCCACAGTGATTCAATTCCACTGTGATGTAATGATCTTTCACATATGCCTGGTTTTAAACTGACCTGTTATTTTTTGTATCTGGGCCAGTGCACTGTTAAAAGCATTATCATTCTGTGTACATCAAAAGAAATGTTGCAAATAACTGATAAACAATTTTAACGAGGTCCATACACTTATATTCAAGTTTTTGTTAAGACACAAAAATTTATTGTTTGTTTGTTGGGGTTTAACGTCCGAGCAGCAATATTTCAGCTATATTCAGACAATGAACATGAAATGGATGATAAAATGAACATGAAATGAAAAAAAAAAAAAGATGGGACACAAGGATAATAGGGTCAACAAATTTTGATTGCCACTAGAAAAAGGGGGAATGGGTAAGGTTGGGCAATTTAGCCTCCTGTGGCGGAGCACAAAGGTTCCCACTCCTATCGAATACCACAGCAGGGTACTTTAACGTGCGAGGAACGTGACATCTTTCCCAACATGGTGCACCACTATGATTTACGGTCAGGTTTTCTGTATTATAGCCTGGCAACTCCAGCATGTAACACGCCAGGGGTACCCCATTCCACCATCTGGGGCACACATCCCAGTTGTGTCCCTGCGCGCCTAGCCCCCGGCTAGGCTCCTGAGCACTATTTAGTCGCCTTTTACGACAAGCTTAGCGCTGCTGCAGGCCTATTCTTTTGACACCCGGACCTGCACGGGCCCACAGAATTTATATGGGTAAGGACAACAACAGGATAGTACAAATATATCATGGCTAAATGGCAGAGACAATATCTTCTGCTGACTAAAATTTGAATTTGTAATTCCAAGTTGGTAAATATAACCAATGTTTACACTAAAAAATTGTCCATTACAATTCATCAAATGATCAGCATTTCCCTTAATTTGGAGGTCCTGTACAAGGTAACTGGGTTATTTACCATACAGAATATTCTTTTTTCAATTAAAATAACCGTTTTTTAATGCTTCATTTTGATTCATCATTTCATAGTATTGGACTTTAAATAGCCCTTAATGAAGCTATTCTTCATTTCAAATTTCATTGCAAACCAAACAGTAGTTTCAAAGAGGATTATTTTTTTAATAATTACTTCAACATATGATGACAGCTGAGTTAGACCTTCATTCATAAAATCTATACTGAAATGCCACTAGGTAGATAGGTATAAATAACCTCACTGAAATTTCTATACATATAACAGTACCTGTTAAATATGTATTGTGACTTGAGTTGATGAAGTAATGGCTAATAGGGTGTGTCATTTCCTGGCTCAAATCCAACAATTCAGGGGCGATCACATTGTTTTCTTCTCCCATCAAAAACTTTAAAAAACCTTCTTGGGATAAATGACCTACAAAATCAATAGTATTAAATACATGTCAATATTCAGGGGTGTAGGGCCATATGCATCCCTTATTAGGCAACTTCACAAGTTTTTAAATAAAACAACTTCAATGCACCCAGTATATTCAAAGTTTAATATTTATAAAACTCATTGTCCTTCAAATATTCTAATCACTAGTCTAAAATGTCAACAAACTACAAAGGTCATAAGAACATTAGTAATAATTCCCATGGGCAATATGATACATATTAAAATTTAATGACTTTCATCATAGATTTATAAAAATCCATATCACATTTTGAATATACATGTATTGTCCTAAATCAGACATATAATCTGATTTAACATTAACCGCATTCACTAACATGCTAGGTTAGTATTGCTCTGTCATTAAATGATGTAACGTAATAGTGTATTTTATTAAAATAACCTTATATATAAAAAATGTACATCAATATATTAAACTATAAACTATGGAAAAAAATGGTCAAAATAATAATAGGTTATCTATCTAAATAATGAAAATCAAAGGACACTTATCCCAGCAACATAGAACAAAACTTTTTGTTTTATAAAAATAAAAGCTTCAGTGCTGTAATCTATTCTAAGGTACTGTGTCTACCGCATGTTAACTTAAAAAATACATAAATATTATGAGGGCTTTAGTTCACAGACAACAATACACCAATCCAAGAAGACACAAATAAATTTTAATTCCTCTTTTGAATCTAAGTCCAAAATATTTTAACACATGTGACTAATCTTTTTAATGATTCTCCAACACTTTAGAAATATTAGTTTTTGTCAATTTAAACACACCTGTTAGCACAATGAAAAAAAAAAACAATGTAAGTGCTTTGTTGATCAAAACTAGCAAAAAATACATACATCAGGATATCCAAAATTTAGATCCTTGTTTCCGAATTTACCAAACAAATCAAAATGCATTATCAATCACCTGAGCTTTAAGAAAAGAATTTAGTTCAAATAAATAAAAAAAATAACTTGAATGATATATATCTAAGGGAAGCATAAAATAATTTTGGACATGATACCAACATCAGTGTACACTACAATCAGTTGACTGCTAAATAGTCCAATGTCATCGACTGTAATACAACATAAGTACTACCCTGGTATTGCAGGTATAGTTTATAGAACTACCCTGGTATTGGAGGTATAGTATAAAGAACTACCCTAGTATTGGAGGTATAGTTTATACAACTACCCTGGTATTGGCAGTACAGTATAAAGAACTACCATGGTATTGGAGATATAGTCTACAGAACTACCCTGGTATTGGAGGCATAGTATAAAGAACTACCCTGGATATCGGAGGTACAGTATAAAGAACTACCCTAGTACTGGAAGTATAGTTTATAGAACTACCCTGGTATTGGAGGCATAGTATAAAGAACTACCCTGGTATTGGAGGTACAGTAAAAAGAACTACCCTAGTACTGGAGGTATAGTATAAAGAACTACCCTGGTACTGGAAGTATAGTTTATAGAACTACCCTGGTATTGGAGGTATAGTATAAAGAACTACCCTGGTATTGGCAGTACAGTATAAAGAACTACCCTGGTATTAGAGGTATAGTATAAAGAACTACCCTGGTACTGAAGGTATAGTTTATAGAACTACCCTGGTATTGGAGGTACAGTATAAAGAACTACCCTGGTACTGAAGGTATAGTTTATAGAACTACCCTGGTATTGGAGGTATAGTATAAAGAACTACCCTGATATTGGAGGTATAGTAAAAAGAACTACCCTAGTACTGGAGGTATAGTATAAAGAACTACCCTGGTATTGGCGGTACAGTATAAAGAACTACCCTGGTATTGGAGGTATAGTATAAAGAACTACCCTGGTACTGAAGGTATAGTTTATAGAACTACCCTGGTATTGGAGGTACAGTATAAAGAACTACCCTGGTACTGAAGGTATAGTTTATAGAACTACCCTGGTATTGGAGGTATAGTATAAAGAACTACCCTGGTATTGGAAGTACAGTAAAAAGAACTACCCTAGTACTGGAGGTATAGTATAAAGAACTACCCTGGTACTGGAAGTATAGTCTATAGAACTACCCTGATATTGGAGGTATAGTATAAAGAACTACCCTGGTATTGGAGGTATAGTATAAAGAACTACCCTGGATATTGGAGGTATAGTATAAAGAACTACCCTGGTACTGAAGGTATAGTTTATAGAACTACCCTGGTATTGGAGGTACAGTATAAAGAACTAACCTGGTATTGGAGGTATAGTATAAAGAACTACCCTAGTACTGGAAGTATAGTTTATAGAACTACCCTGGTATTGTAGGTATAGCATAAAGAACTACCCTGGTATTGGAGGTATAGTATGAAGAACTACCCTGGATATTGGAGGTATAGTATAAAGAACTACCCTGATATTGGAGGTATAGTATGAAGAACTACCCTGGTATAGGATGTACAGTATGAAAAACTACCCTGGTACTGGAGGTATAGTATAAAGAACTACCCTGGTACTGGAGGTATAGTTTATAGCCATTAAGACCCCAAATCTGTAACTAGCGGCTCTACAGAAAGGAGTCACTCACCTGGTTTGATAAGCTACATTTCTACAATTTTATTTTTTTGTAAAGTGACCCTGTATTTCCACTCGTACCTATAGAACAAATGTATCAACTTTCAATGAATTATCTGTCAAGTAGTTTGTTTCAATGGAGAAGATTTTTAAAGTAAAAACATTAAAAAAAAAAAAAATTGTCAAAAGGCATTTACTCCAACATTAATGAACAGATTTTCACAAAAAATTGACCACAGATAGATCTCTTAATGCAGGACACTTTTACTCGAACTAATTTGGCTAAACCTTATAGTTTAGGAAATATATGTCAAAAAGTGCAGCCATGTTTTTTACAGATAAAAAATCCCAACATCAATTTTGTGCAGGATATCCAAAGAAACCTGAATAAACATTAATACTAAGTTTGGTTTCAATTGCTCCAATAGTGTCAGAGAAGAAGAGTTTTGAAAAGTTGTTAATGACGATCGATGACAACGGAACAACAATGGACGCCAAGTGATGGCAGTAGCTGAAATGGACATTTTGGCAAGGTAAGCTAAAAGAAAGTGTGGCTACTGGGTATGGTGTATTGTCATTAAAGCTCTTAATCTGTAAAAAAACAAGTGTGACCGCAGGGGTATGGTGTATTGCTTTTCAGGTTCCCTACATGTATTAAGACCAAGGTTTTTGTGGGTTGACCACTGGGCCTATGGTGTATTGCTATTAAGGCCCCCTATCTGCAGAAAGACCATGTAACCATAGAGGTATGGAGTATTGCCATTAAGGCCCCCTACCAACAGTAAGACCATGTAACCACAAAGGTATGAAGTATTGCCATTAAGGCCCCCTACCAACAGTAAGACCATGTAACCACAGAGGTATGGATATTGCCATTAAGGCCCCCTATCAGCAGTAAAACCATGTAACCACAGAAGTATGGATATTGCCATTAAGGCCCCCTATCAGCAGTAAGACCATGTAACCACAGAGGTATGGATATTGCCATTAAGGCCCCCTATCAGCAGTAAGACCATGTAACCACAGAGGTATGGATATTGCCATTAAGGCCCCCTATCAGCAGTAAGACTATATTACCACAGAGGTATGGATATTGCCATTAAGGCCCCCTATCAGCAGTAAGACTATATTACCACAGAGGTATGGATATTGCCATTAAGGCCCCCTATCAGCAGTAAGACCATGTAACCACAGAGGTATGGATATTGCCATTAAGGCCCCCTATCAGCAGTAAGACCATATTACCAATGGTGTATTGTTTGTCTTAGCTATTCTAGGGACATGCCACATTAAACATGCTCCTTACCTTCATAACCTACACATAGAAACAATCTGTCAACATATATCTATTTGGCTGACTCTTATCAGTCAGGAGTAATAAGATTGAATTTCTTATCTTAACATCAATTCAAAACTGCATTTTCAATGCTATATCCTCTATACTCTTTGTCATAAAAAAAATGGTTTTGTAACATTCGAAAAAAAAATAATGAAGTAGAAGAATAATATATTGCACTTAAAACAAATCTACATTAACCCATATACATAAGTTCTGAAATACAAGGATGATTTGCCTTTATTTCAGGCACTCAATTTATACAATTTTTGGCCTGAAATTCTAGAATGTACATGATGTTCTGATAGCAAGAGTAAAGAAAAAAATGTCAAGAAAGTGGTGATGGCACATCAAATAAAGAGCTTCAAGGAGTGCAGCATGCTACTACTGCAGCATTTGAACTCTGTTCACTGCGGGGAAGTGTGAGCAAACTAGACATTGCCCCTAACAAGACTAAAACCCTAGCAGCCTGTAGAACCCTGTAAATTTGGGGACCAATATGGAAATACAATTTTTATGGTGAATTGAAAAAGCATTTGCTGCCATTTTTAAAACAGCAATCAGTACTATTTTTTATTGAGAACACAATTACAGAATATGACTTAATCCGGAGAATATGCACATCTCCATATGGTTATCCAACACTCCATTGAGTTTAATAACAATCCTAAAAGTTGTTCAGGAGAAGTTTTGGACAACACATCAGACCAAGTTTTGCTGAAAAATGCTTAAGTCAAACAACTGTCACTTCAACAATTTTTGTCAAAAATTCCTGTCAGTATGCACATCCCCATCGGGTTATATCACGTCCCACCAAGTTTCATAACAATAATGCAAGCCGCATAGAAATAGTTTGGACAGATGGACAGACACCTACTGTAAACACATTGATTTTCATGGATTCTGTCAAGTGAACATATATTCGCAGGTATCAATGTTCATGATTTCAAAAAATGATTAGCGTTATATAGTGTTAAAAATCAATTTCGAGTGTACTATTTTTCGTGGTTTTCTGTCCACCGCAAAAATAGCGAAAATTAGTATATTTACAGTATATACCCCCAGCCCAAACTTAGCTTGCAAGGAGTATAAATATTCATTTTTGACACTTTACCATAGGGAATTACAGTTTATTATGGACACAAGAACTGTTTTGGATACCAAATATGAAATTCAATTAAAAGTGAAAAAATTCTGCTGAACAGGTGATAATCAATGACCTATGCCTTCATTTAAAAAAACATTAGAGATGATAGAAAAACACAGCAGGCAAGGATTTTCATAAGGATAAATGAAAAAAATTCAGACCAATTTTTTGTTTTTGCCCTTTTAATTTTAAACCATAACAGATATCAGAATTCTGATTGAAAACTAGCAGGCAGATATTTTCATAAGGAATTAAAAAAATTCAAAAAAATTCAAAATCTGACCAAAAATAAAAAGTTGATTTTTTAGGTGTGGCCCCTTTTATCCCTTTTAACTGTAATTGATATCTGAAATCTGATTAAAAATGCAGGCAGGGATTTCATAAGGAACCCAATAAAAAAATAATTTTGAATCATACCAAAATAACGAAGTAAATATTTTTGGGCATGACCAAAATTTAGAGCCCCTTTAACTCAAAAATGGTTAAAGATAAGTCTATCCTGTGAAAAGCTATTTAAGCAGGATTTCAAAAGGAATAGACTGACATCTGAATCATAAAAATCAGATCAGCAATTACTTTTTTGTATCAATTCCAAGCAGAAATATCCCGCCTTTAAGCCAATTTTAGACACTTTTTTCAAAAGGAATAAGGCAAAAACCTCCAAAACCATAGGGCCCTAAACCATGTCCCTAGGAACAATGTGCTAAAATTTCAAAAATTTTGACAAGTTTTACTCAAGTAATTGCAAATAAACTAAATAAACACCAACAACAACAACAGGGTGATACCATTATATGACCACAAAAAAATTCCAGTCCTATAAAAACAAACACAAAAATATAAAAATGAAGTTAAACAGAAAGTGTGATGGCAGATTGAGACACAAACAGAACAAAAAGAGAAGATAGTAAGTACTGTAAAGCAGAAAGTGATGGAATATATTAAGGTGCAAACATTTGAATATGCTTTGAAGATACCAATATAAGCTTCAGCAGACACAAAGTAATGTGATATAATGGTTTGCCTTGAAGTCATGTGAGAGTAAATGAATATTAATCAGTGTACATTTTTACCTGATTTAATCAGTAACTGTCACAAATTTGTTGATCAATACTTCATTTTTCTTAACTTTGATGTGGCCATGACCCAGATATCATGCTATGTATTTGTCAGGAGTTAGTATTAAAACATAGGCCTGAGAGCAAATTCAGATCAAGGCTTAACAAAATTTAGCAAATATTTTAGCAGACTTCTTGTTGATACAATTTACCTTTAGTTCAGGAAATTGTTTCTCTTTTATGTAATGGAACAAGAAGCCATAATAACCCACATGAACTACATCAGGCCTTTCATTAAGAGGTGTTACCACATACTTTTACCCTTCTAAGCTACTGAAAGGTACCTCCTGAATTTTAAAATTTCATCTTATGTTTATAAAAGAAAATGATGAAAAGTACCTCTTACAAAACAAAAGGTACCGTCATTCCAAAAAAAATAATGATACCCCTGCAACATATTATTTGACTACTTAAACACTTGTTGTTGGACACAACATTTCATGGATAGTTTAATCTTTCATTCTATGGCTATACATTAAAAATCGACAAGAGAAATAACTCCTAAAAAGAACTGCCTTTCAATCATGAACCAATCTAAACATTGTGATTATTACATTACTTGTAAGTTTCTTCTATTTTATAATATTGTTTCATGTCAAAGAAGGACACAACATTTAATTTGATACAGCTCCTAATTTGGATTGTGATTAAATGTTTGACAAGATTCTGACCAAAATGAAATTGACTACAAAGAATCTTAAAATATACAGCTTAGTAAACATAAAATATAGAGCAAACCAAGGGCCCTGAAATTTTGACAGCCCATGCCGGACATTTTATCAAACTTCAGCTGACGTTATTGTCATTCTTTTACATGCTCTGGTTGAAAATAAACTTAAAAAACATTTGTATGTAGTTATTTTAAGATAAATATTGGAAAGTGTGTTATTTCATCAAATACTCTGTCTTTTACAAAATATCAGAGCGAGTGAACGAGTTCAGTTTCGACCACACGTGGACGTTCTAAAATATAAACAAAATATCGTATATCCCGGACTTTTTCATCACATAGGCAAATAGCCAAAAACTTACGAACGATGAAAAAAATGTTGATTATTTATAAAAGAAAATCGCGAACACATTTTGTATATTGATTTTAATGGTCTGTTGACTTCTGTGTTAAAATGATTCAATCAACGAATTAAAAATTACAAACTACATGTAGGACTGATTCATAGTTTCAGTTTCATGTGCTTTCGTTATTACCTCTGTAAAATCAGTGGAAAAATGGTGGATTTGTCAATCTTGTTTCTTAATTAATAAATGTATGAAGATTCTCCGAGTTACTTCAATTAATTCGTATAGGCAATGGGGCTGCACGTGTACTGTTAATTCAATGATGTAATCAACTAATCAGTTACAGGTAAATCACAGTCACAGGTGGCTGCACATCTGCTAAAACTGACACACACCTGTCAATTAATTTCTAATAAACAATTAGGAGACTGGTAGACAGGATGTTTATACACTAATAAAACCAGGCAGACTGTAATTTATAAGGGTTTACAATTTTTTTTATGTCCGATATTGGAAAATTGTCGTCGGTCATTTGCAAAATTTGTAGGTCAATGACCGGCATTTTTTACAGTTTCCTGATCCATGGAGCAAACTATTTATTTCGGATCCTTTTGGCCCACAGCTCCTACATTGTAAGAACCATAATCCTTTACAGTTTTTCAATACAAATTAAGGTAAGCTAGTGAATAATTAAAACTTTTGTATTAAAATTGGAACTGGTCTTTTTCAATTAGCTGTAAAACCTTCATTTCTTGGTATGGAACCCAGTAGTATAATTTCAAAGAGATAAACCTTTTGGCAAGTTATTGCCAAGAAACAAAAAAATATTTTTAGATCCCATTTTGACTCTTCATTCTAATCGCCCCAAAAATCAAACTTTGGCACCACAGAAACTGGAACTCCTGGATACAATTTTGTGAACATTTATACACATATACTTAAGTTATATATTGTTCTCTTCATGACCACTGTTTTTTAAACAATAAGATTTTCAATCCATAAAATCTGCCATAACCTTCTTTTTGTGGCACTGAATCTTCTGGAACAATTTCATGAAGATTCATATTTTTACAAAAGGTATTGTCTGAACATCAGGAAAATGCTTATATCTGTCTCCTTAACATTTCTATCAAATAGGGGATTAATTTCATAGAAATCCATATGCTTATACCTGTTTTGTTTGTTGGGGTTTAACGTCTGAGCAGCAATATTTCAGCTATATTCAGACGACGCTGAGTTGTATAGTTAATTTTTATGAAATATTAGTTTATGGTCCTATTTTGACCCCAATTCTTAAACTGCTGGGACCATAATCCCAAAACTCTATACCAACCCTCCTTTTGTGGTTTGAAACCTTGTAAAAATTTATGTCACAATCTACAAGTATTCAAGTTATTAATGAAAACCAAATGTCAATGTACAAGGGTATGGATGATGACAATGAATGCTGACAACAACACATATGATGGCAATGTCATTTCATTATTTTGTTGATCATTTCATCAATTGTATGTTTTTTCTATCTAGCATGCTTTTGAATATAGAAGCTAAAAACAGCAAAAGATGCCATTTTTCCCCTTTCAAGGGAAATAACTTTAGCAAGGAGTTATCCTACAACTTCAACATAATAGATATGGTATGCCTTAACAAAATGTGAGACAGGTAACTTAAAAGGGTTTTACAGGTAATAATGGAAACTTGAATGGGTTTGATACAGATACAGATAGCTTGAAAAGGTCTGACATGTTTACAGGTAACATTTAAGCTTTGGTTAGTAGACATTATGAAAAATAACACAGAGCACAAACATTGTACTTTCAGTTACAAGAATGTGGTAAAATTTTGCTTCTATACTACATTTACTTCTAAATAAAAAAAAATATGAACAACAAGTTATTATTTTGTTAACTTTGAATTTTGTTACTACATAGCAAATATACAGACATATACATGTACTACCATGGGCAATGCTCTTATATGTTTGTATAATCTGAATAATTTTGATTACATGTAAAGTATTAGAAGCAAGTGTAGTGACGATTAATAAAACTGTGAATTATTTATCAATCAGTGTAAATATAAATGACAGAATCATTATATAATAAACACAGGCAGATAAAAAGTCATACCTATAACATTAATTAATAGCTTTTAAAAAAAGACTTTTGTGTGTAAGTTACACTTTTTTTTACCTTTTTCAGCCATCCCAATTTTAGTCTCGTACTTATTGATATATTCCTGTGCCATTGGTAAAGTACAATGAGGATAAAGTATTTCATTCAGTCGTGGATCTCGTTGCTCTTTGTTTAGGAATTGCCACAACTGTTCAGCTGTCAGTATTGGCTTCTTCTTTGCACCACTAAAATAAGACCACAACATTCCATGAAAAATATTCAGTTTACAATGTCTTGTATTAAAGGTACCTAACGTCAGATAAGATATCAAAAATATAACACTAATAATCATTCAGTATTGTATGTGAAGTTTATAAAAAAAAATCAAAAGCTCAAAGATAATACAGTCAAAGAATTTTCTTATTTTTTGTGGTTCAAGTAACCACAAACTGAAATTTACAATGAAATGTAGAGTTCCGATGAATCCAAATACCAATAATATTTTATAAATCACAAAAATTGATACTCACAATGAAGAATTTTGTTTCTATCATCAATAATTTGTGAAAAACTTTTACTAACAAACAAGTCTGCTGAAATAACATAACTATTACCTTTCATCAAAAACTTTGTCAACTTCAGTCCTCCCAACCAGCTGTCGGTAAAAATGAAAGAACATGTCGAAGGAAAATGTGTTGGGGTCTATAGTCTCATTCTAAAAGAAAAATCAACTCCATATAACATTTAGCTCTGATACATTGTTTATATGCTTGTGCATGTATGATTAAAAATAGCACATCATGGTAGTCATAAAAGACATGTTTATTTTTAAATGGGACCTTCAAATTCTTATACCAACAAAGGCCAACTCTCTTAACTGCAATCTCATAATATTCATGACAGCCATCAAACTGTAAAATCCTGTAGTTACTTTCAGCCCACTCATGACAACCCCAAAACTGTAACATCTTGTAGTGACTCTCTGGCCACTCATGACAACCCTCAAACTGTTACATCCTGTAGTAACTTTCAGCCCACTCATGACAACCCCTGAACTGTAATATCTTATAGTGACCCTCTGGCCACTCATGATAACCCTCAAACTGTTACATCCTATAGTAACTTTCAGCCCACTCATGACAACCCCTGAACTGTAATATCTTATAGTGACTCTCTGGCCACTCATGATAACCCTCAAACTGTTACATCCTGTAGTAACTTTCAGCCCACTCATGATAGCTCCTAAACTGTAATATCTTGTAGTGACTCTCTGGCCACTCATGACAGCCTTCAAACTGTAAAATCCTGTAGTTTCCATAAGCCCACTCATAACAAACCTCACACTGTAACATCCTGTAGTAACTCACTGCCTGCTCATGACAACCCCCAAAATGTAAAATCCTATGGTAACTATAAGCCCACTTATGAAAACTTCCGAAATGTAACATCCTGAGGTTGCTATCAGCCAACTCATTACAACCCCCAAATTGTAACATCCTCTGGTTACTATTTGCCGACTCATAAAAAAACCCAGAACTGTAACATCCAATGGTTACTTTCAGCCCACTCATGACAGTTGGGTGTTAAGCCCAGTGTATATATTTTGTTGAATTTATTTCAACGTTTTTTTTGACAGACCACAAAAATACTCCAAAATTAGCATCGTGTGAAAATTTCTCACTATGGGTAGGACAAAAATCTGATATAATGTTTGAACTTGGTTGGTAAAGTTTTATAAATTTCATGAAAGAGATCACTTTGCTCGTATATCAACTGGATATATATATTTCAAACAGCACTGTCTCTGAATCCTTTGCCAATATAGAGACAAAAAGATGACTGGATTTAATAATGTGTTACAAAGGCTGGTGTAGACCCCATTGTTCAATAGTACAGCTTCTACTAATGAACTTGACAAATAGTTTTAGCAAAAAGTACCAGACATCTTCTCATTGTCAACCTAAATCCATGATAAAACATATTAATGTGACCATTCAATCACCTTTAATAATCAGTAGGTTTTATAATCAACTGAGTGACATTTCTCATCCTAATAACACTATTATTACTGCATTATATATCCCTAATATCACTCTCAGTTCTCTGACATTTATACTGGCATTTACAAGATAATAAATGGTAAAAAAAATAACAGCAGTTTGTAATAATTTTCCTTTCAATGAAACCTCTTCACACCTAATATGTAGTACAATACAAAGATAACCAGTCTGATAATATCAAACAATCTGACCATGAAATCTCAATCAGAATTACACCAACTTAAACAACAATAAGTCTATCCTTCAAACTCTGTACCAACTCTTTAACTCTAGGCTTTCAAATTACAGGAATCCATTTCCTTAGTTATTTTGTTGGGGTTCCATTCAGATACCCATATCACTTTATATCAGATTAAGAAACACTGGTCAGTTTCTGCTGGTTTTTTTTCTTCATGTTAATAGTTGCAATGCTGTTTGTATCTGTAAAATGACCTACACTGCAAATACTTTTGATTGGTACTTCTAAACTTTACTTTCAACCTCTCAGGCCAAGATGTGATGTTGAAACATTCAATACTGGTGTAATTCTATTTATCATAGTGGATTTAAAAGAAGGTCATCCATTCCCAATATTTCATGCATTTCAGATTCAGAACAGTTGATCAATTTGAAGGAGCCTGCTTTGTACAAGTCCCACATGCTGAGCTAAATTTTTAATGTGCTAGTTCACAGAAGCAACAGTCCACTAGCAGGCCTCCATCCCATTCTGACACAGTATTCAGATGCTAAGCCAAACAGTTACCACTCTATCTTCTAAATACTGCAAAATGGAAAAGCACTGACTACCAGTCAATGGAATGACTCTGCTGAGGATTGATCCCAGGACTTCCCACAATCAAGGCAACAAACTACAATGAGACCACTGAGGTGGTATTCTGTGGTAGAACTTTTTTTTTTAAATGTATAAACTAAATGTTAATCTTTACTGATGTCAGAGATATGCATACCTGTTAATCTTTATAACAATTCATGTGGTAGAATCTCCCCCACTAACATTGTCTTACGTGGGAGATATTTAAGTAAAAATTCAATTATTTCATATTTTGCAGAAAAATTACAGTAATTTTAGCCAAAAACCTACTACAAACTTTACATTTTATGTGGGAGATTCTAAATTATTCATTGATTTTGTGGGAACCCCCACCCTCCATGTGGGAAGGTTAACAGGTAAGACTTTGATCTGTAGATCAACAGTATCCTACTTCACACACATTTACACATTTTGTTTCATTTCACCTTTTTCACAATTTTTTAAAACTTATCCAAACTGAACTTGCAATTACATTCAAAAACTCTGCCTTAGAAAAATAGATTTAAAAAAACAGAGCTTTTTCTCCACTTGAATTTTCCCACTAATTTTACTGGTCAAAATTACTGCTCTTAACTTCCTGTTACTCAGTTAAAAAAGATTGATTAAAAGATGAAGATTTTGACTGATAAGTGTGTTAAATAGAACATGTTTAACACATCTAATGCTTTTTGACACATTTTTGCAAAACCTTCATTTCATTATAGCGAATTCAATACTAAACATCTTTCAAGGCCAAAATTTGAAAAAGAAGTCCCTCATGTAAGTCTAGATCTTAATTCTATTTGCAGCAATGACAGAATATAATTAAATTGAATAATTGCCTGAAACATATTTACTGATTTCTAAAGAGATATTGATGGACATAAAAGGAACTATATATGGACTATATATATTGTGTGTAGGGAGGTCTGAACAAGTGACATAAGGTATTTTGATTATGAAGAAATACCTGAAAAAAGTGTGTATAGAGTGAAGATCTGGCATGACCAAAAGTTATAATTTCATAAAATGATTATATTGGAGTAAGGTCATGCTTTATACTTTCACCTAAGAAAGGTAGGCATTCTAAACAGGAAATAACAAACATCCACTTTTAACCCTTCACTAGAAATATTCACTAAAGAAAACTTAATTAATGTAGTCATACAAGTGCTTCAAAAGTAGTACATGTATTACTAAATGAAGAACACTTTCTTCCACTTAGACTTACTTAATTTGAAAATAAACAGCATTGTAAACATGATCAACTTCACCACAAATGAAGTTAAAGGTCACATCAAGTACTTATGAACCAATGCATTATCAATACATTGACCTTTAAACTTAAATCATATCTAATCAGGAAGAAGAGCATGCTAGGAATTATTATACATGATAATCTTTGATCACACATCAGCACAGACACAGAACAAAGACATACACAGCACATTGAGACATGCAACATGCATTAAATAGATGATTACCTTGATTATTTCATTATCCATCTGTCAGCAGAGCAATAACATTGTTAATTCTCTGACCAATCAAAATACTTGCATTCAGACATGGTTTTCTTATACAGCAAGGGCTAAAACTTACCTATACCTATTTTGCTTTATACAACTGAAATATCTCTGTAAGTCACAAAACTGCTAAAGGAAATACAATATAACTGCTGACAATTTACTGTGCATCCAACACATGGTTACCAGTATGTTAGTTACTTTGGACTTTGCAGCTTGAGTCATACAACAATTGAATGCTCTGTAGAGGGCATATAGATCAACAACCCTAAGAAGTTTCAAAAACTATTTGTAAAAGTTCAATTATATTATCAACTCAATAATTCAAAATATCACTCAAATCTCATTTAACTTCCTAGAGAGTTTGTTAACAGTCAACCATGAAATCCATCAGGACCATTTTCATTACTGGAAGAGAAGAGATACATTAAGGGATGTTTTTGGCCCCCTACTATGCTGAATTTCCCAACATGGTAATAGAATGTTACCAATCTGCATTTTTGTTCAGAAATTAATGTAGAACAAGAACATTGTTGAGAAATGACAAGTCAAACATAGTTAAAAACTCAATGAAGGGACCAATTTCACCTGTAAATGAACCTCAACCTTTTACTTGTATTACAGTTTACATCATAAAAAGAAAAAAACGGCATAAATAAACTTTCTTGACCTCTCAAGGTCAACAACTACTCCCAAATTCAACGAAGTGAAGATATTGAAATGTTTTGTAAAAAGGATTATGTAAATAATTGAAAGATTTTTTGTATCTTCCGTGGCAAAATACCCTCAACAAAAAAGTCAAACCAAATTTAGACTTGTGGGCATTGAAGAATGCATGGTTTCATTAATTTGAACTTTCTACAAATAGAATCTACCAGTATTAAAGTATTCAAGACAAAGAAAAAAACACTAACTGCCATTTTGGCCTCATACTGAGCTCTCTATACTGGTAAAAAACACCAGATTGAATCTCTTATAGATTGAGAAATATAGATTAAGTTGTATTTTTAGCTGTGTTGTAAAAGAAGCAAAAGGGACCATACTGTTTGTTTGATCAGAATAAAGAGCACACATGTTTAAGGTGATTAGTCAAAGGAGCTAGTATCCAACATTGGTAATAAGAAGTAACTTCATAGTTTTTGAGAAGGTGTAATAACAAGAGATGACAGTTGATGAAATGTGATGACAATGACTCTAACGGATACAGGTGAGCTAAAAACAGAAGAAAATCAGTCAAGGGTAATTACTTTGAAACAAAGAACAATTCATTTTCTGCTATCATTTTATGCTTTGTTTAATATCAATGTTCAGTTTTAAGCAACAGCAGCCATCTTTATTTCATGAAACAGACATCACTCATATTCTATATATACTGATAACAAGAGGCTCCAAGGAGCCTGAATCGCTCACCTGTTTGAATTTTGCCTTTCAAGGGCAATATATTTAACAAGTAGTTGTCCAATAATTTTGACTCAAGAAGACTTTTTAGGACTTATAAGGATCATTTCAGCAATTGAAAGTTTCTTTCCATCTATTATAGTTTTCAAGATATTGGCTGAATACTGAGTCATTTTTCACCCTTTCAAGGCAAAGACTCTTATACAATGAGTCATCTGACAACTTTTGTCCCTGAAGACTATTGTAGTCTTAATAATGAGGATCATTTCAGCGATTGAAAGAATTTGTCTAAACTTAACGGTTTTGGAGATATATGCCAAAAACTACTGTCTTACCCCTATGTTCTATTTGTGGTAATAGCGGCCATGTTTTTCGACAGATCAAAAATCCCCACATCAGTTCTATGCAAGATACCCCTAGAAACATTCTTACCAGTTCGATTCCAATTGGTCAAGTAGTGTCAGAGGAGAAGAATGAAAATGGGCAATAACTCCAATATGGCTTCACGGATTAAAATGAAATTTTACCAGATAGATCTCATCATGCTGAACACATTTACCCACGTCAGAATTTAGCTAAACCTATCAGTTTTGGAGATATACGAGAAAAACTAATGTCTGACCCCTATGTTCTATTTTTAGTAACAGCGGCCATGTTTTTCAACAGATCAAAAATCCCAATATCAGTTCTATGCAGGATACCCCAGGGAACATTCATACCAAGCTTCCAATTGGTCAAGTAGTTTCAGAGGAAAAGAGTTTTGAAAACTTATTAACGACGGCTGATGACGACGATGACAGACGCCAAGTGATGGCAATAGCTCACCTGGCCAAAGGTCCTTAGAAGATCTGGTGCATGCATTACATTGCAAGTTGAAAACATGACCATTTTGCAAAAGTGTAATGAATGTTACCACAACTTTAAGCTCTTAAAACTACTTCAGCTAGAAAGAATCTCAGTTAAACAATGTATAAGCATCAAATTCTTTTTAACACTCAGTTCAATGAAGTTATTGAAACAAAAGATAACCCTAGGAACATTTGTATCAAGTAGCGTCAGAGGAGAACATTTTTGAAAGAAATAACATACTGTCTGACCCCTATGTTTTATTTTTAGTAACAGCGGCCATGTTTTTCCACAAATAAAAAATCTCCACATCAATTCTTTGCAGGATACCCCAAGGAACATTCATACCAAGTTTGGTTCTAATTAGTCAAGTAGTTTCAAAGTAGAAGAGTTTTGTATAATTGTTAACGACGACGGATGCCAAGCGATGGCAATAGCTCAGATGGTCTTTGGCATGGTGAGCTAAAAATGCTTCATTTCATAGGTACATATATGTTTAAAACTAACATGGATTTGTTTGCAGCAGTAACTTTTTTAATAATTTTAGGTAATTTGTTTATAAGTTACTAAAGCAGAGAAACTTTAAAAAGAATATTCTTTAGTATTAATCATTACTGAAATAATCAAGCACAAATTTTTAAAAAAAGTGTTTTTAAGAAAGAAACAATCAATAGCATGTTATAATAAACTACAGTCATGGAATAAAATGAGGAAGCATAATGACAACGTAGAAAGCAGACTCTATTTAACTGTGCTTTCTATACTACACAAATATATATACTCTAGGATAGAATCATCTGTCAATGGCCCCAACCAGCTGTTGTGGCTCAACATAATAAAAGTCAAACAATTAAACAAAATATGCGAAAATGCCTGAATAAACTTATAAATAACAGACATTAAAACAATGAGTGAAAATAACTGAATGAAACATTTAAACAATGTATTAAAATAAGAGGCTTATGGTGAACAGTCAAGTGGGGTGGGATGCTTCACTAAGAGTGGTATGGTGAACAGTTAAGTGAGGTGAGATGAGGACTGATGCTTCACTGGGTGGTATGTTGAACAGTTTAGTGGGGTGGAATGATTATTGATGCTTCACTAAGAGTGGCATGGTGAACAGTTTAGTGGGGTTAGATGATGACTGATGCTTCACTAAGAGTGGCATGGTGAACAGTTTAGTGGGGTGGAATGCTTATTGATGCTTCACTAAGAAGTGTATGATGAACAGTTTAGTGGGGTGAGGTGAGGACTGATGCTTCACCAACAGTGGTATGGTGAACAGTTTAGTGGGGTGAGGTGAGGACTGCTGCTTCACTAAGAGTGGTATGGTGAACAGTTTAGTGGGATGAGATGAGGACTGATCCTTCACTAGAAGTGGTATGGTGAACAGTTTAGCAGGATGAGGTGAGGACTGCTGCTTCAATAAGAGTGGTATGGTGAACAGTTTAGTGGGATGAGATGAGGACTGATCCTTCACTAGAAGTGGTATGGTGAACAGTTTAGTGGGGTGAAGTGAGGACTGATGCTTCACTAAGAGTGGTATGGTGAACAGTTTAGTGGGGTAAAGTGAGGACTGATGCTTCACTAAGAGTGGTATGGTGAACAGTTTAGTGGGGTGGAATGATTATTGATGCTTCACTAAGAGTGGCATGGTTAACAGTTTAGTGGGATGAGGTAAGGACTGATGCTTCACTAAGAGTGGCATGGTGAACAGTTTAGTGGGGTGAGATGAGGACTGATGCTTCATTGGGTGGTATGGTGAACAGTTTAGAGGGGTGGAATGATTATTGATGCTTCACTAGAAGTGGTATGGTGAACAGTTTAGTGGGGTGAAGTGAGGACTGATGCTTCATTAAGAGTGGTATGGTGAACAGTTTAGTGGGGTGGAATGATTATTGATGCTTCACTAAGAGTGGCATGGTGAACAGTTTAGTGGGATGAGGTAAGAACTAATGCTTCACTAAGAGTGGTATGGTGAACAGTTTAGAGGGTCGGAATGATTATTGATGCTTCACTAAGAGTGGCATGGTGAACAGTTTAGTGGGGTGAGGTGAGGACTGATGCTTCACTGAGTGGTATGGTGAACAGTTTAGTAGGGAAAGGTGAGGACTGATGCTTCACCAAGAGTGGTATGGTGAACAGTTTAGTAGGGTGAGGTGAGGACTGCTGCTTCACTAAGAGTGCTATGGTGAACAGTTAATGGGGTGGTGTGATTATTGATGCTACACTAATAGTGGACGGAAAACAGTTTAGTGGGCTGGAATGATGACTGATGTTAATTGAAGGGAGGTACAGTGTACAGTTTAGCGGGCAGGAATGATGACTGATGCTAACAGAAGGGAGGTACGGTGGACAGTTTAGTGCGCTGGAATGATGACTGATGCTAATTGAACGGAGATATGGTAGACAGTATAGCTGATGTTACTCTAAGAGTGTTACAGTTATCAGTTTAATAGGGGAGGGATAATGATTGATGCTACCCTAAGAGTGACTATTCTAATATGTTCTAACAATGTACAAAAGACAATGTCTACCTTTCCCGTCTGTATATTAATGGACTCCAAGGCTTTCTCTACTCTTTTCCTGTCATCTCTGTGTGTGGCAAACATTTTCACAATGCTATAAAAGAGAATTAAAAATGGAAAGTTGATAGCTATATTATTTGATATATGCACTATCAGAATAAAAAGAATAATCATTATTACATGTCTTCCAAACATCATTCCTGCAAAGTTTATTAAAACCTTGGTTAAGTATTAGCAAAGAAATATACCATGTGTTTCTCAATTGTGTTCAATAGCAATGACCACAGCCAACGCAAGTTTTACATACATATCTTTTCATTAAATCAGTTTTAATGTAGTTGAGCAAAATATTTATACATGAAGTACTGGTATAAACTCACCTGGACCTCACCAACCCTTTAACCAAAGGAACAGAAACTGCACTAAGTCTTACAAACAATATAATCAATCAAACTGAAGCTTCAAAGTAATAAGTTTTCCTATTAAATTTCAATCCTTCATATTAAAGATTGCTAAGATTTTCTTGAACCCTAAAAAAACCCAGACGATTCCATGTTGTTCTTTAAAAGTTATAACACTGAAAAACCTCAGATTGAATTATCTATATTCAAATGCATCAGAAAATAGTTACCTTGCTTCAAGCACATCTTCATCAATGAAGAATAATTTCAATACAATTTCAGCAAAATCCATTAAAAGGTTTAGGAGGAGTTGTGCTTATGAAGTTTGTTAAAACATATAAAACCCTGTAAATTTGATTATCTCCCTTTGCAGGCATTAGACAACAATTATTATTTTTTATGCAAATCTCCATATGATGCCATACCTTCCTATGAAATAAGAGTGATACTTCTATACCCCAAGCCATTTTGCTGGGGGAAATAAATAACAAGTCCACACAATCTGTTTTATAACGGAGATGTTCCAACATAACTTATAGCCTTTTAATCAAACTGATACAATACTGAAACTACCAGAATAGTACGTCAACAAAAGGAATAGGTATAAAAACCTTATAAACAAACTTTTAACTTGGCATGGCACATAAGAAAATAGAAGAAATGAGTCCATCTCTAAAATTCAAAGGAGTAATAAATTTAAATGAATGAATCACTTAACCCGAGGTTTCAAACCAAAAAAAAAAATGCTTTACAGGGCACACCTTGATACCACTGCAGAGGTTGCACCCTGAACAGTTAGGGGATGTATGAACAAATCATTCAAGCTTGATACAGCTCTGAATTTTGATTACAATTTAAAATTTAACAAGGGAAAAGAATTTGATCAGAATATCAGTGCTCCCTTTTTGGCCCCTTATTCCTCATTAAGCACAACCCCCAAGGTCAATCCCAGACTTCCTTCAGGGGTATGGTACTTTTTGTACAATTTAAAAGTAATTATCTGTACACCAGGAAAATGCTTGTTTCTGGTCTCTTTTTGGTACCTCAATTCTTATCAGTTCCTGCCACAACACTCAAAATCAATCCCAGCGACCCTTTTGCATTGTGGCACCTTGTACTACAATTTCAAAGAGATTCACTCACTTTTAGTCTTTAGTCAAGTTATTGTCTCAAAATCATGAAAATGCTTGATTTCGGCCACTTTTTGTCCCTTTATTTATGAAAAGTTAAGTAATGAGCCTCCAAATTCAATCCCAGCCTTCCTTTTAAAGTATAAAACCTCGGGATACAATTTCAAAGAGATTCATTTACAATTACCCAAACATCATGAAAACACCTGTTTTAGCCCCCCTTTTAACCCCTAATTACTAAATGATTTGAGTCACAGCCCCCAAAATCAATCCCATCCTTCCTTTGATGGTATGATACCTTGTGTTATAATTTCAGAAAGATCTATGCACTTATACTCAAGTTATTGTCCATGATGAACAAGACAATAATGACAATGCAGATTTCATCGCCAACAGCAAGATACCATATATATGTCTGTAAATTTTTTGCAGTTGTATAAAAACAAGAAACTGAACCTTCAATATTTTTTTTAAGTTTTCTGACGAATTTTCAAATTAAATCAATCATATGAAGGAATGCTGAGAAAACAGGACTTTGCTGAAAAGTTTGAACATGCTACATGCAATCAAGATGAAACATAATAAAATATTTCAAAATAATTCCTATGAAGGGTAGCAGATATTTTGGAACAAAATAAATATGAGATAGACACCATTAACAAAACCATTTACATGGATGGGCCTGCATCAGCACCATACATTTTTTAGCATATAAACATCATTCATGTATGTATTTACAGTAAGAAAATTTAACAACTATAGAGTGGTTTAAAAAAAAAAAAAGTATGTACTCATGATAGCATGTATCCTACTGAAAAAAAAGATCAACAGTTCAATAGGTAAAAATTCATATTGTATATTAGTCAATTTATCTATAATAAGAGTTTCACAAGTTTTATATGTATATAAACACTGTGTAAAGTGTGAATTAAGTTAGTTCAATACTTATGGAGTTACAGATTACACAATGTACTGATAGATACCCATGACAACATGAAGTAATGTTTTGTTTGTTTGTTTGTTGGGGTTTAACGTCCGAGCAGCAATATTTCAGCTATATTCAGACGATGAACATGAAATGGATGATAAAATGAACATGAAATGAAAAAAAAAAGAATGGGTCACAAGGATAATAGGGTCGACAAATTTTGATTGCCACTGGAAAAAGGGGAAATGGGTAAGGTCGGGCAATTTAGCCTCCTGTGGCGGAGCACAAAGGTTCCTACTCTTATCGAATACCACAGCAGGGTTCTTTAACGTGCGAGGAACGTGACATCTTTCCCAACACGGTGCACCACTATGGTTTGCGGTCAGGTTTTCCGTATTATAGCCTGACAACCCCAGCATGTAACCCGCCAGGGGTACCCCATTCCACCACCTGGGGCACACATCCCAGTTGCTCTGTGGTCAGAGCGCCTAGCCCCCGGCTAGGTTTCTGAGCACTATTTAGTCGCCTTATACGACAAGCTTAGCGCTGCTGCAGGCCTATTCTTTTAACACCCGGATCTGCACGGGGCCATGAAGTAATGAAACATTGCTAGGTTTAACATGCTGTAAATTTTAGAAAACTTTTTTTCCATAACATGAGGTGCACATCTTCAAAATGATTATAAATCATGTTCAATATATTTTGTGATACAGATTACACTAAGTAGGTACCCCAAAGTATGACAGACAGACAGACAGACATAGCAGAGCTGTTACTAGACCTCTTTTAACTGTTTGGTAATAGTTGCTGTAATATTTACAAACATTTTTGACAGTTGTACACTATGTGCAAACAGCAGTAATTTTTTTTTTTTAAATATCACAAGTGCAAAAAATACCTAAGGTCAACAGCTGTCAATTCTACATTTTTAGTCCAAACACAAAATCAAGACAATATGCACACCTCCTCCTTGTAGTTATTTTACATCTCACAAAGTTTGATAACAATGCTGCAAGCTGCTTAGAACATAGTTTAGCCAGATGGACAGACAGACAGGGTGAAACCTATACCCCCCACCAAACTTCCTTTTCACGGGATATAAAATATCTTTTTGAAAAAGGCAAATATCTATAAGCAAAAACAACATTCTTCCAACCTAAACCAAAACAAAATAGCATTAAAAAAACAGGAATGATTACACCCTTAGAAACATGTTGAATTTTCACGAAAATTGTTGGAAAAAGTAGTTCACATCATTAAAAAGCCTACAGCTTGATGGAAGTTGGAGAATTATTTTTTTAGATATTATGCTATATATAGTGAATGACAGAAAAAAGGATGAGTGGATTGAAAGCAGTACCATAATAAATCCTATCTTTAAAGACAGCCACATAATATCTGTATGAATAACGTACTTTTTTACAGGAATTCTACCATTGACATCCAGGACATGAGTGATACGTGTGTGAGCTTTCTCCAAAAATGTCAACACATTCCCATTCGATGCAAGCATGTTGTAGGCATAGTTCAATAGTTCATCACACCATAACTACAAAACAATTATTTGCAATGTATAGCTGAAGATGACAGAAGATTCAGGTGTGGATGTAACATTCAAGCTACGTTTCTCTATTTCAATTTTGATTAAATGTTTGACACAACTTAATATCCATGCAGTGTTAAAAGAGGAATAATAAGTATAAAATAGGTACCTCCTTTAATAACATGCAAAATTTAATCAATAAAATATTAGATTTTTAGGTGTTCAAGTACATCATTTTGCATAGAAATACATTGGTCAGATAAGGGGAGTTGAAAGAATGATCATGGGAACCAAGATTGACAGTACAAAAATGTAGTTTATTGATGGACAGACAGATGGACCAAATATACTCATTACATATGTACTTTAATGTCCTGGTTTCATTACTAATATTAATTGCTAAAAAAAAACTCTGGGCAGAAAGCATCTCGTCAACAGAAACTTTACAATTAAATTCAGTGCAGTGTAATAAAAAACAGTAACAGTGCTTCATTCAGACTCTACTGAATGAAGGTTTTAACATCCTTGACTACCCTTTTGGGTCTCACATAATCCAGATTCAACTGACTGACTTGTGGGGGCTTTAACGTCCTTGACTACACTTTTGAATCTCACATGGTAGAGACAACTGACTGACGTGGGGTTTTAATGTCTTCAACTACCCTTTTGGATCTCACATGGTCCAGACTACTGACTGACTGGTGGAGGTTTTAACATCCTTGACTACCCTTTTGGATCTCACATGATCCAAACTAGTGACTGACTGGTGGGGATTTTAACATCCTTGACTACCCTTTTGGATCTCACATGGTCCAGACTCTGCTGACTTACTGATGGGGGTTTTAACATCCTTGACTACCCTTTTGGATCTCACATGGTCCAGACTCTGCTGACTTACTGATGGGGGTTTTAACATCCTTGACTACCCTTTTGGATCTCATATGGTCTAGACTGCTGACTGACTGATTGAGGTTTTAACATCCTTGACTACCCTTTTGGATCTCACATTGTCCAGACTCTACTTGAACAAGAGTGATTATTATTTTACAACTGGATATATCACTTGCAAGTTCATCGTATTTTGGCCAGTCATAAAGCACAAATTGGGTACATATCCAAGAAATAAAAAGTTAATTTCTGATTGTTTACATACCCTGGCAGTATCTCTAGATGAACAGACAAAGTTTATAAATGATATACTGGTCATATCTGTGCCATAAGCAACAGACACTGTTTTATCCTCCACTGGTATATCTGGTTGGCCTATTGTACATGTGTCCTTCAGTCTACCTTCCTGTAAAATATCAATACATTAAAACAGGCTGGTATAATATCTGAACAAGCATGACAAAATTTCAAAGATTATATGATGTAAATAAAATTGTGATTATACATTCACATTTTTCATATTTAATATCATGAACTGCTTTCCCTAATATGTAAAAACTGAATGTTGATCCATACTTCTGATCCAACTTAACACACAAATACAAATTTTGTTCCATTTCATCTTTTTCCTAAATTTTTAAAACGTCCAAAAGTTAATTTGCATTAACAGTAAAAAACTATAGTAACATATTATTTGTTAAACCCAAATAAAACCAATGTCAGCTTAAACAAATAATTTCCTTGATGAACATAAGATTTCAAAAAACTTGACACAATTTTACTTGATTAAAATCACTGCTCTTCACATCATGTTTATTAATGGTAAACTATTAATGAAAGAATGGAGAATTTGACTGATAAGTGTGTTAAATGGAACATGCTTAACACTTTTATGCTTCCTGACACATTAATGCAAGAACTAAATTTCCTAAATGCAAATTTATTACTAAATATCTTTCAAGGCCAAAAAGGAGTCCCTCAAATCTTCAGTTGATATGAAGATTAGATTTCAATTCTATTTGCAGAAATAACAAAATATCATTGAGCTGAATAATTGCAAGAAACAAATTTACTGATTATAAGTCTATACGAAACTCGTCGGACCTTTGGTCAAATCCAATAAAATTGCTGGCGGTTCGATAAAGATTGCTCCGATATCTGGACCAAAAGTCCGACATCGTTTTCAAGTTTTATTGTACATCTGTCATCGAGTTGTTTCCCTTGAAAAATACAAATGGCCGGTCGAGTACGAAACTGTTGAAAAATATCCTTTTTAAGGTATACGGAGGGTGCAGTACCCAGCAAAGCAGTTAAGATTGAAAGAAAATTGACTGACAAGCAGAAACAGAATGAGGAAAAACAAGTTCGGACATTCAAGAAAAAATGATGTGAGAATCGTCCTTGGCTACAGTATGATGATAATGTAAGGACATGCACTATATGTATAGAATATTCGGGAATTGGAAAGTCAACATCCAATTTAAGAGGCAAAAACATGTTTATTACTGGTTGCAGTAATATGAGGGTTAGTACAATAGCTGATCATGAATGTAGTAGGATGCATCTACTGGCTTCTGAAAGTATGGCTAGTAAAACAGTTTCCACGGAGGACAAAATGAACAATTCAGTAGCTGGAAAAACATTGAAATCATTACAGTCAGCAGACAGAGAAAAGGAGTCATCTGACAACTTTGACCCTTTGGAGACTTTTTGTAAGCCTTATAATAAGTATCAATTCAGCTATTGCAAGAATTTGGCTAAACCAAACTGTTTTGGAGACATATGAGAAAAACTTCAGACTGACCACTTTGTTCTACTTTTGGTAGCAGCAGCCATTTTTCAAAAGGATAAAAAATCCCCATATCAGTTCTATGCAGAATACTCTAAGGAACAGTTAAGCCAAGTATGGTCTAATGGGTCTGGTAGTTTCAAAGAAGATTTTTGAAAGAAATAACATCAAAAATAGAGATACAATGTCGAAAAAGGACTGCAACTCCACTATGGATTCACAGATTAAACTGAAAATTGACCACAGATAGATCTCATCATACTGAACACTTCTACCCTGTCAGAATTTAACTTAATGATTTAGGAGATATATGCCAAAAACTTCTATCTGACCCCTATGTTCTACTTTTAAAAACGGCAGCCATGTTGTATCGAAAGATCAAAAATCTCCATATCAGTTCTGTGCAAAACACCGTAACAAACATTCATACCAAGTTTGGTTTAGGTTTGGTCTATCAGTTTCCAAGGAGAAGATTTTTGAAAGAAGTGACATTTAAAGTAGCAAAAAAACATCAAAAAAGGGCATTAATTCCAACATGGCTTAACAGATTAAAACCAAAAAAAATGACCAGAGATCGATCGCATCATTCTGAACACTTTAACTTGTGTCAGAATTTGGCTAAACCTAACAGTATTGGAGATACATGTGAAAAACATCTCTATGACCCCTATGTTCTATTTTTAATAACAACAGCCATGTTTTTTTAACAGATAAAAAATTCCCACATCAGTTCTATGCAGAACACCCTAAAGAACATCCATACCAAGTTTGGTTCCAATTGGTTATGTAGTGTCAGAGGAGAAGAGTTTTGTAAAATTGTTAACGACAACAACGGACATCAAGTGATGCCTTCAGCCGAGGTGAACTAAAAATCTGTTTCAGGGGCCAGTAGTTTCTAAGGAGAAGATTTTAGAAAGTAATAACATTAAAAAGATCAAAAAGCATCCAAAAAGGGTAGTAACTCCAACATGGGTCAACAGATTTTCACCAAATTTAGACCACAAATAGATTTCATCATGCTGAATTCCTTTACCGATGTCAGAATTTAGTTAAACCTTATGGTTTTGGAGATATATGCAAAAAACTGCTGTCTGACTCCTATGGTCTATTTTTAGTAACAGGGGCCAAGGTTTGTCATGGATCAAAAATCCAAACATTCCTTTTGTGCAGGATACCCTAAGGAACAAATATACTAAGTTTCATCACATCCATTCTGTAGTTTCAGAGAAGAAGTTTAAAAAATTGTTCACAACGATGACAACGGAGGATGACAGCATCATATCATAACAAGACCACAATTTTTTTGCGGTCATATCTATATTTAATAATCCCTCATTTACCAATCCATATCAAAGCAGGAGATTAAGCTGCATATGAAAATTTCTCCCATTTCATTATAAAATAACAAATTACTTCAATTTTTGTCAAAACAAATTGATCTCCAACCTATGATTAAGACCATTGATTTATTATCATTGTAATATAGGGAAACACTGCAAGTCATCTTTCATGAGAGGAGATTTTATGTAAAATTGGAATAAAGTTCATATAAGGTCTATTGCTAAACATAAAACACAAAAACAAAATTTTGGCAATTCTCCAGCTTTGAGAAAATTCTTTGAGGGAGACATCCTGCTTTAGAACTGTCAAAGGTAAGCATCTATGTTATTTACTCCAAAACAGACCAAATTTAGTTACAGTCCACATTAATAACAGTATGTGTAAGAATATTTTGTTTTCATTTTCTGACAGGATTTCTTTATTTACATATCAGACCATAATTATATGACATCAGTAAAAACTTGGTCAATAATCTTATACAGTTATCTGAAATTAATCTACATGCAATTATCACATACACATAACAAAACTGACATTTTCTTTTATGAATTACTTCAATATAGTACTTATACAATGACTCATATCAAAATGTGCTAAAATCTATTTAAATCATTAATCAATATCAGTATATGACATAATTCGGTTAGCCTTAAGTCACACATGTAATGTCTCCCTGGTCATCAGGGAGTATAGCCAATGGTCACACCTGTAATGTCTCCCTGGTCATCAGCGAGTATACCCAATGGTCACACATGCGATGTCTCCCTGGTCATCAGCGAGTATACCCAATGGTCACACATGCGATGTCTCCCTGGTCATCAGCCAGTATACCCAATGGTCACATGTGATGTCTCCCTGGTCATTGGCGAGAATAGCCAAAGGTCACACATGTAATGTCTCCCTGGTCATCAGCGAATATAGCCAATGGTCACATATGTGATGTCTCCCAGGTCATATGTGTATAATGCACAGGGTTGTTTTTCCTTTAAAAGTTGATGTAAAAAACTTTTTTACCGATGTATGTATGTATTGTATGCGGTGGAAATAGTGTAACTTATTAGAACCACGAAAATTACCGGCTTTAATTTATTTTCAAATAGAAGGGACCATTTCGTCTGTTTTGTGTATTTATTTCAATAAAGAATATTGTTTTTGTTACTCTTTGTATTTATCTGTTTTGTCAGTGTTAATGTGTATTCATTTACTATTCGGGTAAGAAATGCATAACGTAGACAAAAGCTGAAATTGTCAGCCTGGACATATGTTTTGATTACCTTTGAAAGGTTTCTATTGAGAGTAATAAATTTCTGAAGATTGCTAATTCTAAAGGACTGTTTTTACTACAATCAATTAAGGGGTCTGAGCTAACAATGCAGACGGTCATCAGATAGGGCATGTGTGTTGATAGCTCGGCCAAGCATGATAATGAGATGCAGAATTTTCTCCAATGTGTATTGGGGATACATAAAGGGTTTATGTTTAAAAATTATAGTTTTTACATTGGATAAGGATTTTGATATTAGTTCAGTGAAAAAAGGAAGCAAAAGTTATAAAATATTAAAGTTATTGTCTGGACATAAGGAAAATGCTGGTTTGTGATCCCATTTTGGATCCATCCAAAACAGATAATCTCCCAAAATCAAATCCCATCCTGACCTTTGTAGTATAGAATATTGTGAACATAATCATATACATTCATGCACTGTGACTGGAGTTACGTAGTTGAAGTGTATGAAATATTGTTAGTTAGCCCATTTTCGCCCTCTTATTCCAAAATGGTCAAGGCCATAACCCCCTCATTCGATACCAATCTTCCTTTTCTGGTTTGATACCTTGTAATACAATTTTATAAAGATCAATATACTAACAAAAACTAAGTGTATACAAACAACAACAACAACAAAGACATACAATTAAAGGACCACATTTTTTTTGTATTCCTATGATAAAAGGCTCCGAGGAGCCTGAATCATCTGATTAAATTTTTGGTCTCAAGGGCAATAACTCTAACAAGGAGTTGACCAACAATTTTAAGTCAAAGAAGACCTTGGTAGGAATTAGCATAAGATCATTTCATTGATTGAAAATTTCATTCTATCTATTATAGTTTTTCAAATATTGGCTAATAAAAAGCTACTCATTAAGTGCATGATACACCTGTTACCCTTTTAACTTGTCCTTATGCTTTTAATGAATTTATATGATCAACTAGAAATACTGAAACCCTCCCCCACAAAAAAAAAGTAAATAAAAAATGCACAAAAAATTTGATACTATCAAGTTTAATTAATGTTTGTTGTCATGATTTTTCACCCATACATTTCTATCTAGTTCAAAACACTATTTTCTGACAAGGTTACCAAGTACATTGTACCTTTTATCTTTATTAGTCAATCATCATAACAAACGATCCATTTTCAACGATTTTTCAACAAATAAAATTTCCTTGGCTGTTTCCATCTTTTTTTAAAGAGTAAAACTTCATAACATGAAAATGTAAAATTTGACATTTATACAGATCGGAAGAGAGCTTACTTCAATAGATATCAACAATTCACCAAAGTTTCATAAAAATTAGTGAAAGAGTTTTTGAGTAATTGTGCGAAAACTTGAAAATCCCCATTTTTTTAAGTAAACAAATTTATAACACAGAAACGAAAAATCTGAAATTTATAAAAATCGGAAGGGAGCTTATGTCAATAGATATGAAAAATTCATAAGGATCAGTTCATAAATTAAAAGTTTCATTCTATCTATTATAGTTTTCAAGATATGAGCTGAAAATTGCTAAGAACATAATTTTTCACCTTTGAAGGGCAATAACTTTTACAAGGAATCATCTGACAAATTTGATCCCAGGGAGACTTTTGAAGGCCTTATAATAAGGATCATTTCAGCAATTGAAAGAATATGGCTAAACCTAACAGTTTTGGAGATGTATGAGAAAACTTCTGACTGACCTATTTCTTATATTTTTAGTTACAGCAACTATGTTTTTCGATGGATCAAAAATCCCTACATCATTTCTATGAAAAATACCATAAGGAACATTCATACCAAATTTGGTTCCAATTGGTCAAGTCATGTCAGAGGAGAAGATTTTTTAAAGAAATAATATTGAAAAAGAACAAAAATGTCAAAAAAAACGGCAATTACTCCAAAATGGATACAGATTAAAACATAAATTTCACTACATATAGATCTTGCTGAACACTTAAACCTTGTCAGAGTTTGACTAAATCTAACGGTTTTGAAAATAAATGCAAAAAGCTACTGTCTGACCCCTGTTCTATTTTTAATAATGGCGGCCATGTTTTTCAATGGACCAAAAATCCCCGCATCAGTTCTATGCAGGATACCCCAAGGAACATTCATACCAAGTTTGATTCCAATTGGTCAAGTAGTGTCAAAGGAGAAGAGTTTTGAAAAATTCTTGACGATGACAGAAACCAAGTGATGGCAATAGCACACATGGCCTTTCGCCAGGTGAGCTAACAATACACGTAGAACACATGTATACATATACAAAATGTAATATTCAAGAGGTACATTTTGATTTCATAGGAAGCTAGAATTGACAGTTTTACGTTACCCACCAGCAGCATACGGTGGTGTATTAATATGTAATTATGCAAATTTTTTGCAGTTTACCTGCTATGTTGCCTCAAATACTGTAGGAGATATCTGAAATCTGGTTGAAAAGTGCAGGCAGGTATATTCAGAAGGAATCCAATAATTAAAAAAACAAAAAGCAAAATCAGACCAAAAATAATAAAGTTTATTTTTATATACATTTAAAGATTAATCCATGCTGAAATAAAAATTCAGAACAGAATTTAAAAAGGACCAACAATGAACGTTTCCTTTCAATTCTCACAACATCCCTGTTCCCCCTTTTAACCCTAATTTTACAAATGGGGTGAGGCAAACACCTCCAAAAACTTTACGGCCTTTTTCCATATTCATATGAACGTTGTGCTGTAATATCAAAATGATTGATAATTTTTTATTAGATCTATCTAAAGTTAACCGACACCAATGAGAACAATAACTAGGGGATAATAATATTTTTGTAGTCATAGTCGCATAAATGTCAAAAGGGAACTTGTTCACTCTAAATTGTTAAACCAAAAATTTATAAAATATTAAAGAACCTTAGTGAGCGCACTTACATACACCACGCATCCCCATGTTGGATACTCAAGTAAATTTGTTCATAAGAGAAATACATGTACAAGGACCCCCATAAAAGAGGAATAAGAGTGTTTTTTAGGCTTTAAACCTTTATCTTTTAACTATTTATCTAATTTCTGTTACTCAGAATGTTAGTTTAAAACTCCAGACTGTGATTTCTTTGAGTTTTAGTTAATCCAAAGTAAATATCATCATAGCAGAACAAAACGTACACTTGACCTGAAACTTTAAGGTTAGATCTTATATACCATAAATCATGATATAATCTGCAAGCGTTTAGAAAAAGAAGTCTGAAAAACAGTTATTTCTGTGAATTTAGCTGAGTTCAAGGGCCTTAATTTTGGTAAAAATCATCAGAGCAGAACTAACTCTAAACTTGACCTGTAACTTATCATGGTGAATTTATATACCAAAAATCATGGGAATACCTGCAAGCGTTTAGAAAAAAGTCCAGAAAAATGTTATTTCTGTGAATTTTGCTAAGTTCAAGGCCCATAATTTCTATAAAAATCATAAGAGCAGAACAAAAATTAAACTTGACTTGTAACTCATCATGGTGAATTTATACACATCATGTCAATATCTGCAAGCGTTTAGAAAAAAAGTCAGAAAAGCGTTTTTTTTTTTCTGTGAATTTCGCTAAGTTCAAAGCCAGTAATTTTGGTAAACATTATAAGAGCAGAATGAAATGTAAACTTGACCTGTAACTTATCATGATGAACTTGTATACCAAAATTCATGTCAATATCGGCAAACGTTTACCGTATTTTGGTATTATGTGCACAATTTTATATAGAAATTATTTCTAGAAAATGAGGGTGTGTATAATACATCAATACATACATGTAAGAATTGACCATGAAATTAAAGATTTTAGTACGTGAAAAGATATTGCGCAATGTAAACAAACCGACCGAAAGTGAAATGTTACTGAAAGAAATTTTATCTTATCATCAAATACATCTTTAAAGTATTAAATTTTTAGTGATATTTTCTTCAAATCATGTTCAAATGACTTAATAACATGTTTCAAACCAAGGTTGCACAATATTTCCTTCTTATAAAGCATGGTTAGAAATTAATATGCAACAACTAACAAGAGGCTCCCAGGAGCCTGAATCGCTCACCTTCTTGAATTTTGCCTTTCAAAGGCAATAAATAAAACAAGAAGTTGTCCAACAATTTTGACTCAAAAAGTCTTTGGTAGGACTTATCACAAGATCTTTTCAACAATTCAAAGTTTCCAAGATATTGACTGAAACCTAATAAAAAGAGTCATTTTTCCCCTTTCAACGACAGTAACTCTTACAAGGAGTCTGAAGACTTTTGCAGTCCTAATAGGGTTTGTAAGTCTCGTTCTGGTTTCAGTTTCCCTTCTGGAATTTCTGATGTAGAACGTATTGAAATCCGAAGACCGATCTGCATTTTATTGTTTACTTCCAGGAAATCGAAATGCTGCAATCACAATGCAAAATCTTCTATTTATGCTTTTCTTAATATTTTTATTATGTAGAACTAGATATTTGTCATTTTTTATCAGTATTTTTACACACACAAAAAAATTGCTTTTTATATTGAACCCACAGATGTGTTTATTACGAATCTCCATGCATTTGAATAGTAGATGAGGACCCATTCTCATAAAATCACGGAGTCACATGACGAGACTTACATACCCTACAGTATAGATCATTTTCACTATTGAAAGAATTTGGATAAACCTAACGGTTTTGGAGATATATGTGAAAAACTACTGTCTGACCCCTATGTTCTATTTTTAGTAACGGCAGCCATGATTTTTGACAAATCAAAATCCAAATACCAGTTCTATGCAGGATACCCCAAGGAACATTCATACTAAGTTTGGTTCTAATTAGTCAAGTAGTTTCAGAGGAAAAGAGTTTTGTATAATTGTTAATGACAACGACAGATGAGGACGACGGACGACGACAAGGGACGCCAAGTGACGGCAATAGCTCACATGGCCTTTGGCCAGGTGAGCTAAAAAGTCAGGAAAACTGTTAATTCTATGAAATTTTTCCAAGTTCATGGCCTGTAATTTTCGGTAAAAATCATCGGAGTGGAACAAAAGTTAAACTTGACCTGTTACTTATCATGGTGAATTTATATACCAAAAATCATGTCAATATCTGCAAGCGTTTAGAAAAAAGTCCGGAAAACTAAAGATGGACTGACAGACGAGTTAAAAACATTATACCCTTCGCAACCTCGTTGCGTGGGGTATAAAAATGTTTCATAGAGCAGTACCTTCAGATGTCTAACCCTGAACAGATGGGGCATATATGGACACAAAATACAAGCTTGATACAGCTCTGGATTTGACTGTGATTAAATTTTTGACAAACAATTTATAAAGTTCAAAAAGAAGATTACATTAATAAAAAAGAAATTCAACAAAGTTTCATGAAACAAATTGCATTCATTTAAGGGAAACCCCCCTTTTTATGAATAAATTTCAAAAGCTAAAAAACAGGAAAATCAGAAACTTATAGAAATAAACTATTTTCCCAAATTTTATGAAAATGGGTCCCACCACTACTGAGTTATAGTCTAAAACACGGATCCGGTAACAGACAAAAATGCTGGTCATTGACCGACAAATTTTGCAAACAACCGACGACAAATTTCCAACATCGGACATAAAAAATTGTCAACCCTTATAAATTACAGTCTGTGTGGTTTTATTAGTGCATAAACATCCTGTCTACCAGTCTCCTAATTGTTTGTTAAAAATTAATTGACAGGTGTGTGTCAATTTTAGCCAATGTGCAGCCACCTGTGACTGTGATTTACCTGTAACTGATTAGTTGATTGCATAATTGAATTAACAGTACGCATGCAGCCCCATTGCCTATACAAATTAATTGAAGTAACTCGGAGAATCTTCATACATCTATTAACTAAGAAAAAAGATTGAAAAGTCCACCATTTTCCCGCCAATCTTTCAGAAGTAACGAAAGCACATGGAACTGAAACAGTTGCACATGTAGTTTGTAATAATTAATTTGTTGATTGAATCGTTTTAACAGGGAAGTCAACAGACCATTTAAATCAATATACAAAATGTGTTCACAATTTTCTTTTATAAATCAACATTTTTTGCATCACTCTGAAGTTTTCGGCTGTTTGCCTATGTGATGAAAAAGTCTGAGAGATACAATGTTTTGTACAATACATATTAGAACGTCCACATGTGGTCGAAACTGAACACGTGCAATCGCTCTGATACTTTGTAACAGACAGAGTACGTGATGAAATAACACACTTTCCAATATCTATTTTAAATAACTACATACAAACGTTTTTTTAAGTTTATTTTCGATCTGAGCATGTAAAAGACTGACAAAAACATCAGCTGAAGTTTGATAAAATGTCCGGCATGGGCTATCAAAATTTCAGGACCCTCGGTCTAAAAACTGTGAAATTCCGCTTTTTTTGTACACAAAGTCCAATAACTCAAATCATAAAATCGAAAATTTTAAAAAATTGAAAAACAGCTTAAAACATCGATATAAATCTAAGACAGAAGTCTTCAAAGTCGCTAATCGTCAAATATCCTTTGCCACTGATTTTGGCTAACTCTCAACATCCAAAATGGCACGAATGCGATATGCTCTAAAATCTGGTGAGTTCTGCTATAATCTTGGTTCTCCTGATATGATTACTCTTTTGTAACAGTGATGACCCAAATGTTTTCAAACAAAACAACTGGTTAACAGGAACCAGACTAAACAACTGGCAATGGCTATATATAAATATTGGGGCCCTGATAATATGTATAACCTATAAAGTCAATTGTTCTGAGCCCATGTGTTTGAATTGGAAACTTGGTAATATTGCATAAAGTCAATGCTAACTGATCATTTCATCTTTTGATGTAAACTTCCGATTCTCATACAAGCAAAAACACACATGGACATATGTATGATATTTTTTAAAAGAAGTACATTTTAGCGATCTTTGGGTCGCTTATGATATTGACCAGGGAACTAGATTGAACAACTGGCAATGAATATTTATAATATCAGGGCCTTGCTAATGCATATGACCTACATAATCTTGTAACAAGCCCCTATTCATGAATTGGAAGCTGTTCAATGCAAACCGATCATTTCATGTAAAGTCTGCATTTTCATACAAGTAAAATACACAACTAGAACACATGTACATGACATTTAAGAGGTACATTTTTATCTCATATAAAGCTAGAGCTATGTCGCTGTGGTGGTAAACACGGCACAGATCTGCAGCAGAACATGGAGTAGTAATATATAGTTATGCAAATCATATGCGAATATAAAGTACTGAAAGTACAAGTACAAAAAGTCACTATCAATAATAGCAACTTAATAAAACAATTCACCAAAGTTTCATTGACATTACAGCCAGGGTTTTACAGTTATAATCCAAAAACATTAAATCACCCCATTTTTGTACAAATAAAGTCCCATAAGATAACTAAAAAAAACAAAAACATAGACATTTCAGAATATCTAAAGGTAGCTAACACCAATATAAAGAAACAATTCATCAAAGTTTTACAAACATTGGTGACAGCATTTTAGAGTTCATGTGCGAAAATTGAACAATGGACATACACTAGTATACTCTTATACGACTTTTCACAGACAGGTGTATAAAAATCAAAAGAGAGCTTGCATCAATATAAATAAACAATGCACCAAAGTGTAATGGACATTACTGCAAGGGCTTGTGAGTTATAGTCCAATAACATAAAATCATCTAAAGGTATATACCTATACTTCAATAAAATCTACTCCATTTATTCAAATTTGAAACACAACCAAAAAAATATTGAAGATATTATTACTTTCACATTACTTCATATTGTCCTTCTGAGTGTGAAGTAGACAAAAGTGGACCAATATGAGAGATACATTGATGACATACATTTATATCTGCAGATACAGAGATTTTTACACCTTCAGCAACCTGTTTTCAACCTTAAGGCACACTTAGGTACTTCAGACATAAAAAAAATCTCCATATGTACCAATATGAACAAAAGTAACTTAAAAATATGACTTGAAGTTTTGCCAATAAGAAATGGAGCTATTTGTTATCAAAGACTTTGTTGATGTTGATAAGGAGATGTCCTAACCAACAAGAATATCTGTGATAAGGGGATGTCCTGACCAACAGGAATATATGAGATAAGGGGATGTCCTGACCAACAGGAATATCTGATATAAGGGGATGTCCAGACCAATCAAAAGATCTGAGAGTATGGGATATCCTGACCATCAGGAATATCTGCAATAAGGGGATGTCCTTACCAATGGGAGTATCTGCGATAAGGGGGTGTCCTGACCAACGGGAATATCTAAGATAAAGCATGTCCTGACCAACACTGAACAGGAATATCTGAGATAAGGGGATGTCCTGACCAATAGGAGTTTATATGATAAGGGGATGTACAGAAAAACAAGAATATCTGAGATAAGGGGATGTCCTGACCAACAGGAAAATCTGAGGTAAAGGGAGTTGCTAAAGTAACATTATTTTGTATACAAACTCTATTAAGTCACACATGAACTAATGAACGGGTTTTATTACAGTCTTTTGTCAAACATATCAAGTATTTAAGCCATGAAAAGTTAAATTTGAAATTTAAAACCACTGGTAAGCAATTTAAAAAAGTTTACTAATTATAACCATTATTACCAGAATTTTTACTAGGTCATGACGAATGAAAAAAGTTTGAGAGCAGTAACAAAAATAGGGCATTAATGGAACAACAAGTGATACCCTGCCAAATAATGGTGAAAAAAGGGGAATGGCAAACTTTTCTAAAGGGCACAACTCGAAAACTACATTTTGGATTTTGCTAACGGTCAAACTTAACCATTTGGATCTATATATATACAGCTATCTTGACAGGACAGATAATTAGATACCTAAAGGTAATAAAAACTGCTAAAAAAAAGACCTAACTGGTTTAGAAAAACTCACACTAGAGACTCTGACCTATTATTACAGCGGATTAGGTGAAATATGGAATCATTTTCTTATACCAGTAATGTTATTTGTTCCACAGGCTGATTATTGATCTTAGAGAGCAATTTTATTCCTTAAGGTCAAGGGCTAGTGTCCTGTATGACTGCAGATCACAACCTTCAAGGGACAAATCAATACACAGCATTCAGGTATATCAAAAACCTAGTTGTTAATATGGGTGTGTTGATTATCAGACCTTTTGATCTGATTCTAGTCAAGGAAACTGCAAAAATGATTACCATGGTTATTTCTCAAATCATGTCAGATTTCATCATAAAATCATCTTTAAGAATAGGAAATTCAATAATTAAAAACATAACTAGTGGTGGTTTTTGTCTATCAAATCTTTATGAAAGCTTATGATAAAATTAATAATCAGTAAGAATGAAAGATAGGAAAACGATGAATACCAATAATTATTGTCAACCCCATGAGGAGATAAAACTTTCATGGGAGAACCATAAAAGCCATATTTGTTTACTTACAGCTGAGGACATTAAGACCCAAAGAAGGCTGATAACTGCAACTTTTTTTCATAATCAAATAAGGGAGCAACTATCATGTATAGGTGTATTGACAGACAGGAAAGGTTCAGATATTATCCTACCTTAGTACCCATGGCATACTTCCTGTTCTTTGTGAGAAAATTTACTTAGGAACCTTGCAGTATTTCCTGTTCTTTATGAGAAAATTACCTTAGGACCCATGGCATATTTCTTCTTCTTGTGAGGAAATTACCTTAGGACCCATGGCATATTTCTTCTTCTCATGAGGAAATTGTCTTAGGACCCATGGCATATTTCCTGTTCTTTATGAGAAAATTGCCTTAGGACCCATGGCCTGTTTCTTCTTCTCATGAGGAAATTACCTTAAGACCCACGGCATGTTTGTTCTTCTTGTGAGGTAATTACCTTAAGACCCACGGCATGTTTGTTCTTCTTGTGAGGTAATTACCTTAAGAACCTTCCCATATTTTCCTGTTTTTGTGAGGAAATTACCTTAGGACCCATGGCATGTTTCTTCTTCTCGTGAGGAAATTACCTTAGGAACCTTGTCATATTTTCCTGTTTTTGTGAGGAAATTACCTTAAGACTCATGGCATGTTTCTTCTTCTCGTGAGAAAATTACCTTAGGAAAATTGCTATATATTCCTGTTCTTTTTGAGAAAATTACCTTAGGACCCATGGCATATTTCTTCTTCTCATGAGGAAATTACCTTAGGACCCATGGCATGTTTCTTCTTCCTGTGAGGAAATTACCTTAGGAACCTCGCCATATTTTCCTGTCTTTCTTTTTGAGGAAATCACCTGAGGAACTTTGTCATAATTTCTTGTGAGGAACTTAGTCATAATTTCCTCTTCTTGTAAGGATATTACCCGAGAACTCTTGTTAAATATTTATTTATGTGAAGAAATTACCTAGGATTCTTGGCATATTTCTCTGATCTTGTATGGAACTTACCTTAGGTACCCTGGCATATTTTCCTGTTCTTGTATCACGTATTAACGATATATCTAGATAGTCCATTTCCTTAAATAAAACCAATAACTCATGAAAATATACATATTTTAAAATTTTTAAAGTTTAACAAAAGAATGCTTCAGCTTATATAAAAAAATTACATATTGGATGAACAAGGTGTATTTCAAAATATATCTTTTTTTTCAAATTGTGAACAATAACTGAAATTTCATGCAGAGTATTCTTCATTTTTTACTTGTTACTAGATATTTGCTAGCCTAATATTAGGTATTTGAAGTAAAGATTTGTTCTAAATCCATAGCTACAATCAATACTAGAAACTGACACAAACAAAAAAAATCCTGATTTTGAAATTCCTATCCCGATTTTCTTTATTTTTGTCAATTTTTTAGGCGCGAGAGTGGATGAAAATCTACTAAATAATTATATTTGACCTAGATTGTGGACACATTAGAAATCCAGTAAACTATAAATAATAATCACAGGTCTTTCGTATGCAAGACATTTTTCTTTGCTGGATACTAAAGCTCATAAAGAGAATTTTGTAGGATCCGGGATTGTTTTTTACAGAATTTAGTTAATTAAATATCAAACACATGAAAAAAAGTTTTGACCCTAAAGGATATTTCCACAAAGTTCAGTCAAACAGCCTGACAAGACTGAAATTTATCTATCTTTTGTTTTTACATTACCTTGTTCTGATCTTTCCAGAACAGGATATAACCTTTGGGATCCACTTTTAAGGTCACTGGAGTCCCTATAGTACTGCTCTGAAATAAAAGCATTAAAAGAAATTATTTTTACATACCATAACCTGACACCTCACAATAAAATTATTTCATCAGTGGCTGTGGGCAGTGGTAAAGATTCAGAGTTAGACATATCATCAGAATGTCCAAATGCATTAGCTACTGATCTGAAAACAGGTACCTATGGCAGGGATAAGGCTTCTGAGGGATACAACATGTTCTTCAACAGTTCTTTGAAAACAACTATTTAATATAAAATGGAACCAAAAAAAGAAAATTGACTTGACCCTTGTGGTCTAAAAATAGCAATGGTGGCCATGTTTTTTTGATGGATCAAAAATCTAAACACCCCTTTTGTGCATGATACACTAAGGAACATCCATATAAAGTTTCATTAAATTACAGTCAGTAGTTTCAGAGAAGATTTTTGAATGAACAGTTTTGCCACAAGTACATGGTACGCCTGTCATCTTGTGAAAAAATAAAACATAATAAATGTCTTTCAGAAAATAACACAGGTTTGTACAGGATGTCATGTTAGCATATCCTAACTCATTTCTTATTCCTGCTTAATAAGAAGTGTATATAAGAGACCAACAAACTAGAGACTCTAAAGAGCCTGAATCACTCACTTGGTCAAAAATGTCCTTATAGTTTTCTAATGCTAGACTCTTGACCCTACTGTACTGTTGTCACATGAATCATTTAATCAATACAGAGCATCTTAGTTATTCACCTGGCTTTCAATTTATATAATTAATCTCTAATTGTCATTTTTTCTCTTCAAGGGCAATAACTCCAACATTAAGCAACAGATCTTTGCAAAAATTTCGGCATAGGTTGGTCTCACCATGTTGATAAATTTTTCTGCCTAGAAAATAAGGCTAAACCCTTTGGTTTTCAAGTTATTTCAACAAGTCATCAATTTTGATTAGTGGTGGCCATGTTTTAAACTGATATAAATTGTTAAGGATATCCTAACATTCATGCAATACATGTAGGTAATCCCATCATGCTGAAAAATTTTAATCTCTGCCAAATAACTGTTTTTGAGTTATGGTCTATTTTTAGTAACGGTGGCTATGTTTTTCACAAGATCAAGTATTTACATGCATAGATTGCTAAACAAGTTCTACATAATATTCATGCAAAGTTTTGTTTAAATCCAAACTGTAGTTTCAGAGGAGAAGATTTTCGAAGTTACAAATATAAAATTAGTAGAAAAATCCATTTCAGGACCCATAAATCATTCATTCTGAAAATTTGGCATAGGTCCAACCCATCATGCTGAACAATTTTACCCCCTACCAGACTTTAGTTAAACCCAACTGTTTTTGAGTTATTTGCATAACTCTACAATTTGACCCCTATGGCCTATTTTTAGTAATGGCAGCCATGTTTTTTGACACATCAAGGACTGTTAAAAAAAAATGCCCTAAGGAACAAAGTTTGGTAACAATCTGCAGAGTAGTTTCAGAGGAACAGATGTTTGAAAAAATTTAAGGACAAGGACGATGCACACATAGTAATGGCAATAGCTCACATGGCCTTTTGATGTTACATGTTCTCATCAATGGTGCGAAAATTTTTGCAACAAAAAAAAAGCATGTTAATACATAAATTGAAAATTTTAAAGTTCCATGAAAGTTGATAATAGAGAATAACAAAAATTATTACAACATGTTTCAATGTTCACGGTACAATGTTTCTCCTGAAATAAATTCCCATTTTGGTTCTTTATAAGGGCTATTCCATCAATTACTGTACAGGAGGATTGGAAGGCAGTTTTCTGTGACTCAACCACCTATACATATTTTTTAAAGGATTAATGTACCTTTTGAATTCCCTTCATACAGTGCAAAATGTAAAACAAGACACCCCTTCTTTACAAAAAAAATTGAAAATTCAATAACTCAATTATAAAAAAATCATCACAAAAAGAATACAGATTTTCTGATTTACATAACTAACCAGTGTGTAAAGTTTTATGCAATAATTATAAATAGTTTCTGAGATACCATGCGACATGTGGAAAAAACACCCCCCTTTTTTCCAAAAATTTCAAAAACTGGAAAATAAATATTGAATCATCACCAAAAAGTATCCAGATCTTTAGATCAATATAACTAACAATTCTGAGTGCAGTTATGAGCAATCATAATGTGTTTTTTTTTAGATACAGCGCAACATGTAAAAAACACCCCTATTTTAGTTACGAAGTCCAAGAACTCTGAAAATATTAACCTAATATTCACAAAAAATTACACAAACTATTTGACTGTTATTAGAAACAATGTTTCAAGAAATTTGGATAAGTTGTTCTCAAGTACAGAGTGACATGATTACAATGGATGGATAGATGGACAGACAGACATACAGGGTGATTCCTATATACCCCCAAAAGTGCTTTTAGCACTGGGGGTTCTTGACTCTTGCGAAAATTGTAGCATTAACAAAATTTAATAGATTACATGATAAAATAAACAACATTTAGCATGGCTTATGTAATTACTCGTTGACACCTTTATGGTCTAATTTGTGTATTTGATTAACACAAAAAAGCTTGTGTAGTAAAAAGAAACGAATTTGAATAATTACACTTCAGAATTTATCAGATATTATGACAATGAAGAAAATGGTGGAAAATTTTCTTTGTTGGATTGATATCTGATCATTTAAGCACAAAATAGATGATAATAACTAATGTATTATTATGACTATGTTTGTTTCGCCAGTAAATCTGAAATTTAATTGTTGTAATGTACTGCACATGGTTTGACGTCCCTCTCAATATTGAGTTATTCAAAGCAACCTGTAATGTGGAAAGGACATTTTCGATAAAAATAATTAAACAAGAGTTTCCCTTTAAGTTATTTTTCCCCTTTCAAGGGCAATAACTCTTACAAGGAGTCATCAGACAACTTTTATCCCAGAATACTTTTGAATTCCTAATAGTAAGGATCATTTCAGCTATTAAAAGAATTTGGCTAAACCTTACAGTTTTGGAGACTTATGCAAAAAAGCTACTGTCTGACCCCTATGTTCTATTTTCAATAATGGCAGCCATGTTTTTCAACAGATCAGAAATCCCCACAAAAGTTCTATACAGGATACCCCAAGAAACATTCGTACCAATTTTGGTTTCAATTGGTCAAGTAGTATCAGAGGAGAAGATTTTTGAAAGAAATAACATTAAAAATAGCCAAAAAACGTTGAAAAAAGGCATTAACTCCAACATGGCTTAATGGATTAAAACGAAAATTTCACCGCAGATACAATGTAGCTCTCATCATGCTTAATACTTTAACCCAGTCAAAATTTAGCTAAACCTAACAGTATTTGAGATGTATGCTAAAAACTACAGTCTGACCCCTATGTTCTACTTCTAGTTACAGCAGCCATGTTTTTCTATGGATCAGAAAGTCCTCACATCACTTCACTCACCTGATAAAATTTTTGCCTTTCAAGGGCAACAACTCTATTAAGGAGTTGTCCATCAATTTTGACTTTGGTAGAACTTTTCATAAAGATCATTTCAACAACTGAAAGTTTCTTTCTCTCTACTACAGTTTTCAAGATATAGTAGTCCTTCTCTTATGGGGCCACCCATACCACAATCCATTACTGGCCATATAAGAGAGGTGGACTCCCTTGACAGGTTAGGCCAATTTAAGCATTTCATTGTACATGTTTGTTTCTGTTATAAGTACACTGTATTGTACTAGTATACAAATTATATAGAGTGTTATTTCATGTTTGTTATGTATACGTATTTTATTTTTTTAAAGCAAAGTAGCAATCAACTATTGAGTAAATTTTTGTTTATTTACCATATTTTTCTGACTAAAAGTCTATCTTTTTCCCTTAAGTGGTCATTTCAGATACTTGTTTTGTAGACCGTTAAACATTCAAAAGTTAAAATAAAATTCAGATACTTTACTTTCCACTCTATATATTATGTCATATTCATATCCTTGTTTAATTATTAAACAAGTGAATGAAAATCAGATGTCAACTATTCACCACTATTGTTGTCTTACCCTACTTCCAGTGCAGAGATTAAACAAATATGGATAGCCATATGGAATACAATTCCACTAAATAAATAGAAATATGCTAGTACATTTTTTGTATTTGATTCAATGATGAAAATACCCTAAGGAACATTCATACCAAGTTTGGTTCTAATTGGTCAAGTAGTTTCAGAGGAGAAGAGTTCTGAAAATTGTTAACAATTTCTTCAGTCAATTTTTTCGGGTGTGGCCCGTTTAACCCCTATAATTTTAAAAAGGTAAGAGATATCTGAAATCTGATTGAACAATGCAAGCATGGATTTTTATGAGGAATCCAATAAAAAAAAATTCAAAATTGCACCAAAAATAAAAAAGTTAAATTTATTGGACATTGCCCAACTATGACCCCCTATAACTTGAAAACAGTCCAAGAGATATAAAATCTGCTGATACATTTATTTACCAGAACGAAATAGGGAACACAATAAAAAAGCAATAATTAAAATAACCAAAAAAAAAAAAAAACAAACATTCTAGATGGGTTTTAATAAAACACATATTTTTCCCTTTTGGCACTTTTTTCTAAAACAGTAGGAGCCAAAAAGTCCAAATTAAATAGGAACCTTCCTTAAGTGGTAAGTAAAACCATAACAAAATTTCAGAACAATTGATCAACCACAACTTAAGTTTTTGGACGGAAACGAAATGCCTCCCGACAATGAAGACGAATGAAAACAACATTATACGATCGGAAATTTTATGAGGTCATATAAAAATATTGTGGAAAAGACTTGTGACTGGGTTTGAACATCATAGCTATCAGAAACATTGTAGGGCTGGGTCTGAGGCCTTCTTCTTACCTTACCTAGATAAGACCTCTGAGTAATATAACATTACAGAGGTTTATCTATATATCTACAATCAAAAGAAATTTCACAACATATTTAAGTTTTGAGTTTTCACAATATATCCATAGCATGTTAAGCATATAAATAACATTCAAATTAAAATGAAAGCTTTAAAGTTTAATTTCTAATCTTTACTTTGATCAAGAATTACTTTAAGAGTAAACTGCCTTTACACAAATGTACAAGTAAATAAAGGTCTTAGGAAAACTGCTCCTGGCAAACATGTACATGGAGACAGACTGATGAACAGTTCATTTAACCAATTAAAATTAATGATAACATACTTATCTCAATACATCTAGTTCAGAAAAGGTTTTATCAAGTTTCTTGCCATTTACAGATGAATTTAATAACAGGTTACATTAAGTACTATATAAAAAGAAATTTATATACCAGTAAATCCTTAATGGTTATAGACATATTTAACACTGTTAGAGCTGTAAATGACCGAGTCATTAAAAAAAAAACATCTGTTAGTCTGAACTTTACTGTCTAAAAGAAATTTATAATAAGACAGTAAGAAGTCAAGTCAGACAAGAAAACCATAATCAGTTAGTCAAAAGTCAAATCAGACAAGAAAACCATAATCAGATGATCACAAGTCAAGACAGACAAGAAAACCATAATCAGATGGTCATAAGTCAAGACAGACAAGAAAACCATCATCAGTTAGTTACATAGTCACAAATCAAGATAGAAAAGAAAATTACATGCAATGGCCGTTTCATCCAGTTCTAGGCAGAATGATAACTTGAGTACATTTGTTACCTATGAGAACCTCAAATAGGAAGAGCTTCATCCTAAGTACCACAATTGGAGAATTAACTTTGCTGAACATTTCAAGTAGGGAAATTATCGAGAGTGTTCAATAATAATTCATCTATTTAAAAAAAAAGACCTTCTGATCCTTTGACAAACTTTTTAACATATCAAGAATTATCAAGAGATATCAAATTCTGTAATTAGGTTTAAAATCAATGTATGTCATTGTTTTGCTCAGTACATATTATACATGTATAAAGCCTTCAGCCTTCAGCCAATTACAAGTGCTGTAAAGGAGTTATCTATTTTAAGAACAAAATCCCTCACTGCAGGAGAATCTACTGTCAAACTTGTCTATAAGGGGCACCAAAGGAAAGAAGCAAAGAAAGATGTCCTTTATAGACATGTGGCCTTTATACAGGGGTTGTAAGCTAATCAGCACTCTTGATGTACATGTACATGTATTACTGTGGAGTCACTGTGTCATTATACATGTATATAAATTAAATATATATATATTTATGAATTTGTTAAAACATTTCATTTTCAGTTAAGGTGACATTTTCATTTTTAACTGGTGTTTTCTTTCAGAAAAAAAATTGATCAAAACATCAATTTTTTAAATCATAATACGAAATTTTGCTTTGAGGAAAAATCAGTGGATAGTTTATGTGTAAGGGATGCTTATTCTAGAAAGGTTTTCATCAAAACTAAACTTGAAACAGATGCCCCCTGCTTTCCTTGAGGAGTGCACACCTTATAATGGGCTTTTATATACTAAATTACATTAGGGATCTAGAAATTGCCCTTAGTAAGGTGCCCATTTATGCAGATTTGAGAATCCAGAATTTTCTATGTAAATGCAGGTGTAACCAATACTGCTGAAATTTTAATAGTAATTCCAATCATTATGATATTTGAACACTAACTTAAAGTTAAGGAAATCATTAATATAGACATGATGCTTCCTTCAAAAATATGATAGGTTTAAATATTACCCAATTATACACATACTTTATACTTCCTTTCCCTTCGAGTTTTTGATGAATTTCAAAGGTGATAAAAAGTTATTTTTGTTTTGCTTTCAAAACAAGGGGCATGATGCTGTTATCCCTTCATTTTTGAGATACATGTATGTGTAGAAAGTGGTTGCTTGACCCCCAAAAATTGCAATGATGGCCATGTTTTATGCTTGATCTGTATATAACTGACACAATATCTTTTTTAAAATACATGTACATTCCCAAGCGATGCTGGTGCCAAAAATAGGTACCAGTAATATTACACATACAAACTACATCAACAGATGTAAAGTAATGACAATCTGTCACATGGCCCATAGCTAAACAGAGAGAATCACACGATATGTGACCCCTTTGTCGTGATAAGTCTTTTCAGCATACGTGTATTAGAATTATGAATTTCAAGAAGAAAACATACAGACATACATTAACTATATTAACAATTGCACTGTCAAGGCCATTGACCAACTAGTTCTTGAACAGAATAAAATAAAAAGCTTCCCTGAGCGTAGCATGATACAACCAAAATCAGTGGAACTCTGTTCACTTCGGGCACGTGTGGACACAATCACACTTAACATAGGTACTTACAGTTCATTATGGACACAACAACTCATTTGGATACAATGTTGCACAATATTTTTAAATTCAATTTAAGTACAAAGTTCTTCAGGGTGCATTGATGGATGACTTAATACCTCATTACCTCAAAAACAGTAAACAATTGAGTAAATTAGCTAAACTATTGTTTTTAGGCAGGGATTATCATAAGGAATCCAATAAAAAAAATTCAAAAATCATACCAAAAATAAAAGAGACAAATTTTTAAGCACAGTCCCTTTTGGCTCTTTATACATGTAACTTAAACGTAAGAGATATCAGAAATCTGATTGAAAAATTCAGGCAGGGATTTTCAAGAGGATACAAAAATATTTTCAAAATCTGACCAGAAATAAAATAGTTTATTTTTTAATGTGTGGCCCACTTTGGCCCCCAGTCTGACAATATTAAAAGCTATTCGAAATTTGTTAATAAGTCTTAAAACAATATTAAATAAACAAATTAAAAAAAGAACTGTAAAAACTGAATGAGAAGTAAACCTTCCATATCAATTTTAAATAAACATGTATTTTACCCCTTTTGGACCCTTTTTGCAGAACCATAGATGAATGTATGTACATGTATCTGATAAACTGTAACGAGAAATTTAAACTTAATCAAGATCAAACTACACACCAAAATACATCAACAATGCCAAGACAATAAGTTCTATACAAACCAGTTCAAATATCATAACTCAGTTCAAAATTGAACCAAAGTTCTGACCTAGAAGACCTGACTAAAAGCTAAGTCAATACCTTATTCACTCCAAGACAAAATCTGGAAAACTGAAAGATTTGGTGAAAAATAAAATGTCAAAGAGCCATAATTTTCAATATAAATGAACCTCAGTCACAAATAATCAAAAGCCATGATCTTTATCCTACAACTTAAGGTAATGCAAGCCATTTGCAGGATTTTTTTATTTTTTAACTTTTGGAAACAGACTTTATAAAAAAGTTTAAAAAAAAAAGGGAACTATTAATGAAATTGAAGCTGACAAATTGCGGAACTTGTTCATTCAACTAACAGAGGCAGATGATTACAACCAATTTTTTTACCTACCAGTGCACCTGGTCCAATACCTACTAGTGCACCTGGTCCAAGTTTTTAGTCTGGGTTCCTTATTTGCTTTTGCTTCTTTGTAAGTTATAATGATTATTTAATGTATCTATTTTCCCTGTCATTTTTTCCCTAATCTTTACCCATGGATTATTTCATTTCCATTACCATTTGAATCCTGGCTCTCTTGATTTCCCTTGTTGCACATGGATAACAGAACAACTAATATCATCCATTTCTACTCAGCATGACTGTAGCTGTTTTCTGCATTAATGACTAATGTTTTTTTAGTGCTCCCTAGTTCAGGGGTTAAACATCAATGGAATCAACAGTTCATACTGAGTTTAAGAAAGTGATAGCTACTTTTAGGTACCTTTTTGGCCCCTAATTCATAAAGTAATGCAAAACTTACAGGAAAATAGCACACAAATACATGGAATTATTTTGAGGTTTACGCCTAGTTTGGATTTCTATTATACAAACATTCATTTTGTTTGCCTTTAAAAAGGCTAAGTAGCCATAAACATATCATATACATGTAACATCAACATGATGCGTCAATAATTTATGTAAAAACATTTATGAAATCATATTTCTAAAGAAATGGTACAGTGACAATGGCATTTTTTTCTTCAATTTTGTTTATTCTCAAGAAGGTAATTAAAACACTATTATGTGACTATTTTCCGTGATAATATTTCTTTCTATAACGAAAAGAAAGTCACAGGAACATTTATTTCTTTTTAAAATTTGTTTCCTATATTGAATTATGTGCAACAAAATTTTATTCCTCTTACATAAATTTGGAATACATGTACTACAGCTTGGACATACTTTTTTTAGAATTTTCAATACCTTGTACAACTTTCCAAAAAAATGCCACAGCTTGTCAAATAAATGTGCAGAAGCTACTTTCTTTTTATCCTGATATCATAATCTTCATACACAAATACAAGTTGTATTTTGTGCATCTGTACATGTACATGTATATGTACATAATAGTCTGCATTTTTAAAGCAAGGTCTTTCATTATCCCAGAATACAACAAGCCAGGCTCATATGAAACATAAAATCAACTAGAGATAAATTATTATCTTGAACAAAATTCTTCTGAATAGTGTGGAAGAACTTTAATTCATGGATACTAATTTTCACAGTACATTAATCAAAGTGCTCATGTACTGAATCAATTTATCTCGATTGTGAATTTTAGACCTCAAATAATCATTAAATGGCAAAAATAAGGATAGGTTAAAAGTAAAGAACTGATATCGACTTCAAAACAAAAACAGAGTGTTGTAAATGGTTAATACTGAACTCTTTAATTCAAATTCACCATTCAGATTACGAATGTCATTCAATTCGATGTCGGTTTACATGGAGCAGAAATCTCTGACATACTGCATTATTGAACTACACACGAAACTCTTTGACATACTGCATTAATGAACTACATACTACTAGTTAATTGACCTCTCTGAGTTTCTAAATTCAAAAGTCGAAATTCAATTTATGAACCTCCATGCCGATACTGTCTGTCAAATCATTCCAACTTAAGCCACAATCATTGAAATAAATATGTCCTTAGATACACATACTTCTAGCTACAATAGAATTATCAACCAAGCAGTTTTTTACTTTTATTGATCTTCTCCAGCTTTCTGATGTCAGGAGGCGGTAACTGTACAAAAAGGTTAAGATTAAGATCAGTTTACAATTTGTTTTCAACTTATAATTGTAGCTGCCATTTTTTAGTTTGTTCAATACCGTGTTTTTTTGGTTCAGATGGATATTAGATAAAAATGTCTTCTATGACCGTAAATACAAGTAATAGACTTTTCCCTTCCGTTTTGACTGTCTATTGCAAATAAAGGTTTGTTTGAAATTAGGCCCCAAAAAAGGGCAGCCAATAATAGACTTCTATAGCATTCCTCTTTATTTTCCTTTCTAGGATTGATAACTTTTACAAGGTTTTCATTTCTAGCTAAACATAAAATGGTTTATTATGTGTCTAAGAATAAAGCATTTGTAGGTAACTTGAGTATATCAACAGTGAACGACTGGTTTAGTCATGTAAAGGTCTAGAAATGAACAACAGGAACAGTACTGATAAGGATGTGTCATAATTAAATTGCTGTTAATTCAAAACAACAAATTAATCAGCATATTTAGGTCACAGTAAAAGTTGTTTATTGGGTTTGTTTATTGGTGTTAATAAAATAGAATTCAATTTGAAATATAAGAAATACCTATAAAGGGGACCTGAGCCTTAAAGGAGTATGTCAATGGAACTAATTTCCAGAGGAGGTGAAAGAGATAACTGTAGATATTAATAGGCTTTAAAAATCAATAGGCTCTGGGAACTGCTATATCAATTCTGATCTTAGATCTAAACTGATAAAAAGCAATTGAACTGTTTTTCAATGCATTATAATTAAGTACCCGTCCATATAAAATTCAGACACTGCAAATGGTAAAGTGATTCGTGGTGAAGAAAAACCCACCAAACAAAAAATGCTTTTTCAGTCTACATATGCTACACTTTCATATAACAATAAGCTTTTCTGGATTTAGATCTGTACTTTTAAGAAAATCATACATTCATCTCCCACTAAAATCACCCAAATGTAGTAAAATCAAGAATGATAACTCTTGCAAAGTTAAAATTCCTTGCACAATCTATAATTTTTTTTCCTCAAAAGCACAACAACCAAACGAAAAACTAAGACAGGTTATGTGATTAGTAACTGTCTCTGAACAAGAAATAAAACTAAATTCGGTGGGTTTTTGACATGCATGAATCACTGTCTACCTGATTTTTAGATAGACTGCTACTTAAATGTACATGTACGTCTTGCAATAAGATCAGATACAGGCTGTATTTTATTTGTAAATTTACCCTAAACACAGTGAGTAATATATTTCATACATACAGTAAAACCTGCTGGGAGAGAAAATTCATGGTCACATTAAACAAGTGGCCTTTATGTACAGGTTAATTTTACATAGAATGCACTTTATAGGGATGTTTTAATCTATGTCTTTGAAGGCAGGTTATTGCTGAATACAGGCGGTCACTAAGACAGGTGCTCCGACACAAGTCAGTATTGAGTTCGCTTTGATGTCACGCGACACCCATGATGCCTAACTATGGGGTAACCAATTGAGCAACTAAACAAAAAGTCATTTTTCACCCTGTCAACGGCAATAACTCTCACAAGGAGTCATCTGACAACTTTTATCCCTAGAGACTTTTGTAGGCCTTATAATAAGGATCATTTCAGCAATTGAAAGAATTTGGCTAAACCTATCAGTTTTGGATATATTTATAAGAAAAACTACTGTCTGACCCCTATGTTCTATTTTTAGTAACAGCTGCCGTATTTTTCGAGGAATCAAAAATCCTAATTACTGCTGTATGCAGGATACCCCAAGGAACATTCATACCAATTTTGGTTCCAATTGGGCAATGACTCCAACATGGCTAAACTGATTAAAACGAAAATTTGATCACAGATAGATCTCATCATACTGAACACATTAACCAACTGTCCAAATTTGGCCAAACCTAACGATTTTGGAGATATATGCAAAAAGCTACTGTCTGACCCCTATCTTCTATTTTTAGTAACGGATGCCATGTATTTCGATGAATCAAAAATCCCCACATGAATTCTATGCAGGATATCCCATGGAACATTCAAACCATGTTTGCTTCCAATTGGTCAAGAAGTGTCAGAGGCGAAGTTTTGAAACGGACACCAAGTGATGGCAATAGCTCACATGGACTTTGGCCAGGAGAACTAAAAAGGGGTTTCAATTCCAGTTAATGTCACTGATATTTAAACCTACTAAATTATTGAATTATCAAATGGGTAAAGTAGTATAATTATCTACTGCATGATCAAATTTGACTTTTTAACAAACTGACAAAACGAGAAAATGTGTTGGCTATCTTTTCTCAAGTCACTAATATTGTTAACTTCTTTCGTGTCTGAGAACGGGAAGTTTAAATGAAATGATCGGTTAGCATTGAACATTATCCAGTTTCCGATTCAGGCACAGGGACTCGTTACAAGACTATATAGGTCATATACATATGAATATGCATTGGCAGTTGTCTAATCTGGTTCCTAATCTGGTTCCCTGATCAATATCATAGCGACCCAAAGATCGCTACAATGTACCTCTTTTTAAAAAAAATATATCATACACATATCTATGTGTGTGTGTTTTTTTTTTTTTTTTGGCTTGTATGAGAACAAGAAGTTCAAATTACAAGATATATAATGATCATATCGCATTCTTGCTATTTCGGATGTAGAAAATCAGCCAAAATCAGTGACAGAGAATATTTGACGATTAGCGACTTTGAAGACTTCTGTCTTTGATTAAAGACAATACTTGTTTAGCCATGCTCATAATATCCCAGATTACAATGTACCTTAGCTGAAGAATTCCAATGAATTAGTGTGTAACACACCAAATGAAATCTACACGGTGTTCTCTAGATACCCAATACATACATGTATTTTAATTATGTAAAATTGTTAACCAATTCCCAGTTTATTTCCTTTTAAAATCTCATAGAAATATTTAAAAGTTTATGGTTATTGCAAAACACTCAAGGGTAATAACTAACATATTTTTGCGTAGGGATATTTTTTCAGCAGGCTGAAAACTGTCCAATAATCCAACCTAAAAATAGCTGGGCACAATTAAGGGAAAATTTATACAAATAAGGGACAATAGGATAGTCAAGATAGTTAATTGGAAAGAGTGAATAATCAAAATATGATCACAAGTGCTAAAGAACGTCTAGATTTAACGAGTGTGCGCACAAGTTAAATCTTCAGCGTTCTTGGCATGAGTGATCATATTTTGGTTATTCATTATAACCAATTGATTATCCTATTTATCATAAAGATTTTGTCCATTATTGGTTGCTTTTTTCAACATTAATTTTAAATTCTGTGAACAGCAGATTGAATTTTGTGTTGTAACATTTTGTGATGTTTTGGCTGGAGAAAGTCCAAGATTGAAATTAGGGAATTTTTACTTATGAAAAATTCAGTAAATCACTGCTATCTATATTATAAAATAATTCTTTGCTATTTGATTTGCATGATAAGAACAATTTCAGCGTATTGTAAAAAAAATAAAACTTGTATGTGTAGTCAACTAGATTTCATACAGATACATGTTGTGTCTCGTGATAAGTCGATAAGCATGACATATACTTCTGTCAGGTTGGTTTGGGTACAACAAAAGAATTTTCATCGCAGAAGTTAACATCTCTGACTATCCTACAGATAACACAAAAGGGTCTATACCTTAATATACAAATGTTTTTTACAGTACTTAAAATAGCATTCTTTAAACCATGAGGAGAGAAATCAATTTTTTTTTTTTTTCTGAGACTTTGCCTTACATCATTAAACGAATTAACAGGCATTCATGATCAACCTCAATTTAAATACATGTCAAAATCACAAATTTTATTCTTCAAAAGTCTCATATGAACAGCAATTTATCACTCAGTGCATGCTAAACTTGAAATCTTTTAAGGAGATTCAGTAACAAGAAAACCTCAAGTGCTTTCACAGAACCTGCTGTTATTTCGCGATCTACTTTGACACTGGCGCCGGCTATTTTGTTGCTAAAAAAAATTAGATTGAAAAAAAATGTTTGGTTATTTCATGTTTCATACATAAAAAATTGTGTCAGAAACCTTCGATCATGGTGTTTATTGTAATGCAGATAAGTTTCCCTGACAACTTCATTTTTTTTTTTGTCATGATCGGCAGTATAAATAAACAAACTTTAATCATGGTTAATTTGGCACTTTTGTAATGGACATGATCTGGTTTTTTTTAAACGTAGTACTGATTCCGTATCACTGATTCTGTATGTGGGAAGTTTTAGAATCAATCCAACATTTCTGGTCATCATTGACCAAAGCATGTCACAGTGCAAGTACAGAAAAATATCCCCTTATTTTACTAAAAAAGCGATAGATGGTGTGTATAAACAAATATCAACATCTTTCAATGACTTTATGTTATCTTTTAGGTGTGATCAGGCCAAACTCTTTTGCTTCACTCAATGTAGTTGTTTCCTGTTTTGAATTGACCTATAAATGTAGACCCAAATAATGGCCATGTACTGATGTAGCCTTTTTTAGTAATATCCATGTCAAAGAAAAAGCTGAGAGAAAAATTAATTAAAAAGTTATGGTCCAAACAAAAAGTGTCTTTCGCTCCCGCTCACAATCAAATCTGGAATAGTTAAGGGATATAAATAACATGCAAAGCAAGCCATGTTGTGCAAATCTGAAAAAAAATCACATAAATTTTCAAATTTGAGCAAAATAAGCTTCAAAAAATGAGAATATTTGCATCAAGAATAAGTGATCAATGATTGGTGCTCAATCTACTTTTAATTTTCTTCCACCAACTTTAAAACTTATTGAGAACCCTGGTGCCTGAATCAGAAACTGGGTAACATTCAATGCTAACCAATCATTTCATGTAAACTTCCCTTTCTCATACCAGCTAGAAACATGTGTATGATATTTAAGCAGTACATTTTTATCTCATATGAAGCTATTTATGCAAATCATATGCGAATATAAAGTACTGAAATTATGAGAGCAAGAAGTCACTAACAATATAAGCAACTTAAAAATCACAGGTCATCCTGTTCAATAGATTATTAGAAAAATCATCAGGACCTTTCATTTTTTTTACCAGCCATGACCGACAATCCAACAACTTGTTTGAGTTGGTCAATATATTTTTTTCTAAAGATAGCCATGGATTATCAAAAAGAAAAGGAAATGAAATCTTTAAACATACAAGATGTACATTGAACTGAGATAAGCAAGTGTACATTTATGGAAGAATGTTTGTACAGGTTAGTTCCAATCAAGGGATTTTAACCCTTCAACTAAACTTTAACAGTGTTTAAGCTAGAGCTAGTCACTTAAGTCATACACCAATCAATTTCTTAAGTGCCTAATTGCATTTGCTAATATCAAAGTGAAGTTGGTCAATTTTTGGCCATATTCTTATAAACTGATATAAACTGAGATGCAATTGTCAAAAGTAACTAAAAGTTTTAAAATTCTTGCTAAATCACTGCTTTAAGTAACACTGAGTCAGGAACATTTTTTTTGTCATTATAAAAGATGCATGTACTACTTAAAATTTAGCTTGTTACTTTAGCAGTAGACATACATGTTGTAGCGATACAGTGTATTATAAAGAACTGGATGAAACATGCATTTATCATGTTTGTAAGGATACCAAAAATGACTTTAAAGTTCTCCTCACTATCCATGCTACTCTTAAAGATTTAAAAACCATGGTGTTGAGTTTTGCACCAGTCTAAATTATATCTGATGCTAGGGTTGCACTATACAGATGCAATCGAGGTGCACTGTTTTGTTCACAAAGTTGACCCGGTCTGATTTTGTAAAACATGAAAATAAAAGGTGAAACCTGGTGAAAATGTTGATTGTGGGTGGTAGAGCAAATGTACATGTACACAAACAGACGCAATACTTGCGTATGTGAAGAGGCGTAATATGCATTCTTTAAACTATCCAGACAGATTCAAGACCTTATCATATTGGGTTCTCCCGTCTACACCTGCTGGCTGTTCTTAAAAAATTCAAAATTTCGCACAAACTTAATGAATTAAAATCATGAAAAACTGATCAGAAAAAAGGTTAATTTATTTTATGATTTTTTACAATCACAGTTAGAAATAGTAGTCTGCCTGCCAGCCCAAGACTGGTTCTTTTTAGGCAGGGCTGGCTAATTATAGCAAAAATCTATATAGCCATATAGTTAATATATTGAACAATTGTATTCAGGACTGGCCAGAATTTGAGTGAGTTTCCTACCCTGTTACAATAATACCACGCCTGCTCACTTTTGCTGGCAGTTTTAAAGTATCTGATAAATTAGAAAACCTGTCTTTTGACAGTTATTTTTTTTAGAAGGCACCCAAAATTTGATATGAAAACTAATGTATACGTTTTTACAGGGAAAAATGTTGGATTTACTTGTTTGAGTGTCTCAATATAGCATTATTTCCATAAACTGTCATGAAATTATTTACAGTGAAGTATCTATAGAATGGAACCTAAGCTACCATACGTCATTGGACATATTTTCTGGTTATCAGTCGAACCATTATGGCATGTATGGGTGGAACCTTCTATATTTTCATTAAAATAAAATCAGGAAGGTATTACTATTGACTAGACTGATACCTTTTTTAATACTCCAAATATCTTATTCGGTTCTGTCAATCAGTGTCAATTCTACTGATATGAGTTGTAACCAAAACGGATATTGTCGAAGTCAGTGCTGATCGGACTTTTTAAAATGCAATGTTATATTGGTCCATTATCTTACCTCCTCCCATTTAATGAATTTGTTGCCTTTGATCAATGGTTCTGGGACGGTAATGGGTTTCAGCTGTACTACATGTACACCTGGTTTGGCTCCCGCCATCTCTGATGTTTACAAATCACTTAATCCATCTATACTAAATATTCCGACACTCGGCACAAACCGTCCGGATAAATGGGGTTGATTCTTGTAAAATCAGTTTATACCTTTGATCACAGAAAAACACACAGTTTCGTTGGATTTTGATGTTCCCCGTTTAATACTACCATAAACGATATTTAGCCTGTCTAATTAGTCTCTCACACAAATGGCTCGTTCCATTTTCCGATGTATGTATGTCACATGACATGACAATCGTAAACAAGTTAAGGTGCGCGGACATTTAAACTTTGAAACAAAAGGGGGAACGCAAAGTTTTTTTTACATATGCAGTACCATACCAATTCACATAACATTATGACAGTGTAATCAAGGGAACCAAGGTTATAGCGGTAATCAAAAGAATGTAATCCAGGGACGAAGACCAGACATGGAAAACAGACATACACAACAAAGAATATAAAGTAACTAAAATCATATATACAAAGTAACAAAAGCAAATGAGCAACTCGGACTCCACTGAAAACTGGGGGCATGGATCAGGTGCACCGGTAGTATAAGCGTTACGCGATGTTCGTAGATGAAAGAGCGTCCTCTTGAAAACAGAAAAAGACCAGAACAGATATTGTGACAAGGCACCATCGTATAACCTTTATAACAATACTATGGGATCACCAAAAGGTCTCAAAAAGAGTAAACACGCCCCGATAACAAATGAAATAAAATCCACGGTAACAGAACAATGATACCTCTTAAAAATAAACTAAAAAGTCAAATACATCTCCTGACTGTGGAAAAAGTCGTTTTTGCTAGTGAAAAAAAAAATCTTGTAAGACGCCAAAAAAGTGACGATGCTTTGATGTTATACAACGGAAAAGGATCAAATATGCATCAGTTGAAATTGAGAAAATTACATTCATAACGCGAGCCTCGCCGCAGTAGGCACAGCTCGGTTAAGTTTCGCGGTCTGGCCTCTGTACGAACCAAGGAAGCTCCCTAATGTCTGTGACTCGGACAGCCATCCAGAGCGATAGCCCGGTAAACTACCCGCATAGTTCAAAAATATCTGGCATGACAACGAACATCTAAAGATATTTTTTTGTCTAAAAAACATTAAAAAAAATGGTTCTAAATTGAAAAAAAAAACAAACGGGTATAGAATTTAAATTGTTCGTTGCTTGGCTTTTGGTAGATGATTGTTGGCAGTCAAACCAGATCTCCTAATTTTATATATAACCCTGAGCACATCGAGCGAAGAAAGTAGTTGTATCACAAAAGCTTTAAAAGCAAAATATAATGATTCAATATAACACCTTTCACACCCAGATTTCCTTTCGAGTGGCACTTTTAATAACTATATGTTACAGTTACAAGTTTAGACTATTGATAGGGTTAAATGGTATGTTCTGTTTTTACCCGCGTAGAATTATTGTCGAAAAAACAGGTGTGTGCAAATTTTGCCATCAGTTTACATGTAAATCAATGTAGAAAAATATATTTAAGATGTGTGCAAATTTGGTCATGAGAACGGGGCTTAAGACATCCAATTATAACACAAGACGAGAATGTAGAGTTAATTGAAGAAAGCACACACACACATGCAGGGAACTTCTTGACCTGAAATTATAATGCAAGAAAGACAACTTTGAGATTTTATATGAGTACAGGCCGTTTTTTTTTTTTTTTTTTTTTACAATAAGCACATCATAATTATGAAAAGGTCTAAAAAATAATTCAGACATTTCATACACACTACAGTTAAACTAACTGACAATACCCAAATATATACATGTTTCCATTATCCCGTTGACCACATTCTCATCTTTAGTTTCGGCTCTGTTCATGACAGTCTCCAGGGATGCTCCGACTGAGTTTATCAGGTTCAGTCAGGAACTAGCTTGCTCTCCCACTGCTCATCTCTCTTCCTCCATATCCAACCAAAAGCTTACTCCGCTTGCTTCCCTACTCTTCTGGACAACCAAACCTCTTAAAAGCCCGGTCGTTCAAAGGAACCCAAACTTCTTATTGACCCGATCAGTCAAAGGGATCAAACCTTCTCCATTCAGATTGAAAAGCAAAGCTGTACGGCCCATTCATTAGAAAATATAATGTAATCTAATTTTTATCTCGAATCTCGTCAATCGATTGCTGGTACTTGGCAAGCGTTTCCTTGTTGTTTTTTTCCAGTCTTGATTCTCGCGGAACTGTCAGCTCTACAAGAATAACCTGATTATTGTTTATGGACCAAAGCACGATATCTGGTCGGAGTGGTTTTTATTATCACCGTCAATGGGAATGTTGTCTTCACCCTAACGTCATCTAGAATTTCTGTCATTTGATGTTGTCAATTTTCCACTGGCTTTGTTGTTTTTGCTTCAATACGATTCTAATACTCTTGTTATGAAGTTGATGAACTTTGGTCACTCTTTTTCTTCCTCTGTTGTCAAAGGCTGTTGCTATTTCCCGAAGTACTTGGTCATGGCGCAATATTTATATCATCCATCCTTCAGAACTGTGTTGCTAGGCGATAAAACATGTTCAAGGTTTGCTGGCTGATCGCATAACTTACAACTAGATTCTTAAATCAGTCTCCATATTGTACGGTTTGTGGGAGTTAGTAGTACGTCATACACCACTCGGGGCTCTCTAAATCTTCTGTCAATTTATTTTTGCTCTGTTGATACCCATTTCAAATTTTGGCCTTGTTGTTACATGCCCTCGCCTCTCACTTGTGACCTTCTTACTCACGACGAACTTCCTATTGAACAAGGTCTCCTTTTTGTAATGCATCCGCTGATTACCATGGCGGTTGCTGGATGTTTCAAATGCCAAATCATCCTGATGCTCGACCCCCACTATGTATTAACGGACGTTCTGCATCTTTTACCTCTTTCTTGACTACCAATTTTTGTCTTTTGAACATCCTTTCTAGACTCTCAGGTCTGGTCAGATATACTTCTCATATCATCAGTGGCCAAGTACTCTTAGTAATATTCCATGCTAAGTGTATTTAGCAAGTAAACCAGGCTTGTCAATAATATCCGCCCACTTTTATGCAGCTTGTGATACCACCCCGTCTACATTTTGTCGTTCAAGGAAACTTTAAATCTCTTACCAAAGCATTCAACTGGCCTTTTCATGATTGTTGGGATTTTCTCGCCCCCGATTCTGCTCTGTCTGTCATGTACCTTCCCGTTCTTCAATATACGACTTCTTGGCTTCGCAGGCTTGAACTTATAAGCCCAAGTCTGTAAGCTCTTCCAGATCTTATTACACCCACTTGCCTGGACTTGGCTTTTATCGTCATGTTATCCATGGGTGCTCTTGTTGGCGGTTGAATGGAACTAGATGACAATACAGTTTTTCTACCCATCTTCTCTGCATGCCGATTTTACAAGCTGATTTATTACTGCCAAGAAAAGTACTACTGATACGGTGCATCCTATTACGATTCCTACTTCTACCCTTTGTCATGTTGTTGTGTAGTCCATGTATTGGATTCCGAAACTGCAAACTGTGTTACAAAGCCTCTTTCGAAACTATGAATTTCCGTACTTACAGCTGTCAAACAGGGTCTTCAGTCTTAGCACGACAGTTGTTACTCCCGTAATGGTACCAGTGAAATGTTGATCCTGTAAAATTTGAAAGATCATCAAACCCTAAATGCCAGTTAATTATCGGAATATAGCAGCTTCAGGATTTTCAACTCTTTATACATCTATTCCACATACTCATCTGAAATCCTGACTCAAAAACATAACACAACGTTGAACGATAGAACACCTAGATACAAATATGTAGTATTTACTAGTAGAGATTATCATACTTCGTACAAAAAAAAAAAAAAACGATTCCAAATCATCTTACCAGATGTATCGAAGATGTTAAAATGGTTGAAATTTTGATCGACGACATATTTGTCCAGTATGGTTGACGTGTCTTTCAACAGAAGGAACATCTTTTAGCCAGATCCTTTGGTCTCATTTTCCGCTATATAGATGGCATATTGTCTTTAAACAATCCTAGTTTCGGGGATTTTATACACCACATCTACCCCTAAGAAATTGAGATACAGACACTATGAAGTCGATGTTTGACACACACTTAAAATATCAATGGAAAAGGAAAACTCGTGACTATACTATACGACAATCGCGATGACTTCTCATTCCGTATTGTCAACTTTCCTTTCACCTGCGGCAACACCCCTTCAGCACCTGCACATGGAGTTTTCATATCACAACATACATTAGGCTGGAGCTTGCCGATACTACGCGGCCTCTGGCTACTGGAACAGGGCTGTGATGACACAAGATAAAAGTCATCGCTACAAGAGTTTTATGGTCGCCATCATGAACTCGTGCATAATTGCGATGTATCCATCTGCACCATGAGAACCGATTTGGTTACCATGGCATAGTTTTCCTTCCCTCCTTCGTCAACACCAAATGTGGCATTTTGTTAGCATCTCGTCTGGTGTTTCTAGACAAACAGAGGACGCATTCCCTACCTGTGCATCTGGTCCATGCTCCCAGTTTTTACTAGTTATTATGGTCTATATCCATAAGGGGTCCAGGTCTAATCACAGAACATTTCGCCTTTGTTCTCTTTCGCTCCAGTATGACAACCTTTTGGGCGAGTCAGTTTTTGCTGTTCCGATTTTTTTTTTCATTTTTTCCGAATTTTTTTTTATGGAAATTTTATGCAGGTGAGATTCTAATTGTAAAAGTAATATTTTCCACTCGATTTCATGTGACCGGTTTAAGCCAGTTCTTTTCGGGTATAACCTTCTTTTTTATTGGTACTAGTAGATTTCTTTGTGTTAATTATATTGAATAGATTAATATTTTCCAACTCAATATACTTTGCATTTCTAACATGGAGATAACACATACGGAAACAAACAGAGGAAAAAGGCTATAATCATGGATGATTAAGCGTACCGAATGATTAACGTGCTAAAAACGGCGATGTTGTGTATATCTGCAGTGTCAATAAAACATGTACGAAATCGGTTACCACTGACAAGCTGGTACTGCAGTTGAAAGATTTAGTTTGTTTGGTGGGGTTTAACGCCCGAGCAGCAATATTTCAGCTATATTCAGGCGATGAACATGAAGTGGATGATAAAATGAACATGAAATGATGATGAAATGAAAAATGGGATGGGACACAAGAATAATGGGGTCGACAAATTTTTATTGCCACTGGAAGTAGGGAGAGGTGGGTAGGGTCGGGCAATTTATCCCCCTGTGGCGGAGCCCTATGGTTCCTACTCCGGGAGAATACCACAGTCGGGTTCTTTAACGTGCGATGAACGTGGCATTTTTTCCCAACACGGTGCACTACTATGGTTTGCGGTCAGGTTTTCCGTATTATAGCCTGACAACCCCGGCATGTAACACACCATGGGTACCCCATTACACCACCTGGGGCACACAACCCATTTGCTCTGTGGGCAGAGCGCCCTAGCCCCCGGCTAAGGTTCTGAATACTATTTAGTCGCCTTTTACGACAAGCTTAGCGCTGCTGCAGGCCTATTCTTTTGACACCCGGACCTGCACGGGGCGCAATTGAAAGAACAAGGAAGGAACACACATGCAGCAATGAACCAAGTTTAAGAAAGACGGAAGCAAGACAACTTTGTGAAGAGAACAATTTGTATTGCAGAGATATCCGAAACGCTGCACTTTCATTGTATAAAGAACACAGCAAACATTTCCCAGCATTACCGAAAAGCCTGGAACAAACTCCTGCCGCAGTTGAAATTGTTGATCCAATACCAGCAAAAATGAAAACTTCACAATGGTAAACGATGTTGAATCTGGTATCATTATTTTCTATACTAACACTAATAAAACGCATATTTGTAATGATATTCAGGAACTCATAGTTGGTAACTTCAGAAGCTGTCCAACATATTTTTTACAACTATGTGCCATTCATGGTTGCAAAAATGGGAATTAAGTTCCGTTAGTGTGCGCGCTTTTACCACCGAAGACGTTAGCATGCTACATGAAAATATGGTCCTCCATCATCGAGTCTTGTTAGGAGAATGGTCTAGAATTAAGCCGTAAGTTATTCATATTGACTCCGAGGAAGCCATGAACATTGCTGTCAGGTCAACATTTCTTAATACAAGCATTCAATGATGTGGATTTCATTTTGGGCAAAGTGTGGTGGAGGAAGATTCAATCGCTAGGACCTAGTGACGATTATAAGTATAAGTCATCAGCAATATGAAAGTGGTTGTCAATGTTTTTGGGTTGCCATTTTCACCAACTAATCAGATTGAGGATTGCTTCGCCGATGTCAATGTGCGGTTCACCACAGATGTGATCAGTTTTGCGATTATTTTCTTCAAGGATATATAACGGAATCATCAAGCCTCCGCCCCCGATTATAACCACAAACGTACCAATAATGGAACAGAATCGTTTCATGAACATTTTAACGCGCAGTTTTACAGTAGTCACCCCAATGTTTTTATTTTCACAGAAGTCATCAAACAGATACTATTAACAACATACATTAAATTGCGTTCATTGGACACCGAACTTCCGAAGCATTCAAAAGAGCTGACCTGGATAAATTCCAATAAAGGTTGATAAATATGACGAGTATTGTTCCGGTTCACAGTCGAGAGCACACTATGTGTCATGTCTGGGTTTTAAGTGTTGTGATAGAACCGACCTGTATGTGACTGTTTTTTAACATTGCTAATAGACCTTTTAACAGTATATGGACTGTTTTACCATTTCATAGTGTCGGTTTTTTAACTTTACCTTTTAGTGCCTGTGTATTTTAACATAGTTATGGAACTTTTAACGATATGAACTATCGTGGTAGCCCTTGTATACATGTCCATTCGAGTTTATACCTTTGGTGTGTAGTGAGTGCAAGTCACGTTTCAGTTTTTTTTTCATACATGAGTTCTATCAAATGTTCGGGCATGACAGTCTATGAGAGTTCCAGCATACGTGACTGTCTATCCTGTTAATAGTTTGATCACCAAATTGGAAATCCAAGCTATATTTCTGCAAATGTCTCCTAGAAGTAAGCAGTAATACATTACATTGTACTTTTCAAAGCATTGTATTGTAAACGCCACTTTTTTGCATACTTGTGGACGATGTCAAGCGAGTCTTGTGGTCCTTTTTTGGAAAAGCTTAACAACGCCGTGTCATCAGAAGGAATGTGTAAGTTTTCGATAAGTAACCCATTTGTTGATTCTACAAGGAAATTAATCTATCGACAAATAACGAAAAAGGCCAGGCAGACATAAAACGTCCTTGTCCTACTCCTTGACAGATTTTGAATGATTTATTGGATATTGACTTGTATTGAACATAAGGACTTGTACCATACATGTATTAATCTCCACATTTTTCCAAATATTCCTATGTTCCAAAGTTTGTACAGAAGGTCATCCTGCCCAATTCGGTAGAACGCTTTTTCGTTGACTAAGAATGCAGAATATACCACAGTCTCGTTTCGTGTAAAAAGTTACAGAATCTTTTAACGTATATATTTCTGGTATAGAAACGTAGTCCTTGACAAAACCAGATTGGAGGGGATGAGGCATCGTCATGTTCTGCTGTGTAAGATACATTGGAATACGGTTTAAAATTATATTTTCCAATAATATACTGAGGGCCGAAGTAAGCGTGACAGCTCGGTAATTGGTAGGTAAAAGTCTGTCTTAATTATTTCCCTTGTACTGTCTTTATTATTTCCCTTGTACAGAGTTATTATAGTACCGTGACGAAAAGAAGCCAGTATATATTCAGAAGTCATAATCATGTAACAGAGTTTGCACAAGTGTTCTAATACTCGTTTTCCGCCATAAATAATATGTTCATTACAGACGTTGTCTGGACTAGGGGCTTTCGGTAATTACTCGTCGAGAAGGACATACTTGCAGCCTTATGTAAGGAATTAGTAAGCACTGTTGTATAAAGTTTCACTGAAGAAATTAAGTAGCTTACGTACTTCAGACTGGTAAAGTTTCTTTTCAAAATCATCAGTCTTCGACCATTTCAAAGCATGTCTATTGTCTATGATATACTTCCATTGATGTACCAATCAGGTCTTTATTGACATGTACAGAGGAAAATATAATAATACCAGTACAATATGGTAATTGTGGAGTTGGTCTTTACCTGTATTCTGCCCATTGTGATTCTTTTTGTGTTTTGCTGTACGGTATATAGTCACTATAATATACACCTTTCGGCCAGAATGATTCGTTGGTCTCTATTTTATTATAGAAATCATCAGGAACGTTCATTTTTAAATAAGTTGAAATTGTTTAATTATTTTTTTATGCTATTCATGTTTCACTTTTGAAATTGTCTTCTTTGTTTATCAGTCTCTGTAAAAGAGGAATTAAAGTATGATGATGATTCACGCTCGTAATGTAAGTTTCATCATGACTACTTTGATTCACGCATTTTCAGTAACCGTGTAAATGTCACGTGACCTCATCTCTGTTCTGTGTATAGATTACAGACCACCAATTCAACCAATGAGCATTTGGAACGTAGGCAAAAATAGTCCTACGCAGAAATTACGCCTGTTCCTCATAGTGCTGTGAAAAAAGTTCTCATCTCATTTAAAAAATTTAAACAGTTTCTGAAAGGAAAAACATTTCTGTATATTTTATAGGTGCATTTTGCTTCTTGTGATGTGAAGCCTAATCTCCATAATGATTTCTAAATATACCCCTATCTTGTGAAAACACTGGGATTTCCCATGCTATTTATAGACCCTTCACTTCCGGTGACCAGTACTGCACTGCAAGTCTGCTAACCCCACATGCCATTCTGAGGATTGTGAGCTGACATATGTAGAATCATGCTGATATATAGTCATCTGCAGGTTAAAGTTAAGGTAAAGTCCAGAGAAGCCATTGAATATTGTGAAATTAGCATAGAAGCCTATGGGAAGTGGAATTAGTGGTTTTTAGCCTTAAGATGAAGCCATGGCAAAATGAAAAGTTTCTTGAAATAGCTTTAAACTACTTGAAGATCTTGTTAACTTTGCCATGACAGGAATACACTACAAAAATCCTTCAGAATATGCATTTTTTTAAGTTATAGGTCCAAATTATGGAAAATTGGTCTTTTTGGCTGATTTTTATGTCCTATCTTGTAAAAAGTGTAGAAAATTTAGTAAAAATATCAAATATTAAACTTTGAGGGCTATATTTACCTAAATATGGTAGTAATAAGTACTTGAAATCAAGTTTTGTGTAGATTTGAGCAAAAATTAGGTTAGAAATGAGGAAAAACTCACTTTCATTACTGCAGTTAAGGCCATATAAGCATTCCCCTATGGCAACATGGAGAATCCATTATTGAGCACTTTTTTTGCTTTAGGTGCCCTTTACTGGTCATGTTTTAATGTGAAAACACTGTATTTACAAATTTAAAGCCAAATATATCACCTTTTGTGAAAATTTAAAGATTTAGGATTTTTGACATGTGATCAAGAAAAAGGGGGAGGCATGTCAGAAATATATTTTTAAAAATAGACCAATTTCTCAGAAAATGATTACTTTTAAAACTATTTCTTCATTAATATTGTTAAAAACAAGTTGTGGTTGATATTTTTTATTTGAAAAGTCAGAAAAAGTTCTTTGCAAATATTTAATGCATTTCAGTGTGGTAGAATATTGTCACTTTTTTGCTCGCACAACTTGGTTACCCTATATTTAAAAATCAAATATTTAAAAAAGTGCTTGTCACATTTCACTGAAACTTTGCAGATGCATTCAGTATGTGTGTAGGAAGATACCTGTATAGTTATTAATTTTTTCTAAGACAAAAAGTGACTCTTTAGGTTACAGACCACCAATTCAACCAATGAGCATTTGGAACGTAGGCAAAAATAGTCCTACGCAGAAATTACCCCTGTTCCTCATAGTGCTGTGAAAAAAGTTCTCATCTTATTTAAAAAAAATTAACAGTTTCTGAAAGGAAAAACATTTCTGTACATTTTATAGGTGCATTTTGCTTCTTGTGATGTGAAGCCTAATCTCCATAATGAATTTTAAATATATCCCTATCTTGTGAAAACACTGGGATTTCCCATGCTATTTATAGACCCTTCACTTCCGGTGACCAGTACTGCACTGCAAGTCTGCTAACCCCACATGCCATTCTGAGGATTGTGAGCTGACATATGTAGAATCATGCTGATATATAGTCATCTGCAGGTTAAAGTTAAGGTTAAGTCCAGAGAAGCCATTGAATATTGTGAAATTAGCATAGAAGCCTATGGGAAGTGGAATTAGTGGTTTTTAGCCTTTATAGACACTTCACTTCCGGTGACCAGTACTGCACTGCAAGTCTGCTAACCCCACATGCCATTCAGAGGATTGTGAGCTGACATATGTAGAATCATGCTGATATATAGTCCTCTGCAGGTTTAAGTTAAGGTAAAGTCCAGAGAAGCCATTGAATATTGTGAAATTAGCATAGAAGCCTATGGGAAGTGGAATTAGTGGTTTCTAGCCTCCAAATTCCCGTATATTGGTTGAATTGGAATTGATACGGAAGTTACATCAGTTTACCCTTTTGGTCATAACAACAATAATTAATGGAAACTTCTCAAGAACAGATTCAGTCAACACTATCGATATAGTTTCTTAACTAATGCATTACAAGAGGGGGCCTCGTGGGCTCAGGGTAAATCGCAATAAACGGAAACATCGAAATAACATTCCTACGATTTCAAACCTCATCGCAAGTTCGTCATCATTTCTTAACCAAACTATGTTCAATACCAGTCACTAGATTCCACACTATTCATGACAATTGTAATAAAATTTCGTTCAGCAGTCCAAAATATGAAACAATTCAAAATTATAATTGCCTGCTGTTATTCCAAACTTTTCCCAAAAATCAATGGTCCAGAAAATCACAAAAAAAACATTTTCTAAAACTTAAATATATTAATAAAGGCTTTGGTTCATCAATACTGCTGGTATTTTAAATTATCATACAGTTAAGAAACTATCCCTGCCTATTTGATAATACGGAACTTCCTTCTATTTGCTATATTTACAAAAGGTCAACCCGTAAATATGTCTTTAATCATAGTGAAAGGGTAAATGAGCAACTCGGACTCCACTAAAAACTGGGAGCATGGACAAGGTGCACCGATAGGGTAAGCGTCCTAACAGCTTTTCTAGAAACACCCGCCGAGTTGCTAATAAAAAGTCAAGTCCAGGGTAGACGAAGGAGGACAAAATAACTAGGACACCTTGAACAAATCAGTTTTCACGGTGCAGATGGATACAACATAACGATCAACGAGTTCACGATGACGACCATAAAACTTCTGTAGTGATTATTCAATCTTGTTGCAACATAAACATGTTCCAAAAGCATAATTTTAAGAAGTATAGGGCGGTACAAAAAGTCTGCATCGTTACAGCAAGCTCTGGCATAACGTATCAGTTGTGATAGGAAAACGCCATACGCAGGTGCTGAAGGGATGTTGCCACAGATGAAAGGAAAATTGATAATACGGAATGAAAAGTCATAGTGTTTGTCGTATAGTTTGGTCAATAGTTTACCCTTACCCTCGACCTCTAAGTGTAGGTCAAGATATAAAGCTGACTTCACAGTGTCTGTAGTATCCCTTATCACGAGGGTAGATGCGATGTGTCAAATCCCCGAAACTAGGATTGTTTAACGATAATACGTCATCTATATAGAGGAAACCGAATTTAAGGATCTAACTAAACAATGGGTCAGACCAGCTATAAAGTAAGCCTCATAAGAGTGAAGGAATAGTTCAGCAAGTGGAGGAGCACACTTTGTTCCCATTGGAATGCAGACCATTTGTTGAAAAAACGCGTCCACCACACTGGACATATACTAGTATGTTGTCGATAAAAAATTTCAGCATTTTAAGAACATCTTCTTCGGTATATTTGGAAGAAGATCTGGAATCGTTACAGTATGAGGAATCTCTACCAAGAACTACATATTTGTATCTAGGTGTACCCTCTTTTTTTTTGGAGTAACAACGATGTATAATGTTTATGATTCGGGATTTTAATTGAGTATGGGGGATGGAAGTATAAATAGTTGAGAATCATAGGTTTTAATGCTATTGTATTCTGATAATAATCTTCAAAGAGTAATCAAGGGGACCAAGGTTATAGCGGAAATCAAAAGAATGTAATCCAGGGGCAAAGACCAGACATTGAAAACAGACATACACAACAAAGAACACAAAATAACTAAAATTTTTGTAAACATCTTCCTCTGTATATTTGGAAGATGATTTGGAATTATTTCTTACAAAGTATGAGGAGTCTCTACCAAGAACTATATATTTGTATCTAGGTAGACCATCTTTTTTGAAAAAAACAAAAACAAAAAAAAACAACGATATATAATGTTTTTAAGTCGGGATTTTAACTGAGTATGGGGAATAGAATTATACAGTGTTGAAATCATAGGTTTTAACGTTATTATATTCAGAAAATAGTCTTGAACTGATTGTCTCCAGAAGATCTTTCGATTCTTTCATGATCCACATTGAAGTAATACTACTACGGGAATAACAAGTGTTGTGGTAGGACTGCAGACCCTCTTTGACAGTTGTGAATATAGAAGTTAAAAGTTTTGAAAGATGTTTGGTGGTACATTTTGTACATCCAGCTATAAAATGTTGTTTGTATGGATTCTTGTGGGGTTTAGGAATCCACTACGTAGACGGTAAATCACAATCATCGTCCTTGGTAGAGAGACCAAAAGAGGATAGCACAGATTTACGGTCTTCCACAATTTCTTCTTTGGAGAGTTTGGTAGCAGTAAAGGTTTTTTAATTGTTATTGTCTTCTACGTCTTTCTGATAAAACCAATGTTGTTTTGGGCTTTGTCTGCTGGTAAGACAACATATTTGTCATGTATAGTAGACAATGTTTTTGCTACATCGGGATCTTTGAAAACTGATGTAGCCTGTGCACTCATTGACCTACTTAAAACTTTTATTCGTTTCAAAATTAAAGACCTCACGGTCTTTAACCACTCTGACAAAGAATCAATGTCTTCTTGTTCTCGTTTTATCCATTTTCTTGCATAGTTCTCCACGGCATCCATAAGAACTTTAAAGTAATAATTCCAATTTATGGAGCGTGGTTCACGGTATTTGGGACCTTAGAAAGGATATTACGCAGAGATTCGTTTTCGATGATGGTTAAATCCCCCGTAACGACGTGACCAGAAGGACCATATTTGAATGGAGAGTTTTTGCAAGAACAGTCATGTAGTTAAGCCTTGAAGTCCTCAATCTCGAGGTTCTGCAATAGCCTTTTATGATTGAAAATTTTGAGTGCAATGGGTGAAGTATAGGAATATGAAAGAGTAATCAAGGGGACCAAGGTTATAGCGGTAATCAAAAGAATGTAATCGAGGGACATAGACCAGACATGGAAAACAGACATACACAACAAAGAACATGAAGTAACTAAAATCATACATACAAAAGCAAATGGGCAACTCTGACTCCACTAAAAACTTGGAGCATGGACAAGGTGCACCGGTAGGGTAGCGTCCTCTGCTTTTCTAGAAACACCCACCGAGTTGCTCATAAAAAGTCAAGTCCGGGGTGGACAAACGAGGAAAGGAAAACTTTGACCCGTTGAATAAATCAGTTTCCATGGTGCAGATGGGTACACCATAACGATCGACGAGTTCATGATGACGACTATAAAACTTCTGTTCCAGAAGCCTATTTGTTAGAGTTCCAGCGCGATACAAAAAGTCTGCGTAGTTTCGACAAGCTCTGGCATAACGTACCAGTTGTGATACGAACACTCCATACGCAGGTGCTGAAGGGATGTTGCCACAAATGAAAGGAAAGTTGACAATTCTGAATGAAAAGTCATAACGTTTGTCGTAAAGTGTGGTCAATAGTTTTCCTTTACCATCGATTTCTAAGTGTAGGTCAAGATATGAGGCTAACTTCACAGTGTCTGTAGTATCCTTCATCTCAAGTTCTTTGAGGTAGATGCGATGTATCAAATCCCCAAAATTAGGATAGTTTGAAGATAATACGTCATCTATATAGCGGAAACGGAGATTACGATTCTAGCTAAACGATATTCTTTCTTTCGGATCAGATCAGCTATAAAGTCAGCCTCGTAAGAATGAAGTAAAAGGTCAGCAAGTAAATGAGCACAATTTGTTTCGATTAGAATGCCGGACAAATACGTTGTCGATTAAAAATTCAAGCATTTTGTAAACGTCTTCCTCTGTATGTTTGGAAGGTGATTTGGAATTATTTCTTACATAGTGTGTTCTCTACCAAGAACTATTGGTATGGATTTATCTTTGAAATATAGGGGAATTCTGTTGGTAACGTTTTTGTGATGAGGATGTTAGCCAAATTAATTGCATCTATATCTTTTTTGATAAACGGTAGTGGAAGAAATGATCGTTTTTCTTCATCTTGACTTTTCACTCAAACTGGTTTAAAGAGTCTGTGGAAACCAATATCCAAAAAGATGGCAACTAGTCTGTATAATGATGAGGTGGGGTCAGAAACAGGAGTGTAAAGACTTGTTTTGTAAAGGGAGTGTAGTAGAGTGAGAGGTATGGAGTAAAGTTTGGTTCTAATGCGATGAAGTCCAAGAGGTTTTTGTATGTAAGGAAGGAGACCACCTATGGAGACATCATGTAACTTCGGTGACGTATAGTGGCGATGGCCATGACTACTTTCCCGTCCTGGATTGAGGGTTTCAAGAAGATTTTTTCGAATTTTGGTTGAATTAATACCACTAGGGGAGTAACAAGTGTCGTGGTTTGACTGACCTTCTTTGACAGCTGTGACTATATAATTGAGTATGAAGGTGCAATATGGGATTGTCAAGATCAATCATTGATTAGTAAACTCGAAAATGTGCAGTTAGAGGCTGTCTCCGGCAGAACGAAATTCATCTCCCTAGACAGGCTATACGATGAGATGGGAGAAATTGTCAAAAAGGAGGGGAAATCACAAGTTGATTTTATTTCATAAAATTCTGAACATGGAAACTCTGGAATATTTACAAAACATGATCCTGGGTATGATTCAGGAACGTCACTCCTATAATACTCGCCAGACTCAAAATGTTATTGGAATACGCACAATACCAACTAGCTTTTTTCGGATTATTTTTTGCCGTCCACGATTAAGTCTTGGAATTTAGTACCACACGACATCAAATCTTCGAGCCCTTTTTAGGTTTAAAACTTACGTCGTCATAACATAAAAGTGCCCTTCGTATCATTATTGTGGCTGTAGAATGGGTCAAGTGTTATATGCAAGCGTAAGACTACGGTGCAGTTCTCACATATTTGTTGTTTTTTTTTTTAACAACAAAAAATGCTAGAATTCGCTAAAATGGAATTTCGTGTTCTCAGTTGTTAAAAATTTTTGGTTTTAATGATTGATATATTTTATCAGGTGGTTCAAAAGGCCCTGTTGTTGCATTCAAACTTGTTTAATGAGTATTGGGTGGTTATCTGAAGTTTTTGAATGTTTTAGAAGAACACGTCAATGTTGCACCCTATCTGCCTTTTTGTTCATTGTATGTGTAGAAATCACGGAAATACGAATTGTGATACAGGTGAAATCGCAATAAAACAAAACAAAAAATAGTATTGAGCGAAGATTAAAAATATCTCAATTAGAAGATTCGTATTCAACTTTGTTAAATGCAAATCACAAAGTAAAAAAGACACAGGGGTGTTGGTACGAACATCGAAGTCACATAGGGACAAAATTGTTGGAATTAATTGAAGTGAAGTACCAATTAAAGCACTTGGAGTATATTTTGGGCATGCTAAATATATGTGAAAAAAAAAAATAATTGGGAAGATGAGCAAACAATTCGATGCAAAAAAGAAAAACAACGTTTCAGTTTTATTTGGGATGATAAACCAAACGAAGTCAAAAGAAAATTCATTAGTAACCCGTCTGAAGAAAAGACGTGGAAAAGTACATTTTAAAAGTTACTTTCAAGCATTGAATATAGGTTGGATTAAAGATACACTATCGAAGACTTCAAAATTTGGAAGCTTATTTTAGTTACATATTTTTGAACTCGGGGGGGGGGGGTAGGTGGGTGGGGGGTGTTGACATATTTTTATAATTGATTGACACAAACTCGTGTTTTCTTCTTATAATACCTCACATATTTAACGTGTGAATTTACTCCTTATCAACAAAAGGAATTTAGAAATAGAAGAAAACGTTTAAAAGTTTTACATTTTTTTTACAGAGTTTGAAAGATAAAGAAGGCTGTCCATGTAAAAATTAGACAGATCCTATGATATATGAGTGGCACATGGTAAATTTTATCCCACTGATTTTTTTTTTCAATGCAATGTATATACCAACTGTGTATATACCATATGTATGTAAAAAAGGATTAAGTTCGTGGATGGCTCATAAAATTATTTTAAAGTTTTCTGCAATGAAAGCAACAAAATTGTTTTCTCAAATTAAAGTGTTGACGTTACGCACGCTATTGCAGCTGTGTCGAAAAAAACACACACCTATCTAAACTATAAATGACTATTGAAAACAATCAAAACTGTGCTTATGTGAAAGCTGTATACTGTTGGAATCGGGACAAATTTTAATTTCCGAATATTTGTCGCACATGGTACTTCTAATTCTTTATTATCCATTAAACTTTCCGAAAAACCGTAATAAACGTCAAACTTCCGTATGTCAGGTGTAACACACTAGATCCAAAAAAGCTAAAATAGTGAATTGCGCTATTGCAGAAGGTGTAGAATGACTGAAACGCAAAATAGAGTTAACAGAACTTTAAAAAGGTATAGAAAAGCAGAATGCTAATAGATAAAATGAATACAGAAAAGGAAGTCAAAATATTTTTTATTTTGGAAAACGCAAATGAGCAAATGAAATGAAAATTAATGAGCGGCTATCTAATGGGTGTTGATGAAAGCCCGATTTTCAGATGAATAGAAAGCTGTTTCAATCGAGATACTAAGTTGTGAAAGGTCCAGATTCTGCTATTGGTACATGTTACATAAAATCATACATGTATATCAAAATGCACATTTTAACTTATTGCAGGAGAAAGTTGCTATGTTCCTTCCCTAGACAGACAGAGTGTGCATGTACGTGCCGGTTGCATTCCACGCTGCTGTGCACATGCAAGTGCTAATTTAATTTACTGGTAGTACTGATAATCAAAGTAATTAATCTTTTCGGTTTTGTTAGAAATGTTCAAGATGTTTTAATTGCTACCAATCAAAAACTATTGTATATTTTGCTTTACTGTACACGTGTTTCAATAAGCAAACAAGCAGGAAACGAAAAGTGTCGACAAACGTCGAATTCTGATGTTACCGAATGTGCCGCAATAGCGTGCGTAACGTCGTAATCTCCCTTTTTTCCAATGAATTTCAAAGCTTTCTAATTATGTGATTTATTCCTCTTTCATCGACACAGTTAATCCAAAACCAACATTCAATTTCGAGAATGATGTATTTGTGATATGAAATGGGTGAACATTTTTGAAAACAACATTTGTCATGTAACGGGAGAGCATGATTTGACTCACAATATTATACTCCGTCACCGAGGATCGAACCCTAAACAGCTCGGTGACAAGCTAGCGACAAAACGATTCGGATAAAGAATTAATTCTTTAGCCAAGTCAATTAACTGGCTATTTAAATCTCACCACCCACTGCAGCAGTCATGAGCCACTCACTGCTTGGCTTTTGTATGAACACCCTCTTAATACCATTTTATGCTACAGCTGGCTACTTTCCTGGAAATATACAGCAAACCTTGAAAACGTTGGATTCTGAGTGATATTGTAACAGGCAATCGTTTAATAAATATTCATTCTGTTGTTAAAAAAAAGTGAAAATATGATCAAACCGGAAAGCTTCACACACCGCAACCCGTTAAAATAAAGCTGCATACCTATATGCATAATTTACATAATTTTAAAAGATTTAGTTTTGTTCCTTTTTGGGGTACTTTTCCTCAATACGATTCCTAAATGATTTTATTCACAGAAATAATAAGGTTTTGAGGATGAAAAAAAAAACCGTTCACGTTACAAGGAGACAATTTTTCACTTCGATCGGAGTCCACATACGACCTTGGTATAGGGAGAGGCGTACCAGGAGTGCGTATTACTTTCCCAGTACTCTTCCCACTATAAGAAATTTAGTTTTGTATGCATGATATCTGTCTTTTCACAAACTGTACCGTAAAGACGTATTGTTCTCTATTCGCTCTGCCTTTAATTCCATCTGCGCCAAAACTTGAAATTCTGCATCCAGCCCTGGATGAGCATGTCGATCAAAAGTGTACTAAAACAAAATCCGTCATGTTTGTGACATTTAGATGGAACATGGGATGTAGCACTGCAGGTTTTTTACCATCATATGTCACAACCGTGCTGTAAATTCTTTGGAAAGAAGTTATATCTCTGACAAAAAGCATTGTGTCAAGGTAGGTCAAATAGCAGTGAATATGCATTAAGGTGTCTGGCAGCAGTGTTCCACTCTTAGGCCCGTGGTTTTCAATGTTTTCATTGACGATATCTTTCTCTTTGTTGAAAATAATATGACCTTAACAACTACGCCGATGATCAATAATACCATATCAAAATCTGGTAAATCTTTGGACTATGATATTTCTTTGTTAGAAGACAGTAAACCTAGGCTAATCCAGAAAACTTCTTGCTTTTTATACTTATGCTGCTCACTATATCAACACTACGTGTGCTTTTATATGTAGTTGAATGTTTTTCCTTTAATGTTTGTTTTGCGTTGACATGTGCTTTTTTTGTTTAAAAAAATATCAATTGTCATTTAAAGCGTTCTAAAGGGTAAAGTTTCCATACTTTTTTGTATATCACATGCCGGTACTAATTCTAAATAAAGATTTCCAACAGTTTACTTCAGCTTACCGAAATTTAACTAAAAAACACCGGTAAAGTATGTGAAAGATTTGTTTTTTGACAGACCGTAGACCGCATTTTGCCAACATGAAACGGACGGACTCCATTAGGGTTCTTTATAGCCACTCATCTCACCCAGCGTGACTTTTGATGCTGAGTTTCGGGAGTTTCTTCAGTTTCTTTTCAGATTCTTTTCAAAAGCAGTCCCCCTAACTTGCATTATGTTAAACGAAAGACTTTTAAAAAAAAATATCAGTTGTCGCTCTCAACAGACTTTCTTTAAAATGCCGAACCTATTGTTTCTTTGTTTGGCCTTACAATTGATTTTCTTATCGTCTATTTTTAAACCTTTTTTTTATATTTATTAAACACACAGTGCAATTTTGTTTAAAAAATCGATTAGTTATTAAAAATATTTAATCAAATACAAATAAATTGAAACATTTCTGAATTTTGAACGTTATGAAATTAGACACCATACACGATATACATGTAGTCTTTTAAGACATCAAAATAGTTCGGAGTGAAAACCAAAGCCGCCGAAGGACGAATGACGTCACGTGTGAAAAGAGGAGGAAGACAGAAAAGTTGAGAAATGGCGACTCCACGAAATGTCGTCTGGGGGTGATACTGACCGGTCGATACCCGATTTAATACAAGAAAATTATTTTGTTACATGAATACAAGAATTGTTAAAAGAAAGGAGTTACGAAATCGGATTAATCATGGCAGCAAACATGTATAGAGTCGGAGGTACGGAAGCATTATTTTGGGAAACAGCATGGACGGACCCCACTCTTCCAACGCGGTGGAATATCGATTCTTCGTGTACATGCAATGGCATGGCTAATTGAGGATTTTATTCAGATATTTGTTTTCATGTCATAATTTATTTTGAGGACCAACTATCAAAAGTGATGAAGTGGAAATTTTGTTTTGAAATGTTTTTTTTTCTTATTAGAGGAACATTAAGGAGATTGTGAAACGGTCGGAATGACAGAACGAAGAAGTTTTCATCCATTCAGATGAAAACCAACTTAGCGGTTTTTAACTCAGTTTTAATCAACTTTTATGTTTTATGTGCATCGTTGAACGTTTTTTCGTATTTCCCTGATCTGGTAAATGCTTAAAAATTCCATTTTGATCACAGGGAAGTAAAGTATGGACTATGTTTTTACGCGGATGTTCACTACATCAAAATTAATTTAAACAAAGATTTTTTATTATTTTCTTGCAGATTATGTCTTCTTTGAAACCAGTTCAACTACCCCATATCAAATAAGGCGCATTGAAGAACTCAACAAGGTAATGCCTGTTCGTTTATTACTACGATCGAAATCTTACTATTTTTTTCAAAAGAATATAGCGGGGCCTAATTTAGGGGATAGAGGCTCGCGTGGGATATTTATTTATCTTAATGGGTGGTCACGTGTTCGTAATCGAAATGGCTTCGGCATCACACTTGTATTTTAATATTTACAGACTCCTAATGGCAATGTTGAAGCAAAGGTCATGTGCTTCTATCGAAGAAGAGATATTTCCAGTTCCCTCACCCTCCTTGCCGACAAGCATCAGAGTAAGTTCCACAAATTTTTCTCTTGGCCTTTTGTGTTACTTACATTGTGCAGTACTAGACAACGTACATTTAGATCACTTACATAGGAGACAAACATGGTGAGAACTAAGTTAGTAAATGAATTATAGTCATTTATAAGTCCTATGAATCAATATTACCACGTGGAAATAGTACTACAGATGAAAATAGTCCGTATGGGGAAAGCATGTGATTGGTTGAAAGATATTCATTGATAGGAATGGGTTGTACTTTCAGAAAATGTAAACATAGCTTTTCCCCATGTGTTACAATAATTTAACAATAAAAACTGTATTTTCTTAAAAATATGTAAGTGTATACTCCTGTTCACTTAAAAAAAAATTAACGAATAATTTGTTACGTCTAGTAATTCTTGTCAAATTGTATTTGTTGTGAATGTAGGGTTGTTACATGTATTCTAGATACATGTTGAAGCTTCATGCATATTATTAGTTGGGTCACCTGCAGTGAAAGCAGGTTTAGCAACTGCTTAACTCCATTTGTCTGTCATTCTTTAGGAGTAAAAATCTGTATTTACACATTAACAATGGGTGACTGAAAGTGGAACCTAGAACACTGCCAATATTATTCGAACTATGCACAGTGATTATATAACCATTGAAGATTTGCACCTCTTATTATGAAGAAATTTTATTATTTTTTTTGTACATTTTTAGTATGATGAACTTTTTTTGTAACTTTATGATGTTAACAGTGCCAACTTGGTATTATCTGTAACTCAAAAAGTATAAAACCAATAATATGGAGTAGGCATTGCCTACATCAGTCGGCATTGTGAGCTTAACCATACTTGAACAGTCTCTGCAAGACGCATTTAAACCCCGTAGGCACAAAACGGGGATGAGAATTTTTTGGGCAAGCGCAATGTTTTTATGAAAAAAAATTTTTTTAATAAAATGTAAGGGGAAATGTAGAATCATTTGAAAAAAAAAAATTTTCAATTGAAATGAGTAAAAATGTTGTTTTTCCAAAATTATGAACATATACATGTATTAAGAAAAAAAAAAGATCCCAGCTACTCTACCATTTTTTTTTACCTTTACCTCCATGTACTATATAACATTTTGGGGCAGCAATAATAAGCAAGGAAAAAAGGGTTAATTGGTATTCTGAGTAGGGGTGTAACGATTCCATTACCTGACCATACAATACATATCACGATACTTGATTGATAGAAGATCTCCTTTTACAATGTATGTCTCTGAATATTATTGCTTCCAATAATCAAATGACTTGTTCAAGCTTTAGTTTATGCTAGTTTCTGCCTCCACACAGAAGATTTATACTCCGCTGGTGGAGCGATAAGTCTTCTGGTTGCCATTCAAGCACATTTTTGTTTACTTTTGGTATATCTGGTCAAAAGCGATTATAGAATCAGATCAGAACGGTTGTGGTATAGATTCCCGGATAGTAGCTGGCAATATTGTGATGCACTGGTGCATCATTGCCCCCCTTATTCTGAGCTCTACTGTGAATGATTTGTTATTCTAGGTGGACTGCATTGTGGAAATCTCACATGTCTTAGAATGCTTTTGAATTAATTTTGAATGGGAAATAGGCCATAGAAAAAATTGAATCCTTTGCTACTGGTGACTATCCCCCTCATTTTTTATTGGTGACATATACTTGGATTTCAAGCAGAAATCAGACGTCCCCAACATGACAAAATGTTCCCAAGACCTTTAGCAGGTGTTAAAACCCTCAAAAGCAACAGTTGTGACTGTCAAGAAACTTGATAATGTTATTTACATAACAGACCCTATGTTGCATGTGATGGCAGAATTTCATGTTGGCGTTTGGGGCATCAATTACTTTTAATTAAAGAGTAAACCATCTTTTTTCATAAATGACTTATTTTGCCTGTCAATAGCACTTCTTTTTCAATATACAACACTAGGGAGTGTTCAAACTCGTGGATTGTTACGGTGTATCCATCTGCGCCATGAAAACTGATTTGTTCGGTGTGTCATAGTTTTTCTTTCCTCTTTCGTCTACCCCAGACTTGACTTTTTATGAGCAACTTGGCGGGTGTTTCTAGAAAAGCAGAGGACGCTTACCCTACCGGTGCATCTGGTCTATGCTCCTAGTTTTTAGTGGAGTCCGAGTTGCTCATTTCCTTTTGTTACTTTGGAAGTATGATTTAGTTACTCTGTGTTCTTTGTTGTGTGTGTCTGTTTCTGTGTTTGGTCTTTGTCCCTGGATTACATTCTTTTGATTACCGCTATAACCTTGGTTCCCTTGATTACTCGTCCAGGTGACAGAATTCCCTGAAAGTTCTTAATCCAATCACCAATTGTATACTAGTAACATGAGTCAATAATTGATTTGTCCAGCTTTAATCCAAGCCGTTGGCACAATAAAACAGCAGTTAAGACGATTAGCATGTGGTATGAATGATTGACAAATATAAAGTGAAAATCGTAAAAAAGGACATTAATCGTTGATACATGCTTCATAAATGACACACATTGAAGACATTGTAAACAATGTGTTAATTTAAAGTTTTTGAAAATAAACAACTACAATGTATATATGTGCGAGGTTTGTCAAGAGATTATTTTATACGGGAGTATACATCGGTCAGTATCAATGAAAGTTCAAAATCGTTTAACAAATTTATCATTAAAATAAAGATATATGTAGGTTATATTAGAAATGTACTTTAAGAAATGTTAACTTGAAGCATTTTTAGCAGTTGAAAATGACTAGCTGACAGGGATTGACACTAACTTTTTTATCTTGGTTGCCACCCGGGCTCCTAAGTTAAAAAATCTAGGAGCCCAGAAAAAAAGTTAGGTGCCCAGAAAATTTTTCAGAATATTAGTTTAATGTGTAATTGTTTGAAAATACATTTCTTTTCAAGAGATTTTAAAAGTATTATGGAATAAACTATTTATTTCCCTGTCTTCAGTTTATTACCAAATTGGTTCTCATCTAGTACTGTAGTGAGTACTCATAAATAAACATTTCATGAAATAGTTTTTTTTATTAATTCTTAAACAATAATGAATTAAAACTCATTAGTGATTGAAACAGTGAAACATCATCAATCTCTTCCAAAGTCAAAAAGTCTTTCAAAAACAAAGTCCTCATCTAAATCAGAATCCAACGATTTCCAGAGTCTCTAACTCTTTTATTTGTTTCATACTCTTTAGAGTACTTTCGTTTTTCTGCAGGAGATCGTTTAGTTTGTTCCTTCGCAATCGGCTTTACCCCTTCAATGTATCGCCACATTTTACCATGGTCTTTACTAACTGGTATTTATTATTTGTATTTGTACGCAAAATTCAACCAGTTGCGATTTCCGGTATGCCTAAAAACCGGAAAACAAACCCGACCACGTACCAAAATTACGGTCGCCACACGGACGACAAACAATGGTTATTATCGTCGCCCGGCAAAAATTTAAGTCACCACGGGCGACTGGGCGACTGCTAGTGTCAATCCCTGAGCTGAGGTTGCTGTTTGGTCCTTGTTTGGACAACAATTGTAACTTAAAACTATTACTGACACTGTTCGCAGTCTTGATTAAGGGCTTCTACTTTATAATTGAAATTCTTATGTACATATTATATAGATGTCTTGGGACCTGTAATTAGTTTCTTTTATTTCTGGAAAAGCCGTTCAATTATTAAAACTAATCAGAAAATAAAAATGTTACCAGATAGTCGAATAAAATTACAACAATCAATACTTTCAAAGTGTTTGTTTTATAATTATCATAAGTGATTATCAAGTTAAAAATGCAAAACTGAAATATCAAAGGACTACATTATTACTTGATAAAAATACGAAGTAATATTTCAATGTGATGTCTCCCACTCATTGGACGTAGCTGTAAATATAACACATCAACAAATGGTAAACATGTACCAAATACAAAAATTGGTGTTGCCGAATTTTTAATACAAGACTAATTTTTTTTATCTTAACTGGAGAGCTCTGAATTACCTGAGAAACAGAAACTGAATATATATTGCATCTTACAATGAATTTCCTCTTATGCCTCATTGAATTATATGACTATTACAATATACGGTCGGTGTTGGCTAGGTGGAATCTGGGTGTTAAACACTCGATAGGTCGGTGTAACACGGAATTTCACTCATGTCGGACTTAAGTGTTAAGAGAACCATTCCACTCTGAGTGTAGTGTATGAAATTAAAAATTCTTGAGGTACTTTATAGTAGCTTAGAAGGGTAATAGGACCTGGTACCACCTCTTAATGAAAGGCCAGCCTCTGTTTTAAGTTTTGTACATACAGTTATTATTCTCTTGGATTTACAACAAAAATTTTGTTGCTGTCATAGGGAATCCCATGTAATAAAGTGGTCAGTCAGCATGTGTCATAGTTAGGCCTGTATTCTAACATATGCATTTATTTGCTCTTTCCAAGGTTTTTGATGACCACTAACTTTTACTAATTGTACCCTAAAACATGCAAATCATTTCCATGTGTTATAATATTTTCAGTGCTTGAAAAGGAAATTTCTTGAATGGGCAATTTCCAGTTTTGGGATTTTTGATTTATCAAAGTACCCTATAGTACATCTTTTCTAACCTGTAAATATGTTCCTGGCAATTATTCATCTAAATAATATTCTATTATTTCTGCAAATGATTTAAGATCTAGTCTTCAAATGAATTGAATATTCAAGGGACTCCTTTTTGGATGTTTTGTAATAAATTAGTGTTTTGGGAATGAAGTTCTTGCAGTAATGTGCCAAGAAGCATTAAATGTGCTAAACAGGTTCCATTTAATACAATTATCAGTCAAAATCTCCATCCTATCATCAATATTTTATGATTAATAAACAGGAAGTGAAGAGCAGTGATTCTAACAAAATAAAATTGGTGGGAAAATCAAATTGATAAAAAGTATCTAGTTTTTAAAATCTTAATATTTTGATCAAGGAAATTATTTTCTTAAGTTGAAATTAGTACCATTTGAGTATAATTACAGTGTAGGATAATATACTGGTGAGATACTTTTGAATGAGATTGCAAATTAACTTTTGGACTGGTTTAAAAAATTGGGAAAAAGGTGAAACAGAACAAAATTTGTAAATGTGTGTAATTGGATATGATTACATTTTTAAATAGTTCTACAATTTTCATAAAAATAAAAAAATCCTGTGCTAACAGCTCATTTTTTAGGTCATCAAAAACCTTGGTTTTTGTGGAATAACTTGAATATTAGTCTGTTGATTTTCATAAAATTTTAAAAGTTCCAAACCACAAAAGGAAGATTTGTGTTGATTTTGGGGGCTATGGGCCCAACTGTTTCAGAATTAAGGGCAAAAAGAGACACTACCTCAGTAAAAGCATACAAATGTTTTGATATTGTTCAACACTATTTTATACCGCAATTGTCAGAGTGTTATTGATTTTTTTAGGTAAAGACCTGAACATTTAAAAAATTATTGTCTAAAAATGTGAACCAGAAACATGCATTCAGTGTTTTTGAAAATCTTTGGGCCTATTACCGACAGAAATCACCTTGGACCAACAGATGATGTGATGTTTGTGATGGTTTATGTGTATTAGTAGTATTTTAGGTTATTGGATTAATCAAACTGCCAATCAGAACTACTTGGTCATTTCCCCTACACTTCTGTGTAACGAGAAAGTCTGAGAAGTTCTGATTGCATAAACTGGATTATAATTAATGGTAATTTTATCTGTTGATATCTGTTTTATACGGTCCCAGTCAAAATGAAAATGTTGGTGACGAGGGGCATACGGCCTATCATATTAATGAAAGGGAGTAGCCCTTGCATTAAACACCAAATTTTATACTCTACTTGGTCGACTTCTGGTAATTTTTTTTTCAATCCTTGTTGCAACTTCTGTTGGTAGGTATTCATTTCTGGTCATTCACCACTAGATAATCCTAAACTGAGAAAAAGAAATAGAGGTTGTTCATTTTGACCTGGGATAGTTTGCTGTTGACTCCCTGGAAATAACTGGGCTGCTGAATATTTATTAGACACACATACAAAAAAAAACCCAAAACATGACCACAACATAGTCCACGATCTAAATGTAAAAGAGATCAATAATTAAAAACTGGAAAGTTGGAAACCACTGCAATGGTACTGACTTGGTATAATCATTTTCAATGGAAATCAAATGGTGGGTTAAACCAAGTCTTATTAAAAACAAAAGTATTGAATTCTTACTATGAAAAAAGGTTATAAGGCTGAAAACATACACATTATGCATGTGTAAACATAGTTTTCAACATCTATATGCAAATGTCTTTCAATACATGTATTGTATTTTGTACTTTCCTTCAAAAGTGAAGGACTGGCAAATTTTCAGTGAGATTAACAGACGTTTTCTTCTGTTAGTCCTAATGTCTGACAGAAAAAAAATCAAGAACTCAGCATTTTCCTGTTGTCCAGACAATAACTTGACTATTTGTGAATGTATTGCTTTGATACTGTATTACAAGGTGCCATACAATCTAAGGAAATCTTTGAGTAACTTTTAGAGTTAAGACTTGAACCTTTTTAAAATTATTGACCAAAAAAGGGCATGAAACAAGCATTTTTCTAATGTCCAGACAATATGGGAGCACAAAGCAGTCAGAAACAAGTATTTTTTTTTAATTTCTGGATACATGTATTAACCTGAATATAAGGGAATGAATCACTTTGAAATTGTATTACAAGTGCAAAATTTGGATTGATTAAGGAGGTTTTGACTGGAACCACTTTTGAATAAGGGGCCAAAGAGGGATCATTTTGATTCTGGTCAAATTTCTATCCTGTATCAAATAACTAAAGGCAGAAATTTAACCAGGTGAACGATTCAGGCTCCTGGGAGCCTCTTGTTTAAACTTGGCTATTGTTTATATACATATACACATTGAAGATGCTTATGTGCTTTTAAATTTATGAAGGTGACACAGATCCAGACATTTATTGGTCTTGTTTTAATTGTTTTTTTTGTTTTTTTTAAAGAAAATGCCCCTCATGAGAATCACATGAAGTGCAATATAGTATGATTATCTTATGAATTGATCTTAATAAACATGTAAGTTACATATGATAATCATACATTTTTTTTGTACATGTATGTTAGCAAGCTAAGTTTTGGATATGAGAATCATGATAATCATATGACTACCAATGTAAATTGTCATACAACAGTGTATGATTATTACATGGATTGAGCAATTTATGATTATTACCGGTACGTGTGACTGTGGATGTTGGAATTTGTTGAGTTGTCCAAGGCTCAGGTTGCTTGAAATATAAAGTTTAGGCTCATACAATTGATCTATTTGGAAAGGCATATATTCTTAACAAACCATGTGTTTTTGTAGATGACATTCACTAATTTACAGTAGTATGATTTTCTGCATTCAGTTCTTCTGATATACAATATGCTCCAGATGTTGTATTTTAGAATGAAAGCATAATTATTCTCTATGTAACTTTAAGTGAATCTCTTTTGAAACTTGAAAGTTGATATATAAGATACCTTACTTTTTTATTCATTTATTTTAGATATGTTGGAGGATAGTGACATAGAAGCAAGAGTTGAAGATGTGTCAGAAAAACAGAAGCATCAATTGAAGCATAGAGAGCTGTTCTTATCGAGACAAGTAGAAACTCTGCCAGCCACACACATAAGGGGAAAATGTGTTGTTACTCTACTTAATGAAACAGAATCACTACTCACATATTTGAATAAAGATGTATGTGCTGAATATCAAACATAATGAAAAAAAATCCAAGTAATTTAAAAAAAGTTTTTAAAACTTGAAGAGTTTCATTGTATGTTTCAATGTTGCAGATTAAAATTAGGGATATTAAGTTGATAATATTTTAAATATTCCCATATGTTTCAATATCTGGTTCATTTCACTTATAGTCTCTCTCCTTGATTTTACATGTACATAGACCAAAGGTCCATTTAAACTTGGACCATTACTTTGCACCCATTGTCAATCTTCCATGTCTGTTCACCTTTTGAATTTGTGTTATAAAATTTTATTTGGCTAGTTTTTGAAGTATATGACCATCATTTAGAAAATGGCTAATGAAGCTGAAAACTTCATGTCCTTTCATAAAAAAAATATTTTTATGAATTTTTTAAATGAGCCTAGAACTAGATTCAGTATACATGTTTATAATATAGTAATAAATATTTTCCTATTCAAATCAAAACGTTTTAAAATTTATTGCACTGTTGTTGTCTGCTAAAAAAATGGCTGAATTGGATATTGACAGGTTGTTACGAAATGCTGAATTTGAAGAAATATCACAAGAGGAGGCAAATACTGCTGTATTAAATGTTAACAGACAAGGAGTCAAAGACTTAATTTTACTACAATTTATCAAACATTCATAAATTCGTATTGCATTAGTTCAAATATTTATTATGCATCATATTTGAACTAGTGCAATAAAACACATACAACATTGTTAATTGCATTATATCCAACAAATTAGTATAATGTTAAATGAAATATTTATTACTATATAATAAAAGGGTTATTGCATGAATACTGGTGAATATTGTCCCTCGCAGAATATTATATTGCACTCTCAAGCTTGTCCTATAAAATAATATTCTGCTCGAGACAATATTCACCAGTATTCATGCAATAACCCTATAATATTTGTTAGGGTTATCCATCATTGAACTAACTGGCTTTTTGGGGTTTTTGATCCTCGAGGATCAAAACACCTTGTGTCACTGGTCTATCATTGGAATTTCCCAACTATTTCTGAACACTACACAAAAATATAGTCCTAATGTAATTCCTTTTATATCATTCAATACCTCTTTTATAACAAGTAAATATGTTTCTTGCAATTCATCTGCTCAGTAATATTCTATTATTTATGCAGAAAAAATTAAGATCTAGTCATCATATCAACTCCAGATTTGAGAGACTCCTTTTTGGCCTTGCAAGATATTTAGTAGTAAATTTACATTTAGGGAATTTATTTCTTGTATTAATGTGTCTGGAAAGATAAAATGTGTTTAAAAAAAACTTATAAGTCAAATTATCCATCCTATCATTAATATTATACCATTTATAAATAGGAAGTGAAGAGCAGTGATTTTAACCAAGTAAAATTGGCGGGAAAATTCAAATTGATTAAATGCCTAGAAAATCTTGTGTTAAGGGAATTATGTTCTTAAGCTGATACTGGTTTTTATTTAAGTATAATTGTTATGTAGGATAAATACTTTCTTAATATAGCTTTTGAATGTAAATGCACATTAATTTTTGGATTAGATTTAAAATTGGGGAAAAAGGTGAAATAAAACAAAAAATTGTAAATGTATGTGAAGTTGGATCAGTAGTATAGATTGACTTTCAGTTTATACATATTAAAAAAGTACAGTTCTTAATAGTATTTTAAATACAATGTATGATCACAATTTTATTTAATTTAGCATCTTTTAATCTTTGAAATTTTGTCCATGCTACAATTTTCACAAGAATCAATACCTGCCAGTGCTATCAGCACTTTGATTCTTTTATCAAGTGGTTATATAATAAATTGACACACGTTTCAGTAATTGACCTTATTTTACATATGTTCATTTTAATGTTATTTTTATACAACTGCAAAAAATTTGCAGTTATTTATTGGTATGGCACTGTCGTCTTTGTCCTTGTCCGTAGACACTTAGTTTTTGTGCAATTACTTGGTATTGGTTGATCTTTATAAAATTTTATATCATGGTAACGTAGGTTTCAAACCACAAAAAAGGTTGGTAATGATTTTTGGGGTTATTGCTCCCAACAATTTTAGAATTAGGGGCTATAAAACTCCATTTAAGGCATAGGAATGTCTATAACATTGTTTCACTATATTCTATACCACATTGGTCAGATTTGAATTGATTTTGGGATACAGACTTTAATTTTTCAGAAATTAGTGGCCAAAAAAGGGGTCCAGAACCCTGCATTTTCTTAATGTCTGGACAATAACATTTTTTGTCTGATTTCAAATTTTTTTTGTTGGATTCCCTATGAAAATGCCTGCCTGCTCCTTTCAATCAGAATTTAAGTGTCTCTTACAGTTTTTGAGGTATAAGGGGTCAACGGGGCAACACACCTAAATATCAATTTTTTATTTTTGTTCGCAGAATCAGATAAACCCCAAGACATTTGGTTTGATGTAATTCTCTTGAGTGGCCAGTCTGAGTGAAATTCTGTCAGTCAGGATCGTCTGACTGACAGTTTTCAGGAAGTCTGTACAGGTTAACTTAAATTTTCATCGAAATCCAAAATGTAGTTTTCGAGTTTTGACTATTTTGAAAATTTTGGCATTCCCATTTTTTCACCATTACGTGGCAGGGTATCACTTAGTGTTCCATTTACGCCCTATTTTTGTTGTTATTGTGTTATTTATTGGACCTAGTTCATACCAAAATGTGATGTTTTTCCTGTAACTAGATTTATAGAATAGAAGGATTTTATTTATAGAAAAGGGGAATTTTACAGTTTTCCAATTTAACTTGATAGTGGTTTTACTCATTGTCATGAAACTTTGGAAAATGTTTTGTTTCTACTTCTTAAGTGGTATGAATTTCTGATTTTTCCATTTCCAAGTTATTGGACTTAGTTCAGTGGCACAATAACTTTAATCGGCAACTCCTCTAAAACAGCTGAATGGATTTTGATGAAACTTGATGAAATAGATACCTTGTTACATGATGTCATTGTGCTCCTTCTATTTTGTTTTTCCATCAGAATTTCCAGATGGAAAACATGGATTTTCATTGTGGTCAAAATCTTTTGCCAAATCAAACATTGAGTCACAGTTTAATGTTCTATGAATACTTGGCCCTGTCTCTTATGTGTTTAAAAATCTGTAGTCATATCAAACTGTAACCTGTGGAACATTTCATTACTGTTGCAACTATTCTCCTTGGTCCAGGGTTTATATTTTTTATTTTCACTATTTTATGTTGCAGGATACATTTTTTTATTCTTTGGTGTATGATCCCTCCCAAAGGACACTGCTGGCAGACAAAGGTGAAATAAGAGTTGGATCAAGGTACCAAGCTGAAAGTTTACCAGCAGTTTTACTGGGTAAGAATGTTATAGACTGCATATTGTTTTGGTCATGCGATTCTCTATAGATGTTTGGTTTCCTTGAAGTAATTTTTAGTGATTGGACCTGTTTTTATTAGAATAAATTAAACTTGATTCTTACCAAAAAATGAAAGTAGGATACTGTTGCCATAGTGGGTAAAAAACCAAGCATTTACCCCAAAAAAAATCAGAATGTGTTAATTCTTAAAAAATCAATTGGTTTGTTTAAATGTATTTAGTACACATCTTGTTTACACATAAATGTAGATAATTTTCTGAAGAAAAAAAAAGATTATGTAATACATATAGAAGGGGACGCATTTTTTGTACACTTTAAGTAGCAGAAGTCTTCATGAAAATGATTTATAAATTGTTTTAAGAAATGTTATAGTAAGTTTATTTTTTAGACTGGATGAATTATGATATTCCAGTTTCCATTAGTCATTTACACTTTGCACAATAACTAAAAAATGTTGCCACCCAATTTTTTGAAACTTTGATAAATAGTTTCTTTCTATTGATACGAGCTCCCTCTTGATTTTTATTTTTATAAGTTTTTTAGTTGTACGAAAATGGGTGATTTTCTGTTTTCAGACCATAACTCAAAAACCTTGCATCAATTTTTATGTAAGCTTTCTTGCATTTACTTTACAATTTAGAGGTATGGGACTTTGTTCATTAAAAAGGGGGGATTTCACAGTTTTTGGACTTTAACTCAACAATAGTTGCTCCAATTTTTATGAAACTTTGGGAAATAGTTTATTACTATTGATGTTAGCCCTATTCAATTGTTATGAATTTCTGATTTTCTGTTTTTTGAGTCTATGGACTTTATTTATAAAAAGGGGAGTTTCCCATAATAGCACAATAACTTGATACATATCAAACAATTTTCATGAAACTTATGAACTTTTTTTTTTATAATGTAAGTTTCTTTTTGATTTTTATATATTTTTTGTCAGATATTTAGTCATATTCATCAAACTTATGTCCATATCTGCCCCATCTGTTCTGGGTTTTACCTCTGAAGGTGTATATAGTTGCACTCTGCGAAGCATTTTATTTTGTAAGCTTGCAGATATACATTTGATATTTGGTGCATTGCTTTGCTATAGCAAGTAACAGATCAAGTTCAAATTTTGTTCAGTCCATTGTTTTTTATGAGTTGTGATCGTTTGATTTGAAAATTAATGAAGACTCAACTTTACTTTATTTTGCCATGCAATATACTCAGAATGCTTTTAGAAATAGTATTTTGGAGGCACAATCTCACAATTTATTTAATCAGTATTCTTCTTTAATTATCTTTCATGATTTTTACTGTGACTTGATAATGATAGTGTACTGTAATCATTGTCACACATCAATGGTATGTTCACCAGAGAGAAAGCTTAAAGTGGTTGACACTTAAAGGTGTCTGTGTTGTTATCATTGACACATTTTTTTCTCAAGTTTCAATTTTTTTTTATAGATGAAGAGGAAGATGGAAGAAAAATGGAAGAACTTGAGGAACTTATATGGAAACCAGAAAACTGTTTAGCTGATAGACAAATAGATCAATTTTTGATCATTGCAAGGTAATTATATATGGTTACCAGCATACTGATTTATTAATTTCTCTAACATTATTGTTGTTGCTTAGTACTTAAGGGAAAATTTGTACAAAATTTGACAGGTTATAAGACATACCTCAGAATAAGCTGAATGATGTATTTTAGAGGAAAGGAATAGGGCCAACTTTCTCTACATTTTATTCATAAAAAAGTACAAACATTAATGTTACTAGGCCATTTAAATATGTCATATATCCATTACATATTGGACAATCTGGGCAATCTGGGAATCCCACAAGAATTTGAGGGTTTATTTTTTATCCACTTTTAGTCTGATCAGAAGCTTACATTGTGTCATGTGTTTAATCAATATTATCATTTTTAACTTCTTTTAACAAAACATAGGTTAAAATGAGCAATGACCCTTCAAACAGGATTGATTTCCCTTGGAGAATTATTCCGGTTTCCCTATATTCACAAGGTTAATAGGTCATAAATGAAGGAAAACATGACTGAATAAAAATCAATGTAAAGTTGGTATCTTTACCTCTAAAATTGCATTTCTACAATTTTTTTTAAAATATACAAATTTTACATTTTTGCATTTCTTTTCTGGTTAAACCATGATTTTGGTTATTGTAATTAGGGCTTTATAATTTGTTAGTTATGATGGTTTAAAGTTCTCTATACTTATGTAAGTTCTGTTAGGCTTACATGGATTAAATTATTACCAATTGTTGCTTCCATGATTCTCTCTGACAGGTTCAAAAGGCAATGATAACTGGCTAAATCTGCACAAGTTATGTCCCTTTTTAATAAAAAAATACTTATGAACTTGTAGGAGCTCTCATGCTGATTTTTTTTATACGACTGCAAAAGATTTGCAGCTGATAATGTTGTGGTGCAGTCCTTGTCTGGGAACGCTTCTTTTCTGTGTGATATCTTAGTTGTGGTTGACCGATTGTTATGATTTTAGTTTAAAAATAGGTAATTTATTAAAACTATGTAGAATGTTTGTTTCTTTTTCCCGTTTTTAACTATTCTTTTTTTTTTGTGTTCCTTATTTAATTGTGGTCAAGAAAGGTACAGCAGATTTTATATGTTTTGGACAGTTTTCAAGTTATACAGGACCAATGTTTGGCAGTGCCCAAAAATTTCAACTTCTTAATTTTTGGTCTGATTTGGATTTTTTTTCTCATTGGATTCCACCCTTTTTCAGTCGGTTTCATATATCTTCTATGGTTTTTCAAGTTATAAGGGGTCAAAGGGGCCACACCCTGAAAAAATCAACTTTTTTATTTTTGATTTTAAAAAATTTTAATTGACTTCAAATTTTGTGTAATATAGTGTCCAAACCATTTCTTGTGTCCATGATAAATTGTAAGTCCTTATGCTTATGTGTGTCAAAAACTAATATTGTGTCCATACTTCCCCCAATTGTTCAGGGTATGACCACAGCACTCGTATCATGCTTCCCTAGCGAAATTTTTTATTAGATTCATTATAAAAAACCAGTTTTGAATTAAACATCAGCTACACATTCACATCTGGGTCTTGAATATTTTATAATTTTGTCATTGAAAAGAAGGGTGAAAGCAGGTCTAATAGCCCTTGACTCCACCTGTCATGTTTTGGGGACACCAACTGAAAATGTACCAACAGTGGTTTCCAAGTATTTTTATACACCCATTTTTAAGTCTGGACATTATGATACATGTACATGTATACTGGTGTCCATCTGTCCTTCACACTTTGTACAATTACTCGAAAATGCTGCCACCAATATATTTGCAAATAAAGTGAATTGTATTTTTGTTGTTGTTGATGTGACCTCTTTTTCAATTTTAATAAATTTCCAATTTTTTGTTTTTGAGTTATGGGACTACATTTGTTAAAAAATGGGGTGATTTTCTATTTAATGGACTTAAACTCAAAGTTTGTTCAGCAATTTCAATGAAGCTTTGGTGGATTGTTTCATGACATTGATGAAAGCTGCTTATCAATTTTTGAAGATTTGTAAATTTACAATTTAGAATTATAGGACTTTACTCATAAAAAAGGGTGAATCTCATGATTTTCAGTCTATAGCTCAATAGTGACTGTACCTATCTTCTTGAAACAATTGAATTTTTTTTTATTGTATTGTTAAAAGCTCCCTTTTAATTTTTTTTAAATTTCTGATTTTTGATTTATTACTAAAAAAGGAGGATTTACTGTATTTGTGCATAATTACTTGAAAATGCTTTAAGCAAATTTCTTGAAACTATGTTGAAAAGTTTAATATTATATCCCTTGCAAACAGACTTTGGGGGTATATAGGAATCACCCCGTCTGTCTGTCCGTCAGTCCCCATTCCTTTGTAAGCACAGCTCCTCTTAAACCACTCATGGGATTTTGATGAAATTATATTGGAAGATTGAATACCATATACAGATGTGTATGAAGGAATATAAATACTGTTGGCGGACTCCAAATTTTTTTTTTATCATTTGACTCCAAATGAGATAATTCAAATTAGAGGTTTTACATGTTAAAACCGCGTAAGCACAGCTCCTCCTAAACTGCTCAAGGGATTTTGATGAAATTTGATAGGAAGGTTAAGAATCATATGTAAATGTGTATGAAGGAATATAAATACGGTGGACTGAGTCCAAAGGGAGATAATTCAAATTACGGGTTTTACATGTTACAACCTTATCAGCTCAACTCCTCCTAAACCCCTCAAGGTTATCTTTATGAACTTTTTAAGGAAGGTTGGGTATCATATGTAGATGTACATGTAGGAACATAATTACTGTCAGATGACTGCAAAGGGAGATGATCCAAATTAAGGATTTTACATGTTGAAACCTTGTAAGTACAACTCTACCTTAACCATTTAATTACTGTTGAATGACTCCAAAGGGGGACAAGAGGCTCCAATTAGTCTGAATCACTCGCTTGGTTAAATTTTTGCCTTCAAGGGCAATAACTCTTACAAGATGTTATCCGACAATTTTGACTCAAGAAGACTTTGGCAGAACTTATCATAAGGATCATTTTGTCCACCAAAAGTTTCTTTCTATCTATTAGAGTTTTCAAGATATTGGCTGAAGACTTCTAATAACATCATTTTTTGGCCTTGTAAGGGCAATAACTGTTAACAAGGAGGCGTCCCTGCAGACTTATGTAGGCCTTATCATGAAGATCATTTCAGCAATTGAAAGTTTCTTTCATTCTATCATGGTTTTCAAGATATTGGATGAAAACTGTAAAAAAAAAATTGTGTCATATTTCACCTTATAAGGGTGTTACTCTAACAAGCAGTCATACAACAACTTTGACCCAAGGAGACATTCGTGGGCCTTACAATAAAGATCATTTTGGCAATTGACAGAATTAGGCTAAACCTATGGCTAATGGTTTTGAGATACATGCGGAAAACTTCCCCTTTGTTCTATTTTAGTGACAGTGGCCATGTTTTTTGGACGAATAATCCCCTCATCAGTTCTGTATTGATTACCCTAAGGAACATTTATACCAAATTTGGTCAAGTTATGTCAGGGGAGAAGATTTTTTTTAAAGAAAAAACATTAAAAAGAGGAAAAAAACATCGAAATTGGCAATAACTCCAACATGGCTTAACTGATTAAAATTAAAATTTTCATCATGCTGAACACTTTTACCCTATGTCAGAACAGTTTTGGAGATATGTGTGTAAAACTTCTGTCTGACATTTTAGTAATTTCACTCGAAAAAATTATCAACCTGTTATCTTTTTATAGCTATCATTTACTTGGCCTTACTGAAATATTTATGACTGAAGTGTTGAATCTTGTTTGAAAATCAATTCATGGTGCACAGACAACTTCCATGTGGGAAAATGGCAAGATTTAAGCATAAAATATATACAGTCGACTCCACTTAATCGCATATCGCTTTATTACATATTTCAGTTATTAGCATAATTTTCTCCTGCACAAAACCATTTCCTATTACTCTATTAGGGAAAAAAATTGCGTATTTGCATAGGCCTTGCAGGTGCATTTCGGTTTATTGCATAGAGAATTTTGCCGGTGATAGGTATGAAAGTAAAATGTTACCTCGTTATCAGATTGTTTGAACTGGAAGTGGCGGTGCTTTATTTACAAATTAGTACGAGTTAATCAGGTAAATAATAAAAGATGTTTCTTTTTGCTAATACAGCTGTTATTTTGTCAACATGTCATGGCAGGTCATAATTATTTTGTTAAATAAAGTATGAATGAAAGAAGTGTTAATAATGGATTGAAAACATAATGGACATAAAAGACAATTTAAATGATTTCTAATTGCATTAAAATAAACAAGCACCTAGGTGAACAATGACTTCTGACGACATGCCAAACATCACCTGATGTGAACACTTATAATGCGGCTTGGGGTTCAGCTTGGGGTATTTTTTGTCCCTTTTAAATTCTTCCGACTACAAATGCTTATCAATGTAAATTTGATTTTCTTGAATGAGCTGAACAGTTTTTAGTGAGCTTGAGTTACTAGGCATAAATATCAACCGAAAATTAAAAGTCATCATTCATTCTGTACAATGTCTAAGCGAAAGCGTAACGATCTCACACTTGTTGACAAGTATGAAGTTATAAAACTTCTTGACCAGAAACTGTCACAGACAAAAATTTTGAAGAAACTGGGATGCTCCCAATCCCTGATTTCATGCACACTTCATAGGAATATGTCGAGGTCAATGACACATATAAAAACACAGCCCATTTCAAAAGCGCACAAACTGCAAACATTGATGAAAATTACACTGAATCCTGGCTGAAATATGAAATATGGGATTTTTTTTCACAGAAAATTACTTGACTATTTATAGATGAGAAACACGTGGTTTTACTTATAAATACACACAACGTAAAGAAGGTCAATAAATAAGACAAACACAATACATATTATTATTTATTGATAAAAGAACAATGCAATGAGAAGGTCTATAACAATTAAATACCAGATGAAAAATGTTGAACAGTGATATCCCTGGTTGATCCACAGTATCGTCCTCTTACCTGAACTCACACTTCCGGTAAAATCGTAATTTCGGTTTTAAGAATAGTTATTTGCATAATTTTTACTGGCAAATAGGCTATGAAAAAAAGCAGAATCCACTGTATACCTTTATTTTCACATATTAATTAATATTAACAGGTAAAAATAGATCATAGTTACAAACTATCATTAGCATATAAAAGTACAGGTACTCACCAACAAAATATGGCATGACTACATTATCTTAGAAATCAAGTTGCTAAAATCATTAGATCAAACTATCTCCTTAATCAGAATATAAAAAAATTCTCAGCCACAGCACCTGAGCCCTATATAATACATATAGCACTACAAGGTTAAGTGCAGGTGCTCCTTAACCCCTCAAGGGATTTAATGTGAATTAATAGAAAGGATTTGCATTATATGTAGATGTGCATGAAAGTACACAATTCCAAAGGGAGATAATCCATACTGTTAAAACCTTGTAAGTGCAACTCCTAAACCTCTCAAAGTTTTTCTTAATAAGAAAGGTGGGTATCATATGTAGATGTGCATGAAAGAATATAATTACTATTGGATGACTTCAAAGGGAGATAAATCCAAATTGAAGGTTTTACATTTGAGTCCATTTGAAGCAGGTGTATTACCTTTGTGAGCAAAAATACCAATTAAAATTGTTAGGTCAATGATCTCATTTTCATGAACTTTGGTTTCATTGTTCATGGTTCACCAGTTTTCATTGTTTTGGATAGTACTGTGGATCCACAAAATCAGGAAAGCTTTGAACAATTACAGTGAATGAACGTTCAATTGGATCTCGGTATCTCAAATGTCATGGCAGCAGAAGTCATATCAAGCGGTTAACATATGACCTTCTTCATACATAACTCCTCAATTTATTATTTCAACTTCAAATGTATTGTTTTATAGATTGTAATTGTGACTTTCAGTGTTCACCGATTTGTAGCATCTCTCCACTGTTGACAATTGTTGTAAAAATGTGACAGTCAATAAACTCTGGTTTTATACATAAATTTAATAATGGGGCTTGAATTTTTTTTGGAAAAATATTAACCAATGTTAGGTTTCTTTTTAAAACATACTTGATGTTAATGATGAAAATGTGCACTTCCTATTTTAGACATATTTGTTTAACTTGCTTATTTTTAGCTCACCTGGCCATAGGCCATGTGAAGTATTGCCATCACTTGGCGTCCGTCGTCGTCAGGGTATCCTGCATAGAACTGATGTGGGGATTATTGATCTGTCGAAAAACATAGCTGCAGTTACTAAAAATAGAACATAGAGGTCAGACAGTAGTTATTTGCATATATCTCCAAAACTGTTAGGTTTAGCTAATTCTGACTGGGATATTAGTGTTCATCATAATGGGATCTATCTGTTATCAAATTTTCGTTTTAATCCGTTAAGCCATGTTGGAGTTATTGCCCTTTTTCAATGTTTTTTGCTATTTTTAATGTTATTTCTTTCAAAAATCTTTTCCTCAGACACTACTAGACCAATTGAAACCAAACTTGGTATGAATGTTCCTTGGTGTATCCTGCGTAGAACTGATTTTGGGATTTTTCATCCGTGGAAATACATGGTGGCCATTTCTGAAAATTTAACGTTGTGTTCAGACAGTAGTTTTTCGCATATATCTCCAATACTTTTACCTGTTTATGGTTTCATACTCCTGATGATCTATGGCTTCAGAGCCATGGACACGCCATTCAATAAAAATAATTGAACTTGCGGTTAAAGTACACTTTAACAAAAACACATTTATTTATTTAATTCAGAAATCTTATTCTCAGTAACATTGCTGGAATCATATGCTGTTGAAAACAAACCGCTCAACTCGGATCTCCACTGACATGTACGATATAAATGCACAAGTCTGACCCTCGACTTACCTATGTTTTTTGGTCGATTTTGGTAAAATTTAGGCAATTCGACTTGCACACCACATTGACTTATTGTCCAGAAAATACGGTAGTGAAATGATCCTTATGATAAGTCCTACGAATGTCTTATTGAGTCAAAATTGTTGGACAACTTGTTTAATTTATTGCCCTTGAAAGGCAAAATTTATCCAGGTGAGCGATTCGGGCTCCTTGGAGCCTCTTGTTTTTTTTATATACATATCGATGATACTTGTCTGCTGACAAATAAATGAGGATGAGGCAGGTCCAAACAAGTGTGTGTCTAGTTTGACCTCACTTAATACATTTCATATATCCACCACTATGAATAAAACATTTATGAAACAAAAGCAAATGTTAGTCTGAAGTGATCTATGAAAGTTATTTTAAAGCTATGAAATTGTGAGTACCACTGGTTTATTGTACATGTACTGTTATATGTTCATGAGGGCTATCTATTTGAATTTTTAAAATAATTTCAAATCACTAAATTTGCCATATAACACTCATCAGTTGTTTGGACCATTTTGTTGATGTTTTTTTTTTCATTTTACAGGTCTGTTGGGACATTTGCCAGAGCACTTGACTGTACCAGTACTGTAAGACAGCCTAGTTTACATATGAGTGCTGCTGCAGCTTCACGTGATATAACTCTGGTAAGCATTGTTAGCTAGGTCCATTTGAGTTATTGTTATCACTTACTTCCTTTTTGGGCATTTTGATTTATCAAAATACCTTATGTTGCCAGTTCATGCCTTGAACTTTCCTACTGTTTCTTAACACTACACAAAAATATAGTCCAAATGTAATTCCTTTTAGTGTAAACAATATTTATTCATGAAAACATACAAAATATACTATTAATTTACATAAATTAACAATTAGGATTCAGAAACAAGCTCAAAGCTTTTATAAATCTGTTTCCTATATCGCTTTTATATCATTCAATACATCTTTTATAACCTGTAAATATGTTTCTGGCATTTATTCATCTCAATAATGTTCTATTATTTCTGCAAATAAAATTTAGATCCAGTCTTCTACTGAACTTAAGATTTGTGGGATTTTTTTGGATGTTTGGTAATAAATTAGCATTTAGTGAATGAAGTTTTTGCAATAATGTGGTAAGAAGCATTAAATGTGCTAAACAGGTTCCATTTGATATAATTATCAGTCAAAATTTCTATATTATCGTCATTTTTTATAATAAATAAACAGGAAGTGAAGAGCAGTGTTTCTAACCAAGTAAAATTGATGGGAAAATTCAAATTGATAAAAAAGTCTTCTTTGGAAAATCTTAATATTTTGGTCAAGGACATTATTTTCTGAACCTAAAATTAGTTCTGTTTTATTATAATTACAGTGTAGGATAATACTTTCATTCAAATTTGATTGCAAGTTGATTTTGGACAGGTTTAAAAAATTGGGAAAATCATTAATTGATTGACTTTAGTTAATAAGTATTAGGAAAGAAATAAATCATGGAAACTCCATTTTATCATTGTTTTACCACGGCTGGCCATTTATGTTGCGTTGTTTTCCCCCTATGGAGAGGGAGGGGTTAAATAATGACATAAATGGCCTGTGGTAAAACAATGATTAAATCTGTGATTTATTTTGATTCTATTAGGACTAGTTCCTTCATATTTTTGAATAGACGCAGTCTATGTGTTTCACAAAATGTTTATTACTTTTTAGCACATGTGAGCTATTGTCATCACTTTTTGTCCGTTAACAATTTTTAGCTCACCTTGCCAAAGGCTATGTGAGCTATTGCCATCACTTTGCGTCTGTTGTCGTCTGTCTTTAACAATTTTTCAAAACTCTTCTCCTCTGACACTACTTGACGACAGTAGCTTTTTCCATTTATCTCCAAAACTGTTAGGTGAGCCAAATTTTGACACAAATGTAAAAGTGTTCAGTATGATGAGATCTATCTGTGGTCAAATTTTAATTTTAATCTGTTAAGCCATGTTAGAGTTATTGCCCTTTTTCGACTTTTTTTTTTACTGTTTTTAATGTTATTTCTTTCAAAAATCTTCTCCTCTAACACTACTTGACCAATTGGAAATAAACTTGTTATGAATGTTCCTTGGAGTATCCTGCATAGAACTGATGTTGGATTTTTGATCTGATGAAAAACATGGCAATCGTTACTAAAATTTGACCATAGGGGTCAGACAGTAGTTTTTTGCATATACAAATGTATCTCCAAAACCGTTAGGTTTAGCCAAACTCTTTCAATTTCTTAAAGAATCCTTATGATAAGTCCTTCAAAAGTCCTCAGGGATCAAAGTTATCAGGCGACTCTTGAATTTTTTTTACCGTTTTCAGCCAATATCTTGAAAACTATGATTGAAAGAAACTTTGCTGAAATGATCCTTTTGATAAGTCCTACCAAAGAGTCAAATTGTTGGACATCTCCTTGTTTAATTTATTGCCCTTGAAGACTTTAACCAGGTGAGCAATTCAGGACTTGGGAGCCTCTTGTTCAAAAATTTTCAGTACCATCCTTGTCAATACATTACAAAAACCTTTTATTGTCAAATGTAGTTTTCTTATTTCCAAGATTGCTATGACTATGTTTCAGTTCCATGCCATGGATACTCTTCATAAAGCTTCTTATGACACATCTAAAGCAGCCAATAATTTAGTCCCTTCTGGTGGGCCTGTACTGTGTAGAGATGAAATGGAAGAATGGTCAGCATCAGAAGCAAATCTTTTTGAAGAGGCGTTACAGAAATATGGCAAAGATTTTAATGATATCAGACAAGATTTTGTGAGTAATTTACCATTGTTTACATGTAGTGTTTGAGAAATATGGATGGAAGGCAGTGGTGTACCGTGTTTGATGAGTAGCCTTCTTTCAACTTTTATTGATTTCAATTTTTGTGCAATATCATGACCAAGCCAGTTGTTATGTCCATTTTGAACTTGAAATCTCTATATAAATGTCAATACCTACTAATGTGTCCACACTTGTTTAGCAGAGCTCAACATGTTGTGGTCATATAATGATGTGCTTGATGAGACTAAGCTTTGAATTCCATTGTAATAAATGCACCCTTCATGTTATCACCTTGTCCAACCATACAAGGCAGAAATACATGGTATGCCAAGTTGTACATCATCTACTTACTGTGAAAGTACTTTAATTTGTGGATACCAATTTTCGTGGATTAGGGAAGAAGCTCAAGTTTGTGGATTCTTGAATTTTGAGATTTTCAGTATTCATGTCAATGGTAATCTCCTTTTCATTGGGAACCAAATTTCATGGTTTGGCATTCCCAAGAAAACCCAAAAATTGGTGCCCCACGAATAACAGTACTTTTACAGTATTATGTTATGCTGGACCTGTATAATAAAGGTACAACCACCAAAATGTTAACTTTAGTCAGCTTTTACAATATTTTGTACATGGCTTAATGAGTTGAACTTTATCTCTTATTTTCGGTATAATTTTATGAGCAACTATTTGAGGGGATGCTTTGAATTTAGAATAGGGGTTTGATGGGGTTGCTTAAAGTTTCAAACTTTTAGTTTTGCTAGAAAAGTATTATGAACTTTATAAATTGTTATTCTCCGAACTTGACAACCTAGAAAAGCTAATATTATTTAATTGCAGCTTTGTCACCTCAATGGATAAATTTATCTTTGGATTGAGATAAGATTTATAGGATAATTAATTGGAAAGAGTGAACTACCTTTATATGATCACGAGTGCTGAAGAACACCTATATTTGATGAGTGTGTGAATTGGTATTCATGTCTTGGCGGTAGAAAGTCTGAGAGTTAAATAACTAAATAATTTCACAGTGTGAATTATTGAAATATTTTACATGGGAAACTTTAATAAATCACTGCTACAGAAAAAAGCAATGAGTACAGCATTAAGTGTTCATTTTCCTGTGATTCTCGATATAATAATTTGTAAGAAGTAAGGTAAAACAGTCTATCCAATTTCATTTTGGTTTTCAATACTCTGTACTGCTGAATGATAAACAAATACTCTTAGACATATATAGTATATTTGTTATAACTGTTACTGTTATGACTAATACTTTGTTTCAATGTATTTTTTCACAGCTTCCTTGGAAATCTTTAAAAAGTATCATAGAGTATTACTACATGTGGAAAACAACAGATAGATATGTTCAACAAGTATGTATAATGTCAGTTGCATAATAGGCTACATAGTTAAAGAGAAAGACCACCTTTGCATTCAGTTAGTCTCTTATGATAAATCATACCCACGTAAACAAAAATAAATAACTTTTAGTGCAAAATGTGCTTTTAAAAGTGCTCAAGGCTATGCAAAAGTTCGAAATCCTTGAAATATAAGTGGATAGCCATCTTGCAGAACTTTCCTATCTGAAGGAAGATCATAGTTGGACTTTATTGATTTTTACCGATAGCTTCCGATTGGCTTATGACGTCACTAAGTCGTTTTGGTACTGATACAAGTATTGCAAATAATATGTAAACAAAGAATATTCTGTAAATATTTATACGATCCTGTTTATTTAATCACTACTTCTTAAGTAGGATTCTTTAAGAACAAAGTTTCATTGCTATGTTGCACTTAAATTTAAGGTGAAAATAGAGCAGTATTAGAAAATTTATCCTAATTGTGGTGAAGTACACATATTTCATGCTATTTTATGTAGAAAATATAGAGCCCATTTGTCATTTGCTTTGATATTTATATATACAAAACGGATGTAGGTTTTTTTTCGCTCTTTTATTTATGGTTTTTTTTTTTTTTTGCAGATTCAGATTTTATTGTGTTTACAAATCCACATTTTACTGTTTATTTACTTTTAATTTTGCCAATTTATAGTGTTTATTTACATATAAATGATATTTATGTGCTGACAAATATATGATAAATGTCCAGATCTATGTGGGTCTTGTTACTATTATTCACCTGGACCATATTTTCTAACATTTCAGAAAAGAATAAAAGCTGCTGAGGCAGAGAGTAAATTAAAACAGGTTTACATTCCAAACTAGTAAGTTATCTATGCTGAAGTAAATTTCATTGGTTTTTGAATATTTTGTGCAATCACTTATTAAAGATACTTAAAGCTATAAAAAAATATAGTGTAGGTTCTCAGGCACCTTTGCATCCCTAAAATACTCCCGCATCACTGATTTTTATTCCACGGCTAAAAAATAAAGAATTGAAACATTCTGATTTATTTCGTGCCTGGTCTAGAAAATGGTTTCTGTTGTATAAATTTGTCATCAAGATCATTGGCAGGGAAGGTTCTCAGTGCTTCAGTAGATGTAGTTATTTGACACAGATTAAAACATGGCCACTAATATCATGCAAAATTGTTTCTATAGGAAGATTTTGAAGCCATGGAGTATCATGCACATGTTCCTCCACGTGCTACACTATAATAAAAATTTATCAGCTTGAGCAGTTTATATCATGAAATGTTTCCATGAAAAGTTTGTCTATTTGCTCCTGACCATAAAAGAATTAGCAGCCCTCCTGCATATTTTTTTTTTTTAAAGTGGCCTTAGAACCTAGACATTTTTAGTTCACCTGGCCTAAAAGGCCATGTGAACTTTTGTCATCACTTGGTATCCTTTGTCGTCTGTCGTCGATGTTAACTTTTGATTAAAATTTTCTCCTGAACCACTCAGTGCATTATTACCAAACTTGATCACTGGCATCTTTAGGGTAACTGCTTCAAAAATTGTATGGATTATGTAGATAATGCATAAATCATGGCAGTCATTGCTATTTTTAGACCACAGGGGTCAAGTCACCAATTTCTACATATATCTCAAAAACTATAAGAGATATTGGAAAATAAAAGTGACTGTGTTTCTTTAGCTTGAAGATCTCTACTAAAGTCTGTATTGGGTTAAAGTTGACAGGCAATTCCTTGTTAGAGTTAATGGCCTTTAAAGGGAAAAAAATGTTTTCTGCAGTTTTCAGCCAATGTTGTGATAACTCTAATAGGTAGAAAAAAAACATTCAATTGATGAAACGATCTTTGTTATAAGGCCAACAAAAATCTCCATTTGGTGGAAGTTGTCAGACAAATCTTTGTTACTGCCTTCGAAAGGTGAATATAATGGTTTTTTTTTTGTAGTTTTCAGCCAGTATTGTGAAAATTATAATACATAGAAAAACAACTTTCAATTGATGGAATGATCTTTTTGTTAAGGCCTAAAAAAGTCTCTATTGTTTTAAAGTTGTTGGAAAACTTGTTATTGCCCTTGAAAGTTTTTTTGTAGTTTTCAGCCAATATCTTGAAAAAAAACTTTCATTGATGAAATGGTCCGTGTGAAAAGGTCTACAAAAGTCTCTATTGGGTCAAAGGATTACTCCTGTTAAGAGTTGTTGCCCTTGAAAGGCGAAAAATGATTTTTTTTTTTTTTTTTTTTTTTTTTTTTTTTTTTTTTTTGCAATTTTCAGTCAGTATTTTGACAACTATAACTGATCGGAAAAAAACTTTCAACTGATGAATGATCCTTCTGATAAGGTCTACAAAAGTCTCTTTTGGGTCAAAGTTATCAGACAACTCCTTGTTAGTGCCCTTCAAAGAATTGAAAAATGTTTAGTATGATAAAATCTGTCTTAAGTGCAAATTTCAGAAAAAAATCTTAACTATTTTGGTATCCCCTGATCAATTTTTCCAGTTTTTTTTCTGTTGTCCAGAAAACTGAAGTTGCTGAATTTGTATATATATCACTAATATTTTGATTATAAATACATAATGATTTAAAGAGTTGAATATAACAATACTTTCAATACTGAACAGATGAGCAGTTCATACTCTTGTGAGCCTCTTATTTTGTGTGACCATAATTCAAGCATTTATGTTGTCCTTTTTTGTTTTTATTAAAAGTACTTTGTTTTTGATAAAAAAAATACTAAAGAGAAGATGTTATACATTAAGTATATGGTGCAGTATATATATTTGCATATATAATAATAAAAGGACATACTTTGCCAATTAACTTGTTTAGTGAGAATTGACAGTTTAATTGGCCTTATTGCAGTAACAAACCTAATCCTGCAGCAATAGATGGGAAATCCAATGGTCTGGATGGACAAGTCTCTGGTAGAGCTTGTGAAAGCTGTTATGGTATGTGTCATAATACTATCAAAAGTCTACAGCGATTGATATCATTTATCTTTACAATATATATATACATCTCAGCAACTTGTAATAAAAAAAACTGTTGTTTCTACATACATAAAAAGTACAATCACAGCCTTTGTTTTATGAAATTAAAACAGACCATTATGGACTAAATCAAAATGATGTACACATTTTGTGTATTTCTGATGGTAAGGGACTATTTTTATGAAAGGACTACACCAAAATTGCAATTGTATAATAGCATGTTGTTAAGTAGACATTTTCATTAGATAACTTGAAATTGGTTGGTTGATCTTTACGAAATTTTACAACATGGTTCCAAACCACAAAAGAAATGTTGGAATTGATTAAGTAGCACTCCAGCTAAAAATCATGCAAAATGTAATTCATGGGTAAAAAGCCTACATATTTTTATTTTTGATGTTTTGTTTAAATTGCCACAGTAAACAGAAATTAATATTCAGTTTTTCATATAACCCATGTTCTTAGGAGATAAAAATTATATAAAATGTACTGTAGATTTCAAAATTAAGGGAGATAACTCGGTAAATGACACCCAAATACAATAGAATCTATTGTATTTTCAATGTTGATTATCTCCTTAGAGCAGGTAGATTTGAATGAATAATTACACATTTCTTAGTATAGACACATAAAACAACTTAATTACAAAAATAAAAATATGTAGCATTTTTCAGATTTTGCATGATTCTTACAAAGACAGCTACTTAAATAGAAAAAATGAATACTAGTAAACTGGTCTCTTTGAAATTGTTGCGCAAGGGGGGCTGGAATTGATTTTTGAGGTTGGACTTGAACTGTCAAGGAATCATTTTCATTATGTCTAGATAATAATTTGAATAAACATGTGTGGTTCTCTTTGTACAGTGAAAGAAAGGTTTAGATTGATTTTGGAGATTTTGATTTAAATGGTTAAGAAGATGGGAGCCACAATAGGGACCTTTTCAGTTCTGGTCAAATTCTTATCCTCTAATGTTGAATTACAATCTAAATTCACAGCTGCGTTACTGGTATGTCCATACTTGCCTCAGCTGTCTTGGGTTAGACTTCCGTATTTTTTTCAAGAGTCTCTCCCCCCCACCCCCCAAGGGTCTGTGTGCTTTTTGGTGAAATTTTTAGTTTGTTTCACAGTTCATCAGTTGTCCAACTTACTTCGAAAAGAGTGTATTTTTATTTGTCACACAATAGCATAGTATTGCCTTGATGAAATTGCTTCAGACTTTTCTAATTTGTTCATTATGATAGCAGATGCTCTCGAGGTCTGTGTACTAATTTTTATAGACATCCATGTTTAATTTTTTTGATGAGTAACGACAGTAGTTCAGTTTGCTTAAAGGTGGGGATTGGTTGTGCTGCTGTTGATTATAAGATTATGGGTCTTCCTTATGGTGAAAAAACTGACTATTTATATATACACACATTAGATACAAACTTTTGTGTATTTCATGGAGCTTTTAAATTGTATATTACAATAAGTAGAATTACTCATTTGACTTTTAATCCATCATTGACTTTGTTATTTTAATCATTGAGTAATTATGACTGTATGTTTGTTAGCTGCTCATTCAAGTCAGTGGTATTCCTGGGGTCCAACTCACATGCAGTGTAGACTCTGTTCATCTTGTTGGATATATTGGAAGAAATATGGTGGTCTCAAGATGCCAACTAGACTAGGTATGATGAAACAAGTAATTTTATATATCACATGGATGACTTGAATTTAAGAGTTCACTTTTTGCTAGATAAATGGTGCTTCATATTTTTAATGTAGTCAGTCACATGAGAACAAGTTTGCTGAAGATGACCTAGAAAGCATTAATGAGTTTCCATGCTATTGTCTTTCCTCTAAGGGGATGACCATTTGATTCTAAGAGTAGCCTTGCATTTTTTTTTTCAAATAAATATTCTGGCCTACACCTCCTAAAAAGTAAATAATTTTTCTTACCAAAATAAATATTTTGACCTAACAAAATTTGCAGCTTTTTAGAATCAAATGATTGTCGCTTATATAACCAAACATTCAACATTAGATTAGTCTAATAAATGCTGTCCACTTCAAAGACAATCTGTCATATTTGTTTTCTTAAGTACGTCTTGACTGTATTTTTATACAAAATATGCAGTATAATCCTGTTGACATTGTTGTCCAGCATCCATAGAATATTTGATTTTGAGACAATACCTGGTATATTGACCTTTATGAAAGGCCATACCTTAAAAGAAGGCTGGATTGAACTTAGGGGTTGTTACTTCAACAGAAAAGGAATTAAGTGCCCAAAAAAGGGACCAAAAGCATTAGTTCTGTATCATAACTTGAGTTGATGTCATACCACAAAAGGAAAGCTTAGATTGATTTTGGGGGTTGTAACTTGAACCATTCAGGAATGAGAGGCAAGAATAGGAGGGCAGAAACCAGTATTTTCATTATGTTAGAATAACTGAATGGATCTATTTTTGAAACTGTACTACAAGATTTCAAACCACAAAAAGAAGGCTGGGATTGATTTTGGGTTTGTGGTTTGAAACATTTGGGAATTAACTGGCTAAAAGGAGATAGAAATGAGCATTTCTGATGTCCATACAATAATTTGTACTACATGTTGCCATACCACACAAAGGAAAGCTGGAATAGATTTTTGGAGTTGAGATTTGAACCATACAGGAATAAGGTCCTGAAAGGAGCTCCTTTGATTCTTGTTAAATACTGTGTAAAATATTTAATCACAATGCAAGTTGAGAGCTCAATCAAGGTTGAAACTTCAGAAAAGTATTACTGCAGAAATGATTTGGGTTTGACCTGCATCTTGGAAAGCATTTTGTCCAGCTGTGCAAAAGTGTTGGTAGTTCACAGGTCTTTCATTAAGAGTCAGTACCAGGTATTTTTACCCTTATAAACTAGTGAAAGGTACCTCCATAATTTTAAAATTTCATATAGTTTTATAAAAGAAAATGATAGAAAGGTACCTATATTACAAAAAATTAATGAAACCTCTGTAGTTCCTTTGATGTTTGTCTTTGTTATTACTATTCAGGCAGTTGTTTACTTTCTTTTATTGATTTTCTAGATGGTGAACGTCCAGCACCAACTCAAAGACAAGGTAAGATAAATACCATTAAAGCTTATGAAACCCCAAGCATACAGGACTTTGATATTTTTGTTTTGAAGGTCTATAGTTAACTAATATCTGTGTGTAAAAGTGCCTATTATTTACAATGCTAACTATATATCATATTTTTTATTCCCTCCATTTTTATACAACCTCAAAAAACATTCTTGCTATTGTCATTATTGACATCTGATTACTTTATTTTTTTATGATAACTTGAGTCAAATTTATCTGATCTCTGAAAGTTGAACACATTCCTAGGGACATGGATGTGGGCCCTATAGTTTTTGGAGGTTTTTGCCCCAACTTTTTATGGAAATAAAGAGCTAAGAGGGAGAAAAGGTGTTGTCATTAGAATTGATAGGAAAAATTTATTGTTCATCCAATTTTTATGATTACAATGTCAATCTGTTCCTTTATTCTGTTTTAAAAAATTGTTACAGGGTAGACTTATCTTTTTAAAAGTTAAAAGGGTACAAAATTGATTTGTCATTTACTTTTCTTCCCTAAAACTACTCAGTCTTGGTTACAAGCATTGTTTAAGGTATGTTCTTTAAAAAAATGTGTTGATTATATAGATCAAGCTTAAACATGGCCATCTTAGCTATTTTTAAACCACAGGGGTCAAGTCACCAACATTTACATATATCTCAAAAACTAGCGATTATGAAGATCCAATTATTAAAATATATTTGAAAATCAATGAGGCCTGTCTTCTTCACCTTGAAGAGCTCTACATGTCTTCATTGGGCCAAAGTTGTTGGGCGACTCCTTTTTAGAGTTATTGGTTTTTTTGCAGTTTTCAGTCAATATCTTGAAAACTATAATAGATAGGAAAAAACTTCCAATTGATGAAATGATCCTTATGATAAAGCCTACTAAAGGCTTCATGGGGTTAAAAGTTGTCCACTGACTCAAGCGAAAAAAGGACCATGTGAGGGATTTAGGCGCTTTGGAGCCTCATATTCATTTTTTGTTAAGATTTTGAAGAACAAATTTATTGAATTCTTTCTGAAAATCTCTACCTAAATTTTCAAAAATATTTCAGATAGCTCAAGGCTTTTACTGATAAGGCACCTACGGGGTCACATTCCCTCAAAATTAACTTTTTTAGCTCACACCTGGCCCAAAAGGCCATACGTGGTGCTATTGCCATCAACATTGTAGATTCTTACATGTATTTATTATTTCCATTTGAAAATGTGCACATCAAAATTGTATTGGATAAGTATTTTTGTTAGAAACTTCATCTTTAATGAAATATGGATGTATTTGGGACTCAGTTTTGTAACTGCTCAATGTTAAAACATTTGAAAATTACAGTATTTAGTTGTGCATTATCAACTGTGTTAATGACTTTGCAAACAACTTATTTAAGACAGCCCTTTCTGACTTAGTCAGTATTCTAGTCTTTGTCCTTGTAATGATTTCTTGACTTCATGAGGTAAAAAAAGGAGCTATTCACAATATTTCAAGGTTATTCATTTATTTTTTACAGAGAGAATAGCTCAGTTTAATTCCATGAGAATGCAAAAGTGTACAATAGCAGGGTGTGGAAAGGTAAGATTTCTTATAGTTATCTTTTATAATTTCTTCCAGTGAATGAAAGGAAAGTAGTTTTGGGTTTAAGAAATAGGTTGAAGATGTTGACTTGATGTTTGGATGAGTTACTGATAAGGTTTCAGTTTTGGTTCCTTCTAAGAAGATAATTAAATATTTCTATGTAATCTTCGAACAGAAGTGGTATCGTCTCACTGTGGATAGTATGGCCTTCATGTAATAGTTTAAAATTTCAGAAGTGTTTATCATTTACATCTCAAAGTGGTTTAAATTGATACATCACTAATTATGTATTCGCTGGCAAACCTAAACTTTCAATATTTTCACTCAGTTGTACAAATCATGCAACAAAAGCAGAAGCCCTAGGCATTTCAACCACTCGATTTATGAATTGAGAACCTATGACGTATTAAACATGGTTATGTGACCACATGGTGAATTAAAATTTGCATGGCTTGGATCATCAGCGATTTTGAAGAAATTTTCAGAATAATGGCACTTTTTCTTAGCTCTGTGGAATTTTTTTCACATGTCCCACTGTAACTTATCCCTGTATTGGAAGGATAGCTTATGATACGGGATGGGCTTATTATATGCTTTTGGTTCGGCTGTTCACTTTTTTGTTTAGTAGAAGGCAATGCATAGGTATTGTTATATTCTGAGAATCATTTTAGTAGATGGTAATTTTTTTTAATAGTTGAATAGGGCAAAGAAAAGCAAAACTCCCACCCCCCAAAAAAAAGAAAAAAAGAAATTTTTTAATACATACAATCACATCAGTTAATAGTCTCATTGAGTCATTTTGCATCTGATATGTTTCTTACAGGAATTTCGTCTGAAGGCACATTTAGCAAGACATTTAGCAACTGCCCATGGATTAATGGTCAGGTCTGGTAGCCCTCGACCTGTTATGAAAACTCGTGCTGCATTCTGTCTTGTAACCACATCATTAACCAGAATCTCTAGAAGGTTGTGTCGTGATATCCTCAATCCACGAAAGGCAGCAAGATCTCCATTCATTCCCATAAACATAGCAGCTATAAAACAGGAATGTAAGTAATAATGAGTTTTTGACTTTATGGTAGATTTTTGCATTTTTTGTTAGTTTTTTTTAAAGTTATTTATCACGTATAGTCTGTAACTTTCAGTTTTTCATTTTGCATATGAGTAGAGGATGTGTTGTGTACTTTCTTGCTTCATCATTGTTATTTATTTTTTTTTTTTTTTGTCTTTCAAGATTGGCTTTGATATTTGGTATGTGGTAAGACATCATCAAAAACGATATGTTATGTACCAAGGTTGGTAACCCTAGACCATGAGGTCAGATTGAAATTTAAAAAATTTTGACATTGAGATGTACTGTTAAAATTGTAACTAGATTATGTTTTGTCTTTGATGATAGGATTTGGAAGGTAACCATTTGTGTATCCATCAGACAAGACATTTTATGGGAAAGTTTTTTTAATAATTTTACTATATGTTGATAGGTCAATTGAGACTTGCAGAAGAGGGGAAATATGTACCTAAAATTCGTCCCAGAGGAAAGCTTACTGTAGATCCAGTTGTAACAAAATTAGGGATTGATATCAACATTGAAAAACCAGCTTTGTTACACAGATCGGAAAATGACCACAAGAAACCTGAGCGACTGGCATTTCCAAGAATTGCTTCTCAACCTCGTAAGATACAAGACTTTCATGATAAATATGGAATACTTGGACTCATCAAAGGTCTTCACTTGGCGCCTGTCATTGTCCACAACTAATGTTTTATTTCTTAATTTTTTTTTAGTTCACCTGGCCAAAAAGGATCATATGAGCTATTGCCATCACTTGGTGTCCGATGCCATCATGGTTGTTTTTCAAAACTCTTCTTCTTTTCACAAACATATACAAATGTATGAGAATCATATAACTATCAAATGGAAATTTTATGATTTTATGTTTTTGAGTAGGACTTAATGCATAAAAAGGGAGATTTTTCAATATGTCAAACACACTTTCAACAATTTTCATGGATCTCAGGGTAATTAATAGGATAATTAAATAGAAACAGTGAATAACCAAAATATGATCACGAGTGCTAAAGATCATCTAGATTTAGCGAGTGTGCGGAACTTGTTCTGCACACAAGTTAAATCTGTATGCGTTCTTGGCACGATTGATCATATCTTGGTTATTCATGCTAACCAATTGATTATCCTATTTATTATATATATATTTTCTCCATTTTTCACTGCTATTCTCAATAAGAATTTTATGTTTTGTAAACGGCGGATTGATACTCGCGTTTTGGAAGGAGAAAGTGTGAGATTGAAATACCAAATTTATTTAACAGTGTGAATTATCAATTTTTTTTTACACTGTAACATTCTATCAATTTTTTTTTTACACTGGGAACATTCTGTAAATCACTGCTATCTATATAATAATTATGATTATTTCTATTGAAGTAAGCAACATTTGATTTTATACATTTTCAAGTTTATATTTTTGAGTAAGGGAACTCTTATGATAACGAAAATGAGTCCAATATTTGACAGCTTCTCAATAATGTATCCCGCAAATATTATGAAACTATGGTGATTTGGTTATTTGATGTAAACTCCCATTTGACTTTTATGAAATTCAAGTTTTACAATTTAGAGTAATGAACATGGGATGTCTTATCACGGTCTATCATGTCAGATCAATACTTTCAGTAATGTATTGTTGGGATGGTCTAATTGATCAGCAGTCTCAATCACAACTAGTCAGTTGTAAAATGTTATTTTAAGTGTAAAGGCAAGTATAAAAGGAAAGGGTGTTTAATGCACTGATGTCATAGCTTCATTACATTTACCTAGTATACAGGACCTTTTTGGCAACAAGTCCTGATACAGGTAGCCAAGAAATTACTTCCTCATTTTAAATAGAGCTAAAAATCAATACTGTCCTAATCAACACATAACATGTATTTTAAAGAAGTACAAATTTTGTAGGACATCATTGAGGACACATCTTTTTTGAAACTGCTTGTCAGAATTTTTTCATATAGGGTTGTATGCAATTTGATGAAGAAATGTACACTAAATTGCTATTTTATTTTTATGACTATTTTTTTTTAACTTAAAGCTGTTGTTGAAAAAAAAAGTTCACTTTGAGAATCTCCATTAGACAAGTCAATTTTTGTTAGACTAACCTTATTTAGCTTAGAACACATCAAGATTTCTCAGTAGACCTGATTGAGGCATTACCTCTAAAACTACTGAGCCCATTCCTTTCATATATAGTAGGGTATATTGCTGACCTACATATTATACCTTCATTTTGCATATTCTAATTTTTGTTTTTTGTTTTTATAGAAATTATTGGACATCATTTCTTTATTCTGAACATCAAACTTATGTTGTTCTGTTTCAATATATATTCAAACTTTGCTTAATTGTTTAGTACTATAAAGTTCAGGTCAGGTTTAATTGTAAGCACAATCCCACTTTAGTTCTCAAGGAACTTTGCCACCCCGCTTTTTTATGGTTTTGATTTTTGATATGGTTAGTTGGTTAACACCTTTGTTTTATTGCCTATTTCCTCATGGTTTGCCAATACATGTCTTTTCAGTATGATTTTAATAAAGAATATGTGGTTTATATTTACAGAGCAATGGTTCAATGAGCGATATAATGAAGCCAAGATGAACAGTACCTCTCTCTCACCATCCATAATGAAGAAACGTGGATATGAACAGACCAATGGAATAGATGGTATAACTTTCAGTGCCATTTGCTTTAGTGGGGGCTATATTGCAATTACCTCATCTGTCCGTTACATTTTTCTGTAACAGATGCTCTGCTTCTATTGGAGGGAATGCTAAGATATTTGGTATATTACTTTTGCATGATGAATTGTACTACCATGTATTCCCTTTTAAGGTTTCTTGCTTATCTACTCCATCTTTACTGTGGGATATGATTTGACAGAAATAGTTAAATTAAGATATTCTTATCACAACATAACCTGCAACATCTTGTTTAACATACAACCAACTGTTTGTATAAAAATGTAATTTCTCTTCCATTGGTACAGTGTTTTGGAAGTTATTTCTGTTCCTTAAGTAAACACATCATTTCTATTCCTTCAGTTAGAGCATCCCTCTGAAGTTTTCCACACATTTTTCTAAACACTTGCAGATATTGAGCTGATTTTTGGTATGTGAGTCTACATAGATGAGTTACAGATCGGGTTTACATTTTGTTCTGCTTTGCTGATTTTTTCCAAAGTTACAAACTTCCAGTTTTATGAGCTATGCAAAATTTCAGTTTTACGAGTTTTTTAAAAAAAAAAAAAAAAAAAAAATCAAGGTCATTTCCTCAGTTTGTCGTTTATACTTGATCATCCAAGGTAGTCTTTGGGTCAGTTATATAAATAGCCGGTAAGGGACTATGTATTGTTGCGCAATACTCTCAGAATGCTTGTCTGTCTTTAATATGCAAATTTATGCCCACTTCTGTATTTTGCAACACATGGCACTAACTAAAATGAGTTCATAGTGTGACCTAAATGGCTAATTGCAGCCAGATTAAAAGGTAACAGTTTTTGTTTGTAATTTAAGATACCAGGTTATCAGGGTATGATGTTAACATTTAATCAGCCTTGTCCATTCGGGCAAGTTGATGAAAATTCTACTTGCCAAGTCTAAATCGAGATTGTCCTCTAGTTCATGAATGTTATTAAAAAAAGAAATCGGGTTTGGTTTTTGGGCAAGTATGATTTAACTTGTCTGAATGGTAGTTTCACTTGCCCTGGGCAATATGACAACCTTTAACTTCATATCCTGGTGATACATTTGTATTTCTTATCAAATACCAATTGTAATTATGACGGATTCATCAGACAGTTTCACACCTGGGTGCCCAGACTTGACACATTCATGATCTAAGTGTTTCTATTAAAGTAATTAAAAATAAGAAAACATGTCAAAAGTACACTTTATTTGAAATACAAACAAAACTTAATGTTACTTTGCTGTAATAATATGCTCAGGAAAACACTCATCTTTGATCTTTGCTGACACCTATGGTTACTATTAACATTGATGACTCAAGATGCATGTCCTGGCTACTCTTGACTTATCTGACAAATTTTACTAGTCTATGATTTTTTCATTGATTTTGGTCAAAAATCAGCAATTTGACCTAAACTCCACATCTGCTTACAGGTAGAAAAATACGGTCCATTATGTGATCTCTCATCTTGTATGCACCATATTTTTTTTTTTTCATTTCATTGCCATTTCTTATATATTGATGCATAATATGCACCCCATGCTCTGGAAATGATTTCTAATTCTTTATAAAAAATGTGTGCATTATACACACCAAAATAGGCCAAGCATTGTTATGGATCTTTTAAAAATATTGTTTTTAAATAATGTATAAATGCAAGGCTATTCAATAAATGAAATTAAGTTTTCTTTGTGTTCTAGGTCCACCTAGTAAAAGACCAAGTATGGGAGTTATCAGACAAATAGGATCTGTGATGCGACACACCATGGTAAGTATTAATTAATTCAATTAATTGCTAAATATAAATTTAGCAATTGCCATATTCTGTGAAGTACTTATTAAGTTTCCTTTTTCGCTCACCTTGCCCAAAGCCAAGTGAGCTTATGCCATCACATAGCGACCGGCATCGTCGTGGACAAATTTTCAAAAATCTTCTCTGAAACTACTAGACCAACAGGTTTTAATCTTGGCATGATTGTTCCTTAGGGTGTTCTGTACAAAATGACTATTGGGATTTGATCCATGAAAAAACATGGCCACCGTTACTAAAAATAGAACCTAGGGGTCAGAAGGCAGTTTTTTGCAAACAACTCAAAAACCATTGCTTTAGCAAATTTCTGTCAGAGGTTAATATACATCGGCAGCACAAGACGGACCTTTGCCAAAATTTTCAAAACGATTTGTCAACTGATGTAGTAGTTGAGGCCCCTGAAACAGTTTTCTTGTTTTTTTTTTCTCACGTACAGCTTTGAAAATCTTCCTCTCAAAAACTATTGAAGATAATTGATTAAAAACAAGCATAATAGTTCTTTAGTGTATTGTGCTCAAAATGACTGTTGTGATTTTTAGTCAGTGAATAGATATGGCTGCCTATACTAAAAATGGAACACAGATTTTTGAATATAATTCAAAAATTGTTGCCTTTAGCAAAATGCTGGTTCAGGTCATGAAAAAGATATGAAAAGCATTTCCTGCATTTGACAATTTAGTAGATTTTAACTAAGCCTATCTCATTCCTCAAGTTTGTCAAATAAGCAAATGGTCAACCAGGTTAGCGATTCAGGCTCTCTTGAGCCTCTTGTTAGCTCACCTTTCCATGGGCCTAGTGAACTATTGCCATTGTCGTTGACAATATTTCAAAACTCTTCTCCTCTGATACTGCTTGACCAATTAAAAACAAACTTGGTATGAATGTTCTTTAGGGTATCCTGCATAGAACTGTTGTGGGGATTTTTGATCAGTCATAAAACATGGCCGTTGTTACTAAAAATAGAACATAGGGGTCAGACAGTAGTTTTTCGCTTATCTCATCAAAACCATTAGGTTTAGCTAAATTCTGACATTGGAAAAAGTGTTCAGCATGATGAGATCTATCTGCAGACAAATGTTTGTTTTTATCTGTTAAGCCATGTTGGAGTTATTGCCCTTTTTCAACGTTTTTTGCTACTTTTAATGTTATTTCTTTCAAAAATCTTTTTCTCTGACACTACTTTACCAATTGAAACTAAACTTGGTATGAATGTTCCTAAGGGTATCCTTCATAGAACTGGTGTGGGGAATTTTGATCCGTCAAAAAAAAAAAATGGCCACTGTTTCTAAAAATAGAACATAGGGGTCAGACAGTAGTTTTTTGCATATATCTCCTAAACCATTAGGTTTAGCTAACTTCTGATGGGGTAATAGTGTTCAGCATGATGAGATCTATCTGGTCAAATTTTTTTTTTAATCCGTTAAGCCATGTTGGATTTGTAGCCCTTTTTCAACGTTTTTTTTGCTATGTTTAATGTTATTTCTTTCAAAAATCTTCTCTGACATTACTTTACCAATTGAAATCAAACTTGGTACGAATGTTCTTAGGGGTATCCTGCTTAGAACTGATGTGGAGATTTTTGATCCGATGAAAAATATGGCCACTCTTACTAAAAATAGGACATAGGGGTCAGATAATAGTTTATCTCCTCAACTGTTAGGTTTAGCCAAATTCTTTCAATAGCTGAAATAATCCTTATTATTAGGACTACAAACGTCTTCGGGCATAAAGTTGTCAGACGACTCTTTGCAAGAGTTATTGCTCTTGAAAGGGGAAAAATGACAGATTTTTTTAAACAGTTTTCAGACTGTATCTTGAAAACTATGAGAGATAGAAAGAAACTTTCAATTGCTGAAATTATCCTTATGATAAGTCCTATCAAAGTCTTCTTGAGTCAAAATTGTTGGACAACTTCTTGTTAAATTTATTGCCCTTGAAAGACAAAATTCAACAAGGTGAGCGATTCAGGCTCCTGGGAGCCTCTTTGTTTTTAGAAAAATGTACTTTCTGATGGCCAAATATCAAAGGTTGAAGGAGAAAGGGCGATAAAGGCTCTCACTGGCCTAAGATTCAATTGAAAGTTAATCATCAAGTTTTGAAATCGTTAATTTGGATACTGGAATTCATAACTAAGAGACAAACATAAGGAAATTCTTGCATTTAATGGACAACAAAATTGCTTGAAGTTGACAAAATTCAGATTTTCATTTCCAGTCATAATTCTAGCTAGCAAAATACATTCATTATTGCATAGTTTACAGTCATTATTTTCTTTCGCTTTAAAATGGAATTCTTTTCCTAGTATTTATATAATTTACTACGTTTTGAAAATTTATGTTATTTCAACAAAGTTGATTTTTATCTTTAGTTGACTGAAAATTTTGCTTATTATGTTTTTTTTTTTTCATAGTGTAAAATCTTTATTGATTTCATTATGCAATCCTAAAAATAAAAAAAAAATATGATTGTTTGTGCTGCATCATGACTTGATTTATAATATTTCCAGCTGGGCTGCTGGACAATAATTTATCTGGCCACATTGTCTTTATTTTAAACTTGAATGGTTTATTAACAGCGTGGTAACATGGTTAATCACCAAATGAATGGTCGTGGCAGAATGCAGATGATTAATTGGATTGATGCTCCAGATGATGTCTTCTTTGTTGCTACAGATGCTACCAGGTAATTCAATCATAGAGCTGTCAAATCTGATTCCTAACTGTTTGAAATCATTTAAAGAGCAGAAGTCAAGATTGTAAAAAAAAAAAAAAAGTAATGCAATAAGAGTATAAATCAACATTTGAGAAATAAATTCATATTTGTTTTAACGTTGTAAATTTAAGCCATGTATATATTCTTAAACTGGTTTATCCATGTAATTCCATCTTTTTTGCTGCAGGAAAATTAGGAGACAGCTGAATCAGCAAGATTTCAAAAGAACTGCTAGAAACCCATGGAGACTATTACATGTACGGCCAATGATGCAGTCTGATGTTGTTGTTTTAGATTGAAGCATAGTGTGTTAGTATTTGGGTGTATGTTTCTAATCAACGCAATAATCCACCAGCTGTTGGCAGTGGTCAGAGATGTGTTAATCTCAGCTGTTCAGAATAACTTGTAAAAACCAGAATACAAAACCATAATTTAAAGTGTCTGTATTTTTGTAATATTGTTTCTATTAACTCAGGAAGTTGATACTGAGCTATTCTGGCATGATGTCCTATTGTGTTTACATGATATTGACATATGTACAAATGGATAATCCATGATCTTGACTGATGTTTTCGTTTAAAAAAAATTTTTTCATTTACATTTGAAATTTATAAATATACGGTTCTGTTCATGTCATAAGTACACATACACATTTTGTTTTTTTCATGTTGCCATATTGGTATTTCCTAGCATCACATTCAATAATATCATGTCATCATTGAATCACTCTATTTCTGACTTTTTTGTCAGAATTCATGTTTTGAATTAAGTTATCCATTTGTACATGTAATATGTGGTTGGTCTGAGACCTAAATTTGTACAAACATTTTATAGCATTGACTGAATATATCTTAACTTATTGACTCAATCAAGTTGAATAAAAGAATGAAAATCATTTTGTTGTGATTACCAAAAGTTACCGTATTTCTAAATCGCGTACCACCCTTGTTCGTCAGATTATGAGTTTGTAGAATGATGTTGCTAATGCACACTTAAATACTTTAGAACCTTGCAGTCATAAAAATGGTATAATGATGTCCATAGATGGTTTGCTTCACAGACAATAGTTTCAATATTTAAGTATAATTTTATAGATTAATATGAAATTTGTATAACACAGTGTTATTCCACTAAAGGAAGGCTAGGGTTGATTTTTCGGGATGTAACTTTGAACTGTTTAGAATTAACATATCCAGAACAATCATTTTCCTGTTGTCCATCCAATTGCTTGAGTATAAGGATATATGTTTACATGGTAATAAGACTGCACCATGAGTTGCCATACCACGAAAGAAAGGCTGGGGTTGATTTTAGTGGGTTGCAATGGGAAACATTGGTCTACTAGGACCAGAAATAAGCATTTATTATATGTCCAGACAAAACTTAATTATAAGTGAATGGTTTTCAAGCATTTTCTTGACGTCCGGGCTATAATTGAGGTATGTATTCACAGGATTTCAAGCGGTTCCTTATTTTCCTTATTTCTTAATAGCAGCCCTAATTTTCCTAATAAAAGCAGAAAAATCCTAAAAAAGCCCTATTTTTGTTGAGAAATTCCTTATTTTTCGATTTTGAAATTTCTAAATAGTAATTTCCCTTTATATTATTTGTATTAATGAAATCTAGATAAATATACTTTCATAAAATGAATATTATGATCAAATAAACACCTCAGAAGACATTTTGGTGGTTATTAGCAGTTGCTGAATACAACTGTTGATGGCCACTGACATGATCTTCTGGGATGGTAAATAGCTTTTATATTGTTATCTTAAGCCAGTGGTAAGTAAATTGTTTTTCTTTTAGTATTATAATTGGAAAAGAAAGAATGTCGTCCCTTATTTTTGTGTTAAATGCCCTAAAAAATTTTAGCCTTTATTTTTTTAAGAATTTGGCCTTAAAAATAGCCCTTATTTTTGCAAAAAGTCACTTGAAAGCCTGTGTTCACAAGGGCATTTCCCTATTATGGTCTAATGTCCTAAGCTGGAATTCAGCACATGAATAAACCACTACAATCCAATTTTTGTATAAATCCTATGTAGTTTAATTTTGGACCTCCTCCAAAACGGGCCCCAAAATCATTCTTTTTATACCCCTGGCAAACAAAGTTTTGGGGGGTATATGTTTCACCCTGTCTATCTGACTGAACTATTTTCTTAGCAGCTTGCAGCTTTATGAAACTTTGGGATGTAATATAGCCACATGGAGATGTGCATACTGTCAGGCAGGAATTTATGTTTTGACATAAATAGTAGAAATGATGGCTGTTAGACTTCACCAAAACCAGATCTTGTGCATTGTTCACAACTTACAAGATTGTTATGAAAAACTATAGTGCTACATTACCATATGAAGATATGCCTATTGTCAGGAATTTATGTGTAGGAAATTGCAGCAAAATGTGTGTTAAAAGTGCTTAGTCTATCTCCAATAAATATTGTGACCAATGAAATTTATGTCCATATTTGTCCTCAAATGCAGATGGTTGAACAGGCTGTTAGGGGCAATGTCTAGTTTATTTTTGGTGTCCAGACATTTTATATTCAGATATCTCTAAAGGTGTTTAGGTGGAAAGAGGCTAGAGCAGAACCTGCCTCAAAACTTTGTTTTTGGTCCGATTTTGAAATTTGGAAATCTCTGCCCGTGGTTTTTAGATCAGATTTTAAGTTAACTCCTACAAGTTGAAAGGATCTTAATGTAAGGTTTTTTTGATGAGCACCAATGAAGCAGAACTTTCATCTTGCATTGAATTTATTTTTTTTTGTGCAACATTACGTCTTTAATGAACTAGGTTCAAGTGCTTCATACTGAGCAACAACTTGTAAACCTTTTTATAGGTTTTTTTTCTTTTTTAAAGTATTTACAGAAAACAATAGAAGCTAAAAAATCTGTTACATACATTTCCATTATGAACTGTCTCAAAAATGACTAGAAGATCAGTGAACAGGTAGTAGATGTGCCATTAAGCTGACAAAGGGGAAACGTGGCACAAGTCATCATGACAAAGCAATACACTACATATATAAGCATTCCCTCCAACAGAAGCGGAGAAATTTTACATAAATTTCCACTGTGAATCAAATCACCCTAAAATTACTTATTCTATCAGTAAACAGAAAGCAGATGAGTTAGGAACCTAAAGGAGACACTGTAGAAGTCACAGTGCAAATATCTACGCATTCCCTTCTCCAGACGCTGAGAAATCAGTTAAAAAAATTTCTCACATGCAACACCTTGTTGCCCACCACATAGTGATGAAATGTTTAAAATGGCCCAACTTGAAAACCTCATTCCGGATTTTGGACATGCAACTTGCAAAGTATCACATTGTACCTTGCAACTTCGTGGGGCATGATATAAATAGGGAGAGATGAATCAGAGACTTCCTACAAGCCAAGAGAACTAGCACTGGAATGGCAATCCGACAAATATACTGTAAACGTATGAATTTTCGTGGTGGACAAAAAGAGTGAAAAATAGTACCCATGAAATTGAATTTCAACAATTGTAACACTTATCATTTTTTTTAACCATGAAAATTGATACCGCAAATAAAGTCACTTGACAGAATCCATGAAAATTAGCAACTACGTAAATTAATATGTTTACAGTTACAGATTTTTAATTAAAGATTAAAGAGTGCAATGAAGACCTAAGTTTAATTTAAATTCTTTCACTAATTCACAATGGATGGCCAAAGCAGTAGTCAAATAAAGACAAAATATGTCCATTAGACTAGGTGCCCTGACTTTGCTATTAAGCATCTATTAAAAAGCAACTTTCTTTTTACATTGGGATCTTAATAAATATTAACAATATTTGTAACATTTTTAATATAAAAAAGAAGTTAAATCTGTCCAAATGAGGTTCTGCTGGATGCTTGTTTTGATTTCCTATGGGTAGATTCATCATATGATTTAAATGTCATCATCATTTGAGGACCAGTATTCCATTTGGTCCCTGCATTGTCTAGCACTAAACCTTTAATATGAACATTATACAGTCCTGCCACAGGAAATGCTAACAGAAAACTACATGAAAAATAGTCTTGGTTTGGTTTTACTGTCTCTTCATAATATCTGTTGGGGTCTTTTATCTGAAATAAGACAATACTGAAAGTAATATATCTATATTGGCCATCTGAAGAACACTTTATTGTATAACTATGGAATACAAAGGCTAAAATAGTAATAGATATCAATCCATAAAAAAATATTTTGAACCACTGTTTTTTTTAAGTCAGTTCACACTGATGTTCTGCATTTGTAATACATCTGTACTTCACAACAGAACCAATGTAGCAGTACACTCATTGACATGTGATACTTCAGGTTAAGCAGTACACCTATCCTCATGTGATACTTCAGATTAAACAGTACACCAATCCACATGTGATACTTCAGGTTAAGGAGAACCCCTATCCTCATGTGCTACTTCAACTTGAGCAGTACACATTTCCTCATGTGATACTTCAGGTTAAGCAGTACATGTCTCCTCGTGTGATACTCCTGGTTAAGCAGTACACCTATCCTCATGTGATACTTCAGGTTAAACAGCACACAAATCCACATGTGCAACTCCAGGTTAAGGAGAACACCTATCCTCATGTGATACTTCAGGTTAAGGAGAACACCTATCCTCATGTGATACTTCAAATTAAGCAGTACACATTTCCTCATGTGATACTTCAGGTTAAGCAGTACATGTCTCCTCGTGTAATCATCGTGTGATACTCCTGGTTAAGCAGTACACCTATCCTCATGTGATACTTCAAGTTAAACAGCACATGAATCCACATGTGATACTTCAGGTTAAGGAGAACACCTATCCTCATGTGATACTTCAACTTGAGCAGTACACATTTCCTCATGTGATACTTCAGGTTAAGCAGTACACCTATCCTCATGTGATACTTCAGGTTAAGCAGTACACCTATCCTCATGTGATACTTCAGGTTAAACAGCACACCAATCCACATGTGATACTCCAGGTTAAGGAGAACACCTATCCTCATGTGATACTTCAAATTAAGCAGTACAGATTTCCTCATGTGATACTTCAAGTTAAGCAGTACATGTCTCCTCGTTTGACCATCGTGTGATACTCCTGGTTAAGAAGTACACCTATCCTCATGTGATACTTCAAGTTAAACAGCACACCAATTCACATGTGATACTCCAGGTTAAGGAGAACACCTATCGTCATGTGATACTTCAGGTTAAGGAGTACACCTATCCAAATGTGATACTTCAGGTTAAACAGCACACCAATCCACATGTGATACTCCAGGTTAAGGAGAACACCTATCCTCATGTGATACTTCAAATTAAGCAGTACACATTTCCTCATGTGATACTTCAGGTTAAGCAGTACATGTCTCCTTGTGTGATCATCGTGTGATACTCCTGGTTAAGCAGTACACCTATCCTCATGTGAAACTTTAAGTTAAACAGCACACCAATCCACATGTGATACTTCAGGTTAAGGAGAACACCTATCCTCATGTGATACTTCAGGTTAAGCAGTACACCTATACAAATGTAATACTTCAAGTTAAGCAGCACACCTTTCCACGCTTAATACTTCAGGTTAAGCAGCACACCTATCCTCATGTGATACTTCAGGTTAAGCAGCACACCTATCCACATGTAATACTTCAAGTTAAGCAGTACACCTATCCATATACAATAGATACAAGAACTATCAACAGGTCAAGGGTCAGTTCAATGTCTTTCCAGTTCTGTTTATGAAAAACTTATAAATCAGTTAATACTATGGTTGTTGAGGAGATTTAGCAACAAAACCACAAAGTGTGTCTGTTGTCTAATATAAAATGCCTTATATTGAAAATACCAAACAATTTTCATTAAAATATGGAAATGCTATCTGTTGATACATTAAATTGCAACAAATATACTGTCATAACATTTTTTAAGTTTTTGGTCTTTTTCAAGTATCTTAGATAATTTTCTTATGTGTTTCCCATACAAATAATCATACTTATTTTTACAAGAGCTCTGATGTACCTTCTCTAAAACATCAAAATATTTCATTAGTTGTTGTTATATGAAGTATTTTTCTTCGGTCAAAAATGCAACAAATTGCCAAATTTTTTAAATGTAATTTCCTTGACATCTTCAAACTGATAAAGAAAATAGAAAATATTAACTTCGTAAACTGTTTTTTTTTTTTGTTTTTGTTTAATGCTCATATTATCTTATGCTATACTTTATACTCCCTTCACATACACAATTTTTTTTTACAAACTCTTAACAATGATCAATCTGATAAGCAATTTGGAAGCATTCAGAATTTATAAATTATTCTTAACCACTCACAGACATTCGTAATGATTTGCAAAAGGAGATGAATTATTTTGGCATATCAAAAATGTTTTACACAAATGTCCATGAATCTTTATTGATTATTTATGTATGATTTTCTCCAAAACACAGATTTTATTATAGGAAGGACTACTGTTATGTGAAAGTATGGAATATGTCTACTGAAAAAGCATCCTTTGTGTTTTTTTAGTGTTTTTTTTTCTTCCCTACACTTAAGCATGTGCAGTGTCTGAATTTAAATATGGACTGGTACTTCAGTATTTGGAGAAGGCATGTGTATATAGGTTAAAAATGAATGGTATGTAAACAGAAGTTGACCTGCTACTGACCTTGTTATCAGAGTTCTGCTGACTAGTCATCTCTGTATTCACACGAATACATATCTGACTGACTTGCCTAAACATCTGTTGTTTATGTTCAATAACACCCTCCACTTTAAGAGTGAATAGAGTATTATGGTGGACCAGTAAAGGCTCCATACGAATGTTCTGTTGTGGTGTTACTGCAAGCTGAAATTCAAAACAAAAACAAAATGATTATAACATATTTATCAATCATATTTATTTACTGGTACATGTTTTCGACAAAACATATAACTTTATATATATTCTAAATTATGTAACAAGTATCCATGGTTTTTCAGAAATAATATCAAAAAGCTTTCCCAAGTGAAGCATGATACAACCACAACCAGTTGAATTTTGTCCACTTGCAGCAAATCTCATGTGGACACAATGTTAGTTTTTGACACATTAAACAAAAGGATTTACAGTTCATCATGTACACAACAACTGATCTGGATACAAATTGCATATTATTATGAATTTCAATTGTACAAAGTTCTGCTTCAGAGTGCATTCATGGATCACTTAGAATGTTATTATCTCAAAAACAGTAAATTTGCTAAGCATACTTTTTAAGCTCTTGTAGTAAGGCATGGATTTTCAAAAGGAATCAAAAAAAAAAAAAAAAAATCAAAATCATAACAAAGATAAAGAGCCTGAATCACTTAACTGGCTTGATAAGAAACATTCTTTTGTAAAAGTGGTCTTGTTTTTTTAAAAATTCCTAATGCTCATACCAAACCAATCAATTGACATAAAAAATTGCAAAAAGAGTAATAAGTCTGGCATGGCTTAACATATTTACACAAAAAATTATTTATATAGATCTATTCATGCTGATCACTTTTACCTAAAGAATTTCACTAAACCTAATATTTTGGAGATATGTGTGAGAAACTGCTGTCTGACCCTTATGTTCCATTTTTGTAACAGTGGGCATGTTTGTCGACAGATCAAAAATTCCCACATCAGTTTTATGCAGAATACCCTAAAGAACATTCATATCAAGTTTGGTTGTAATTTGTCCAGTAGTTTCAGAGAAGCGATTAGGAAAATTGCTAATGAGGATGACCATGGACACTAAATTATGCCAATAACCCACATGGCCTATCTAAATGCTTGTTTTACACACAATAGAACAATGCAACCAATAGTTGCCCTTCATTACCATGGATAAAAACCATGTGTGCAATAGAAGCTATTACACAACATTTTTATACAAAGACACTATTGCAATAGATGAATAAGTCTCATAGATGCTGTCGTTTTTGTCCAGAGAAAGGTACTGTTTCATTTACTTATTAAATGTAAGATAGTTAACTCAATATGGGACGAGATTTTTTGGCATACTAAATAAATTTTTTGGTAAGGTGGGAACAGAATTCTTTAAGAATTCAGACAGACTGCTTTTGCTTGGGGTGGGAGCCTTAAAAACTTAATTATTATTGGTTGATACAGTACTTTTAACAGTGAAACTAGCAAATATGGAAAATAAGTATCAGAGAAAGAATTTCTGACATTTTAAATGTCAGAGCTAAAACTATAGGTAAGACATGTGAAAATATAGTATTTCAAATTATGTCAGATGTGTTTAATCAGTAGGATTAACTTGTACTCTTTAATTATTGTACATAGATATATTATTATTTAAATTCAATGTACTTTTATATAATGCATGTATGTACAATGAATGATGTCTTTCTTCACTGAATTCAATAAGTACACACTCCTAAATATTTTTATAGGAAACTCCCTGATAAGTATCAATATATATCAAGATTTTTCATACAAAATGTATGTGCAAGCAACAATACTGCAAGACCACAACTTACATTTAGTTTAGTTGTTTGTAGACTCTGGAAGAAGTATCTTGGATACCTAAATGGAACCAGCAATAATGACTGTACACTACGACTCAGAAAATCCATGTGCTGAAAAATAAACCATAAACACATAAACTATCTGCCTTAAAATGATCAGGTATACACAATATAAAATAAAAATTTGAGTATTTAACATTTAACTCTAGGTGTGCAGATACTAAGATATTTAATGACCTTTTTTACCCTTGGTAATTCTGATTACAAGATTTAGGCTCTCATGCAATATTCAGTAAACATCACTGGATGGAAACCACTCTGACATAATAACTGTCAAAAAGATGAGGTGTATCTATTATTACATCTATCTTTTCTTCAAATCTTATTGAGGTACAATTCAATCTGTGATAGCACAGGTTACAGGAAAGAGCCCTTTATAACCTTGTGATTGGGACAGGTTTCAGGGAAGGACCCTCCATAACCTTGTGATTGGGACAGGTTTCAAAGGGAAGCCCCTCTATAACCTTGTGATTGGGACAGGTTTCAGGGAAAGCCCCTCCATAACCTTGTGATTGGGACAGGTTTCAGGGAAGGACCCTCTATAACCTTGTGATTGGGACAGGTTTCAGGGAAGGACCCTCCATAACCTTGTGATTGGGACAGGTTTCAAAGGGAAGCCCCTCTTTAACCTTGTGATTGGGACAGGTTTCAAGGAAAGCCCCTCTATAACCTTGTGATTGGGACAGGTTTCAAGGAAAGCCCCTCTATAACCTTGTGATTGGGACAGGTTTCAGGGAAGGACCCTCTATAACCTTGTGATTGGGACAGGTTTCAGGGAAGGACCCTCCATAACCTTGTGATTGGGACAGGTTTCAGGGAAGGACCCTCCATAACCTTGTGATTGGGACAGGTTTCAGGGAAGGACCCTCCATAACCTTGTGATTGGGACAGGTTTCAGGGAAGGACCCTCCATAACCTTGTGATTGGGACAGGTTTCAGGGAAGGACCCTCCATAACCTTGTGATTGGGACAGGTTTCAGGGAAGGACCCTCCATAACCTTGTGATTGGGACAGGTTTCAGGGAAGGACCCTCCATAACCTTGTGATTGGGACAGGTTTCAGGGAAGGACCCTCTATAACCTTGTGATTGGGACAGGTTTCAGGGAAGGACCCTCCATAACCTTGTGATTGGGACAGGTTTCAGGGAAGGACCCTTTATAACCTTGTGATTGGGACAGGTTTCAGGGAAGGACCCTCCATAACCTTGTGATTGGGACAGGTTTCAGGGAAGGACCCTCCATAACCTTGTGATTGGGACAGGTTTCAGGGAAGGACCCTCTATAACCTTGTGATTGGGACAGGTTTCAGGGAAGGACCCCCCATAACCTTGTGATTGGGACAGGTTTCAGGGAAGGACCCCCCATAACCTTGTGATTGGGACAGGTTTCAGGGAAGGACCCCCCATAACCTTGTGATTGGGACAGGTTTCAGGGAAGGACCCTTTATAACCTTGTGATTGGGACAGGTTTCAAGAAAAGCCCCTCTATAACCTTTTTTTGTTATCAGCATCAGATAATTTTGCGCTTCTTGTAAAATATGATTTTATTGTGAATAATGTAAATTTTACAATTCTTTAAATAAACCATTCACAACATCAGGAGAAATAACTTTTTTGAAAATAATTTTTTGCATGTCATTATTTTTGCGTCCTGATGTCTACCAGTTATATAGTAAAAATTAAATCTAATGATCTAAAAATATATACTAACCTCATGAGTTAATGCTTTAACATTGTGTTTGACTAACTGATTCAGATCTTTTTGTATATTAATCAAAGTAATAGACAATATATCTCCTCCTTCAACTGAAGTGGGATGAAGAGTTGATCTGAAAAAAAAAAAAGACACCAGAATCAAACATAAACATAGATATAAAATGTAAATTTAGAAATGGATAAAAAAAACCTCTTAATTATTCATATTATTTGATCCTTAATCATTTCATTGATATTAAAACTCTTAAAAATAATTATGCATTAATTTATGCGATAAACAGTTCACCGTTATTCATGAAAATGTCTGTGAGCTAAGATCACTTAATGATATCCCACCACACCAACTCCCCTCCAATTGCATTCCATTCTGCAATCTTAGGGGAGTTGTGTATTAGAAGATAGTCCGTCATTGATTGACCAATCACAAAATCTATATTTTGCATCAGGGAACCAATCAATTTAAGTGGAAAAAATAGGAGGTGCACAATTGCATCATATGATAAGAATTTGTGATAGCGTTATTAAATTCCATTCAATGCTTTCAGAGGAGTTGTGGAATAGAACTGGGGATATCATGATCACTATATAGTTCAAGCTTTTTACCAAATGGGTATTATGAGCCAAACATTACCATTCAAGGTAAAGCTTCCTTAATAACTTCAGCCATTCATGACTTAAATATTTACCTGGAATTATCTGTCTCTATAACACATGCAACTCCTGATTTTATTACTTCAAAGCAATGCTGTAATCTTTGAACTTGTTAAAGACAATGTAATTTATGGTATTCAACTCAAAACACAACTTTCAATCTAAATATAAAATACAGATATGGACTAGAACTCATCAGTTTACTGCATGCATATATGGTTTAAGCTTTTACAAATATTTTGCAAGACATACATGTTATAACCAGCTTGTAAATTTGAATAGCCTTAGAAAGCATGCCCATATACCCCACGCGCCCTCATATTGGGTAATCAATCCTACAAATAGATCTCATGTAAAGGTATTTCTGTAAATCCCATGCAACTTCTTGTGTCAACACGGCAGTATTCAGTCAAGAAGTATGAACCTATGATTTTTATCAAAGACACTCTCACAAAAAATTCCCATTAAAAGGTTTTCTGTAACAAGCTATTAAATGAAAGCCTTATGTTACCAACAGTGGTTTAAAGTAAGTAACTAAAGGATACTGTACAATAATATTTAAAGACTGAGGATCTGCATCAAAACATGTAAGATATAATTCCCCAAACTTCTCTACCAAACCTTCAATGTCATTCATACATTTCTTCAACTATAAAATAAATAAGTACATGCATAATTTAAACTTCCATATAATTTTTTTATCAATATCAGAAGTAATAAAATTTAAATCAAGATCCCATACCATGTAAGTAGGTTTCTTCATTGTATACCATGTAAGTAGGTTTCTTCATTGTATACCATGTAAGTAGGTTTCTTCATTGTATACCATGTAAGTAGGTTTCTTCATTGTATACCATGTAAGTAGGTATCTTCATTGTATACCATTTTTGTACATGTTCCCAACAATGAACATAGACAAGTAGGTATATCATATAAACAAGTTCAAAACTATTGTCAGAGAATTATCTACTACAGATGGACCTGTGATTTTTGAGAGCTAATTACTCTAAAATTTAAAACATGCAACAGCAAATGACAGTGTCAATGGATATCCATAAAATCAGTTCTGACCTATACTTGTGCTATCTATCAATAAACACTGGATCTTGGTAAAGTAATCCCTAACTATGATTTAATTCTACCAACCCTAATTATTGTCCAGTTAGCTGATAAAAACTTAAGAGTAGCGGACAGATGCCAAGTGCCCATTCTCAATACCAAAAATGTATCATGTGACCTGACCTATCCTGCAACTCAAAACAAATACACTCCGTCTGTAAGAAAAAGAGAAAAACAAAAAAGACAAGTTACTAGTCTAGACATCAAAGATACATACCTGAGACAGAATCTGTCCACAACGTGAGATTTCCTGTCCATTAGTTATTGCTAATGCTGTTGCTATGGCAGGAGGTGGACAGGTTCTGAATGTATTACAAGTCTGGAGCAACTGTGATAATGCTTGTAATAATTGTATCCTCAGCTGTACCAAACTTGTCTGGAACTGCATTGGGAACACTGGTGTTGCTGCTGCCTATAAATAAGATAAATCTGATGATAAAGATGACAGTGTGGACCCTCACTTATATATCATATAATGTAAAGATGACAGTGTGGACCCTCACAAATATGTCATATACTGTATTGTATCAACATTGTCTAGTAATCTCTAAAGTAAAATGTTATTTTATGAACAAGGAAAGAGCTTTTACAGCCATGATTAAGGTTACAATTATTGAAAGATAAATAGAGTTATACTTCTTCTGACTAATTAGGTATACAAATATCTAAAACCCAGAGATAAACTACATCTTACTAGATGTATGAAGACATTACTTATTTAGAAAAGCCTGGTATTTGACTCACCTGACCAATGCACAATATATTATTTTTAAAATCAAGAGTCTGGTTGGTTTTAACAGAGAAAACTCAAGTATAACATTCATTTGATTGAAAATGGAAGATAAGATGGCAATTCATGTATAATTGAACATTTTAACCTTCAAAGAACTATTTTCTTCACAGCAACTATTATTTTTTAACTATGGATCAAACAGTAAAATTGTCATGAAATTAAGTAAACATTTCAACATTTCTCATCAAAAATATCATCTACAGTGCTAGTCTACATTCTCAATCACTCCCTTTTTTGAACTTTTAAAATGGAACATGACAAAAAAGAAAACATACACATAATGATTCTATCATGAATTTGGCACTAACGTGCATAGCGCAATTACAAACACAATTGATAAGTATTGAAACATCACATATGTAACTATGTAATGTCATTACTATGCAGAAAATGTCTCCATCTTGAATAAACATATTTGATACATTGGTGTATTATCTCGGCCGTACAAAACATTGGTGCCATGACCAATGGAGAAGTATACAGCCATCTGTAGAGGCCACGTCCCATTCTAAGTTGTCACCTAGAAAACAGGACACCAAACAGTGTACTGTAATGGAGCCCATCACCCATCCAAATGCACTAAATATGACACTGCTGAGAAACATTTTGCATTAATCAAACGGAAAATGCTATGTTTTAATTGCTTCAGAAATCAGGCATCAGAGTGCAAATCAAATTATTTGTGCCGTAAATTTAACAAGCGACATCACACTACGTTATGTTATGAAAGGGAGAAGAGCGAAAAATCTGTGAAAGAATCGAAAACTATCAGTTGATGTTCTTATTGTTCCAACCATAGCAGCACCATTGACAAACCATACATGTCTTGAATTAGCTCACTCGGTTACAGAGGATAAAAACTTTGAAATTTTAATGCTAATTGAAGCTCATTTCTATTGGGATATTGTTGAAAAAGAAATTATACGCGGCAACGGACCCACAGTTGTCAAGTCAAAACTTGGATACCTTCTATCTGGTACGATACTCAACAGCAACATTTCAACTGTTATAACAACAATGATGAATGTACTTATACAACACAAGCAAGATGTGGACTTAGAGAGATTCTGGAAATTATTGGAAACATTGACCCAAAAGCTAAGTTTTTATGACACATGTGAATCGAGTATTGAACAAAACTACCATGGAAAGATGACTTTGATGAACTACCAAGTAGTTACCACATCGCAAGACTACGCACAAAGAGAATGATCAACAGACTACAAAAGGACCCGGATATGTGTCAAGTATACAGCGAGATTATGGCTGACCAACTGAAACGAGGCTTCATAGAGAAGGTCATTGAAAATGAGCAAACAGAAAACAAGGTACATTATATACCTCATCATGGTGTCAACAAGGACTCAACAACAACGCCCATTAGAATTGTATTTGACTGTAGCTGCCGTGAGTCATCCAACAAAGCTAGTCTCAATGATTGTCCGAAAACTGTACCAACCGCCATGAATAACTTCACAGGGATTCTCACAAGATTCAGATTGAACAGATATGCTGTAACCACCAACACAGAAAAGGCATTTCTACAAGTTGAGCTACACAAGAACGACTGAGACTTAACGAGATTCCTGTCGTTTGACAATCTATGCAACCCGTCCAGTCCATTAGCCACCTACTGTTTTAGAGTAGTCCTTTTTGGTGCCACTTGTTTACCCTTCATTTTACATGCTACAATCATGAAACATTTGAAATCAAACAAATCACACTTCACAGGAATATTGTAGAATGGACTATATGTGGACAACATACTTAATAGTTTTGAGAGCAACAATGAGCTTATGTCTTTCTACTGAGAATCCCATCAACTTTTCAAAGAAGAAGGATTCAACTTGTGTTCATGGGCACCCAACAATGAGACACTTTGCTAGTTAGCTACAGAAAACTGCATAGGCCTGAACAAGACGATCAAAATCTTAGGACTAAGATAAAACAATAAGAAAGACACAATATCATTCCAAGACACCTTCAACCCAGATTTGGAAAATGCACGGTTGACAAAACAGGTCATCTAGAATTTTCGACCAACTTGGATTCATGAACCCAGTTTCCATCTGCACGAAACTACTAAGCAGATATTATGGAAGGAAACGTATGAATGGGACCACCAGAGAATGTAAAAAACAAATGGAACGATATTGTACAGGAACTCTGCAAAGCTGTAACTATAAAGATTCCAAGATGCTACTTTATTGACACAATAGCCACTAACTCCACAATAGAAGTACACATATTCACACTTCCAAAGATGGAACTAATGGGAGCTGTTTTAGGATAGAGGCTGGCCAAACATTTACTTGAGAATCTTGGAATCATGAACACTATATTTTGGTGTGATAGTCAAATCATGTTGAAGTTGATAGCATAAAAAAACCTCAGAGAAATTCATAACAAATCGAATAAAAGAGATCAAGAAGAATGTACAAACACAACTCATGAAATTCACAACGCCATGACAACATGGATTTACGACACGCAGAAACAGTCATTTCAGGACTAATTCACAGATGCAAGCAAACAATCATCTATTGTAAGACAACTACGACTATACAAGGATGATGATAATACACTCAGATGTGGAGGGAGACTTGGAAATGGCAAATGCATCTGTGTGTTAAACTGCTAAATTCCCCTATTTGTTACTAACAAAACACCCATTTACAACACTTGTAATCCAAGATGCACACAAATGTCAACTACATGCAGGAGTCAACAGCACAGTGACTTATTTACACCAGACTTTCTGGATTCCATAAATCCAGCAATCTGTTAGATCAACATTACAGAAATGTATGGTAAGTCGGTAAGTGACCAGTAAACCGTACCAGAAACCCAATCCACCTCCTTTATGGAAGGAACGAAAGGACTTGCTGTTTTCTATATCTGGAGTGGATTTCGCAGGACTACTACACGTAAAGAATAGTGATAACACAATGACTAAGGTATTTATCTATTTATACACATGTGCATCAACGCGAGATGTACACCTCAAGCTTATTCCGACATTATCCGAAGATTCATTTAAGCTTGAATTCAGTAGATTTGTTAGCAATCATTCTTTTCTGAGAACATTAATATTGGATAATGCATTGACATTCATAGCTGCTAGCAATGACATTCATAGATTAACGAACTCTTAAGATGTACATGATAAGTTGAATTCAAAAGGAACCACATGGAAATTCATAGCTAAACGAGCACCATGGTTTGGAGGATTTTATGAAAGACTCATTGGACTCGCAAAACAAGTCTTAGAAACGTGTTAGGATACATGTGTGTTAACTTTTAACATTTTTACATTTTTAAAGTAAAATGGGATTTTATAAAATAAATACTCACCATCATAAATTCTGAATAAGTTCATCTGTGCAAGTCAAGCCCCTATCTAAAAATATTATCCAATGGGATGACCTCATAGTAGCCATCTACCCATTATTCATTCATTTAATTTTCAAAAGTAAGCAAGAAGATTTATAAAAGAACATAATAGGGGATGAATGGGGAGGCTGGGAGGGACCTTTCATTTGGAGCAATAAGAATGATCAGACATTGCTCCGAAGTACTGCTGACAGAAATCCTTCCTAAGGAAAACTCATGGCCTGTACTGCATAAGCTTCTGCATCCGGGACAGGAGACATGAACACTTGAAATTTGAAGTTGAGACTTGTTGCAAACAGGTCTACAAGAGGAGACCCCCAATGAAGAATTATTGTTTTGCAGAATAGGCTGAAAATGAGAGACTGCCAGAAGAACTGCATTCATCTCTAGAAAATTGATTAGTTCTTTCAGTAAGTCTGGCATCAAATCCCTGATACTGAACGTCCTTCCAGATACGCCCACCAACCAAGGTTGGGGCATCTGTGAACAGAGTCTCACTGTAAAATGGAAAGGACAGAGGTTGGCCTTTCAAAACATTCTCCTGAACAGTCCACCATAAAAGATGTGTAGACAATTTCTGAGGAGTAATTGGAACTTGATATTCCCAATTCCTAGAAGATGGGAGCCAATGTTGATGTAGATAAAATTGGGAAGGTCAAATGTGTAGTCGACCAAGAGGAACAACATCTGCTAAAGGGTTCAAGAGACCTAGTAGCTGAGAAAATTGGTGAGCAGAAACTGTTTCCTGAGAAAGAAACTGATGAATTTTCAAGTTGATGTTCTGAAATTTTTCCTGTGGAGGTAGAACCAGTCCTACATGAGTCTCCCAGAAAAGTAAAGTCCTGAGAAGGAATCAGATCTAACTTTTTCCAAGAAATTAGGAACCCCAGGAAAAGAAACAGTTTGATGACTAGATCCATGTTTACGAGAAGCTTCTTGTTCCTTTCAACAGAGTATTGTCTAGATAAGAAAGAATCTGAATGGCCTGCGAGTGAAGATGAGCTATGGCAACCTGCATCACTTTGGTGAAAACTAGAGGTGCAGTAGAGAGGCCAGAAGGTAACGCTCTGAATTTGTAAACTTTGTTGTTCCAAACAAAATGAAGAAATTTTCATTTCTTCTTAAGAAGAACAAATTGGAATATGGAAATAAGAGTCTGTCAAATCCAGGGAAGTGGTCCACATACCTGGTAGGATTGAAGCTCTGATAGACTGATTGATCTACATCTTGAAATGGGGAACAACCAGATTAGAGTTGAGAATGAGGTCGATGACTGGTCTAATTCCTCCTGTTTTCTTTGGAACAAGGAAAATCCGAGAATAGAAACCTGAATGATGATACAGGAACTTCCTCTACTGCCTTCCTTGTCAAAAGACAATCTATCTCTGCTGATAAAAGAGAAATTTTTTGCAGTTGAGTCGTGTTGGACAGTGGAATAGGAACTGGTGAAAGAGGTTGTTCCTTGAACTGAAGAGTTAATGCCCTGAATTACTGACAGAACCCAACAATCTGAGGTAATATCTTTCCATTTTGTCAAAAAATGAGTTTACCTCTCCCTACTGAAATTTGAGAAAAAGGAGTATTGTAAATAACCTCTGAATTGGGTTTTGTCAGTAACATATGAGAGGGCAACTTCTTAGGTAGAAGGATTGGGCCGCTTACGACCTTTAAAATTACCTAGCTGGCGCTTAGTAACTGTTTTCTTAGAACCATCTTTAATATCACCTTCAATGAAAACCTTTCTTCTCTTTTCTGTGGGGGGAAAGGAAGAACTACCAGTAGAGGAACTACCTCGCTTTGAATTATTACCTGAGAGGGAAACATTAACCTTTACTGGTACTGGAGCATGACTGAGTTGCTTCTGAACCTCATCAAGAGGCAAACCAAAAAGTTGTCCAATGGAGATTTGATTAAAGAATCCTTAAGGCTGTCTGACACTCTAACTTTATCTGGGATCTCGAACCTTTTGGATAAAGTAAAGTTTGCTGAAGTTCCCATAAGTAAAAGCTGAGAAGAGCCTAGAGCTTTATCAACCTAAGTAAAAATAGTTTTACTTCAGGAGGAAGAGTAACATTCTTCAGTAAGGGGCTACGGCAGATAAATAATGTTCTGCTGTACCTAGCACATGAGATGCATTTCTCAAAAGGTTCTCAGTGTTAGACCAGACAGACTGAGAAGGCCACAGAACGTCTACAGGCATTGAGTTAATTGAAGAAGAAAAAGCCTTATCACAGGAAGGCACCATTTTACATAAATTGGAATTGAAAATGTCATAGTCGATAGATCGGAAATTATCATTAAAGGAAGCTATAACGAAACCACTAACCTTGGAAAAATGAGACTCATTAGCTATGACACCTTCATTGATAATCTGAAGAGAAGTGGACATATGATTAGATTCTGGAAAACTAGTATGAGACTTAGGTAGGTCAGCAAAGTAACACCACAGTAAGACACTGGAGGCTTAGAACCAGGTAAATCTAAACCCACAGAAACACCAGGGGAACAGGAAACTGAACCCATAGTGTCTACTGGCCTAGATACTGTAAGAGTTACTGTATTTAAAGTAGGAATTACTCTATTACCATCTACAGAAACTACAACAGGGGTCTGTGGAATAGTAGTGTTAGTCACTGAAGTTAAAACATTGGTTGGTTGACTAAGACACATTTGGAGTAACCACCTGACTAACGTAAGGTAACGACCCATCAAAAAAACATCATTGCTAGTAATGGCTTGAAATCGGCTATTAAAATTCAATTCCATCATAAAGTTTCAATAAACAATAATAATACATACACAAAAAGAAATTCCTCAATAAAAAGAATTCCTAATACTACTAAATTTCAAAATTATTCACACTAAAATTTACATGTGTCTTCTTGCACAGGCAGAAATTAAATGGATGAATAAAGGGTAGATGGCAACTATGAGGTTAACCCATTCGACGATATTTTTAGATAGGGGATTCTGCCTGCTTGACTAGTGCAGATGAACTTACTCAGAATTTATAATGGTAATGTATTTATTGTAATAAAAACAGAGACTAGTCCGTTAACGCCGTCACAATTACTGTATGGCAGACATATCACTTCACTTCCATATCCAATACACTATGCTGAAACCGCCAAAATTGAATGTGATGACCATTTGACTACAAACTTAACACGTCGATGTAATATGATAGAACATTTTCACAATAGATGGAAAACAGAACATTTAACCACACTTCATGAATATCATCAAACCATTGGAAACAACAAAAATGATATCAAACTTGGTGAAATTGTTCAGATTCACGATGAAATGCACAGAAATCAATGGAAACTAAGAATCATCGACAAACTTTTTATCAGCAAGGACAATCATGTTTGTTCCACACAATTGAAAACAGCTCAAGGGTACAGAAACTGCCCAATAGCAAAACTTCACCCACTAAAAAGTCACTACAAGAGAAGCATACCAAGCCGTGCATCAAAAAACACAGCAATGGTTAAAATCCACAAATGGACATCCTAATTATGGACAATACCAGTGAAAATAGAAACAATGCAAAGTGATAAATGAGAAAAGTGTAAAATTTATTCATTTCTATGGACTTTAATTAGTAGTTTCATTTCAAAATCTATGTGTCAATTTAAAGTAATTTCTAAGTTTTCTTTCATTTTCCTGGAGGCTGGAGTATCATGAATCTGGCGCTAACATGCATAGCGCAATTATGAAAACAACTGATAAGTATTGTAATGTCATGTATGTATCTGAACACAATTGATAAGTATTGTAATGTCACGTATGTATCTGAACACAATTGATAAGTATTGTAATGTCACGTATGTATCTGAACACAATTGATAAGTATTGTAATGTCACATATGTAACTATGTAATGTCATTACTATGAAGAAAACATATTTGATACATCTGTATATTATCTCAGCATTCCCCCATACAAAACAGCAGCACAACAAGGGCTACATCCTGGTCATGAACATGAAATGATAAATTGGAAAATGGGATTGGATACAAGGATTATAGGGTCGACAAATTTTGATTGCCACTGGACATTGGGAGAAGTGGGTAGGGTCTGGCAATTAAACCTCCTGAAGCCAAGATGACGCTCCTAATTCAATCAAAAACCAAGGCATGATCTTTAATATGCTTGGAAAATGTCATTTTTCCCAACATGGAGCACCACTATGGTTTGCAGTCAGGTAATATGCCAGGGGAATACAATTCAACCACCTGGGACACACAACCCAGTTGCTCTGTGGACAAAGTACCATGACCTACACGAGGCTACACATAAAAATGAAAAGCTTTTATTCAGGAAGAATGCAAAATAAAGTATTTATGATCGAGCACTGGTCAAGTCAGTAGATGCAGTACAATTCAATTTCAATCAAAATTTCAAATGAAAGGGAAATTTTTTGACCCCTAAATTACCCATCAGCTCTGTACTATTTGGGAAGACAATGTACTTTGTGAATACCTTGAGTGAAGCTAATGATTTCTGGTAACATAGCAATGTCTTTGTCATACCACTATCCTCCTTCTCTCTCAAAAGATAACTTTCTCCTTCACTTATCTGCTGTAATGCCATCATCCAGAAATGTAAATTTTCAGATGCTACCTGAAATATAAATGCCACTAATGAGATTTGAAGTTGCTTATGTCCCAGCACTAAAAAAATTGTTTCATCAAATGGTGGTGTACACAAGAATATTTGAAATATATGATGCACATGATTTAAAACATAGATTTTTCATAAGTTTAGGACCAATAAGAATATACATGTTATTGAGCAAAGAAAATGCATAAAAACAAATAATTTTCAAACTCACAAAAACTACACTCTTTCAACAAATTTAGTCCATGATGGCCCTAAACATCTGAATTTTTTTTTCCTGTGAAGTGTACACATCTATAATTCATAATATTATATTTACAAAATATAACATAGAGTGTTACATAGGGTGCAGATTGAGAAGACCAATGAGGTCAAACCCTGGACAGTTGGAGCAAGTACGGACACACCATTCAATCTTAATACAGCTCTGAAGTTTGATTGTGATTAAATATTATAAACAGGAAAAGAATTTGATCAGAATTTTGGCCCCTTATTCTTCAATAAGCACAACCCAGCTTAACCACTATGGTAGTAACAAGTGATGTGGTAGGACAGGAGACCCTCTATGGCAGCTGTGAGTATAGAAGTTAAAACTTTTGAAAGGGGTACATTTACCAGATTCAGCTATGTATCATTGTTCCTTTCAGGGTATGGCACCAATTGGTACAACTTCAAAGAGATTCATTCACTTTTACTCAAATTATTATCTGTACATCAGGAAAATGCCTTTTTCTGGCCCTCATTCCTCACTAGTTCAAGTTGCTTGACCATAAAGCAATCCCAGCCTTCCTTTTGTGGTATAGCACCCAATGGTAAAATTTCAAAGAAATTCATTCAATTACATTTAAGTTATTGTCCAGACATTATAAAAATGATACTGAATTTCTACTGTGAAAGCATTCAAAATGGAAGACTAATTTGTATATAGTTGCAAACTTCCACTTACATCATTATGATGCACAGTTAAAAGAATTTTCTATTCTGTGTAATTATCACACTTATAATATCGTAGAAATAGGTAAGCATGATATTTTTTTTTTAAATAAATGATTTTAGTTGATATGATTGTAGTTTTTACCCCATAAACAATCAATTCCTACATATTTGCATGGGAGTTATGAACCCATTTTCATGAATTCACATTGTACATGAGAATACTTACAAGCTCTATAGTCACGTTTTTGTCAAGGTGTCATGAAAAAGCTTGTTTCTGGCCACTTTATGGCTCCTAATTCCTAAATGGTTGAGTTACAATCCCTAAAACCAACTTCAGCCTTCCTTTTGTGGTATGACACTATGGGTACAATTTCAAAGAAATCCATTCCCAATCAAGTTATTGTTTGGTCACCATAAAAATACTTGTTTTGGGCCCTTTTAATTGGCCCCTAATTCCCAAATGTATCAAGTCACAACCCCCAAAATCTTAGTTTTCTTGTGGTATAATTTCATCTATTTACTTATAGTTAAGTTTTTTGTTTTGACATCAACTGTCTATGAACAATGACGACAACAATAATGATGATAGCATGATACAACCACATATTTTTTGCAGTCATATAAAAAAATCACTAGTTTCATAGGAGATGTTTTCACAAGATCTTAAGGACAGACAGATGGACAGCTGCTATTACCATGTTCCTCTGTGTTGAAATTATTAATTAAAGAGGCATATATATTAGCCTTAGTAAACTACATAAAGAAGAAAGTGGAAACAAGTGATTTGCAAACTGACATCAACCCTACCAAACAGTAAAAAATAAAATCTATAGGATACTGGCATAAGTGGCTCAATTACAAATACAAGATGTAAAACAGTTGAGAACAGATGAACAGCTATATGATACTGTCCATATTACATAGTGTGTCTGGTTGTCTAATACTTACAAGATGTGAAAGAGTTGAGAACAGATGAACAGCTACAGGATACTGTCCATATCTCATGGCTTGTCTGGCTAACTTATACATATACCATGCTGACTGATTCTCATTCTTCAGAAGCAGATTTTGAATTTCTGTGGGAACCATTTCATTTCCTGCCGCTTGGAATATCAATGTTCCAAGGAAGGTCTAAAAATTATAATAGTGACATAAAAGCATGCAAGTTCCACTTGTTGTGCCAATGTATCTCACTCGTTCCATATAGTGAAAAACGGGGAATTCCACCAAAATAGGAAGATGATATCAGACATCTGCCAATATAACTTACAACATATGTCCCATTTATGTAAGCCACTTACTAAATTTGAAATTAATCCATCCACTTGGAGTTTCGATAATTGACAAAATTTGGATGAAATGAGGAACAGAATCATGGAGGGATGTATGGATGGACAGACAAGGTGATTCCAGAATACCACCCACTCTTTGGGAATGGCACATTGTAATCAATTGTGCCCCATTTACTTTTTCACAAACTCAGTTCGGGAGACGAAAAAAAAATCATAATTTTAATAACAATTTTTATTTCAAAGAAATATGAAAATTTAATGATCTATGCTGAAAATGACATGGCTCATGCACCTTTAACTATTTATCACTATTTGTGAAACCTACACATAAACACACTAGCCTAGTCTGATAGAAATGCTGTGCAAATAAACACACTACCCTATTCTAATAGAAATGTTGCGTTAATAGGCAATGCATTTTCCAAGTAAGTGAATATTTCTATATTCTCATAATTTCATCAAACACGCCTCAACATGTCATCTGAGAAATATTCATGAAATCATTGTTATTTATCAAGGTTTTCAATACAGAAAATCATGAGAAATCCTTTACCTGCCAAAATGCTTATATCTCAAAAATGAGCAAACTGACCCATCTATTTTTTTCTTAAAAGATTTCACAACCCTTTGAAATCATAGTTTTTATTAAATAAAATTTTTAATGTAAGATGTATAAAGTAGAAGTCATCTTTTACAAACTTCTGTACAAACCACTGTCATCATCTATATTAATGTTACAGTCGATGAGTAATAACTACAGATGTTGTTTTCTCAGCCTGTAGTAATTTCAAAGCATGTAGAGGCTTTCAACATAACAAATTGTATTGTATCAAATACAATAAATGTGGTTAATATATGAAGTGGTTCTTACCTTAATTTGACCTTGCTGACAGATAAGATTTGACTGTAACAAGGCAAGTATGTTAGGAATTATCTCCCTTATATGTATATGGTTCTCAGAACCTATGGCAGCTAGTCCTTCACACAATACCAAGGCACACTTCTCTGTCAATATAAAATCATCCATAAACATTGATGTACATAATGACACTGTATTACAATAACCAATATAATTCCCCTACTTTGTGGGGCTTACAGACAGTGGGCAATGGGTGCAAATATATTTCCCCAACTTTGTGGGGCTTACAGACAGTGGGCAATGGGTGTAAATATAATTCCCCAACTTTGTGGGGCTTACAGACGGTGGACAATGAGGGCAAACATAAACTCTAGATTTCATCTGAACACATCACTAGATTTTTTAATGTAATTCACACAGCATTAGTTATGAACAAAGCAACTGGTGAAAGTTTTTTTGCTCTGGCTACAAATTTGGGGTTATGAGGCTAAAATTACTAAAATCATCAACTTTAACAGAAAAAAAACCATATCTTATATGTAGAATTATAATAAAACACGTGCTTTTCAAACAATTGCAACACAATTTAGCATTAACACAATGTTCATATCAAACATGTTATAGATATCAGAGAGATTTAAGTTTATTGTTGACTTTTGGGTAAAAGAAAAAAAAATGTTTTCTAGCAAAATGAGAAATGTACATCCAAACTCCTTGAATCTAGTGTTACAGTAGAACTGGTTGTTTTCCTTTTAGCAGCGATCTGTGAGTATATTTAACCCGCCATTTGCAAATTAACTTTATTAATGTCATGTTAAAACAGCATTAACAGAGAAATCAAAATTGTAAAATTCATAAAAAACAACTGTAAAAACCTTGTATTTTCATGACCTGTAGGGTTCAGTCAAAAATAGATCCCTACACTTGATAAAATTGACTCGATTTACTCAAATTCCTAACAATACCAACAAAATACAGAAAAAATACATTACATATACATTAATTTATTTTGACCCTCTGAGTGTAAAATATAGTGCATAGATATGAACTCAAGTAACTTATAATAGGTATAAACAGGGGAACAATCCTTGGATAAAGCAATACAATGAATACAAACACATAACACACGAAAAAAAAATACATACATACAAATGAACAGTACAGACCAGAGCTGGTATGGAGTTATCTATCTCCTCATTATATAGCTCAGTTAATAAGCATATACTGGGGATAAGTATACATACAGACAACAGACCTGATTATACGAGGTCAACTAAGTGGAAAATGGCTAAATTGGACATAAATATACAGTAAAAAATGATAAAATCCAGATTTGAAAGAGCAGAATTCCACTAAAAAGCAGGAAAAGATCATGTCTGAGGCAAAGGCAAAACAAATACATCTACTGTAACAGCAAATCCAAGTGAAGGTCATTTGAAAATAATTATTTCATGCTGCTAGAAAATAATTTTTTAGTACCCACATGTTAACATGAGACATAAATCTCCTGATGTATAATATTGTGTTGATGCTTAATAGCCTGTGGGGTTCCACAGGGAAATGGTTAGTAACACCAGGATTATGGCCTAGCAACACCAAGGTATAAGGAATTTGTAAAGACATGTTTCTAGTAAGGGTTCCACAGGGAAATGGTTAGTAACACCAGGATTATGGCCTAGCAACACCAAGGTATAAGGAATTTGTAAAGACATGTTTCTAGTAAGGGTTCCACAGGGAAATGGTTAGTAACACCAGGATTATGGCCTAGCAACACCAAGGTATAAGGAATTTGTAAAGACATGTTTCTAGTAAGGGTTCCACAGGGAAATGGTTAGTAACACCAGGATTATGGCCTAGCAACACCAAGGTATAAGGAATTTGTAAAGACATGTTTCTAGTAAGGGTTCCACAGAGAAATGGTTAGTAACACTGGGACTATGGCCTAGCATCACAAAGGTATAAGGAATTTGTAAAGATGTGTTTCTCGTCAATCAAAATCCTATAAATTTACAAATACAAGGATAATAATTCATATCCTCGGTATAATACTGACCAGAGTTGGTATTCTCTAGCAACTCAACAATTTCAGACAAGAAAAACATGGTTGTGTCAGGAAACTTCTCCACCAATTGTACACCACATCTCAAACATAACTACAACATAAATAGGTGTAAATATGTATATTATAGAAATATTTTGTTTTCTTATAAATAACCAAATATGATTTAAATATTGTGATAAAATATTAAGTAATATAATTCATCATGAAAATTGAAAGTGAATATTACAAATCAGTACTATCAAACAAAATTTACTGTATTCACTATGTAAGTTCTTAGTTTTATGGCTTAAAATAAGATATTATTACCTTTGAAGGTAAAAACATTACCTTTAAAACATGTCTATCTTCCTTTGTAGCACTGAGCACTGAGAGACAGCATTGAGTAGTAATAGCCAACCTGGCACCTTCTACAGGATCCTGGTCTAAACGGAACAACCTTTTCTCTGAAACAAAATAAATATAAGGATCAGTCAATCTCCCTGTGGATCCATGGTGGATAGTGTTAGTTTATAAGGATAATCCAATATTTTATGCATGCCAAGTTTGATCAATATCTGCCTTTTGTTTTCTATGAATGTAAGTGTACAGCATAGAAACAGAACCATGGATGACAGATCTTAAGTGATGATTTACAATTCATTATTTTCCATATTTTTGAAATGGACAAATAAATATGTAAAACAGTATCTGTGAAGATGTTTTTTTTTACAATATAAAATGCATTTTTTTAAAACCACTCCAGTTTGAAAACTTCTATTTGATACTTAAGAATTTTCAAAACTCAGTTGAAACCAGTTATAAACATAGGTATATATCTTGATTCTTAATCATTAAACAATTTCATTGTTTGGCATTTATGTTAACTAGAATACTGAGAGTCAGAAACAACCAAACAGTAATTTACCCATTATTATCATAATTGACAATGTGTATCTTAATACTGCAACAAACTATTCTACAAATGTGCAATGTTTCTTTGTTATCGGTTTTTAATCTACCCATTTTCAGACTTTTTACATCTGAAGTCTGAAGTGGTTTCCCAATTGTATAAATACATTTAAGAGCAAATTGTAAAAGGTAAAAAACCTAAAAATGTTAACAAAATTGAAAAAAAATCTGTCATTTTAAATGTTATCAAGGAGAGGGACGTCCCTATTTACCAAAACCATGGCTATATTATCTTGTTTGGTGTGCCAGTTTTTCACTGATTAACTTAGTTAGACTTTTTCAATTTTAAGCCATATACTGTGAAAGTTCTTTAATTCCTGGATACCAATTTTTGTAGATTAAGGAAGAAACACAATTTCATGGATTCTTGAATTCATGATTTTGAAGTTTTCAATATACACATCTGTTGGGAACCAAATTTCGTGGTTTGGCCTACACATGAAAAACACTAAAAGTGGTGCCCCACCAACAATAGAACTGTAACAGTATTGTTTTATATTACTTACAAAATCATCTTTTTCCTTAATCATTTAAACAACTATAATACATAAGGAAATGAGCTTATACAACAAAATTGTTTATAAACCTGGTTCAAAAGAAGTGCTTAGCTATCCACCTTGTCATTAAGCAAGTACAGAAACCTACTAAAGCTTCTAAGACAGATTGCTATATTTGTGTAGAACTCCATGGCTTTAGCTGACAGTCTTGGATTCTGTGTTACATAACAAAGGTTACACACTTCCTGTATTTTCTGCATATCCGCAGCTGACACTGAAAATTAAGGATCATGCCAATTATAACACATAAAATAATACATCAAAATAGGGCATCTAACGGGACATTAAATGATACCAGAACCCAGCCATGTAGTGTTGTATTTAATATCCATGGATACATGCTTAATTACAAATCATTACATGGTAACAAGAGATCAAACTCTAGTTTAACTTTATCTAGACTCCATGATCTCAAATGAATTAACATTCAACTTTTTCCAGCTTTCAAAAACTTATGTAAAAAATTTACATAGACTCCATAATCTCAAAAGAATGAACTTTCACCTTTTTCTCTGGACTCCAAGGGAGATAACTCCAATTAATTGTAGGGGACAACTTAAAATGACCATAACTTTTATTTAAATCATCTTATCAAACTGAAATCGGAATTTCATCTGTATTTTATTATACATGTACTTAATCACTGTACAAAGTTCCTTTGATTTCTTCTGGAAACCTCCAGGGGATGGACAGACAGACAGGTGTACACTCAACTACAATATTATCGAGAATATCACATAATATAAAAATAAGAAATCGTGAGTCAATGCCCACTAAGGAGTTAGTATACAGGAGTTTGTTGTCACACAAGTTCTTAATCAAATCCAATGAAATGGCACATCTATAAGTATACGAAGCTTGTGTCAAAATATCTAGTCATACAGTAAGTATCTGTGACAAATGACATCACAGACACAAGTGGACAGTGAATTCCTCTGCCACAGGAGCAAGACAATAAAAATTCCTCTAAGTTTTCTTCAGTAAAAATATGTTACAAATAGTATATAACTCACACTTCACTCAAAACCCTTAAGCTGGATTATCTTTCCTTACAAGTGTCATCCCCCTTAAGGTAGATCAAACATAACCTATTACAAGAAGCATTCTTTTGTGTCATCTTCCAAAATCATACAAAAGAATGTATTTTCAATGAGCAAAAAGGGTTTGAAAAGATGCAAAAAAATCGTCTTTAAATTATTCAAAATGATTTATATATATGGTAAAAGTACACACTTATTTTATAAACCCTCTTTCAAGGGGAAGATAATTGGTGTGAAAATGTTATATTTAGGAATGTAATGGGAATTTAACGTTTTTTTTTAAATTACAAGAAAAGAAATAGGTGACCAAATATTCTCTTTTAAATATGAAATAATGTCAGACAAGTGTTCTCTTTATACAAATTTAAATTTTTTTTTAATAGTAAGCAAAACTGCGGAAATTACCTATATTTAGGCTCAATTATCTCATAATTAAGTTTGGGGACCAATATTTTTTATCCTAATATTTAATAGTACAAGTACGTTTGTTCAAGGTCATCTTTGAAAAAACATTAGGAAAATCTATCTTCTAAAAGTATTAGGTATGATCTATCTTAATGCACATCTATATATGATGCTAATCTTTCTATAATTATCAAAAACAATTGAGAAGTTTAGAGGGGTTGTATATGAGATGTTTAGAGGGGTTGTATATGAGAAGTTCAGCGAGGTTGTATATGAGAAGTTGTATATGAGATATAAACACACCAAAACAATAACACTGGACTATCACCCCTAAATTTCTTCATTCATGCACATCTACAAATGATGCCTAACCTTCTTAAAACAGAGTTGTGCTGAAAAGAGATGTGAACAAATGAAAGGACAACAAGACAAAGTAATATATATAGTTGAGTGTACACTGTAAAATATAATATTCTGAATTCATAACCAATGAAAGTAGGCCAATACTGGAGTTAATATGAATACTATGAAAATTGGACAAGGTGATTCCAATATACTTCCCATTTATTGAGTGGGGTATAACAAGTTCATAAAATACTTACCATCATGTGTTAGGAACAAATGGAAAGCAACCGACTTAGCTAGTGTTCCAAGGATTTCTAACACTGCTATCTGTATAGCAGTTGACTTGGCTTGCAGTACTACAGTTATCAAACTCTTTAATGAAAATGAAATGTTTGTGTTTATACTATACCATTCAATAACTCATTCAATAAATCATTTATATAATACAACCTTTTGAAAAAAAATCAGACTTAAAATCATTAATCATATACAGTCAAATAAAAGTTATCAGTACTAAGAACAAAGGTTATTCCCATAATATATCAATTTTTGGAGACTATATTTCACAGGTATAATTATTGTATAGAAAGTATCAAATCATCATGGTCTGTATTTCACTTTAAATACTTCAATTTTGTAGCATGACAGCAGAAAGTCTGTAAAAAACTCAGCTGGACTTGAAAGGCAAGAAAACAAATAAGTTTGGAAAGTGTTAAAATTCTTACTCATAGAGATTTGGAGCATGTACTCCTGGTAACTGGATTGGGGTAGCCTTTACTTCAGAGGTTGTCAAATCAACTGTGATTTGATAACGGGTATATTGTAGGTTAATTTGAAAATTGGACTAAAATGAAAACACTATAAGTACTGTTAGAATCAACATATCAAAGTACTGTCAGAATCAACAGATCAAAGAACTGCAAGAATAAACATATCAAAATATTGTCAGAATCAACATATCAAAGAACTCAAACTCAAAATATCCAACTTTTGTTGAAAACAAATAAAGTTTAGTTTTGGACCCTGACTGTGGACCTTGACTGGGACAGCTTGAAAAAAATGCTGAAAATAAAATTTCAATTACAAGGTAATTGGCAGCATATTTAAGAACCCAAAGATTTAAAATTACACCCAACTGATATAAGACATAAGCAATAATAAAAAGTATAAAAGAAGTCTTGTTTGATCCTGAATTCCTTATCTCTATCACCTCCAAAACCAGTCCCTACCTTCCTTTAGTGGTATGGAACCTTGCAGTACAATATCATAGAGATCCATATCCTCATGTTGTTGTCCAAAATTAAATATTTACAGACAACAACATGTTTGTTTGTTGGGGTTTAACGTCCGAGCAGCAATATTTCAGCTATATTCAGACGATGAACATGAAATTGATGATGAAATGAACATGAAATGATGATGAAAAGAAAAAGGGATGGAACACAAGGACAATGGGGTCGACAAACTTTGACTGCCACTGGAAATAGGGAGAGGTGGTAGGGTCGGACAATTTAGCCTCCTGTGGCGGAGCCCTATGGTTCCTACTCCGGGAGAATACCACAGTAGGGTTCTTTAACGTGCGAGGAACGTGGCATCTTTCCCAACACGATGCACCACTATGGTTTGCGGTCAGGTTTTCCGTATTATAGCCTGACAACCCCAGCATGTAACACGCCAGGGGTACCCCATTCCACCAACTGGGGCACACATCCCAGTTGCTCTGTGGGCAAAGCGCCCTAGCCCCTGGCTAGGGTTCTGAGCACTATTTAGTCGCCTTTTACGACAAGCTTAGCTCTGCTGCAGGCCTATTCTTCTAACACCCGGACCTGCACGGGGCGACAACAACAACAAGGATGACAACTTCTCCAAAACATCATATTGTATCTAACCTTTCATGGTTGGTTAAATCTATTACATACATAACAGACACAGTGTAATGCACAAAACTGGTTGAAAACATTATTATGTATAAATGTTGATTACATCTTTTTATGGTATGAACACTAATAAATGTGGAGCCTTTGTTTATACAAACCACTGAAGAACACTAATATTACCCCTTTTTTTCATACTAACCTCAACCGAGGAGTACTTCCACAAATGTGGAGCCTTTAAAGCAAGTTTGTTGAGATGTTTTAGAGCGACAAGTCTGACACTCTGACGAGGATCATCTGTAACATGTGTGATTAGCAAGTCAACTTGAGGCTGAATATCTACCAGTGATTGGCTGGCAAGTTTAGTCATTGTCTGTAATGTTTCTGCAACAAATTTCTGTGATGGGAAACTGGATAGTAGCTCTATACAAACCTGTCTAGCCTACAAACATAGAATACCATTTATAGTTCATACCATACTTAGTTTAAACATATTTATTCAGAAGAAAAAAAACAAGTACAATTAAAGTATTTCAATATAACAATACATAACAGAAAGGATGTGGTAGCAAGTGTCATCGGCAGTTTTATACTGACATTTTACGTATACATTCATACCATACTTATTGTTGTTAAAACTTTTAAAATTGATTTTATAGGTATTTTCAGCTGTTGACAATATTAACTCGGTATCAGTCACCATTTTTAAAATGGTCATAAATGTGGCTGTAACCTAAACAATGTCAAATTTTTATTATTATTAATACATGTATCTAGGTACTTAAGGCTGCATTTAACAATAATAAGCAATTCAGTTGACAACATGCATTTCAATTTAAAAAAATATAAAAATGTAAATTTTTATTTTTTTAGACTTTTGTGTAGTAAAATTGACATTGTGAATGGCAGTTGAATTTTCGAACAAATCTATTATGATGAAAGTAAAACAAACAAAAATAACCATCTTTAGTACACCATTGTGTCAAAAACTATTATCATCAATAGAAATGAAGTCATTGTAGCTCATATTATATAAAGTATAATCTATGAAGGTAGTTCTTATAACACTTGTTTTCAATGCAGGTTTTCTACAACAACATAGTTAATTTCACTTCAAAGTTGAAATATGCTACAGGTATCTGTTAGGTGAAAATTTAGTTTAGCAATTTTATTGAAAATGCAGCATGAAAAAGAAAATGAATTGAATAAAATAAAAAAAAATCATTCAGTTTTATGCTTTTTATCCGACTACTTCTAAAAAAGGAAGCTGTATCATCCATGTTTGATTACAATACAACTAAACTATGATTTGTTTAAACTTAAAAGATAAGTTAAATCAATGAGGTAGTAGACTATATATAATCAATCAAAACAAACAAAAACAATATATGCTAAATAGATAGGAATTTTATTGCCAAAACTTAATATGAAGTAACTGCTAGTTTTGTAAGGTAAGATCATCCTCAATATATAACTTATTACCTTAGATGATGTTTGTACATCATGGTACATATGTTGAAGTATAGGTATTAGATGTAACTTAAGGTCCACTGGGGTTGCTATGTCCTGTATCATCTCAGATAGTTTGTTACATATGCTGGCTGCAAACGAACTGCAACATACATTAGAAATTCATGCAAAAAATAGATTTCCATTTTATCTGTTAAATTTGTGCAATAATTGGTACTGTTTATCTACTTGTAACAATGGTAACATATTATCAATTATAACTTTCAAAATTTGGTCACATTTAATCCAAGACCTCAATAATATTCTATACAGGAATTTTCCTACAGGTCACATTTTATCCAAGCATAATCTTAATATTCCATAGAGGAATGATCCTACAGGTCACATCTTAACCTAGCATGACCTGAATAATATTCCATAGAGGAATGATCCTACAGGTCACATCCTAACCCAGCATGACCTGAATAACATTCCATAGAGGAATGTTCCTAATGGCCACATCTTATCCAAGCATGACCTGAATAATATTCCATAAAGGAGTGATCCTACAGGTCACATCTTAACCCAGCATGACCTGAATAATATTCCATAGAGGAATGATTCTACAGGTCACATCTTAACCCAGCATGACCTCAATAATATTCCATACAGGAATGCTCCTACAGGTCTCATCTTATCCAAGCATGACCTCAATAATATTCCATACAATAATGTTCCTACAGGTCTCATCTTATCCAAGCATGACCTGAAAAATATTCCATACAGGAATGTTCCTACAGGTCTCATCTTATCCAAGCACGATCCACATAATATTAACCAGTGTCGATTAGGCTCTAATGTTGTGAAGTTAAAAATCGTCAAAATGAATAAAAAGTCCATTTAATTTTGGGGGTAACTACAATACTGCCAAGTCAGAAACAGCCTTAGGAAAAACAAAGCTAAATTTTAGGTGCATGACTAGCTTTGTATCAAATATTTGTATAGTGCTTGAGATTTAAAGCAATATTAGCATTATCTGAAAATTTAAATTCAATATGCACAACTCCATTAGAAGATAAAAAAAGAAGTATACATATAATGTAACTGTAGTTTTAAATTTATGATTTATAATGATTTATGTCTATGATGTTATGCATAGCATTCACATAAATCTTCTACAGATAAACAGACAGTCATTGGGATCATTACAGGGCACCTGCCACTTTTCACTGTGAAGCCCTAATTATGAATACTTATATAGTTTTTCTTAGTTCTCTGAAAATGCTTGAATACAATTGAAAGAAACCAAACAGATATTTCAATGAAAACTTTGAATTAATGAACTGAACAAACTACAGGTAGATGTGTTTTAATTCATGACATTTCACATACATGCATTTCTGTCAGAGAAATCAAAGTATCTCTTTATCCATTCAGTTAGTTTGATCCAACACAAAATCCAATGTAAACTAGGTAGAATTTTATAGTAATTGAATGCAGACTAGGTTTTACCAATATCAAGTTTTCAATAAATAAATCTTTATTCAAATATGTACCTTGATTGTTCAGAAAACTTTTCTGCTGCAAAAACAGCAGCATCAACTTCAATTGCATCATGAGAATCTAAACTTCTGACAATACTGTGATGAACATTTTTCCTATGTGGGATAATGCTGGCAAGATTGGCCAAGGTCCTACAATGCAAAATGAAAAGTATCAATTACAGGATTCACTCACCCAGTCAACAAAAATCTAAATTTTCATCTATCATGGCTCATATAAAGAACAGCTATCCAACTTGAATCCTAACATACTTTTGTCATAAGGACCAATCATGGTTTACAAGCTACATGTATTAGCTAAAAACTATCAGCTTCAGTATTTTAAAGGCAATTACTTTAATAAGGTGTTACACATATTGGTTCCTTCATGGACTTTTGTAATAAGAATAAGAACACCAACTGAAAGTTTCTCTCAATTATAGGATACTAACCACAAAGAAATAATCATTTTTGGCCTTTTAAGGGCAAAAACTCAAATAAAGTCTTCAAGCAATTTTCTCTCCCATAATGATTTTGGTAAGCCTAGTCATAAGAATCATTTCAACAGCTGAAAGTTTCTTCCAATCTATTACATTTTTATAGTAATATCAACAACAAAAAACTATAAAAAATTGTGATTTTTTTGCCCGTCAAGTGCAATAACTCTAATAAGGAATTGTCATACACTTTCAACCTAATGCAGACTTTTAGCAAACTTTACAATCTAAAGAGGGTAAAGTCACATTTATTTTCCAGTTTTTGAGATATATGTAGAAATTGGTGACCTGCTGTCTAAAAATAGTCACAGCTGCAATGTTTTTGCTAGATCTATATTATCAACACAATTTTAAAAAAATGAAACCCAAGGATACTGGTGACCAAATTTGATAACAACCCAGTTGTTTCAGAGGAGAAGTCTATTTAAGTGACAGACGACAGACACAAAGTGATAACAAAGACTTTCAGTACCGGTAAACTAACATAAACAAGACTGGCCAAAGTACTCCAATGCAATAACAAAAATCAACAAGAATTTTAAGTCCTTTAAAAAAATGAAGATGGCAACATTGGCATAAGTCGTTTAAAAAAATGCAGATGGCAACATTGGCATAAGTCCTTTAAAAAAATGAAGATGGCAACATTGACATAATAAGTCCTTTAAAAAAAATGAAGACGGCAACATTGGCATAAGTCCTTTCATACAAACACAAACACAAAAGTACTAGAAATATTGTTTTTATACCTTAATTTTACAAAATGGGCATTAATGGAACATGATACCCGCCATGTAATGGTGCAAAAAGGGGGATGGCAAAATGTTTAAAATGGCTTAACTCGAAAACTACATTTTGGATTTTGCTGAAAATCTAACTTAACCTGTATTTTATGGTATTGCCTGTGTTAAGTTTCCAAAATATTCATTGATCTGTTTTCTACTATAGTTATCATCTGGAAACAGTATATGGATGGACAAACAGGCAGGCAATTTTTTTAGGATATAACATCATGCCTCACCACCAGGTGTAGTGGGGTATAATAATGAGATATTGCTGGAAAATATCATATAATCATGATTATTGAAGAATTGAATTTGTGGGTGATTTAGGCAAACAGAAAATGAATGTATTTTACCAATGAAACACAAAATGTCAGATAAAGTAATACATAATTTAGTTTTACAACTTCATGATGTCTAAAGAATTATTCAACAAACCTGAGAGCTAAGGCTCTTGCTGTACAGTCATTGCTATGTATCACTGAGAAAATCTTTCTGACAAATTCATCAATATTCAGAATCTTCTCCAAGTGTTTTTTACTTTGTTCTGACACTTGCAAAATGCACCATCGTAAAAAGTTGTTCCTGCAAAATAATTTAAATTTGTAAGACTATCTTTATGAATAAATTATTCCCCAGTAATAACAGCTGAACAAAAAAAGGAGAGGTAGACTAGTAAATGTCACCACTCCAGATATAGGTGGGACTATATGATGTCACCACTTCAGATATAGGTGGGACTATATAATGTCACCACTCCATTTATCATTGACTAACAGCAGAAATACTCATAATCCTAAAGGACTATTTAACATTGACTAACAGCAGAAATACTCATAATCCTAAAGGACTATTTAACATTGACTAACAGCAGATATACTCATAAGTCTAAGGGACTATTTATCATTAACTAACTGATATATGTAGATATCTGGGTTCTGATAATGCATATGACCTAAATAGTCAATCGTAACGAGCCCGGTGTCTGAATCAAAAATTGGGTAATATTACATAAATTCAATGCTATCCGATCATCTTTTAATGTAGGGGTAAACTTCCCATTCTCATACAAGCAAAAAAAAAACAACATAGACATGTGTATGATATTTTTAAAAGAGGCGCATATACCAATATGAAGTACTGAAATTACGAGTGCAAGAAGTCGCTAACAATATTAGGGCCTTAAAAATATGTCATAAGACATCTGAAAACCATATTATGCTAAACATATACATGTGATAATACTCACCCATTCCTAAAGATATCAGCAAGCCTTAAGAATGCAGTGTTAATCAAAATAGGGAATGGATACTTCTCAAATAAACCTGGAAATCTGACTATTGTTTCACACTGGACACCAATCTTAGGGGATCTCAAGCCTGTCAATAAAGACATATCAAACCCTGACCTTTTATTTAATTCAGTTTTGGTTAATGTTATTTAATTGAATTACATGTAGGGAAGTTAATCTACCTGCAGACATGTTGTGCAATGAGTTAGCCACAGAAAGCATGATCTATAACTGATTAGTGTTTAGATGTGTGATGAGTGAGGATTTATGCAATGTATATATTGCTGCTTGTTTACAATGTATATGTGAAATACATGCACATGATTAAGAAATCTATCACAATAGAATGGGTAATCACATCCAATAATGAAGACAATTTAATACATAAAATAGTATTAATAGTCTAACATTTGGACATAGAACACCTGAGTTAAAATAAAAAATACACATAGGGTGATTTGAGCGCCATCATCCTAAGACATTTGAGTGCTGAATTACCTGCACTTTGAGCTTAATTTACCTATGATTCTTACTTGAATTCACAAAGATATCAATTTATTAACATGCTTCAGGTACATACAAAATTGTAAGGTTGATGACAATATTGCTAATGGCCATTAAAAATTGAGTCAAACCTAAAACCTGAAAACATCAGCAGTGTTACAAAGATTATTTGTAGAGAAAGATGTTAATCCACCCAGCATTTTCAAAATCCAGAAAGGAAACACACAAATCATTGACAAAGGTGAATATCAAGACCATTATAAAACCTTGTATTGGCTAATGATGATCAACTAGATAAATCACAGGTGTTCCTATATGCGTGTGACCAATCTTTATGTTTTGAACTATCTATATTATAAATTCTACATTTCTTTTATTAAGAATATCTTGCTTGAAATCCTATTTCCACCCTGTTGAGAGTATGGGTAACATACATCTTTGTATTTCTGGTGAACAGAAGAGGTACTCTTTCATCCTTCCTATCTTATTTGATTTTTTGCTTAAATGTCCTATGCTAATTTTTATATCCGAAGATTTTGTCACTGAAACACCCTTTTCTCCTTGTTCTAATGTACTATCATTTTACTCAAATGCCCTTTGCACAAAGAAGTACAAAAATATGTATCAGATATACGATTATTACATGTGTCTTTCTAATTTCTTGGAAGGCTCCCAAAATTTTTGTCCCACCCCATTGCCTTCTTCATATTAGGCCCTATTCTATTCTATTTTTGACAGTGAAACCTTATACTGGTCAAGAAGAAATGTTGTGCCAGCTTATGGGTAATGCCTTCTTCATATTAGATGAATATCCAGGCTGCGAGTATAGAAACAAAATATTTATTGCTGTTTTGAATTTTTATCAAAGGCTTACCATTTTGACAAACGGAGTGGGTAGGATCTAATATGTGTAACCCATACCCATACCAGTACCAACTTTTCCCCGTACCCAAATATTGTTTTGATAAAATGTTCATTCTTATGGTATGTTAAGAACTGAAAAGTGCATGAGATATGGAAATTCATTCATAATCAAGAAAATGATGTACATTTTTTTTTTATATTTTTTGTTTAATCGGTTTTCTGAAGTCAAAAGGTCTATAATGTGTAACCGGAAGTTACCCAACTATTTATTGACTATTTCTTACTTTCCTGTCCAAATTTTACATTTTTCAAAAATTATAAAGAGGTTAAAACTTCACCTTAAGACTCTGGATAAAGTTTTGAAAGATATAATATTGTTTTAAAAAAGAAGTGATTGAATTTGGATTCTGTACCGTACCTAGCGTCAATCCCCGTACCAGCAAAGAATAGATATGATCTTATCCAAAATGAAAAACAAAATCTCATAAACATAGTCTGATTCGATTTTAATTATTGTCAATAAAAATTTTGATAATATTATGACGTTTTAAGGTCAAATATGCAATGAATTAGTACAGATAACAAAAAATACAAGACTTTGATTTTGCGTATGGGAATTTCGGGTTACACATTTTAGACCTTTTGAAAACAGAAAATCCAATAAAATCTATTTTTTTGACAAACATTTCAAAAATCATTAATTTTAGCTTAACCATCATGTCATTTTGTAAATGTGTACCAACTTTCAGCTGGAAATATCATGCAATAATGAAGAAATTGAAAAAGTAGTATTTGGATACAGGGAAAAGTTGGAATGGGTATGGGTAGGGGTTACACATTTAAGAAAGAAAGAATATCATTTAGCTAGATCCTTTAATCTCAATTTTCGCTATAAAGATGACGTATTATCTTTAAACAATCTTAATTTCAGGGATTTGATACATTGCATCTACCACAAAGAACTTGAGATAAATGATATTACAGATAATTCAGCCTCACATCTTGACGTACACTTAGAAATCGATGGTAAGGGATAGCTATTGACCAAACTTTACGACAAACATGAAGACTTTCATTCAGAATTGGCAACCTTCCTTTCAACTGTGGCAATATCCCTTCAGCACCTGCATATGAAGTGTTCATATCACAACTCGCGTTATGCCAGAGCTTGCCAAACCTACACAGACTTTTTGTATTGGGCTAGACTTCTATAAAGTAGACCTCTGGAACAGGGTTATGTTGCGACAAGATTGAAGTCATCACTACAGAAGTTTTATGGTCGTCATCATGAACTCGTGGTACGTTTTGGTGTATCCATTTGTGCCATGAAAACTGATTTGTTCAAAATGTAACAGTTTTCCTTTCCTTTTTCATCTACCCCGGACTTGACTTTTTATAAGCAACTCAGAAGGTGTTTCCAGAAAAGCAGAGGACGCTTACCCTACTGGTGCACCTGGTCCAAGCTCCCAGGTTTTAGTGGAGTCAAATTTGCTCATTTGCTTTTGTTACTTTGTATTATTTTAGTTACTTTAAGTTTTTTGTTGTGTATGTCTGTTTTCCATGTCTGGTCTTTGTCCCTAGATTACATTCCTTTCATTACCGCTAGAACCTTGGTTCCCTTGATTACTCTTAGACCATACCAACGGAGTGGGGTTAACACAGATTGAATTAAACTTGACTCTTGAGTCTTCTCTCAATTTTTATCGTGCTCCGAATGACGGGAAAATCTACCTGTTCAGAATTGGTGTAATTATAACGAATTACCTTTATCCAAATCAGAAAATGCCAAATTTGCATCTTGCTCCTGTTCTGTTGAAATGTTTTCATATCCATACGAGTTTTGACTGGGCGCCGCCATTTATTATTGAGTTCGATTTCAAAACTAAATTAATGCTATCAAACCCGGGTTGTTACCTATTTTGTAATGTATTTTTACTCACCAAGAGAGAAACTCGCGATAAGAATGTGTACATTTTCCCAAGCAAAGACGTTTATACATTTGAATCGTATTATATACATTTTTTTTTTAAATTTAATTGATAAAGGAATCGTGATCAGAATTGACAAAAACCATCGGAACATGTTTTTCATGAACTTAGCTATAATGGATAAATAATATGGGGGAACAAGCAAAACAGTTTCTAGCACTTTTAAATGGGATTACAAGACGAATATACCATGGAGAAGAAGAGTTATCAGACGATTTTCTTGCAAATCAAATTTACCCAGATAATCCCAAAGAAGAATCCAGTGCTTTGATTTCCAAAGCTACGATGTTGCTAAAGGTACATGTATAGCAGACACGCCCACTTTTGGCGTTTTGCTGTCGCCCTACTACGATTCGCCCTAATACGGTTAAGTGCTGACTTCATAGCTTCTTGTGCAGTCTGTAGATGAAAAAATGTAAATTGATTGCTATAGCACTGGTGATGGAAACTATTTTACTTGGTATAAGAATAGAATAGGATATTTTATTTTTTTCTAAATTACAGGGACCATAAAGATCATACAAATCAAATACAATGACACATTACACAATAGTATTCATATATCACTGTGGTATTCAGTGCTGGATATATTTTTTTGTTTTGACCACCAAGATATAGGGCATTTTAAGAGATTCAGTGGTGGTCAAAACAAGCCATAACAAACACTTTGCTATCAAATAGATGACTTTCACATTCACTTCCATTCCGTTTGTTTGTTTGTTTGTTTGTTGGGGTTTAACGTCTGAGCAGCAATATTTCAGCTATATTCAGACGATGAACATGAAATTGATGATAATATGAACATGAAATGATGATGAAATGAAAAAGGAATGGGACACAAGGACAATGGGGTCGACAAATTTTGATTGCCACTGGAAATAGGGAGAGGTGGGTAGAGTCGGGCAATTTAGCCTCCTGTGGCGGAGCCCTATGGTTCCAACTCCGGGAGAATACCACAGTAGGGTTCTTTAACGTGTGAGGAACGTGGCATCTTTCCCAACACGATGCACCACTATGGTTTGTGGTCAGGTTTTCCGTATTATAGCCTGACAACCCCAGCATGTAAGAAGCCAGGGGTACCCCATTCCACCACCTGGGGCACACATCCCAGTTGCTCTGTGGGCAGAGCGCCCTATCCCCTGGCTAGGATTCTGAGCACTATTTAGTCGCCTTTTACGACAAGCTTAGCGCTGCTGCAGGCCTATTCTTTTAACACCCGGACCTGCACGTGGCCACTTCCATTCCGGAAAATGTCTTCAATTACATGTATATTTAGGTCAACTGGGGTCAGCAGGCGTAAGGATGGGTGACATTGCAATGGGTGCCAAACAACAGAAACTTGATTCAATTACTCATGCTATCAGGAATTTAAAAAGTTTACATATTTTATAGAAGCATTTCTGATATTTTAATGTTCGGAGACATATTTCCACATAACTATTGCTGTTCTTGTAGATTTAAAATCGTATATCCTTATTTGTTTTCATTTTTTGAATATCTGGCAGTTTCAATTCTTAATGAGTGAACACTGATCTTTATATGTAGACTGCCCTTTTTTAAATCATTGATATCTTAATATTTTACTTTTTGAAAACAATCTTTAAGTGAAAAGTAGGCAACAATTTGCCTTTGTCATTGTTCATTGTTTGATATTTGAGATGACTCCAGTATTTAAGAAAACTGTCACACAATTTATTTTTCACTAACTTACATAAAGTACCAAGTTTCTGATTAAAATTTGGTAATTTAATTTCTTTTTATATAAAATCTATACAAAATGTACTGGAAAACCATGTGCAAAGGGGATGACCATTAGATACTTTGGGGGGGACCTGGCAGATTTTGAAAATAAATAATCTGTCTCCGATTATTTAGGAAATAAATAATCTAGCCTCATCATACCAGAAAATAAATAGTCTAACTTGGAAAATTGCTAGAAAATAAATATTCTGACCTTGGCTAGTGAATTGAAAATAAATATTCTGATCTTGGCTAGTAAATTGAAAATAAGTATTCTGACCTCCACAAAACCTTTTAAATAAATTTGGCTTGCTACACTCACCATAGTTTCATAAATTAGAAAAGTATACATGTTTAAATACTCCACAAGTTTTATACAACATCTTAATAGTATCCAGTGGCAATATTAAATACATGTACATGTACATAAATGACTTTACTGTCAAAAAGCCAAGAATTTTGTGACTCAGTTATTTGAGTGTCTAACTCTTCCTGGGACAGCATGTGTGAACAAACTTAACAAATGTAGGTATCATCATGTAGCCCAATGTCTCAACTTTACAATGGTTCCAAGAAAGTTGAAGTAACACTTAGGGTTTTTGGGTAAAATGAAAAAAAAAAGTTACCCCTACCCCACCGCAAAATCGCTCAAATTTACATATTTTTCCATTTCAAAACCCCTAGAGTATTTATGCTTCAGTAAAAAATGGCTAATTTTGTACTTGGAAAAGTTCAAATATTTATTGCTAAAAAACTATATTAAGGTACAATATCACATAAAAGTTTGTTTAAACTACAGTATTCTGAAAAAAAAAAATGACAATAATGGGTGATTAGAAGAAAATCTGAAATTCTAAAAATTCCCATATTTATGATTTTATAGTAATTGTAACCCCAAAAAGAAAATCTAAGGGCCTGAATTGATCAGATATGTTTGGGTAATATTTTTTGAAAATAAGTTTTTCATGGTTTTTATAAGTAGAAAATTAAACTATCCTTCAAATGACACCAAATTTGAGATGTTTTAGTTAAGCAATAACTTGTAGAGTCGAACTTATGTGACTTTTTACGAAAAAAAATCGAAAATTCCCATTTTTTGCATTTTTTGATAAATTCTTACCACAAAAATAGCCAAAACTTATCAAAAGTACCCCAGAAGTATTAATTGTGATAATACTAACAGAAAATACCAAATAAGCCATACTTTACTGAAGCATAAATACTCTAGGGGTTTTGACGTGGAAAAATATGTCAATTTAAGCGATTTTTTGGTGGGGTAGGGGTTCATTTTTTTTCATAATACCCCAAAACCCTAAATGTTACTACCACTTTCTTGGTATTATTGTAAACCTGAGATATTGGGCTACATGATGATATATAGATATATGTCAGTTTATTTCATTTTGTTGAAAGAAGAAGTTCGGAGAATAAAAAAAATGTTAAATATTGAATTTTGGCTTAAAGAGAATATAAAAAGTAGCAAAAAAATACAAAAATGCTTCAGTTTATTTTTTGGGCGACAAAAAGATTCATTAAAGAGAGGTATAATGGTACCTGAAAATCATATTTAGGTTGATGAGTTGGGGTGCATGGAGGGTTATCTCAGCCCATGTTCTACAGTTGAATATTGCAATTGTAGATTTCATTCATTTACTTAGATATGCGAACCTATCCCCGAAAAAGTCACTTGTGACATTTCCCACTAAATTGTAGCACATTTCAGGTCAAGGAATGCCACCTGTCAGATATAGTGGAGAATGTGCCTTGTATAATAGAGAATGAACTTCATTTAATAATGTCTTTAATGAATTTATTAAATTTCTGATTAGTTTATACGCCATAACCTAATTTGGGTCCATTTATGATGAATAATCCGCGAAGCGGATTATGTTTCAGCGTAAACGGACCCAAGTTACGTTATAGCGTATAAACTAATCAGAAATCGAATACATTCATTATATTTTAATACAAAAATTTTTAAAAATGATGTACCCATCACTTTTATTAACACTGAGTAAATAGCAACTTCAATTTTCCCGCCGTGTAGTAATTCTAGTAAACAAATTGGCCGCCATTTTAAAATCAGCAGCAAGACGCTGTCATTTCATCACTGAGAAATGTTCAGTTATTTTCCAAAATTGAAGACTGAGTTATTAAAGAAGGAATTTGACATAAACCTGCGGACATAAAGTTAGTTAATAATTTATTGACACAAAAACGTTTCAACGTTACAATGTGACTGAAAACGTTGTTTCGGATGTTGACAAACAAAAAGTAGTTCCGTAAAAGGTGGGCGTGGCCTAAATAGCAAGTTATTTTATACAACTGAAACAATGTTGATTTTTGCCAACAAACCAATCAAATGGTAGGATTCTCATCAAATTAAAATATTTAATAATAAACATAAAAAGTAACACATTCTTTGATATAGAACCCAGACTAAATATTTTGGTAACCCGGATATTCAAGGTTATGATGAAAATAAATAATCTGGCTGGAAATAAAATTTCTGACCTGAAAAAAATTGTCAGGCCCCACCCCCCTTAAAATCTAATGGTCGTCCCTTAAGACAGATGTAGCTGTTTATTACACATAAAGGCATCATAGATAATCCATCATTCAAACTTTTTTTGTCTATGACATTGAAAGTATAAAATTAGTTTGTTCAACAAAATAGAGTTAGAAATAGTACCTGCCCGTCAGCTCAAGACTGGCTATTTTTTGGCAGGGTTGGCTAGTTTTAGCAAAAATTTATATAGCTATATAGTAAATATATTGAAAAATTGTATTCAGGACTGGCTAGAATTTGACTGAGTAACCTTTTTTGCAGATACTGTCAAGTGAACATATTTGCAGTTTCAAAAAATTATTAGCATCATATAGTGTAAAACATTAATTTCATAGGTATTATTTTTCACTCTTTTCTGTCCATCACGAAAATAGCGAAAATTAGTACATCATGATATTAATATGTTTTCAATTACTGAGTATTAAAAAAAAAGAACTAATTACTAGTGTTAGATATTGGCATCAAAACTACACCTGGCTGTATCACAAGCATTGACTGTCAATTACAGTAAAATGACAAGAATGATATATATATGCAATGCATTTTGTATGTACATGTATTAACTGGCAAGTAACACAATGGTATAAACAGTCAAATCTAACTGTGTCACATTACTTTTTGTTTATATATCATAGATATTGATTAGTTGGTGTCGTAAATATAACTTAACTAGTACTAATAAAGAGCTTCGCAAAGCAAAGCATATTGAATTTATTTTTTATTAGATTCCTCATGAAAATCCCTGTCAGTCTTTTTCAATCAGATATATATCTCTTACAGCTTCTTAATCATAGTGATGGAAGGCAAAGGACTTTGATTAGCATCCTTTAAGCAGAACTTCTTTCGCCTTTGATTGAATTGTAAATTTTGTGCAATATTGTGTCTATTAAAACCACTTGTTGTGCCAAAATGAATTAAGTCACTAATATTTTGTCTGGTGACTGTCACTTGCCCCAAGTGAACAGAGTACATTTTGTGGTCATATCATGCTGCACTCCCTGAAGCTTTTTATTAGCCTAATTTCTTGTCCATTTTGGAATCAAATTAGTGGTAAGGTTGAAACATACACAACTGGGAAATCTGTATGAGTTTTAAGGTATTCTTATTACAGCCCCTTGAAAATGCTAATTAAATCTATGTCATTGATTTTGAAGTCCTAAGGTCAAGAAAAAAGTGTGTTTCCGGTAACATGCTACAAAAAAAAATTGGGTTGGAAGGTAAGTTTTATATTTTATTTTATTTTTCTTTGTTTGTTATGACATCGGTTTCCACCATTCTCAGTGAGCCATGAATTTCCATAATTTTTTCTTGTCTGTTCCAAATCAGTTATGCAAATAAATTTTGTCTACCCAGGTATGCAGTGAAACAGTAAGAAAAAACATTGTTTTGAAGAAAAATCTTTGTTTTTCACAGAATTTGACCTTCACAGTATGTTTTTGACATGTTTTGAACAACCGATTGTGTCTCTACCAATTAAATTGTCTTCAAAGCTGCAAATCATGAAAATTTTCCATCAGCTGTTGAAACCTGTAATTGAAAACAGGGACGGTCGGTCTTTGTCACTTTTTTTTTTTTTTTTTGAAAATTGAATAAAACAAGTACTATCTTTTAAAAAAGATAGTCAGTGAGTAAAATTTTGTTCTTTTTACTTCTAAGTTTCTACATTTCTTGCAAGAAAATAACACATGGCACGCAATTACAAATTTTCGATATTGTTTTTTGAAGGCCACTTGGTTAGCAGTATTTGGCCAATCGGGAAACAGAATTGTGATCAGGTGATTTGGGTTTCCATAGAAGAGCCTCCTTTAAGGTCAAAGGTCAAAGCAAAACTATACCGACTGTGTTGGAAAAAATTAGTGTTGAGCAGTAAAAAAAAAGGGTTTGTCGAGTTACTGGAAACATGGATTTTATTTATATCAGCTTAAGGCAAGTAATCACTTACTTGATCCAACAAGAGACAAGACCTTAGACAAGTGACTTAATATATTTTATGCTTAATCTTTGTTTTATTTGTTCCAGAATATGGTCTCTGCAGATATGGACTTTAATCAGTTGGATGCATTCCTGGTATCACAAACAAAGAGGAGAGAAAATCCAATAACAGAGGATCAAGCTCAAGTACTGCGAAAATTCTGGAAAAACAATAAAAATAAAATTCATGACAGTATTATATCCAAAACAAAGTGGAATAACACATTACAGAATGTACTATGGAGGATTGATTTAAAATCCCAAGCTAGAAATACAGAACAAATGAATGAATCATCTGCAATCATGGAATTCCAAGTCAATTATCCTGAAAAAGTAAGAGAAGTACCTCTAAGCTTCCCTCAAGCTTTCTTCTGTTATCCAAGGATTTTTAATTGATTGTATACACAGTAACAAATTTGTAATTGAAGATTGAATTACAAGTCGTATGATGTGGTCTTCATTACTACTTATATAATTTGTACTTCATTGCATGAAGTGTTTTATTTGTTTTTAAAATCTGCTTTTACTTCATCAAAAATACGAAAAATCTCAAAGCTCCATTCACCAAAAAGTAAACAGATCTTTAAACTATTATAAATAAAGTAAAGTTTGAAGTGAATCAGACAATGTGACATGTTAACAAAAACCACATTTTTCATGAAAAGTATGGAAATATCAATAACTCTAGAAAGAAAATCCTAAACTTCAACAAAAAGTATATAGACTATTAAACTATTGAAACAAACAAGGGTATAAAGTTTGAATTAAATTCCACTAGGCATTTTCAAGATATTGCTCTATGTGTAAAACTTTGCCTTTCCCCACTTTTTAATGAAGACCAATAACTCTATGAAACTTAATTACAATCTAAAACTGAAAATTAAATTTTCTTAAAAAAATGTACACTGACCTTTTGACCATCATAAAGAATTGTGTGAAGTTTAAAGTAAACAAAGCATTATCACATTGCACATTGCAGTGTGACATGTTTGCACTGGGCAGATAGTTATTTGTATAAATATGTCCCATCAATGTTTGAACAGTTTGATTTTTTAACTTTAAAACTGGACTAAGACCGTTTCTGAAAATGTTGTATAGCCATGGTTTAACTTAAAGAGGTTCTAAAAACATTTTGAAAGCATTTCCAACATTTTACAGTGTCTTGGGTACTCAGTTTAACTTATAGTAATCATCAATATATTCCCTTTTTCATCAGTTTTTTGTCGAACACGATAACAAAGCATGATACCTTTGCTTACTTAGTTAATAGGGCATGGTTTGCCAGGGGAGTGAGTCAGGCTCTTTGATAGCCTCTTGTTTCAATAAATGTTAAACTCAGAATTAAAACTGACAAAACCTTTTCCAAATTAGTTTCGATATAAGTATATGTCTCATACTAATTTGCCAAAATGTGTACTATTTTGTTGAAATATGCAAAAAATTTGCAAAAATATGATAAAATTATTACAAAATTAAGCTTAATACACAACATTTAAAAGATGAAATGGAATTAATTGTCTCATTTACAGTTTTTGATATTGCCCTGTGCAGGTCCGGGTGTTAAAAGAATAGGCCTGCAGCAGAGCTAAGCTTGTCGTAAAAGGCAACTAAATAGTGCTCAGAAACCTAGCCGGGGGCTAGGTGCTCTGCCCACAGAGCAACTGGGATGTGTGCCCCAGGTGGTGGAATGGGGTACCCCTGGCATGTTAGATGCTGGAGTTGTCAGGCTATAATACAGAAAACCTGACCGCAAACCATAGTGGTGCACCATGTTGAGGAAAGATGTCACGTTCCTCGTATGTAAAAGAACCCTGCTGTGGTATTCGATAGGAGTAGGAACCTTTGCGCTCCGCCACAGGAGGCTAAATTGCCCGACCTTACCCATCCCCCCTTTTTCTAGTGGCAATTGAAATTTATCGACCCTCTTATCCTTGTGTCCCATCCTTTTTTTTCATTTCATCATCATTTCATGTTCATTTTATCATCCATTTCATGTTCATCGTTTGAATATAGCTGAAACATTGCTGCTCGGACATTAAACCCCCACAAACAAACAAACAAACATTTTTGATATTTGTAATTAATTTATAGCATTTTTACATTTTGTTCTAATATATCTTATTTTCAAATTCAATTAATTTTCCATTTGAATATTAAACCTACCAGAATCTTTTACCTATTTACTTTCTCATAATTATCAACAGTTACAATTCAAATATACAAATGTTGATAATAAAACATAAATCGCATGTGAAAACAATTGTACATATATTGAAATTAATCAAACTTTACAATTAACACAATGTGAAAAATACTAACTCTACTAGCTTAGATTCAAGATTTGTTTTGAAAAGTTATGTTGATATGAAATGATGTGATCTGTTAAGTATAAGCATTATAAATAGAAGGTTCTGTTGGTTTTGAAGCATTGAATCCAAGTATGGCAAATTACTTCAGTACATCTAGAATGAGTTTGACAGAGAAAGTTTGAATTTAAGAGTTTATTTAATAAATATTGCATATACATACATATATGACACCAATAAATTTGGTACAGACTATACACCTTCATTGGTCAGTGAACCCTTTGTCTTTTTTGTTTATATAAATGATTGATCATTGATAATCAGGTGGTTCAAACTAATTAACTTGGGAAGCATGAAGTGGGTGATGTGGAGTCTCGTGTTTAGTTTTTTTTGTATTTTTTTGTTTATTTTTGTTTTGTTTTGTTTTATTTTTTATATACATATATGGTATTCTTTTATTACAGAAATCAGAAGTGGTCAGATTTGAGATGGATGAGGAAAAGTTGGGTGAAGTTTTATCACAAATGAAGAATATAGAAGCAGAAATTAATAAGTTTTGTCAATAAAGATCCTCTTTATAAAAGCTGTTTTCTTTGACAAACAAAAAAAAAAACATCCCAAAATTTGCCCTGGTGAAATTTTCAGCAACTGACATATAAGTATCCAATGAAAAAAGAGGATAAGGTTCTGAATATTTAATGAAAGACTTAATGAATGTCCATAAAAATGATACCATCCGTATTAAAATTGACATTCTTATTAAATATTACATATAAAAGAAATATCCCAAGGGCTCAAACAACAGTGATTAGATGGTACAAGATTGATTCACTTATAGTCAAATTTTTGTCTAAATACCAGAAAAAAAATGCTGCTTTCTGGTCTCTTTTTGGTCTATCATTGATAACTGATTCAAGTCACAACTCCAAAATCAATCTCTGCCTTCCATTTGTGGTATCGGACATTGTGGTGCAATTTCAAAGAGACCCATCTGTCAGGACATCATAAAAATATAACGAGAATAGTTATGGTGAATATGTCGAAGAGACAACAACCCCGCCTGGATAAAAATGTCAACCCAAGGACACCTATTAGTCTTCAATGAACGACGAGGAAACCCTCATACCACAGGGCAAACTGCAGCTGGCCCCAAAACAGCATTATACACATCGAACTCATTTTTGGCCCCTCATTCCTAAACGGTTTGGATTTGTCACAACCCCACTTCCATCTCATGATATTATTTCAAAGGATTATTCCTCGAATGTCAACACCCTTGATTTGCCAAAAAATGACCTGTTAAATATTTATTTTATAAGTGGGAGATACATTGGAGAAAACTTGAGACTTGTATACGATATTATGAAATATACAGAAGAACATGAAATTCCAGGGCTTTTGTTATTAATAGATTTTGAGAAGGCCTTTGATTCTATTTCCTGGGATTTTTTACAGACTGTTATGAAATTTTTCAATTTTGGGGACAGTATCATAAATTGGGTCAAAGTATTTTATTGTAATATTAAGTCAGCAGTAATACAGTGGGGACACTTATCAGATTTTTTTAATATAGAGCGGGGTTGTCGACAAGGTGATCCACTGTCTCCCTATCTTTTCATTTTATGCGCTGAAATTCTGGCAATAAAAATTAGAGGTAATAAAAACATTAATGGACTTCACATTACACAAATTGAACATAAACTGTCACAATTCGCAGATGACACTTCATTAATTTTAGACGGAACTGAAAAATCTTTACAAGAATCATTGTTAGAATTAGATTGGTTTGCTGGAATCTCAGGTTTGAATATTAATTTCGCCAAAACCCAAGTAATTTGGATTGGAAGTAAAAGATATTGTGAAGATATCTTGTGCAAAAACAAGAATCTTACTTGGGGTGAAACATCATTTAAGCTCCTTGGTCTGAATTTTGATGTTGATCTAGATAGAATGATTAAACTGAACTATGACGAAAGACTTGTACAAATTAAAAACTTAATAAATCAATGGTCAAAAAGAAACCTTACAGTCATTGGTAAAATAACAGTTGTAAAAACACTTATATTGCCTGTGTTAAATCATCTTATTATTTCATTACCTAACCCAAGCAGCGATATTATCAAAAAAATTAATGACATGATTTTTACATTCATATGGAATTCTCCTATCAGTAGAGTAAAGAAAGATGTGTTGCAAAAAGAGTATCAAGATGGGGGTCTTAAAATGATTAATCTGTTTTCATTCATTACAGCTTTAAAAACTACTTGGATAAGACGAGCTTTTCAAAATAATTCAAAGTGGCTAAGTATCTTTATGTCATCTTTAGATTCTGAAAAACTGTTTAATTGTGGGGATGGATATGTACAAAATGTTCAAAAAAACTTAAAAAATAAATTTTGGAAAGATGTTCTAAATTCCTGGGCAATGGTCTTGGAGAAAGAAAAACATGTAGATTGTGAGTTCTTTCTTGCCAATCCAGTTTGGTATAATAAATTAATTAAGATTGGTGGTGAAACTGTTTTTTACAAAGATTGGTTTGTCAATGGTGTTCATTATATAAATGATTTAATAAATGATGATGGATCAAATCTTTCTTTGGAACAGTTACAACACAAATATGGAATCAATATTAATTTTATGAAGTATAATAGTATAATGTCGGCAGTAAAACATGCTGCTAAAGCTTTCTTTGTAGGAAACTGTAAATTACAGCGTCCATTTATTCCATCTTTTTTGCAAACTGTTTTAAGAAGCAAAAAGGGCTCAAGAGATATGTATAAAGTACTAAACCAAAATGATTCTACTCCAAAAGGACAACTTAAGTGGACTGAAGTACTTGATAACGATTCTTTGAATTGGAAAAAGATTTTTGTGCTACCATTTACAGTCACAAATAATACGAAATTGCAATGGTTACAATACAGAATAAACCATCGTATAATAGCCACAAACAAATTTTTATTTAAAATAAATGTTATCAATGATTCTGCTTGTACATTCTGCAATGTAGAACCAGAAACTATTGAGCATTTATTTTGGAATTGTGAGTTTGTACAAAATGTTATTAGTGAAATTGATAATTGGTTTTTGATACATGGCATAAGCATACCATTAAATAAGTTAAATTTCATTTTTGGAAACACATCATATACTTCCAAGGGAGAACCATATAATATTATAATTTTAAATATCAAACAATATATTTATAACACACGCTGTTTTAAACAAATGTTATCTTTAACTGCTCTGAAAGAAAAACTTAAATACATGTATAAAATAGAAAAAATGTTATCTGTAAAAAACAAAAGAGTTGAACTATTTAACAAGAAATGGCAACAATTCCAAAATGTTTTAACATAATTGTGTCAATATTGTAAACAGGACAACAACTTATTCATTTAATTTTTTTTCTCTTCTTTTCTAAATCTTTTCTATATGCTATCCCTAGTTCCTTTTTTATCTTTCTGTAGCTCATTCTTTTTCTATAAATTGAAAAACACCAATTTTTGAACATTTATATATACATATTGTGTTAAAAGATGATTATGATGTATAATTGTGTAATGTATTGTATGTATATTGTATGTTGAAAATTTTGGGAAAAAAAAAAAATATTTATTTTAGGAATAGGGGTAAATTGTTGAACAACCACATATATTAAACATATTAATTAGGGTAAGACGTAGGTTATCCAACGTAATATTAAGTCCTTTTCTACAAAAGTTACACATACCTTTTGACTGTTTGATAAACAGGCGCACATTTTATATAAAGGACATTCAATTGAATAATGGATATTGTCTTCAAATTGCACGAGGTAATTATATTAACCATTGCTTTATGAGATCTACATTGGTGTCAGTATACTTATTGTTCACTGTCCTTCATAGTAGCATTCCGGGCCTTTACAACTACAAATTTCCTCAATTGTACTTTGGAAAATTGAAAAGGAAGAAGAATTTTGTACAGAAAAATCAAGTTCTATACGAATACAGTTGACAATATGAAAAGGTTTGCATAAAAGATAGGATCTTTGTTAAAACAATTAACAGTGCATGAGGGGCATGCAGTTATATAACGATTAGACATAAACAAAAACTTATATACACAGGCAATGAAAGATAATAGCTTACTGTAATCAAGCATCGCTCATACTTAAAAGTAGTAATTGAAGACGTAAATAAATGGCTTAGATCAACGCGTTGTTACTACGATGTGAACAGATAATGAAGATATATACATATAAGAGGTCTAAAGGGGTGTGGAAACTCTACCATCTTACTTGCTTATTGCATTACTATATAGACATACATGTACAGCATGCACTACTAGGATCAACAATGATGCATATACACAAGTCTAAAGTCAGAGGGACATTCAAAATTATTAAATTCCGCTACAAATTTGCAGCATCGCATCGATTTCTAAGATATCTTGACTTGACTGAGGTTTTAAGATTATAAGTGCTATCAAAATTGACAAGCCCCACAGTTGGATCATCCGTTTAAATTTTTTGAGTCTCTGTTTATATTTAATTCCATAATATCAAAATTATTTCCAGAGTACGATAAGATATCATCAGCCATCCTATCACACGCAAAACTCAACAGGCTATCTCAAATACCATTGATATAAAGAAGGAATAACAAAGGTCCCAATACAGAGCCATGAGGTACTCCAGCCTTGACCACATTTGGGTTTAATAATTCATTATTAATAACAACTGCTTGGGTTCTATTTTTTATGTAATAATTTAACCATTCGAGTAAGTGTCCAGGTATTTCATAGTCTTGCAGTTAGTCCTTAGTGGCATACCCTATCAAAAGCTTTTGAAATAGTGCAAACTATTTGAATATTTGAGTATTGTTCCTCCAACTTTTGACACCCAGTATGAAATTAGATTTCTATAAGATGAAAAACTGTAGAGTAACCTCTGACTGATATGTTATATAAGAAACTGTTTGACTAACTAAGGGGGTTATTAACGTCCTTGACTACCCTGTCGGGTCCCGCACGGACGTTCTTGTAGAATTGTATTTATACTTGTTAATTGCACGTTCGATGACTTTGGCTACACGAATTAATAGTGAGGTAGTCCTATTATTTTCTGGGTTTTGGGGGGATGGAGACTGGCGAATTTCCATTAAGATAGGAATTTACATTTTCTTTATGAAAAAAAAATAAATATGTAAATAAGGGAGCAACCATTTGATTTTAATGGGAGGCTAGGATTAAATTTGAAAAAAGGCAGTATAGTAGCATATGGTAAAAAATCCATGATGACCATTCGGGTTAAAAGGCAGGATGCGTCTGTTGAAAAAAAGTTTTTGTAAACACTTTAATGTAACAATTATTTGTCACATATTTGTATATGTATCATGAAAAAATCTAAGACAGGCTGGAATCAAAAAAGAAAAGTCAGGATAGTCTTAACACAAAAAAAAAAACATCCAGGACGAAAAAATTGATCCTACCCCCCCATAAAAACCAAATGGTTGCTCCCTAAGGGGTATACCTTTGGTATCTAAAGAATATAAAAATAGGAGATGTTGTGTGATTGCCAGTAAGTCATACAGTCGTCCACCAGAAGCCAAGCAACGAACAATTGAGCTCACGGTATTCAATGATGGGCAAAACCCATACCTTAAAGCAAGCTGTAAAAAAAAACAAAATAAATGAAGTGGAACTATTCTTAAAAGACGAAAATGTACCAACCCTAGGGTAAAAAATCGAACATCAATGAAAAAAAAAACAAAAAAAACTACACGGCAACCACTGGACTAAAAGTTCCTGTTCCACACATAGTATGTGGCGAGGTTAAATATGCTTGAGAGCGCTCAACCGGCTAACCTTGACTCCACAGACTCTTTAAACCAGTTTGTGTGAAAAGTCAAGATGAAGAAAAACGATCATTTCTTCCACTACCGTTTGTCAACAAAGGTATAGGTGCAATTAATTCACAAAAACGTCACCAACAAAATTCCCCCATATTCCAAAGCCAAATCCATACCAATTATTTCATACACCCATTGCATCCAAAATTTTCAATTTTTAAAGGCCATTGCAGTACCTCGAGATTGAGGACTTCAAGGCTAAACCACCTTGCAAAAACTCTCCATTCAAATATGGTCTTTCTGGTCACGTCGTTACGGGAGATTTAACCATGATCAAAAACGAATATCTGCGTAATATCCTTTCTAATGGTCCCTAGTACCGTGAACCACGCTCCATAAATTGGAATTATAACTTTAAAGTTCTTATGGATGCCGTCGAGGACTATGCAAGAAAATGGATAAAACGAGAACAAGAAGACATTGATTCTCTGTCAAAGTGGTTAAAGGCCGTGAGGTCTTTAATTTTGAAACGAATGAAAGTTTTAAGAAGGTCAATGAGTGCCAAAGCTACATCAGTTTTCAAAGACCCTGACGTAGCAAACACATTGTCTACTATACATGAAAAATATGTTGTCGTACCAGCACACAAAGCCCAAAACAACATTGTTTTTGTCTGCAAAACGTTTTACATCGACGTAGAAAATAATAGCAGTGATAAGACCTATACTGCTACCAAACTCTCCAAAGAAGAGATTGTGGAAAACCATAAATCTGTGCTATCCTCTTTTGGTCTCTCTACCAAGGACGATGATTGTAATTTACCGTCTATGTACTGGATTCCTAAACTCCACAAGAATCCATAGGAACAACGTTTCATAGCTGGATCTGCAAAATGTACCACCAAACCTCTTTCAAAACTTTTAACTTCTATACTCACAACTGTCAAAGGGGGTCTGCAGTCCTACCACAACACTTGTTACTCCCATAGTGGTATGAATTCAATGTGGATCCTGAAAATTTCGAAAGATCTTTTGGAGACAATCAGTTCAAGACTATTATCAGAATATAATAGCATTAAAATCTATGATTTTTCAACACTGTACTTCTATTCCCAATACTCAGTTGAAATCCTGACTTAAAAACATACATCGTTGTATTTCCAAAAAAGATGGTACACCTAGATACAAATATATAGTTCCTGGTAGAGATTCCTCATACTTTGTAAGAAATAATCCCAAATCATCTTCCAAATATACAGAGAAAGATGTTTATAAAATGCTGGAATTTTTAATCGACAACATATTTGTCCAGAGTGATGGACGTGTCTTTTAAACGAACGGTCGGCATTCCATTGGGAACAAATTGTGCTCCTTTACTTGCTGACCTATTCCTTCACTCTTATGAGGCTGACTTTATAGTTGATTTGATCCAAAAGAAAGAATATCGTTTGGCTAGATTCTTTAATCTCAGTTTCCGCTATATAGATGACGTGTTATCTTTAAACAATCCTAATTTCGGGGATTTGATACATCGCATCTACCCCAAAGAACTTGAGATAAGGGATACTACAGACACTGTAAGGTCAGCCTCATATATTGACCTACACTTAGAAATCGATGGTAAAGGAAAACTATTGACCAAACTTTACGACAGACGTGATGACTTTTCATTCAGAATTGTCAACATTCCTCTCATCTGTGGCAACAACCCTTCAGCACCTGCGTATGGAGTGTTCATATCACAACTGATACGTTATGCCGGAGCTTGCCGAAACTACGCAGACTTTTTGTATCGCGCTAGAACTCTAACAAATAGGCTTCTGGAACAGGGTTATGTTGCTAAAAGATTAAAGTCATCACTACAGAAGTTTTATGGTCGTCACCATGAACTCGTGGATCGTTATGATGTATCCATCTGCACCATGAAAACTGATTTATTCAACGGGTCACAGTTTTCCTTTCCTCGTTGATCTACCCCGGACTTGACTTTTTATGAGCAACTCGGCGAGTGTTTCTAGAAAAGCAGAGGACGCTTACCCTACCGGTTCACCTGGTCCATGCTCCCAGTTTTCAGTGGAGTCCGATTTGCTCATTTGCTTTTGTTACTTTGTATGTATGATTTTAGTTACTTTATGTTCCTTGTTGTGTATGTCTGTTTTCCATGTCTGGTCTCTGTCCCTGGATTGCATTCTTTTGATTACCGCTATAACCTTGGTTCCCTTGATTACTCTTGGGCAGTGGTGGGAAAATACAACAACAAAACAAACCATAAAAACTCCCCGAACTCGGACTCATCTCCTGAGACCGACACAGAACCCTAACATCTCAAACGGGGCAAAAGACAACAAGACGCATCCACCTCGAAAGAGCACCAGCCCCTCTGCAAGCCAAGGAATTTATTACCTATTTATTAATATCAATAATATAATACATTTATTCACATGTTAATAAATAAATATTGACATCAATAAATTATTTATCAACGCGTTAATAAATATTTATTATATTTATTATTATTTATGTTAATAATTAATTATTGATATCAATAAATTTCACGATTTATCAACACATTAATAAAAAATTATTAACATGTTATTAAATAATTTATTGATATCAGTAAATATGTGAATTATTAGCATGTTAATAAAGAGGTTGCCACTATAGGTGGATTAATCGTGGTCAGAAAAAGTGTTTGTGATTTGCTTATTTTATTGGATATTGCCCGGCATGCATAATCCGAAATAAGATTAAATAACTCGTTAATCAATATTTATTAACATTTTAATAATTCATTCAATTTATTGATATCAATAAATAATTTATCAACATGTTACTAATTCATCTATTTATTGATAACAATAAATAATTTATGCACATGTTGATAAATATTTATTAACATGTTATTAAATATTTATTAACATTTTAATAAATATTTATAAACATGCTATTAAATATTTATTTATATCAATAAATGGGGAATAAATTCCACAACGGCTTGTCATATCACATAACAATGTTACGCGGGATTCGTTAAATAAAATCTAGTGAAAGAACTATTAGACGCCACTGGCATACTAGAAAACATGGAATATATTACGTTAAATAAAGAACTTATTAATTGAATTGATCATGTAATTATAAACGACCTTGATTTATTACAAATTTATAACAAGGTGTCTAAGTAAAACAATGTCTTCGTGCAAATGTCAAGACAAAACCCAATGTCAGGATTCTGGAATTAGGGCGAAATGCAACAGAGTTAATCAATACCTAATCTACAAACAAGAGAGTCAATGTTAGAACCAATAAAAACACAATCCAAAGTTTCGACAACCTTAACAAATAAGTATATTAATATATTTCTCCAGACAAAAAGGGTTCTGTTTAAACTTTCGAGCGTTATTTATTACATTACCGTAAAACGAGGATATGATATCCCAATTTTTTATTAACTTACGACAAGTACAGCCAAACTTCAGCATCAAATCTTTATATTTATGGAAGAATTTAGTAAAACTCTGAACTAATTTATGGCAACGAAAACCTTGACTCATAATAATTTAACCGTTATAAAGAGATTTCGTTCACCAAAATACAAAACATCGCTACAAACACGGGCATATCGAACAAGTTGAAAAACAAGTATGACTTCCCCATCAAGAAAGGGAGTATTAACAATCAGAACAAAAATTCGTCCCTCTCATCGTAAATTTTATCCCTGAGTCCTATTTTCGCTATTATTCTTTGTTAAATTTGGGTGAATTATCTCGAAAATGGCATTCTTGTTATGGAAGGGTAGCCAGCTTAGATGGTCGGTGACCCCTATTAGACGATCTAAATAGACTAAAATTTGTAATAAGAAACTGAATGCAAAACTAGTTTAATAAAAAATGAAGAATATAACCGTTCAAAATTTCGTGCTGAAACAGAATAGGATCCCACTATAAGCTTGAAGTAATGCGATTAACAGCAGAAGTTAAGATAAGTGAGGAATCTATAGTGCGTTATAACTGTCATTCTAGATCCGCGTAAAGACCTTCCATCCACGTTTCGGGCTAGGCGATCGAGGCCGTTCAACCCAGGAAACAGACTATATAATAATAAAGAAATATTATTTGGAGAGACATTTTCTAAGTTCAGAGAGATTACCGGCATAAATAAAACCAGCAATTTTTGTTGTTGTTGTTATTGTTGCTTATTTTATGTTTTTGATCAAATTTTGATTTTTTTTTTTCAAATACCCACTTTTTCAGTATAAAATGGTTGGTGCCCTGTAAACAAGAATTTCATAACTCTTGGGTATATAGTCGCTAAATATATCCATAAAAAGCTATCGGAACTACTCGGCCATTGTTTAAACGACTTCTTTCTGTAACGAAAAAAACCGAAAAGTTTCGATTGCATCAAAAAAAGTTCCGAGTAACTCCTTCTCATTACCTTGTACAAGTTACCCTCCCCTAAACTAATTAACCCTCATCAAAATGGCTGGGCGACGCGTGATGTCCGAAGATCTGAAAAATATTGAATTTGAAACGAGCGAAGACGTTGATGTAACCCCAACATTTGATAATATGGGGCTAAGAGAAGATCTGCTTCGAGGAATATATGCTTATGGTAAACATGGAAAAATGGTTGAATGTTATACAAGACGTTCTCCTTCCACTAATTCCAAAAGAGATTACTTCCACAACAAATGAAAATTAGTAATAGTAATATGATGAAGGTGAAACCTATTAACGCTCCCGAAGAAACATTAAGCAAAAACAACTTTAAGTTGCTCATTTGTTTTGTTACTTTGTATGTATGATTTTAGTTACTTAATGTTCTTTGTTGTGTATGTCTGTTTTCCATGTCTGGTCTTTGACTTTGTCCCTGGATTACATTCTTTTAATTACCGCCATAACCTTGGTTCCCTTGATTACTCTTTGATAATTTTTGTCAGCTCTGATTTGATATTTTATTATTATAACCTTCAAGTATGGCAACTTTTGTAATGATTTATATTTGTCCTAAAGCATTATACTGATTGTTTTGGTTTGAAATGTCTTTGGGTTGAATTGTCTGGCACTGGTTAAAATTATGGTTCTTATAAATTGCGAAACGTCTTAAAAGATTTCTTTTTTTGCATTTAGTTTCATTTTGTATAGTTTAATTATGTTTTTATAACGATTTGATTCATTTTATTGAATTGATTAGTTTTGATTCTTTCTTTTATTGATTATTTTTATTTCGTTTTGCTTCATTTTCGTTTCTCAATTGTTATGACCCGAGAATTATGGGTAATATTGATTACGTAATTGTTGTAAACATCTGGGCACCATACTGCAGACTATAAGGCTAACCCTATCTTGGAAAAGCTATGATTCGTTTTGTATTTAATTATGGAAACTAGCAAATATTTTCTGAGACTGGTTTGGTTCTCAATCGCACATATACACAAGTATACTCAAATGAAGCTGCCATTATGCTGTTTTTCAGCTCCTGAAAATGCAGGTACAAACCAGATATTGATGCTTTTTCTTGCCATAAGTATACAGAACCAAGTTGATAATACGACCATTAATGCTCCCTTTGGGAGTGTATTAGAATAGACGATTACAGGCACTTGTTTCTATCAGTGGCCAGTTACTTTCAAATCTGAATAGTATATATACATAAATTAAATTTGAATATTTATGTTTAGATTGTAACAGACCATTGGGATCTCCTGTACTTGGCGATGGCAATACTGGTATACCAGTATTGTGCTCAATACTGGTATAAAAATTCGTTCCTGTATTGTGATTTGAAAAAAAAAAATTTACTTGTATATCTATAGTATTGTCATGAGTATTGTGAAAATTTAACTCAAGTACTGTTTTGTCATTACCTGTTTTTACGCAGATTAACTTTTATTGATGTAGCAATGTTGACTTTGATATGAAAGACTGCAAAAACTGTTTTATGATATTTATTTCATAGCTGTAAAAGAATTGAGCACTATTTTAATGAAAGCACAAATCAAAGCGCATTTTAGAACAAATCAAAATATCATGATAAAATTACATATTATGGTGGTGATACACAGCTACTGTCATTAGAGTGAGTCTTAAATGTTCAATGGTCTTAGCCTCTCTCTTTTCTCTTTCACTCTTTACTTTTGTGATGTCACAGTACTCCTTAGAAAATAAATTGATATTATTGATAAAATGACCAAAAATGTATAGTAGAATAGGCTCTGGACACCACAAATTTAGAGGGGTGACCAACCATACTGTAATAATAAATAATTTGATAGAAAAAAGAAATGACTGTTATATCAACATGTTTGATATTCTAGTTGACATAGAAGTTTTAGTTTTGCTTAAATGGTCAATGCTTATGTAAATAATTGTGTAAGATTTATTCAATCTTTGATGTTATTGGTGATAAAATTCAATTTCTATACTCAATCTTTGATGTTATTGATGATTAAATTTAATTAAAATTAATCAATATAATTAAGTAGTTCTTTTGTTTAAAGATAGATTCTCCTTCAGTCTTGAGAGGATTACAGGATTTCTCCATTCCAGATAGTTAAATTTTAGATCTTAACTCATGAGCTTTTGCAAGAGGGTTCAAATCTAAAATTTAACTATCTAGAGTGGAGAAATCCTTTAACCCCTGAGAGAAATGAGGGAGAATCTGTTTATCCCATGAATAAAACTGTAAAAAATAAATTAAACAACACCCTAAATTCTCCCAAAATCAACTACATCATCAAGGACCTCCCCTCTAGTCATTGCGTCATCGACATCACTACCATTATGATTAGTTGATACTACCAACTAATCTTTAAAAAAAATATGAATAACATTCGTAAATCAACAAGTCTTTAATTGATCAACAATATGAATAACAACTGTAAACATGGTAAGCATGGGAGTCTTCATGCAACATTTTAATTTCCTGGCACGAGGCGGGAAATTACAATTTTTTAATCACTCGCTGGTGCGGTGTGAATGAAGCGTATGAATAGGAGAAAATGATTTTAATGTTGTGAGTATACCAGCTACCTAGACGAAAGAATGTGGCGTGATCATTGAGCAATTGTGGTAACCAGGCATTCAGCAACATCCTGCAGCACAGCAGAACAGAACCCAGTGTAAGACATTGCTCAATAGAATGTTATCATTGTTCTATTGGTTGTTGTATTCTGATAAATTGATATGATGTTATGGTAATAAATTAATGCACAATGAACTTGTACATTATAATAGAAAAGAAGGGATATGGCGACTACATGTAGCATATAAATTGATGACATTAAATCCCTAAAAGCAAAAGAAGAGTGCTTTTATTGCTGTTCTTCATATACCAATATCTTTATTACAATACTAAGTACAATACTGGTATACCAGTATATACCAGTATACGCCAAGTACAGGAGATCCAACCATTGATAGAAACAAGTGCCTTTGTACACAAATGTTCATGCGATAACTTGATTATTGGTTGATCTTCATAAAATTTTGTATCAAGGTTCGATACCACAAAAGGAAGGTTTGTCTTGAATTCAGGGTTATAACCTTAATAGTTCTAGAAAAAGGGGTCAAACAGAACATTTCATAGAATTTAACTACATAACTCCAATACAAGTATAGGAATGTCTAGGATATTGTTCCACAATAATGTATGCCATCGAAGGAAGGCTAGGATTGATTTGAGAGGTTAAGACTTGAACATTTTAAAAATTATGAACCAAAAGGGGGACCAGAAACATGCATTTTCCTGATGTTTAGATGATAACTTGACTATCAGTGTATGAATCTCCCTGAAATTGTATTACAAGGTGTCATACCATCAAAAGAAAACTAAATTGGTTTTTGGGGTTCAGAGTCTGACTTATTTTCTTAAAAGGGGCCTGAAAGGGCTTGAAATAAGCATTTTTCTTGTATTCGGACAATAACTTAAATAAAAGTGAATGGATCTCCTATAATTATTACCACAAGGAGCCATACCCCTAAAGGAAAACTGGGGGCTGTGTCTTGAACCAACTAAAATTTGAGGGCCACACAAGTATTTTTTTTATTTCTGGATGATTACTTGAGTAACAGGTAATGGATGGCTTTGAAATTATACCACAAGGTTCCATATCCCCAAAGGAAGGTTTGGATTGTTTATGGAGCTTTTGACTGGAACCATTTAGGAATGAGGAGCTTAAAAGTGACCACTTCAATTCTTGTCAAATTCTTATCCTATGTCAAATATCTATAATATTTGTAATTAAAATTCAAAGCTGTTTCAAGTTTGAATTGCTTGTCCATACTTCCTCTAACTGATCAGGGTTCACATCTGCAGTCGTATCCAATTGAGCCCTGCAAAGCATTTTATTTTGAACTTCATTTTATGAGTCTTGTACTGAATATTTCTTTTGTGATAGATCTTTTCTGCTTGAACTTATATATTAAAAAAAAACAAAAACATTTTATTTGTCCGTGAAAACCATTGATTAAGATCACAAAATCCATTTAAATTTTTCAGCCGATATGAATCCTCACAATTTTTTAGGGGGCTACATGAATATTGCAATCACCTTGTTCATGAATCAGTCTGTCAATATGTCCATTACACTTTTCTGTGACAGATTTCTCAGCTTCTTTTGGAGGGATTGCATCGATAGGACTACTTGTACAGTGTCTCCCCTTTCCAGGTTCCTCCCTTATCTACTTCCTGTTAACCATACAATAAAACTTAGTAATTTTTTAGCCAAAAGCTAGCATTTTAGCAGCTTGTGTAAAAGTGCGTTGATTTGTTTGAAAGTATATCACAAAGTTCCACATACTGAAAAAGATTATTTGTATTGATTTTTGGGGTTGTAATCCTAATAACAGTTTTGTAACAGGGATGTAAAAAGGCCAGAACGAAGCATTATTTTGATTGATTTTTGGGGTTGTAACCCTAATAACAGTTTTGAACAGGGACCAAAAAGGTCCAGAACCAAGCATTATTTTGATTGTTTTTTTGGGGCTGTAATCCTAATAACAGTTTTGTAACAGGGACCAAAAAGGACCAGAACCAAGCATTATTTTGATTGATTTTTGGGCTTGTAACCCTAATAACAGTTTTGTAACAGTGACCTAAAAGGGCCAGAACCAAGCATTATTTTGATTGATTTTTTTGAGGTTGTAACCCTAATAACAGTTTTGTAACAGGGACCAAAAAGGGCCAGAACCAAGCATTATTTTGATTGATTTTTTTGGGGTTGTAACCCTAATAACAGTTTTATAACAGGGACCAAAAAGGTCCAGAACCAAGCATTTAAAAAAATGTATGATAGTATCTATATTAATGTTTTATATTGATCTGCAATAATTAGTAATACAAGGTTCTATACCATGGAAGTTTGACTGAGATTTTTGTTGAGTTATGACTGTTATCTTGGAGGAATTAATGACCATAATCATTTTTCTGTTTTTTTTTTGACAATAAATTAGTAAAAGTGTATGGATCTACTACAGAGTTCCATACCACAAAAGAAGGTGTTTGTGAATTAAAGGGTGTGGCATGTATCTATAAGGATTTAAGGAATGAGGTCCAAAAAGGGATCATATATAAACTGTTTTCATCTTTGTATGAATTCCTTATTTCTTATGTTTAACATAAATAAGTCTTTTTTTAACCTTTTTCAACCAGAAATGCAATATAGACAGTAACCAAGGTGATAGTAGGGTAATCTCCCCTGCAGTGCAGACCTATAACCATTAGGATTTACTTCATATCACTCCACTAGCTGATATACAGAATGTGAAAAAATCAACAGGACATGAGCACTACTCATAACAAATCTGTGAAATTATTTCCATTGTACTGTACTAATTTGTATGAAGAAGTGGGATTAAGGATTGAGCGTGACAGGTCTAAAGCTTTGAAATAGAAAATATACCCTTGCGCATGAGATCTGTTGGCTCAGGGGATCTTCCAATTGTCAATACAGAGGTTATTGTGAATAAGTTAGCGATTGTTGCAACTGATAACCATCAAATGGTCTATTTTCGGTTGAGTATTATTATGAAGAATACACTTGACTACATTTTTATTTTCCATAGTAATTTTACAGGATTTGAGAAACCATCAGCTATACAGCAAAGAGCTATTAAACCCATTGTAAAGGGAAGAGATGTCATTGCCCAGTAAGTACCTTTAAACCCATTGTAGAGGGTTAAAGATGTCATTGCCCAGTAAGTAACATTAAACCCTTTGTAGAGGGTAAAAGATGTCATTGCCCAGTAAGTACCATTAAACCCATTGTAAAGGGAAGAGATGTCATGGCCCAGGAAGTACTATTAAACTCATTTTGGAGGGTAAAAGATATCATTGCCCAGGAAGTACTGTTAAATCCATTGTAAAGGGGAGAGATGTCATTGCCCGGTAAGTACATGTACCATTAAACCAACTGTAAAGGGAAGAGATGCCATTGCCCAGGAAGTACTGTTAAACCCATTGTAATAGGGGGAGAGATGTCAATGCCCAGTACTGGTAAGTACAATTCAATGGTTTGTTTATCTTTCCTTGATAAAGTTTCATAATGCATTTCCATGAGAAACCTGTGAAGTGTACTTTTTTGTGTTATAGAAACTTTACTTTCTAAAGTGTGCATATTAGGACCTGTGGGGTACTGTTAGCGTGCTTACTAAAGTTCATTAGTCAATAATGATATTTTATGACATGTAAACTTCATTTATTTCTTCAGAAGTGCACAGTTGCTCAAAAATGTATAGATTATTATTTATATCAATTGAAAAGGTCTACTAGTAATTGTTAGAGACATATGTTTTATTACTTAACTTGGCAATTATATTAGTATTTTTAGATGTCAAATAATTATAGTACATGTATTATAGGTTTCATAATGAGTGGAAGTTGGATTTCGGCAAATATCAACTCAGGTTACTTAATTTCAACATCATAACAATTAAGTCTCGACAAGTTTGCTATGATGTTGAAATTAAGCGAGTAAATTGATATTTTGCGGTATTCAACTTTCAAAAGTAATGAACCTATGATTCTTTTGAAATATTTGCCTACTTGACATTTGGCATCTGTCTTGGCGGAAATTCCAGTGATCATCTGTCTGAGACATCAATAGTTGTAAAGGGAGAACAATATAAAAAAACGTAACATTGTATGACCAATCAGACCGTACAACACAATCAAACAACAGCCAATCACAGGGGTGAAGTTTTCAAACCACTTGTTTGAATCACATCATCCAAAGTTGATACTGTAAATACCTAGTCAATCAAGAAGTAAGTAAAACACAAATCATAGTGAAGATAAGATATTGTATGTGGGCACAAAAAACTACTCAAGTTTTAATTGTGTACAGGTAGTTGTTTTATGATCTGTCAAGTTTTGTCATGTTTCATGTTGTGAATGGTTTTTTTCAGGGCCCAGTCTGGTACAGGAAAAACTGCCACATTTTCCATATCAATATTACAATGTCTAGACACACAAGTAAGAGAGACACAAGCATTAATATTATCACCAACCAGAGAGTTAGCTACTCAGATACAAAAGGTTAGTGTTTACTGAGAGACCAGGTGAGACACAGGCTGTTCAAGACATTATTTATTACTTAGCCAAAGAGGTTCCAGAATTTTAAAATTTCCAGTAAACAGTTAATTATACCATTGGATCAGTCCTCTTCAGTTTGTTGTGCAGTGGTGTCTGAAAGTTTATACCTGTGTCATCAATGATGAAAGCAGGTTTAGTAAACACTTGACTCTGTCTTTCCACCTATCTGTCAAGCTTAGGGGGTTACTACTTTGTGTAATCTGTTACTCAAAAGTATTAAAGGAATTTTATTCAAACTTTACATGGTGTTTATATACAAATTGAAAATGTACATATTCTGTTCTGGAGAAATAAGATTCAAGTTCTTCGTACATTTTTAGCATGTTGCACTTAGCCATTATAATATGACCGCAAAATTTTCTTTCGGTCGAACAGTGGTATCACCGTGTAGTTATCATTGGTGTCTATTCAGTTAAGTTTATTTACAATTACTTGAGTATAACTAATCAATCTTTTTAAAATCTTAACACTTGTTCCCAGGGACATGGGTTTTGGGTCCCAAGGGGGAAAATGGGTGTAATCATTAGAATTGATTGGAAAAGTTGACTATTGATTTGATTTTTATGATTCAGATGTCATTCAGTTCCTTTTGAAATTCTGTTTAAAAATTTTTTATAAGGTATGCTTATCTTTAACCGTTTTGGGGCCACACCCAAAAAAATTCAACTTTGTAGCTCACCATGACCAAAGGTCTCTGTGAGCTTATGCCATCACTTTGCATCTGTCATCCGTAAACTTGGCAGAAATGATGTATGCAAGAACCTCTATAAAAGATCCACTTTCGGGTCCGCTAGATTGAACAAGATGACTGTAAGAGGCTTAATAAGCTTCTGATTGGTCAGTTTTCAAAGGTCAACTCCTCTGAAACCACAGGTGCCATTGTTTTGAAACTTGATAGGATTAATTACCTAAATGTTCATTACAAACAATCCATTTTTTGTGTGGCTTAGATGGCTGTGGCTACTCAAATTTCCATTGAATCCTCATGGGGAAACACATTTTGGCCTATATCTTTGCTTTTACTTTGCCAATGATGACCAAACTTGGTAGAAATAATAAAAGGGACAGACTAATCTTATGATAAAAGTTTGGTGCTGCTTCATTGAACAAGATGACCACAAGAGGCTATATAAGCTTCTATTTAATTTTCAAAGATCAACTCCTCTAAAACCACAGGTGCCAATGTTTGAAACTTGGTAGGGTTAATGACCTCAAGTCCCTTTACAAACAGTGTACTTTTTGTATGGCTCAGGGGTGGCAGGAATGATGTAAGTATAGATATCACTCTAAACCTTTTACTATGTGACTACTTGATTTCAAGTTCTCCAGGTGTGTACTTCAGGCTCTCTAGAGCCTCTAGTTTATTTTTGGGCCAAATTTGAATTGTTTGTTTTTGTTCTTTGTTTTTTTGGCTTCTTTATAAAAGTACATTCCTGTCTTTTGCAATCAGATTTCAGATATCTCTTATGGTTGTTTGAGTTATAAGGGCTTAAAGGGGCCACACCCCAAAAAATCGTTTTTATTTTTGGTCTGTGTTTGATCATTCAGACACTTTGTTTCCGTTCAATAACGTGAATATAAAGTTGTTTTTTTTTTTTTATCTAAATGAAATTTTACCACCATGTTGCAAACAACAAAAGAAAATTTGGTATTGATTTTGGTGGTTATGGCCCCAACAATTTTGAAATTAAGGGCCAAAAAGGTGCCAAAACTAAAGTTTCAAAGAATTGAAGTATTTAACTCTTGTATAAGCATATGAATGTCTAGGATATTGTTCCATGATATTCTATACCACTATGATCATACTTGGATTGCTTTTGACAGTTACCATTTGAACTGTTTAGGGATGGGGGACCAGAAACAAGTCCCTTAGTATATTCTTGATGTCTGGACAATAACATGACTGTGAGTAAATAGATGAATTAAAAATTGTACTACCGTACTTGGTGTCATACCGTACATGGTGTACTACCTTACATGGTGTCATACCATAAAAGGAAGTCTGCGATTGATTTTTGGGGCTGTGACTTCAGCCAATTGAGAATAAGAAGCCACAAATGGGCCAGAAACAAGCATTTTTTCTGTATGATTTCTTGAATAAAAGGGAATGGATCTCTTTAAAATTGTACCCCAATTAAGGTTGGGTTTGATTTTGGAGGCTGTGACGAGAACTATTTAGAAATTAGGGGGCAACAATTTTGAGCAGAAGTGTATAGATCTTTATGAAATTATACCACAAAAGGAAGGCTGGGATTGATTTAAGGGATTGTGACTTGAACTGTGTGAAATTAGGGGCAAAAACAAATATTTTCATGACATTCATAAGTGAATGGATCTCTTCAATATTGTACAACAAGGTGCCAAATCTCAAAAGGAAGACTGGGTTTGATTTTTGGGATTGTGACTTGAACCGTTTAGGGGCCAAAAAGTGATCAGAAACAAGCATTTTCCTATGTCAAGGGAAAACAAATGGAAGTCCTCTGAATCTATCCCTGTATTTTGAATATTGGATTTTGTATCAAGTGTTCAAATCTGTAACAATAGTGTAGGTTAATTATATAATAAAATTTGTCAATAGATAAGGCAAAATATTTAGTTGGAATTACACAACACACAGAAATTACCACAGTAATCTATTTTTAGGTCTTACTCAATATAGTCACATAATCACATAACTGTTTATTGATTTTGATCATATGTGTATCTATCCTTTGTTGTGAAAAGGAAATAATCATTATATTATATTCGTAAAAAATAAAAAAATGCTAATTGTTAACAAAGGTTTACTTATATCAATACAGTTGTACTATATTTATATATATATGAATCAAGATTATTATTGCTGTATGGTTTTACATTTGTACATGATTACAATTTTACTTAAATGTTTTAAATGCCACTAGCAGAAATTTTTACCCCGTTAACAAATAACAAATTGAATGATGAGATGATGATATCAATGTTTTGTCCCATGGGCCTATCAAAAATGAAATTCTGGGTATTCTTTTCATTTTTCTCTGTATTTAAAATGTGGATATTGGGTTTAATTAGGGAAATGCATTATTGCAAATTTTTAGAGTTCTTGAACACTTCCATTCTAATCACAATTACAAGTCAAAGCTGCACTAGTCTTGAATATCGTATCCATAACTTACCAAAACTGTCCATGGTTAGACCACTGCAGTCTTCTGTTATTAGGAAAGTGGGATAGATATATATAAACTAGCAAAGAAAGCCAGCTCTTTAACCCTGGGTGGGCCATACTATGAATGGACTGGGCAGTCATAAGTATTTTAGTATTACTTTTTGCATGTCTACTATCTTGTTTCATTTTTATTTGCTTAAAGTAGGGAAACAATCTATTTTTAAGGTGATTTTAGCTCTGGGAGACTACATGAATGTTCAGTGCCATGCTTGTATTGGTGGAACTAACATTGGAGAAGACATAAGAAAACTGGACTATGGTCAACATGTAGTTTCAGGCACACCAGGAAGAGTATTTGGTAAGCCAAAATTGGTCTCTTTTTCTAAGTGAGGAACTACATCCAATATTTCAATCCAAGACTAGATCAAATTTTGTTTTAAGTATCTTTAGTATGTTTGCTCCAAAAGTTATGTTGATTACAATGATTAAGCAACAAAAAATGCCCCCATGTCTACTATTAGAACACAGGGGTAAAGTTGCACATTTATTTCCCAAAAATTATGAGTGTTTAAAGAAAAGTTCATTTTGATCATTCCTTTTATTGAAGTGGTGATTATAATGCAGCCATGTTCTCTTGATATCCTCAGATGATCTCCCTGACTCATGTTCCCTCGATATCCTCAGATGATCTCCCTGACTCATGTTTCCTTGATATCCTCAGGTGATCTCCCTGACTATCTTCCTTCCTTTTGTTAACTAAAATCAGATATTATTTAATGTGATGTTAAAATATTGACATTGTCAATTGTTTGTGGTTTGCAACAATAAAAAAAATAAAGCAAAACACAAATTGTTTTAAAGAACTTAAATAACACAATAATATCAGACATGTAGGTACTGGCAGTCACATTTAAAATTGAAAATGCCACCTAGGACTTTTTTTAAGCTTCAACCAAAACAAAACAATTACCTTTTTAAACAAAAGAACATATTGTTGGTAACCAGAATCAAACAGCAATTGTTGTCGAAACTGACTTGGCAGCTGAACATGATTCTGAACCCCCTTTTGAAAATACTGATGATGGTTGAGTCATGTCATCTGGTTCTAAAGCCCCACCAAAACATGTCCGAGATAAATGGGCAAAATCTAAATGTAACTAAACAAAGGAATAGGCTCTGACCTAAACAACTTACATTTGTAGGGATCTGTCACCTATGATAAAGACAATACATAAAACTCAAACAACTGAAAAGGAATGTTATGTGACAAGTAATTGACATTGACATATGATATAGTTATATACAATACTGAATAAAAACTCTTAATGAATAGTTAATCTTCAGTGTAAATTGAAGTTTGTCTATGCTACATTTATCTGTAATATTTACACGTAACTGGCCATAGTTGCTATTCCAAATTTTGTCTCATGGTTTTGTTTTTTGGATGTCCTATTGAAATGAAGGGTGAGGGGCCATAGTCCCATTGTCAAAATTTTAATCCCAGTCACTACAAATAGATAAAAATACTGTGGCCTAAAAAGAATTTGATAAGATGATGTCAATGGTAAACCCAAGCAGTGGGTGTCACATGCTGAATTTTGTTTCAAAATAGTTTCATCCATTATCGATCACAAACTCATGTTTCCTATAAAGTCAATGTTGGTTATGAAATAGTAGGAAAGTAATGAAATACTCAAAAAGCACTCACAACCTTCAGATAACGGAAAATAACTGATCTTAATTTAATGGTGGTTCATTTGTTAGGAACTTTGAAAAGCCACTTCCTTGTCTTCTCAGACATCATAATGAGTCTAATGATTGGATTGGATATTATAAGATCTGTTACTACATGGACAGACTCTTAAGAATTACCGAAAAAATATTTGATTTTAAAATTTAGACAATTAATCTAACAAACTGTTGAAATGCAAGAAGGTTAACTCAGATAATTTCCTTCTAGGAATTGTTGAACTGTTACGTCTAATATGTATGCTTTAAAGTTGTCTTCAAGCACAGATCATTTTGTTCAAATTAAAAAATGATTTTACCAATTTTTTTTTACATTGAATAATAATAAGAAAAGTAACTCATTGTAACTCCATATTTTCTGTTTAAAATAAGGGGTTACTCAATGAGTTGAACTGCAGAAGTTAGTTTTTTGAGTAACTAAATTTTCTTCATTGTTACTTTTCCTAGGTTATCTTAGTCACTATTATCTTTATTGATAGAAATAAGTTTTGCATTGATGAAAAAATTACATCAGTAATCCTTGACGTAATTACTCCCCTTGAGATGTGTTTTGTTAATTTTATTGTTTATTTGCATCTGTCTTAAATAAGGGTAACAACAAAATTACCTAACACTAATCCAATCCATAGTCAAGTCAAGTTCAAAATTAATCTGGCAAAATAGATGTTATACCACGAGGGCAGCTGGTACTGAAATGGTTCTGACTTGGTACAGGCAATTTTAAACAAAATGGTGGGTTAAATTTAGGTTTTACAATGTCCTAAACGTCCCTCTTCAATTGTGGCGTAATATATCGGTGGTGATTAAATAGCATTGCATACTATTGTGCCATAATCAGGAAATCAGTGGTCACATCAGCATAAAGAACAATTTACAAAAAACAATCTTTATTTACTATTTTAGTATATGAAAACTTTCATTATTGGTGTAATGTTTCTTAATGACCAGGCCTACATAAAGTTTCATTTGATAGAAGTTGTAGGGTTGACGTGTATTTTATTTTTTCTAAAACCTGATGAGATTTTATGTCAGTGTGCTGAAATTGGGGGGCATCTAAATTTACTATCTGTCTGTTCATCTGTCCTTATTGATAGGCTGTAAAGTGAGTCTGCTACCATGAATCTTTCTGACGAGTGAAAATCAAGTGATTAGTTAATATTTTGAGTGTGATTTCCCTTGGAATTTCAAATTATATACTTTGTTCCATGCACACTTCCAACAATAAAAGTATGCCTTATTAAACTTCACTTCTATGTCTGAATTTGATGTAATCCAGCAATGCCACCTTGACATATTAAAATAAGATTAGAATGCTCCTTGTTAGAAGAAATATTTACCTATTCACATTATATTATATGTTTTATCTTGTTGATGTCTCCAAAGTGTTACATCTCAAAAGGAAATAGATATAGTTAAGTGTTGTGATTAACTATAATACTGTATATTGTAGACATGATAAAGAGGAGGAACCTGCGAACCAGATCCATAAAGATGTTGGTATTAGATGAAGCTGATGAAATGTTGAACAAAGGTAATATCTCGTATAAGTATTTAGTATGCCAAGTTCAATACAGTTACATCAATGTTTAGGGAGATAAACGTTCCAAGTTTGCACAATATTTGTTCTGTAGGCAGTGCTTTTATAGAGCTGTCAGAAACCCCCCTCTTAACTATCCATATTTAACTGAGCCACCTAAATCCGAGAAAAAAATTTAACACTATCACTGCAAAAATGTTCCTCAAGGGCCTATGATGTGATATAGGCCGAGGTTTGATACTGCATGTGATACAGATTTTGACATATCATATTCAGTATATCGTATATTTTAACAGTACTTTAAATGTGTTCCATGTAGAAGTGTGATATACATTTAGGTCTAGGGATGTGATTTATGGTTTAAAAATCACTTGCAATGCATATACAAAAAAGGTATATTTTATTCTAAATATTGATTTAAAGGGAGTACCAGCGTTTCTATACAGTATGCTACTATGTTAATTTTAAGTAGGTAAATTCTCTCTCGCAACAGGTTTATGCTATTAATGAACTGATCAGAAACCAATAATAAAAAAAACTTAATTGTGAAATACATGTAATTACTTGTTCTTTGAACACTCTTTCAGTGTCAGAAACTTGTGCTGTATCAACCATTTAATCACAGTTCAAATCTGAGCTGTACAAAGCTTGAATATTGTGTCCATACTTGGCCAAATTTTATTGATTTTACACTCCATCTCCATAGATGATCTTTAGTATGATTTATTGATTGTACACCCCATCTCCATAGATGATCTTTAGTATGATTTATTGATTGTACACCCCATCTCCATAGATGATCTTTAGTATGACTTATTGATTGTACACCCCATCTCCATAGATGATCTTTAGTATGATTTATTGATTTACTTGAGAAACTAATTGTTGTATGTGTAGGGTTTAAGGAACAGATTTATGATGTGTACAGATACCTGCCCCCAGCCACACAGGTGTGCCTGATCTCTGCCACACTTCCACATGAAATCTTAGAAATGACCAGTAAATTTATGACTGAACCAATCCGTATTCTTGTAAAACGGTAAGTGGCAAAAAAGGGAATTAATTCTATATTTGTATATTGCTAAAGCATAAGTTGTGAGAATAAATATTTATAACAGAATTTATACTTTATGATTCACTCATTTCACATGTGTAATTTGTACATAGACTGCATGGTTGTGTAATGTTTACACTGTACTTACACACAAATGTGTTGAAATGATTTTTATTTGTGTACAAAATTTTAAAAATGTTACTGATATGTCTACAAACTTCTTAACATTTCAATTTTGATACCATTATCATAAATCTTAGATATTTAAGTAGGTGTTTTAAGATGATGTTATAATGTTTCAGTGATGAGTTGACATTGGAAGGCATCAAACAGTTCTTTGTTGCTGTAGAGAGAGAAGAATGGAAGTTTGATACTTTATGTGATCTGTATGACACATTAACCATCACACAAGCAGTTATTTTCTGTAATACTCGGAGAAAAGTAAGTCAAATAAAAACAAGATATTTTCACATTTACTGACTTGTGACTTTAAATTGAATTGCCATACATATATGTACCTAAAATTTCAGGATAATTTGAATTTCAAAATTTGGAATAATTTGGTATGGACATATGATCAATTATTTTGCACTCACACTCATAGAGTGGGGAACTATACTACAATTACAAGAGTATGGCTACACAGTGGTCAACTTGTCTCTTTGTTCAAACAAAAAATTTGTGTTGGTATAAAGGCTTTTATCTGTATACACTTAGTTTTTATGTGATAACTTCAACATTAGTTGATTGATCTTTATTAAATTGTTGAAAGTTTGAGAATTATGTGCCAAAACAAGCATTTCATAGAATTTAATTGTATAACTCCAGTAAAAGCATTGGAATATCTATGATATTGTTCCACAGTACTCTGTTTCACAATGTTCAGACTGGTTTTAATTTTAGGTGTTAATACTTGAACATTTTGGAAATTAGGGGCCAAGAAATGGGGGTCAAAGCATTTTTTTATGTCCAGACAATAACTTTTAGTGAATGGATCTCATGGAAATTGTATTACAAGGTGCCATACCACTAAAGGAAGGCACGGATTGATTAAGGGGCCTCTTCAATTGTGGTCAAATTCAAATCTTTATCAAGTTTAAAAGGCTAATCCATACTTGACCTGCCTGTTCAGGTTTCAACTTCTGCAGTTGGATCCCTGTGCCATGTGAAGTATTTTATTTAATATGGTGTCATCTACGGCACTTCATGTTAGCTCTTTATCTAACCTTGATTGCTTTAATGGTAATGTTCTGAGTGGTTGGTATACTTTATTGTGTATTTTATGCGATAAGTGCTAATTGTGTTAACTGCAGTAGTGTATCAATCTTTTCAGGTAGACTGGTTAACAGAGAAGATGAGAGAAGCTAACTTCACTGTCTCTTCAATGCATGGTGATATGGTACAAAAAGAGAGAGAAGCTATTATGAAAGAATTTAGATCTGGGGCAAGGTACTTGATAATGCAATTAAAAAATTTAGTTGATTTTGAATTATCTACTACAATCAACATTCAGTTTTCATGCCCTGCTATTAACAGTTGGCCTAACTAATTACCTCCTGTTCTTCCGTCTATCCTGATAGTGTTCATGGTTTTCCAAGCTTTCACGTCTCACAGTTTTGAATTCTTATTAAATGTTTATAGTATTTGGATTTTTATAAATCATTCCAAAAGTGGAGAGTAGTTAAACTATTAAGTTTCCTTTGGAGAACATTGTAAGACGATTCTGCAATCTCCTAGTAATCATTAGTTATTAAGTTACAGGTTTAAAATTTTATAGGATATTTATACATGTAATGTATTCAGGGCTAAAGCATTCTGATTTTCCTGAAATATTCCCAAAAATTTGATGTAGTTGGACTTACAAATTTCAATATTCTGTAGGGATGTATGACTTGTTTTAGATTTCACTTCATTTATTATATCACAAACATGTCCAACTTCACAATCCTGTCCGATAGTACGTCACATAATAATAAATGTGTCTATTTGGGAGAGTTTTCCCAATAGCGCAAAATAGAGTGGTGACTAGTGTTTGGAAAATTCTTTCCCCTTCATTTACTTCTAGGATGTGGGGTTTACTTTAGACTAATTAGAACCAGTATATTGTATTTATTATTTATTTATTGTTTTGACTTATCAGAGATTTATGGATTATTAATTGTCAAAGCAGTATAGGGAAAACTTTTATAACATGAGATAGGGGTAAATATATGTATGTCAGCTAGTAACCAGTTCTAAGGGCATAAACCAACCAACAGATAAACATAAGAAAAAAATAAGTGCATGACTACTAATTATGACTTAAGCATTCACAAGTTTCAACAAGTATCTAAGGGTTTACAGGTCATTGAATTGAGTGTGCAAGTTTTGTGAGGAAAAAACTTGGGAATACAAACTCCAATTCTAGGGTGTTTACAATTCTTAAGCACCACACATGCACCTACAAAACATGCTTAAGTGTGTCAAAAACTACTTGCTCCAACTGTTTAGGGTTCAACCACTGAAGTTTTATCATGCTGCGATCCTCGAAGCTTTTTAATGAAATTGGACACATTTGTGGCACCAGACTTAGTTTCTATACATGCCATATTTTTATACAATTGCAAAATATTTTTGTGAAAACGCAAGAAGGGAAATTAGTGTTAACTGAACTACTGGAGTGACTTTTTGACAAATTTATGTATTTTATAGATGATTTTAGCCAAACAAAAAAAAAAGATTTAACATGTTAAAAATGGTGTAATGAAGTATTGTTTCTGTGCAGCCTCATTAATTACTTACGAAATAAAGATGTTTGTGTTCGGTCTGTCATTTTGGATATATGTGCCAAGTGCTTCAACAAACTAAATATTTTGACAAAGTTGTCTTGATACAATATGCTTTTATAGTTTGAATATTTAATTGATAAAAGCACATGGCCAAAATTGGCTGCAAAGAAAAATGTAATGAAATTGAGAGTTTGCACCAAAATGTCTCCATTTTGATTAAGTTTATTTTTGGAGTTGAATTTGATATAAACTGAAAATACCACTTGGATTGCTGAATTGATTAAGTGTCAATGTAATAATATTTTTTTGGACATATATTTATTTTTCACTTTTTATTACCAGGTAAATTCTTATAGGTGGATCTGAAACGGGGGTGGGTGGTTTGGTCTGCGACCTTATGAAAATGATTTTTTTACAGTGTTACATATTTTATGTCAAAACCTGAAAAATACTCCGAAAGGAAATGTTCAGTTCAATATTTTTGTTGTTGTTGATTATATTACTTTTTGTATTAACACTGTTAGGTTATGATATAACCTATGTTTTGTCCAATATGGTCAAACAAAAATTAAACTCTAGGTATTCTTTGACATGTTAGGCCATAAAAAATAATATGTCTGTTTACTGTCATATTTTAAAAAAGTAGGATTATGTCAGCATTTTTATATAATTTTTTCTGCACAGTTTTCACCTCTACTTCAACTAAATCATCAGTCTTGATTCAAAGTTCATTTTCCTAGATATTTAGTATATGTCTACAAGTAACTGTGCTGTCCATATGACAACATTTATTAAAATTCAGCACCATAACACTGAATGCTTGAATGTTGTGTCCACACTTACTCCAATAGTTCCCTAAAGTTGCTATTATATTGGAAACAAGTGCATGTAAAAACTGCAAATGTCATGTTTTTATTCTCAAGGCTTTTCTAAAAAAATTCTACAACTGGCTCTCACATGTACTAACAACTGTCCCAATAAGATTTGAATTAACTGTTGTGAGCTACAGATAATGTTTTAGAGACTTCAATAATTTGCTTGGTGTGGCCTACTAATGTAGGATTTTTTTTTTCAGTCGTGTTCTAATAACTACAGATGTATGGGCTAGAGGTATTGATGTACAGCAAGTCTCCTTGGTGATAAATTATGATTTACCCAATAACAGAGAATTGTACATACACAGGTAATCACTATTGTGGCAATATGTAGAATTGCACTGTATAGCCGTTTTTAACTTTTTAGAACTGATGTGGGGATTTTTTATCTAACTAAGGTCAGACAGAAATTTTTCACATACATCTCCAAAACTGTTAAGTTTAGCTAAATTATGACGAAGGGAAATTGTTAATCATGATGAGATCTATTATTGATCAAATTTTCGTGTAAATCTGTTCGGCCATGTTGGAATTATTGCCCTTTTGAGACAATTTTTGGCTATTTTTAATGTTTTCTTTCAAAAATTTTCTCTTCTAACACTACTAGACCAATTATAACTCTGTATGAATGTTCCTTGGGATGTTCTGCATAGAATTGTTAAATAGATTTTTGATGTTTAGAAAAAGTGGCAACTATTACTATAAAATAGAACAAAAAAGTCAGACAGAAGTTTTTGGCATACATCTAGGTTTAGCCAAATTCTGACCAAGGCTAAATGTTCAGCATAATGAGATCTATCAGTTGTCAAATTTTTGTGTAAATCTGTTTAGCCATGTTGGAATTTTTCCCCTGTCTTCGAAATCTTTTTGCTATTTTTAGCTCACCTTGCCAAAGACCATGTGAGCTTTTGCCATCACTTGGCATTTGGTGTCTTTGTCATCCTCTGGTCGTCATTATCAATTTTTCAAAACTTTTCTCCTCAGAAACTACTTGACCAATTAGAACCAAACTTGGTATGAATGTTCCTTAGGCCTTTCCAATGTTTTTTTTGTTTTTTTTAATGTTGTTACTTTAAAAAATCTTCTCCTCTGACATCACTTTTAATTGCTAAAATGGTCCTTATGATAAGGCCTACAAAAGTTTGCAGGGGATTAAAGACTCCACGTTATTGCCCTTGAAAGGTGAAAATTTTTGTTGTTGTTTTTTTTACATTTTGTTTTGGAAAACTATGATAGATAAAGAGAAACTTTAATTTTCTGAAATGATCCTTATAATAATCTACTTTGAGTCCAAATTGTCAGACAACTGTTTGAATAAATGCCCTTGAAAATAAAAAAAAAAAAAATGTTTTAAGCAGTTTTCAGCCAATATCTTGAAAACTATGAAAGATAGATAGAAACTTTCAATAGATGAAATGATCCTTAAGTCTTACCAAAGTCTTCTTGAGTCAAAAGTCTCAGACAACTCCTTGTTTGACTTATTGCTCTTGAAAAGCAAAAATTTAACCAGGTTGGCGTTTTAGGACCTTGGAAGCCTTTTGTTTATGTTAATACTTTCAAAAATTTTCTCATCAGAAACTACTTTACAGTATTTAATGAAAATTTATGTAATTGTACCATAGGTATGAGTGTTAGGATTTGTTATCCAAGAAAAAAACATGGTCTCCTTTACAAAATTGGAACATTGTTTATAGAACCAGGTGAGCAATTCAGGCTCTTTAAAGCCTCTAGTTTAATAGTTAATTCTGATGGATTAACTTTATGAATATCACATCTTTGTTAACTACAAATCCTGAATATTATGATTTACTTTTTAAAATAATGTTTATCTTAAAACAAGTTCTATAGAATACATATGTATTTGTATTTATTGATATGATCTAAATGTAGTAAGTAACAAACCATTGCTTATAATTTCCATAGGATTGGTAGATCAGGTCGATTTGGAAGGAAAGGTGTAGCCATCAACTTTGTCAAAAATGATGACATTAGAATCCTACGAGATATTGAGCAGTACTACTCAACACAGATTGATGAAATGCCCATGAATGGTAGGTTTCTTTTTGAAATGATTTCTAAACAATTGTATAATGGTATGGTGCTGTCATTGTCTTCATTGTCTGTAGATATTTAGTTTTTGTGGGATAACTTGAATATTTTTGTTTCTTTATCAAATATTATGAAAGGTTCAAAACTACTAAAGGAATGTTAGTATAGATTTTAGGAGTAAAAAAGGGTCCAAAAACAAGCATTTCATAAAACTCCAGTAAAAGCATATGAAAGTCTATGATATTCTATACCACCAATGGAAGACTAGATGAGTTTGTCAAAGGGTTAAGACTTGAACATTTTTAAATTAAGGGCCAAAAAGGGGGCCAGAAACATGCATTTCCCTAATATCCAGACAATAACATTACTACTAGTGAATGGATCTCTTTGAAATTGTATTACTTACGAAGAAAGACTGGGATAGATTTAGTGGGTTAAAACTTGAACCTTTTAGGAATAAGGGGCTAAGAAGGGACCAGAAACAAGCATTTTCCTTACGTCTGAATAATAACTTAAGTAAAATTGAATGAATCTCATATAAATTTTACTACAAGGAGCAATACCACAAAAGGAAGACTGGGATTGATTTTTGGGCTTGTGACTTGAGCCAAATTAGAATGTGGGGCTCCAAAGGAGCCAGAAACAAGTTTGTTTTTCTGATTACTGGATGATAAATTTAAAGAAAGTGGATGAAACAATTTGAAATTATACCACTAGGTGCCATACCCTTAAAGAGTAATCAAGGTAACCAAGGCCATAGCGCTAATCAAAAGAATGTAATCCAGGGACAAAGACCAGACATGGAAAACAGACATACACAACAAAGAACATCAAGTAACTAAAATCATACATACAAAGTAACAAAAGTAAATGAGCAACTCGGACTCCTCTAAAAACTGTGAGCATGGACCAGGTGCACCAGTAGGGTAAGCGTCCTCTGCTTTTCTAGAAACACCCTCCGAGTTGCACATAAAAAGTCAAGTCCGGGGTAGACAAACAAGGAAAGGAAAACTATGACCCATTGAATAAATCAGTTTTCATGGTGCTGATGGATACACCATAACGATCCACGAGCTCATGATGACGACCATAAAACTGCAGTGATGACTTCAATCTTGTAGCAATATAACATAAGGGAGGTTGGCTTTGATATGAGTTTTTTAAGAATAAAAGGCCAAAGGGTTGATTTTGGTCAAAGTCTAATCTAATTATTAAAAGCTGTATCAAGTTGGAAATGTATGTCCTTACTTGCCTAAAAGTTTGACCTTTCTGTTCATATCAAGCTGTGCCTTGTGAAGCTTTTTTTTTCATTTTTAATGTTGATAGAAAATTTTCTGTCAAAATGTGCCATCCATATACTTTAATTTTCAGGTAAAAATTCCACAAATATTAAAATAGAAGACAAATGTAAAAAAGAAAGTTTTTTTTTTCCATTTTAATGAAATCCTTCCATGTTCTCAATTTTCTGTCCTCGAATGCTTCCTGTTTTTTTTTTTTTTTTAATTTGTTTTTTTTCCAATATTGATTTTTCACTAACCCCTTCTGTAGCACCCCTTTCTTGACCAACCGTGTTTTTAAACTCTAATTTCCACTTTGATTTTTTTTTACTTTTTACCACCTTTATTGTAACCTAATTATATCATATTGTAAAGAAGGCTATCAATACAAAATGTTAGAGGAAATTAACATTGTTTAAGTATTGCATGCAAATTTTTGTTTAAAAATGATGTGTAGGTACATACAGTAGATTAGAATCCCACTTCTGAACTATGTCAGGTTAGATATTAGAATCTTTGAAAATGAAAAAAAAAAGATTTTATTTAAAATATGAATAGTAGATATGTATTTCTGGTTCCCATTTTATTTATTTTTGTGGATTTTGTTGGCCACATGGAATCATGAAATCAAGTGTCAATGAAAACTCATTTCCATCAATGAAAGTCAACTCAGTTAAAATGACTTAAAACATTTAATCTTGGCAATTTACACATGTATTGGAGGAAGAAGCCATATCGAGTAATTGTCTATACTGAATATTAGTCCCAATTGGCTTGGCCTTGGGGCTACCAGTACCAGAGTTATATATATATTGTTAGAGTGACATTTAATATTCTTTTCCATCTTTTCACTGGTAACAGATGTTGTATTAGTGGCATTCAGTAAACTCGGGGTTTTACCATCTCCATTCAATATACTGGTAGGCAGAGCAACTGAGTCTAAATTTTAGATCCAGTAATAAACTACTTAGTGAATATCGATAAAACTTTATGGGCACATTTGACATGACATGTAGATAAGCATAGTGGAAGATAATCACTTTTGGAAATTTAAAATTAATGTTTTGTAGTATGTTATCATTTTGTAACACGTTCTTCACATTCTGTCCACTAAAAAAAGTTTTGTCAACAGTAAGACCCATTTTATATATCTCAGCAGATACATTACAGAAACAGATTTACATTACATGAATGGTACATTAATTCTTGTTTAATATATATTTTTTTATTTCATTTTAGTTGCTGACCTGATTTGAAGAGGGATATGAAATGACTGCTAAAACTCATCATAAACTTCATGCATTGCATAAAATCTAACATTTTAACATGTAAAGAATTCAGGACATCTGTTTTATAACATTTTTGTCTGATGTCATATTTTATCATTTCATTAGTCATGTAAAACATTGGAAATACTTGACTTTGGCCGATGAAGGACAAAGGATTACATTGAGGACTTGGTTTCTACAGTTTACACTAAGACTTGCTATACCGAAACCATCAAGTTTGTTTACATATTTCCAGTGAGCAGGAAGTTTAATTTCCTTCAATATGTACTTTAAGTCAATAAAAAGTTATAAATTTTATACTCTCATGTCAAGGATCTAACAAAATATATGCCATTTAAATGATTTTATGTTAGAAATAATTTATATCAAAAGATGTCAACTCTGTAGGAATTGATATTCAGGTACTCGTTGGTTTATAGAAGTGGTGCTTTGGTATACCTTGGTAAATCATCTATCTTAAAAATTTGACAGGTGTCCTATATGAGTTGTCACTCACTGTAAAAATATTGATAGCTTATTTGTTGTGGGAATTTAGTCAATACAAGTCAAAACTTATGGCCCATTCCCAATTGCCCATTCCCCATTGCCTCATTCCTTATGTGCCTTTCACCATTACTCCATTCTTTATGACCCTTTCACCATTTTCCCATTCCTTATGGCTCATTCCCTATTCCATATTGCCCCATTCTTTATGGCCCATTTCCCATTGCCTCATTCCTCATGACCCTTTCTCTATTGTTCCATTCCTCATCGCCCTATTCCTTATGCCCCATTCCTTATGGCCCATTCCCACTGCCCCATTCCCCACTGTCCCATTCATTATGGCCCATTCCCCATTGCCCCATTCATTATGGCCCATCTTCCCATGCCCCATTCTTTTTGGCCCATTCATCATTGTCGCACACCTTATGGCCCATTCCCCACTGCTCCATTCATCATTCTTAGTGATTCATTGTAAAACTAGTGATAACTTGTATACTGGATAAAAAATGATCAAATTTAGTCAATACAAGTCAAAACTTATGACCCATTCCAAATTGCCAATCCCCCATTTCCCTATTCCTTATGACCCTTTCCCTGCCCCATTCCTTATGGCATATTTTGTATTGCCCCATCCTTATGGCCTATTCTCCATTGCCCCATTCCTTATGGCCCATTCCCTTATGGCCCATTCCCCAATGCCCCATTCATTATGGCTCATTTTCCCATGCCCCATATTTATGGCCAATTTTCCGTTGTCCCATTCCTTACGGATAATTTCTTATTACCCCATTCCTCATGGTCCATTCCCGATTGCCCCATTTTTTATGGTCCATTCCCCACTGCCCCATTCCTTATGGTCCATTCATCATTGTCGCACACCTTATGGCCCATTCCCCACTGCTCCATTCATCATTCTTAGTGATTCATTGTAAAACTAGTGATAACTTGTATACTGGATAAAAAATGATCAAATTTAGTCAATACAAGTCAAAACTTATGACCCATTCCAAATTGCCAATCCCCCATTTCCCTATTCCTTATGACCCTTTCCCTGCCCCATTCCTTATGGCATATTTTGTATTGCCCCATCCTTATGGCCTATTCTCCATTGCCTCATTCCTTATGGCCCATTCCCCAATGCCCCATTCATTATGGCTCATTTTCCCATGCCCCATATTTATGGCCAATTTTCCGTTGTCCCATTCCTTACGGATAATTTCTTATTACCCCATTCCTCATGGTCCATTCCCGATTGCCCCATTTTTTTTGGTCCATTCCCCACTGCCCCATTCCTTATGGTCCATTCCTTCATTCTTCATACTTGTTTAATATCACTCAACACAATTAAGACTGGTCATTAATTTTATGAAATTATCTTCGTATACTAGTATACTAGTATCAACGGACGGCTTATCAAATTGATTTCCCATTTCCTGTGCCTCATTTGACATTGCCCTCTGCACTATTGCCCATATCCCATTAATTTGGAAGTTTTCCAATTCAAGTTCTACTATGTGCTTGGTGCTCTTTATACGGCTCCGTTTTCTTTTTGCAGACATATATTGGATGAAGCTTTTGTTGATATCATTTGTGTTGTCATATTTTGTCGATACTTTGTTTTCCTTCATTTAGTTGGTGGATCTTCATTGATTGATTCAAAAAAGGTTCTAAATTACTAAAGGAGGTTGGTATTTATATGAGGGGTTATTGGTTCTATTTATTTTGGTAAAATTGGCTAAAAACTAACATTCATAAAATTTTACAATAAACCCCAATTATAAGTTTATAGATGGTACCACTATTTTCTATAACTCATTTGTCGATTTGTAATTGATTTTGAAGGTTATGACGAACTCTAGGAATTTTAAGGGGCGAAGTGCACTATTCAGTTACATTTAGGCGCACTGATTCGTACACAAAATTTAATTTGTCTAATTTTGTAAAACTTAAAAGTTGAATTTTGGTGGATATATTGATTAAATGTAGTTAAGCATTAATACGTAGACAGTTGTAAAATTTGTGATGGTAAACAAGTGCAATTAAGAGAGAAACGTATCTGGAACGTTTCAGTCCCCTGCCGTATTAGGTTTTCTTTTCAGCATCAGCTGGCTGATACCTAATATTGCTAGAAAATGAATCGAGGTGTTTATATTTGTATCTATTTCTTACCTCCTCCATGCATCTGTAGGATGAAAGGATAATTACGACATGGTGTACAAATCGGTTCTCAGATGGATATATTGTAACGATCCACGAATCCATGATAACGACTATAAAACTTCTGTGGTCATGACTTCAGTCTTGTAATAACATAACCCTGTTCCAGAAGCCCAATTGTAAGAAGTCTAGCATTGTGCAGAAAGTCTGCGTAGTTTCGGAAAGCTCTGGCAAAACTTAGGAGTTATGAAATGAAAACTCCATATGAAGGTGTTGAAGGGATGTTGCAACAGAATAAACGATGCCTGACAATACGGTATGAGAAGTAATCGCGTTTGTCGCATTGTTTGGTCAGGAGTTGTCCTTTTCGATATCTAAGTGTGAGTCGAGATAGGGGTCTGACTTCATAGTGTCTGTAGTGTCCTTTATCTCAAGTTCTTTGGGGTAGGTCTATACGATGTATAAAATCCCAGAAACTAGGATTGTTTAAAGACAATACGTACTCTATATAGCAAAAAACTGGAAACAAAGGATATGGCTGAACGAAGTTCCTACTTTTGGATCTGATCAGCTATCAGTTAGCCTCAGAAGAATGAAGGAGTTGGGGAGCACACATTGTTGCCACTTGAATTCCCACCGTCTCCACCACTCTGGACAAATATATTGTCGATAAAATTCAAGCGTATTGACAACATTTTTGGTATATTTGATGATTTGGAATCGTTCTTACACAGTACTGAGAATCACTTCCAAGTACTGCGTATTTGTATCTAAGCGTTCAATCTTAACGGTATTTATAAATCCTTTAGGCGGGATTTCAACTGAGTATTGGGAATAGTAGTATAAATGGTTGAAAAATCATAGGTCTTGATTCCATGATGTACCGACAATTATCTAGCATTAATGGTTTCTAGAAGACCTTTCGAATATTCCAGAATCCACATTTAATTGACAAAAAGTGTTGTGGTAAGACCGAAGACCCTCTATGACAGTTGTAAGTATGACGGTTTCGAAAGAGGTTTGGTAGTACATTTTGTAGATCTAGCTTTGAAGTGTTGTCTGTATGGATTCTTGTAGAGTTTTGGGATCCAATTCATGAAAGGAAGATCATTATTACATTATCGTCTTCAGTAGAGAGACTTAAAGACTGAGGAAAGGTTTTCAACTATTTCTTTGGAGGGTGTGGTAGCAGTATAGGACTTATAACTGTCATTATTTCGATAATAAACAGTGGAAATAAAACGTCTTGCAAACAAAAACAATGTTGTTTTGGACTTTGTCTGATAGTACAAAAGCATACTTGTCATGTATAGTAGATATTGTTTTGGCTACATCTGGATCTTTGAAAACTAATGTAGCATAGACACTCGTTGACCTACGTAGAATTCTTATGCGTTTTAAGATTGAAAGACCTCACAGCTTGGGATAAACTCGACAGCGAATAAACGTCTTCTTGTTCTCGTTTTATCCATTTTCTGGCATAGTCCTCCACATCATCTTTCGTGGTATTTGGGACCTTAAGCGAAGACTGTACGGAGAGATTCGTTTTCTGCGATGTCGAAATCTCCCGTAATGACGTGACCGGATGACCATATTTGAATGGAGAGTTTTGGCAAGAACAGGCAGTCAGGTGGTTTCATTCATTGCGTCATTCAGAAAAAGTATATCGGTTATCCGAAATATTCAGTGTACATTTTGCCATCATTTGGTGAAATATATATGTAGAGAGATATTAGAACTGTCAAATTTGCGAAGCAAAATTTTGGTCGTTCCCTCCGCGGGACTCGAACTCGTACCGCTATGACATGTAAGGCAACACCGCCTGCACAAAGTCCAGCGCCCTAGACCACTAGGCCAGCTAGGCTATAAAAATATAGTTTCCACTGGCCGGGTCATTCCTCCTCGTAGGATTAATCTAGGTTGTAACGTAGTACACGATGTATGGTAGTATGGGACAGTCATCTAGGTGCTATTATGTAGGATAGAGGATATATAATTAATCGTCTAAATGGAAGTCAACATTCACTTTTTCGGACTCGTGGATCGTTAAAAAAAGATGCGGAACATAATAAGAAATTACATAAACATCTAAATATGCTTAACATCACCAAATGATGGTAAAATTTACATTGAATATTTCGGATAACCGATATCCTTCTTCAGCATAAAACTAACAAAATTCAAGATCAAAACATAGATTCTGATGCTGAATCACGCTGTAGGTGATTGTACCTTTATCTTGGGCACACATAAGCAAATGATAAGGAATCTGAATGGAAACGAGAACGGGGGTGTTTTTATCAAAAACTAATAATGAATTAAATGTGGAAAACAATTAAGAAATGTCAGATTATAGTAGTACGGCGTATTGATGTATAGCATGTAGTGCCGTGCCAGGTTTAGACCAAGACCTAAAATGAATTATTTTTTCTCGTTTATCATACCAATTATTTCATATTCCTATACTTCACCCATTGCATCCAAAATTTTCAATTATAAAAGGCTATTGTAGAACCTCGAGATTGAGGACTTCAAGGCTAAACCACCTGAGTGTTCTTGCAAAAACTCTCCATTCAAATATGGTCCTTCCGGTCACGTCGTTACAGGAGATTGTCCATCATCGAAAACGAATCTCTGCGTAATATCCTTTCTAAAGGTCCTAAGTACACGTGAACAGCGCTCCATGAATTGGAATTATAACTTTAAAGTTCTTATGGATGCCGTGGAGGACTACGCAAGAAAATGGATAAAATGAGAACAAGAAGATATTGATTCTCTGTCAGAAGCCGTGAAGTCCCTAATTTTTAAAACGAATGAAAGTTTTAAGTATGGCAATGAATGAGTGCCAATGCTACATCAGTTTTAAAGGAACTTGATGTAGCAAAAACATTGTCTACTATACATGATAAGTATGTTGTCGTACCGGCAGACAAAGCCCAAAACGTTTTACGTCCAATGTTTATTATCAGAGGTAGACGTAGAAAATAATAGGAGTGATAAGACCTATACTGTTACCACACTCTCCAAAGAAGAAATTGTGGAAAACCATAAATATGTGCTATCCTCTTTTAGTCTCTCTACCAAGGACGATGACAGTGATTTACCGTCTATGTACTGGATTCCTAAACTCCACAAGAATCCATAGAAACAACGTTACATAGCTGGATCTGCAAAATGTACCATCAAACTTCTTTCAAAACTTTTAACTTCTATACTCACAGCTGTCAAAGAGGGTTTTCAGTCCTACCACAACACCTGTTACTCCCGTAGTGGTATTAATTCAATATGGATCCTGAAAATTCGAAAGATCTTTTGGAGACAATCAGTTCAAGACTATTATCAGAATATATTAGCATTAAAACGTACGATTTTTCAACACTGTATACTTCTATTCCACATACTCAGTTAAAATCCCGAGTTAAAAACATTATACATAGTTTTTCCAAAAAAGGATGGTACACCTAGATACAAATATATAGTTCTTGGGCGAGATTCCTCATACTTTGTAAGAAATAATTCCAAATCATCTTCCAAATATACAGAAGAAGATGTTTACAAAATGCTGGAATTTTTAATCGACAACATACTTGTCCTGTGTGGTGGACGCGTTTTTCAACGAATGGTCGGCATTCCAATGGGAACTAATTGTGCTCCTTTACTTGCTGACATATTCCTTCACTCTTATGAGGCTGACTTTATAGCTGATCTGATCCGAAAGAAAGAATATCGTTTAGCTAGATCCTTTAATCTCAGTTTCCGCTATATATATGACGTATTATCTTTAAACAATCCTAAATTTGGGGATTTGATACATCGCATCTACCCCAAAGAACTTGAGATAAAGGATACTAAGGATGTGAAGTCAGCTCATATATTGACCTACACTTAGAAATCGATGGTAAAGGAAAACTATTGACCACACTTTACGACAAACGTGATGACTTTTCATGCAAAATTGTCAACTTTCCTTTCATCTGCGGCAACATCCCTTCAGGACCTGCGTATGGAGTGTTCATATCACAACTCATACGTTATGCAAGAGCTTGCCGAGACTACGCAGACTTTTTGTATCGCGCTAGAATTCTAATAAATAGGCTTCTGGAGCAGAGTTATGTTGACTCGAACGCGTACTGCTGTGACATCTATGGCAACATCGCCTGCACGAAGTCCAGTCCAGGCGGTGTTTGCCATAGATGTCACAGCGGTACGCGTTCGATGCCCGCGGAGGGAACGACCAAAAATTTGCATTGCAAATTTGACAGTTCTAACATCGTTGGGAAATTTTCAGACCCTTATGTATATATATATCCGATATCCTTCTTCACCATAAAATTAATAAAGTTCAAGATCAAAACAGATTCAGAAGCTGGATTACGCACGCTCTGGGTGATTGTACCTTTTATCAAAGGCACACATAAGCAAATGATAAGGAATCTGAATGAAAACGAGAAAGGGGGTGTTTTTTATCAAAAATTAGAAATGAATTAAATGTGGAAAACAATTAAGAAAAGTTAAAATAGAGTAGTACGGCGTAAAAGCATACCATACAGCCAGGCACTATGAATTCGGTGCATTTGCTCATCTGACGATACCACCAACAAACGTCTAGGTGAACTCCGTAGTCATTTGTTATCACGTGGCTACAAATCAACAGACTTAGATCAGGTATTCCAACGTGCTAACAACATCAGCCGTAATGATCTCTTCGAGTACAATCCCAAGAAAAAGAACAAAAGGGTTCCTCTTGTGCTTACTTACAATCCAGCCTTTCGGAAACTCTCGCAGCTACTTCATTCGAATTGGAAAGCCATTTAAAAACATCCCAAGCTCTCCAAGCTCTTCTCAGGGGGCCCAGTCCAGGCATTCCGTAGACCTAGGAGTCTAAGAGATATCCTGGTAAGAGCAGAAATCTCAGCCCAAACAAAATACAACGGGTCAGTGTCAACCATGTAGAGATAAAAGATGTAAGACCTGTACCTAGATACTGCACATCCAAAAGTTTACAAGCTACTGAACTGAAAAGGTAATTTACCATTTTTTGCAACGTGACTTGCAAAACCGAAAACACCACATACCTTCTCCATTGCCGATGTGGTATGCAGTACGTTGGCGAAACAGAACAACCTTTCAACAGGCGCATGAATGGTAAATTTTACCATCATTTGGTGATGTTAAACATATTTAGACGTTTATTTAGTTTATTGTTATATTCCTCGTCGTTTTTAACGATCCATCACCCCGTAAGAGTGATTGTTGATTTTTATTTAGACAATTTAGGGTCTTATAATATCAAATCCTTTCATGCCATATGATGACCACTAGTCTCTACAGAGAACACTATTCTCTATTTACTAAGTAGGCACGTACTTGACCCCTACTCGAACTTGTCACTATAGTTTACAGAACTAATTTATAGAACATACATCTTTAAATCATTTAAAGGTATAGTTTTCTAGCTAAATGTTAGCTAAACATGGATGTATGATTACCGTTATATACAGTAAAATAAATATCACGAAAAAATGTCCCACAATATTTTGTATCCTTACCAGATAAAGAATATAAGAATAATCTTATTTTACACGACCGCAAAGAAATAAAATTGCTGTCGTATGTCGTCGTCTTCACCGCCCGTAGACTTGATTTTCGAGCTATAATTTGAGTATTACTTGGTTTATCTTTATAAGGTTCCAAACATTGGTATTGATATTTATGGGTGTTATGGTCCCAACCATTTTAGGATTAGGGGCCTAAAACAAGCATAGAATTTAACTATACGGTAAAACTTCAGTAAAAGCATAGCAGTGTCTATGATATCATGGCCAGATCCAGACATTTTGAATAGGTAGGGTGCCTCAGAAGAGAGTGGGGCGCTTACTAGGACATTATTTGCCAATTTTTTGTCAATTTTACACATGAAAATGACAAATTTACCGATACAAAAGTGAGGTTGCCACCCCCCTGCACCCTCTTTTCTGGATCCACCACTGGATATTGTCCCACAATATTATATACCACAATGGCCATTTGGGGGGATAAAGACCTGAACTTATGGACAGAAAGTACAGACAGATGTACAGACAATAATTTGACTTAATTTAAAAATGCGCATGCACGAATTTCGTTATCAAAATTGTAAGCCGTGTCAAGTCTGAATGGTGTGTCTTTACTTGCCCCAACTGTTCAGTGTTTGACCTCTACAGTCGTATAAAACTGCAAGCTGTGCAAAATATATGCTACAAAATCATAACCATTTAATCTCATCAGTACGTTTTTAACTAGATACTTTTAAAACGGTGATCGACAAAATTATACCACAGAAGTTTAATTGTTCGTTACTTGGCATTTGGCGGATGACTATCTCATTGGCAATCATGCCACATCTCCGTTCTTTGTTCTTTTTTTTATATATAAAATTATACCATGAAATTGTTACTTCTTGACAATAAGTGGAATTTTAAATATTAATTGTGTATAAATTACTGAAAGCTTTAAAAGTTTCACACGTCAAAGTCAAGTAATAAACTTTGAATTCCATAAACCACAAATTAATAATTTAAACTTTTTCCTGTGACATCTTTATGCAACTCATTGCTTTTGATATTTTTTTCCTTTACCAATTCATTTTGATTTAAGATCAGGTAGAACCATATTAAGTCACAGGCGTGATTTTCCTTGGTTTTAAATATGATTTCAGCTTTTTTGCTTAAGAAATATAAAATCAAAATGTGCTGGATTTTGTATGAGAAGCTTGAAATGATGTTTTTGCCAGACTAACCCCCAGTTTCAGCTCTGTTCCAAATCTTTCCAGCTTTTTTTCTCAGCTGAAATCAGCAAATCATGTCTGAATTAGTTTCAATGATTTTACTAGTTGGCGATATAAGAGGTATAGTATTGTGTTATGTGGCAGGAAAAATAGAATTTAGGATCCAAAATGAAACAAAAAATGGTATGTAGTGCGTGGGCTTAGATAAACCCATGCATCCCTCCATAAACTCAAATATAATTCTCATGTACCCTTAAATTCTTTCTCTATCCAATCAATTTGTCGCAAAATTTTGTTTTTTTAAATTGAAGCATTATTATATTTTTGCCACTTTTTATACATGCACTTGCTTGAATTCAGAAGAATCAGATTCTTTTTGAGTCGCTAAAATTTACATTTTATTGTCAAAACCTTTATAGTTGTTATGTTTCAGTATAAAATGGCGTATTGGGTATTTTCTGTTTGTTGAACTGTGTTGATTTTCAGTCAGAACTTATCAAAAATTGCTAAAAACGGGATAGTCATTTTCAAAAATAAAAAGTCACATTAATTCTACTATAGACGGTCGGACATGTCGAAAACGCCTCAAAATTGGTATCACTTGATAGATGATTGGGTTACCTACATCATAAAAATCAGAAAATTAATTTTCATGTAAGAATTTTCAAGTAAATTAAAAAATATTGCTCCAACCCTATAAAACGAGTCTCAGTATTGATCAAAATGCCTATTCAAGCAAGGCATAGATACTCAAACTAGTAATATGGTCATTTATAATTAAGGTTATGGTGTCTCCAGCATACATGTACCGTTTCAATTCGGATGCCCAGTTTTTATACCCCGCCACACGTAGTGGCGAGGTATTATGTGATACACTCAGAAAAATTTTGCGATTGTGTGTCCATTCGTCTGTTCGTCCGTTCCCTGCGGTTTCTAAATGATAAATTGAGAATGGACCAATTAATTGTTTTGAAACTTTGCACAGTTGTTTAGTACTAAAAATACAGATTAAGTTAAATTTCAATATAAATTCAAAAATTGTATTTTTGTGTTATGCCATTTTTCACTCTTTACCATCAACTTCTTTTACATATACTATTTTTCAAACAACATTTATATAGCGATTTAGTCATTATTTGAGTCTTAATCAGGATTTGTTTAACCACTTCAATGACATTTATATGTAAGTACTATCATGAGAATTAAGCACCTATCTGAAATAAGCAAACATGTTGGATACACTTTGTATAATGCCCAAAATGTAAAAATTGAAAATCTCGTTCACTTCGAAATAATTGTTGAGTAGGGCAGAAATTCTTCACGCAAGCGGACTTGAAATAGTTGATTTTTTTCGGTTCGTTTGACAGCTAAAATAATAGATAAATGTATAAATAATCTATTTCTTTCACCGGTAAAAACTTACTTAAATTATAAATAATTGATAATAACGGATTTGAAATTCTGATTTTTTTTTAATTTTTTTTTATCATTAAATTTGAAAAAAGTAACGCTAACGCTAAAAAGTAAGCACCCGAATTGACAAGTTATGTTCTTCATTATGAATGCCCAAAGTGTGTTCTTTAGTGTCAATATACTGTGAATGAGCAATTTGTTCAATACGGAGACCTGTTTTATAGGGATAGGGGTAAATTATTTTCATTTTTTTTTCCTGCAAAACTCTTCATTATTTTTTTAATTGAATTATCTAACAAATGATACCTACTTATTATGGATCGCGAAGTTTTATGAAAAAAAAACCCAAAAATAAGCAATTTTTGTAAGCGTTGGACTGCAATCGCCTCAAGTTATCAAAAGAACCACCTAAAGAAATAATTGTGATACTACTAAAAAAAATACCAAAAAGCCAATTTTATACTAATATATTAGAAAAACTCTGTTTCAACAATGAAAGTGTTAAAGAGTAATCAAACTTTTTAAACTCGAAATTTTAACTTATAAGACAAAAACTGTAATTGTCTACAATTCTAATTCACAATGAACATATAAAGTAGAAATTTCTAGATGCTTAGTCAAACTTTTGATATTGTGACATGCAAAATTTCGAGAAAATATAAAAACATAAGTCGAAATTTTGAATTAGTAAAATTATTCATATGTTTCTTAAATACGTTGGTGTTTCAGCTAAACGTTCGAAGTCAATACAAAGCATCTCGCGTTGCTTTTGCCTTGTCGTCAAGTAAGTAGATTTTGTCATTACAACTTTTCACTAACAATGTCATCGAAGTAATTCTATCACAATTAATATGTAGCCTGTCATTAATGAACCCATTAAGGCCATTGGAGATTGAGTGTAATGTATTAGCATGAGGTATTTTATCAAATGTTCTCATTTAGAGAAATTAATCTGAGGCCTTCGTGCCATTGTGCTGACACGGACCATTAATGAGAAGGCTAATCAAGGCAGGTCATATCCCTCATCTATGTTTGGAATGGTTTTAAATCTATATGCAAATGGCTTTTATTTCAAAACAAACATTATCCCTTGGGTGTATATCTCCACGATGAATTATAATAACAGAGCTTAGAGTGGATGGGTGTGCGTTTAGTAATTTATATCAACTAATTGAATAGGACTTGAAAGCACTCCATCTATAATTTAGATGTTGTAAACGTATGGACAAGTGCCTTTCAGTAAAAACCTGCTTTTAAGTGTTCATGTCTGGTAATAAGAACATAAGTGATTATAAAGTAATATTCTTTCACGAACTCCCTTAAAACGCAAGTATTCTAACACGAGGATTACCGTATATCAGACCGATTAACAGACAAATGATAGGATCTTGTGAACATTGATCATTTTTAACCAACCGGTATTACAAGTATACAATAATATTGAAATGCATTTTATTATAGGAGGGACAGTGAGAGTGAGGTTCTACAGAATTTTTGAAAAGAGTGGAACATAATTCTGTCTACGACAATAGATATTTAATTCTTGACATACTAGTAATTGGTATGAAACTTGAAGATAATGATATCTTGTATTTGGATATAAGTAAAATAAGCATTGTGAAATCTTTCCATCTAAAAGTGGGATTGTTAAATACACATTTGTGATTGTTTATTCAGACAATACAATCCATTGACTTTAGCAAAAGTTGTCACGTCATCTAGCCAAGTTAAATCAAATGTTATTAATAAAGAAAACTTCAGTTGACAGAGATTTATTTAGTTACGGATACTGAATAATTGTATCATTGCTACGATCATTCGTGGATTTTATTTTAAAGAAAATGACATTATCATCAGATTGGATTTTAGACCGGATTACTAGCTGTAAAGTTGCTGCACCTCCGGTTAATAATGCATGCTTACCAGATATATATAACAAGCTTGATGCAGATACTATTGAGAAAACTCGTGTTGTAAACAAACTTTTGGAACAAAGACTGAGAATTCAAGAAAAAATATTGAACAAGTATCAAACGAGAGCGCAGATGTGTTGTAAAAATGAAAAAGAGCGCGTGCGAAATGATTTGAAGAAAATACACAAGCATTTACCGAACATGGATGATATGTACTACATGGACACACAAATGCAGTTAAAGACGTTGAGGAAACGACAACATCATGTCCATACTCCTACCGGATATACAACAACGCCAAAGGATATTAGAGGGTTAGCTTCAGAAAAAGAGGAAAATCCATTCTGTTCACGTTTCTATGTACACCATATGCCTTTCAAAACAAAAAACAAGATGATAAAGTGGACAGCGTATGACCACGGCCGCTCTAAGGACCGTTCACGTGGGTTAGCATTGAGCAGGGTGATGAGTGCTAGTGAGAATTGTCTGGTCTCTGGTACTACCAATGTTTTAGTTGATGGAAGGTTTGGTCGTTCCGAAGATAATGACGATGCAATGACAGTATAATGTCCCTAATTGGTGCTATTTCATCCAACACGGTGCAATAAGCTGGATTTAAACGCATTTTGTTTGCAATATTCTCATGCATTTGTAAGAACATTATGCTTGGTAAGGTATAGTGGTAGATATTAAACCCCTATTTAATGATTTACAGTTTATTTGAAAGATAATGTAGATATGGTGTGAGGAGACAAAAATATTTTTCTCCACCAAAATGCGAGGAGGCATACAATTGTCCGGCCTATCTTAATCCGTCATTTCGCGGCAGTGAAAAAATCCTTGATGAAAGGAATCATTTTAAAATGTATAATTTACATCGTTTTCGTTTCCGGTGGAGTATTTTTTGGCAAACTTTCAGTCATTGATTTGGGTATTTTTGAAATATGGACCTTAAGGGATTACCTATCAAGTTTTAGTATCGTTCCGCTCTATTTCAAATAACATTTTTGCTATATTTTTCTCAAACACTTGGCTCTAAATCATGCTAAAAAAAACTCCTCCTCTAATTTGGACATAGTTCTTGCAATCGCACCTACTGATTTTTCAACACGTGCAGCGCGCGTGTGTGTGGGGGGGATGTTATATGCGTAATTGAAATGCATTTTCTGTCCTGACTCATTTTAGTTTTCTTTTATGTATAATTCAACCGAACTAGCTCTCATGGTAAAAAAATCTGAATACGTCAAAATCCATTGACGCTCACAGTAAAACAAAACATCTTTGAGACTTTGTAGCGGTAATTCGTGAGGTTAAACTCGAGCCTAAACCGAAAGTATGTATAAAACATACTAATTTTGTGAAGACAAGTTCTACATACACTTCTTTCACCATAAAACTAAACTGGGCCCTACTAATTTGGAATTGTTGGCAGTATATTTGTTAACTCTTCCTAATTGAAATCTTGCAAAGGTCTTACCAATCTTGGTTTTATCGGGGTATTACACTTCTATAATATGATTTTTTTTTGTTGCAGGGAGTGAAAGTCCTTGACCCAGAAACATTTTAAATAATCAAAATGTTTTCTATTCATGTAACATTTTCGTCAATCCAATATTGAAAGAAGCGTACACATATTTTGTCATGAAATGTACATTTGCCTTGCCTGTCCTTTTTTTTCGTGGTGAAAACCGCAAATCACATAAAAGAATGTATTCCAAAAACTATGTTTCCATATTTATTTCGGATGGAAAGAAGTAAAATACTGAGAAGTATATACTAGTTTATTATACAAGTGTTTCAGTAGGATTCCATCCAAAATTCCTTATAATAATGAAATTATTTATCTTTTTTTTCTTTTTGTCACTTTTAAAAATACATTACTGTAATTTATATGAACATTTTCCTTCATTTCATTTCGTATGCATTTGCAACATAACGGGTTCTATAATATGCTGAATAGAATACTCATTACCGGAAATGAATTTAATAAAGCCGTTATATTAAAATGAATTGATTTTTATCGTGAATGAAGGCTGTTCGGTAAAGCGTATTGTCAATCAGATAACTTGATATGTAACAACTACTTATTGTAGTGCTGTAATACTAGCTCTCTAGGTACATTCTGTCGATCATTACGGGAAATATTAAGTAATTATTAAAGGGATAATATTATAAATCAATGTAAAATGATAATTGTTTCATTTGTGAATAGAAACCATTTTACCTCCACACGTGGCAACAGCGTAACAGTGAGATCAGCATTTGTACACAAAAGCTTGAGCTTGGATAAATTCCTCGACTGCTTAATTAACATGAATTTGGTGAAGTTATCGTCATTGATAAAGAATGGCAGTCGTCTATACCTTTTTATTCATATGTGTCAGTAGTAAAAGTATCACAAACGTGAATTTGAAGATCATGACAGGGTCTGAAATGGAACCAGAAACATGCATCTCCTGATGTCCAGACAATAACTCGACTAAGCGTGTTAAGATCTGTCTGACTTTATATTTACGGAATACAAGCCATTTTAGCAAGTTTTCCAAGGGAACGACTTGGGGTTGAATTTGTGGATAATGACTTAAACTGTTTAGGGATAAGGGACCAGAAAGGGGAATTTCCTGATAACTCGACAAAAACTTCAGTTGAAATGTATGGTTCCCTTTGAAATTGAATCAAAATGCGACATAAAATGGAATTAAGAAACCTCCTTTTCAAAGGCGACCGAAAGAGCTTCTATTGTAGGATATATTACAGAATAGCGTTTATTTTCATGAAAAAAACTCCTAGATACATCACACAGTGCATGTGTACTTACCTGTCCTCTTTATCTACTGCGGACGTGACATTTAATGAGCTACTCGAGAGGTGACGCTTACTCTGCCGGTGCACTTGGTCCATGCTCCAAGTGTTAAGTTGATTCCGGGGTGCTCATTTACTTTTGTTTCTGTGTGTGTGTTATTTTATTAATTTCACCTTCTTTATTGTGTTTCTTTTTGCCTAAACAGGAATGTTCTAATCCTGGTTCCCTTGATTTCCTGTTGCTTCGCGTGAATAAGAGATCTTTTAGGGACACCGTAACGTACATGTGTGCTTCGCGTGGATAAAAGGTCTTTTAGTGACAACCTTCAGTACGCTTGAGCTTTACCTGAACTGCTAATCGTCAAATATTCACTGTCACTGATTTTGGCATACTTTCAACATCCGAAATGGTTCAAATGCGATATGCTCTAAAATCGGGTGACTTCCGCTAAAATCTTGGTTCCCTTGATCTTATTGCGAACTCTTTCGTAACCGTTATGACCTGAATGGCTATACTAGTATATAAATATCGGTGACCTGATAATATATATGATCTTTATATAATCAATTGTAATGAACGCCTGTGTTTGAATCGGAGACTGGGCAATATTACATAAATTCAATGCTAACCTATCATTATCTTTTAGTGTAAACTTCCCGTTCTAATACAAGCTAAAAAACACGTATAAACATGTGTATGATATGTTTAAAAAATGTGTGTTGTAGCGACCTTTGGGTAGCTTATGATATTGACCACTGAACCAGATTATGAAACTGATTAAGCAGCTGGCATTGAATATTCATAAATATGGGCCGTGCTAATGTATATGACCAATATAGTCTTGTAACCAGCCTCACTGCCTAAATCGGGAGCTGTGTAATGTTCAAAGCTAACCGATGATTTATGTGACGTTCCCGTTCTCGTACAAGCACGAAACACACGTAGAACAGACGCGTATAAAACTTAGAGAGGTACATTTTTATCTCTTATGAAGCTATGACGCCATGGTGGTGAACACGGCGAGGATCTGCTGCATTTAGTGGCATATAACGACATATTTATGCAAATCATATGCGAATATTAAGTACAAAAATCATGAGTGCAAGAAGTCTCTAACAATATTAGCGACTTAAAAAGCTTTTTTATGACAACATGGAATAAGTGTGTGGTTTGTCTCGAATATGTCTCCCTAATTAAAAGTACACACGAGTTATATAAATAATAATGGGTATCAAGTTGTTTTGAGCATTTTGTATATCAACATATATCAAAGGACTTGTTAATCTTTATCCTGACAGAGGACAGTGAAAACATTAGGCACATGGCACTAACTTAAAAAAAAAATAAATGAAAAAAACTGGAATTCAACGTTACAAGTAAAATATGTCCAGCCTTTTTAACAAAATTAAGTGGCTCTATTACATTCTTCTAATGTATATTTTTTCCATTAAAAAAAGTTAATTTACTCCTATCGACAGCCCTCGATTGAATGCTAATTGATAAGGATGGCTGCTGTGACGATGGGATTTGTTCCCACTGAAATACCAACCATACCTTCCCGAATCCTCGAAAATTAATGTCCATATAAAACATTTTGTTATTGTAAAAGAATTAAGTTTTTTATGAACCAGGCGTTGACGGCCAAACCATTGCTACATATGTACATTCGGTGTATAAATAAACATGTTTTTTTTCTAAAGTAGTAGAATGCAGCGAGTTAAAAATAACTTATCTGATCCATACCAACATTTACATCTATTAATTATCCTCTTTGGGTGAATAAAAGTTACGAATCAGCGGTTCTGATGCGTTTAACACGCAAGTTATTAAGTAAAAATGAAAGACAATGCTGACGACCAGAAATCAAATGACAATACTGATGCTCGGTATTCGAAGTGGATTATCTGTATACATGTACTTTAATACCATTAACGTATACTATAATGTATAGTAAATTCATATTTATATCGTAATATAAGAATGAAAATAATCTTATAGGATTACAATATTGGTATAAGGAAATTTGTATTAATACATTAGTTAAGCCAATGATTTACAAAACAACATGGGGATTACGAGAATCAACCTTAACAACCAAACATACACAACATATGAAAACGTGAGGAAACTTCACATGCTTTAAACCTTTGGAAATTTAAATAATGTAATCGAGAACTTAGTCCTATGTCTTAGAACAGCATTTTTTCATAAACTTAAATAACAACAAAATACAAGACATTTATATCATCTAAATAAAACATAAAGAGGCAGTTCTTTTCTGGGGGATAATTGTCAGCACTATCACGCCAGCTGATAACTGATAGGTGGCCTATGCTGTTACAGATCTCACGGCATCTGACGAGTGACAGAGTATACACTGTATCAGGCCACACGGCAACTGACAAAGAGTTAACACTGTGTCAGGCCTCGAGGCAACTGACGAGTGATATAGAGTTTATGCTGTATTGGTTCTCACACCAACTGACGAGTGACATAGAATTTACGCAATATCAGGCCTCACGGCAGCTAATGAGTGACAAAGTGCTTACGCGGTATCGGGTCTCTCAGGATCAGATTTTGGCTTCTTTAGTATAGACTTTGGTTTTTTCACTTCTTGTTCGGCAGAGATGTAACCAAAGAAATGTGAGCTATTTCCCATCATCTTAAAAGAATCCGTTTTCCTTAAACCCCGATGTTTGGCAGCATATCCTTTGTTTTCATTATTTACAACTTTGTTTTTGTTCTTATCAATGTCATGAGTATTATATACCTTTCCTCCGTCTTTTAGTGAGGAATCATTGGTTTTTGTTACAGACGAGACCAACTTTTTCTGAGATTTTGGGGGTGTCTGTCTTCCCTCTTGGTTTTTGGCTTTTGCTTCGTTTAACTTGGTGTTCTTTTGAGACATCTTTAGTTTTTCTCTAGTGTTTGTTTTAGTTTCTTGGGCTTCCATGGAAGGTGTTTGTTTAATAACATTTTTCGTCACCGGTATTTGAGCTTCACTTACTTCCTTTGTATTGGCATTGGACGGATGGGTGCCTTCAGTGATATTTTTGTATTTCCTGAGTTTCTTGTGTCGTCCCCTCTTATGTGTGGGGCTTAATGAACCATTAAATGAATCGATGGTGTTTAATGATAGAGGTGTATCTGTAGAACCTGTTGCTTGAGAATGTTTGCTCGACTGACGACTAGTAATAATAGAACCTTTCCGTGAACCGGTTTGATTTGTATCTCGTGATGGGTGTCTGCTGTCTCTCCTGTTATAATCTAGATCTTTGCGACCTATTTTGTCTAAACCATTTTCTGTTGAAGACGTTTTGAGTGATTGTCTTGTTTTCCGTGACGTTAAAGGATTTTTTTTTATTTCTTCTTCGTTTAGGTCGTCTAGAGTTATTTTTGACGTTTTCTTTGTTAACTTCTTAATCGCTTTATCTCCCTGCATATCACCCTTCATTAAATCAAAAGGTCTGAATTCACCATCACCATTTACCTTTTCTAAAATTGCTTGATTGTCTGGTCCTATAAAATTGTTCGGATCAACTGCCTGTGTTTTAAGTATTTGTTGTTTGCTATATACGGACTGATCGGTATCTACATTTGAACCGATCGAGTTCCTTTTCAAAAGACCCATAGAATGAACACTTTCCACATACATTTGAGGCATCTGACTGGACCCGGTGCTATTGATTCGCACAAGAGCATATCGGGCTTTACCTCGAGCTGTGTCTAATGTTTCGACAACCGGATAATCTAAACCATTCCCTTGAATTTGAACGGGAGCTTCTTTCGGAAGCCACATCTTTCCATCCGTAGCGAGATCGTTCCCGTTATTAGATCCTGTATTGCTTTGTTTGTTATTAAACATGCCCGAATATGTCTTTTTTCCTGAGCGAATATCGTTAGAACTTAAATTTTTCGAAAGAACTTTTCCATTTTTGTCTTTGTCTTTAACTCTTTCTGCTTCTGTTTTATGCCTGTTAATAATACTTTCTTGAATTCTCATCCTTCTTTCTAGAAATAAGGTTTTATCTAACTGATCTAGTTCACTAGCGTAAGGATCGTAAACAAACACTGGAGGTTTAGAAAGACCGTATGTATCTCTTGCACTAAGTGCTGACCTGTATGGATCATCCCTTAGAACATCGGAATACACTTGACTACTTCTTAAATCCATTGCTTCAGTCTTGTTTATCACTCAGTTATTATAACACATGCATTGAATGTATCTATTACACGATTTCCTGACATTTTCAAATCATTTTGACATCGTACTTCTACTTGATTTCTCCCTGTACAATCTGCAGTAGTGGCCAATCCCTTCTATAATGGGCTGTTCTGTAAGCCGAATTAAAAAGTAATACCATAAATACTGTATGTCAATCATATTACTATGTAAAAGGATTTGTATAAGTCGTTCAATCATTTAGCAATTATTTTCTTGTTTTTCATGAACAAAAGAATACCATACGAGATTTAATTCCTTAATACTGAAATTTAAATGTTTGAACGTAAGATTAAGAAATGCACATGTACATGGCATAGGTCAAAATCTAACATTTAAATTCAATCAATTAATATAAATATTGTCATTTTCAAAAGCCAAAAAATATACTTTTTTATTATAAATTCTGAGCTTTATAATTATAAGATTGGTGCAACATGAACAGATAAAAAGGTTAGAGATCTAGGACGTACATTATACTCCAACTTTCTTCTCAAATCTCTCGTACTAAATCAACTCTTATACAACAATTTGTATTATGCCAAACGTCGACTGTCATCTATGTGTCACTTGCCTTTAAACAGAAACCACACAATAAACCACGGTCAGCTATTTCGTAAGACTTTTTCGTTTTGATCAATAGCTTCAAACAGACGTTTACTTCTAGGCGAAAAAAAACTTGAACATGGATTGGGCCTTTTTAAAAAGACGGCATACTTTTAATAGTGTTTCTATGAGAAACGGCTTACTGCTTTATACAAAATATCGCAAAGGAATATGGCTTATACATTATGGTATATAATGTCTCAAAGAAAGACGGCTTACATCCAAATCAGTGATAATCAAAAGAGAGACGACAATAGAATTGTCTTAAGGAGAGGTGACATACCCTCTTAGGTACCCTTTTAGGTTTTTTTCTTGATTGACAACAAAGGTGGCTTACTGATGATGTACAATCAGATAGACTTTTTGACTTTTGATAGACAATATTACACAGACACGACCAACACTCTAACGATGTCAAGAAGTTCATAAAAGATATTTGCTATGTTCATCGTATAGACTATGTCTTTCATTTTCTGCTAAGAATTCTGGTGGACAATGTCTCAAAGAGATACAAATAAATTTCTAATAAAATATTTCACATATTGAGACCGATTTTTAAAGCATAAATTAAGTCGTTTTACTTCAAGTTAACGATTTTGAAAGAGAGACGCTAACATTTTATGAACAATTTCACAAAAGTGACATGGTTTGATTTCAAGGAAACAGCCTTTTAAAGTAAGGTGGATTTCTTCTAACAGACGAACTTTTAAAAAAAGAGATCCAACAAAGAAATACATTTTTTTTTCTGAAAGATAATGTGCCATTAAGAGAAAACTCTTTCTGACAATATTTCAAAATACAGATTGTCATATAGACGATCTTGACAAGCCAGATGTCTTACTATGTAAGGATAATGTTGAATATACACGGCTTACTTGTAACAGATACTATTTCAGAGCAATCTTCAAAAAAATGCGATCTTTCAAAAGATGACCTACTTCCAATAGAAAATATCACAACGAGAAACAACTTAGTTAGAAAAGACAATCTTTCGAACCGAGGTTGTTTTCATCTAAATGAAAATACATGTATTTCAAATCGAGGTTGTTTCCTTCTTATAGACAATCTTTCAAGAAAGAAAAAATCTTTGTGTCACAAAGAGAGTCGACTTACTTCACATACTCATAGACAATATTTCAAAACGAGGTGGCTCACTCATGATAGACAATCTTTAAAAGACGATATTTTGAAAGACATACTTTCTTGTGCCTGAAAGAGTCTGTAGGCACCTACTGAATAATGGACAATATCACAGAGAGATGCCGAGCAGCTAAGCTAAGTAATTTATGTACACCTAAACTAAATAACTGAGATACAGGTTACTTGTTGACATTAAAAGTCCGAGATACAGGTAACTTGCTGACGTTCAAAGTCTGAGATTCAAGTCACTTGCTGATATTCAAAGTCTAAGACACTGGTAACTTGCTGACGTTCAAAATTTCAGGTACAAGTTACTTGGAGACATTCAAAGTCTGAGATGGGTTACCTGCTGACATTGAAATTCTGAGATATGGGTTACTTATTGACATTCAAAGTCTTAGATACGGATAACTTTCTGAATTCAAAATCTGAGATACGGGTTACTTGCTGACATTGCAAAATCTGAGATATGGGTTTACTACTGACATTCAAAACCTGAAATACGGGTTACTTGCTGACATTCAAGGTCTGAGATATGGGTTACTTGTTGAAATTCAAAGTCTGAGATATGGGTTGCTTGTTGACATAAGTCTGAGGTACGGGTTACTTGTTGACATTCAAAGTATCTTTTGGGATTTAAAATCTGAGATACGGGTTACCAGCTGACATTTAAAGTCTGAGATACGGGTTACTTGCTTTCATTCAAAGTCTGAGATACAGGTAACTTGCTGACGTTCAAAATCTGAGATACGGGTTACTTGTTGAAATTCAAAGTCTGAGAAACAGGTAACTTGCTGATATTTATAGTCTGAGAAACAAGTCACTTGTTGACATTCAAAGTCTGAGATACGGGTTACTGTACATTCAAAGTCTGAGATACAGGATACTTGGAGACATTCAAAGTCTGAGATACGAGTTACTTGTTGGGATTTAAAGTATGGAAATAGATTACTTGCTGCCATACAAAGTCTGAGATTCAAGTTAAATGCTGACATTCAGGTATAGGATACAGGTTATATGTTGACATTCAAAGCAATGCAAGAAGCGGTCATTAACCTGTTTACAATCCCTACTCCGTTATTTTAACATTTTAAAGATTATAGTACAGAGGGAATATTTCTTAGTTTGTATCTTTAAAGCATGAATATAACGGGAAAATCGGGTTATATTTCACCAACAAAAGACCAATCTAAGGCTTTATAACACGGTATAGATTCCCTACGAACACCATTAATCTCCATCTAAGTGCACTTTAACAAGTCAAAAATCTTATGTTTTCATATTTATCACATTCAATGAAACAAGTTAAATGCTATCTCAACTTAAGATCAATCAATACCTTGTAAAATGTTGAAACTAACAGACCGTGTGTTTCACAGATTTTTTTTATAAATTTTATTAGAAGTATTTCTGTTGATATAATAACGGTGTCAGTAATTAGAAAGCCGCCGAGATAGGACAAGTGTTAACGTCAACTCAATAACCAATAATCTTTCTGACTGTGAAAAGGCAAATATCTACCATTTTATTTGTTGACTTTCTTTAGTTGTACATATATTTACATTAAAATGAGATGCGAAGTGAAGATAAAATCATTAACGTTAGCATAGCAACATTGATTAAAAACTTTATCTTTAATTACCGAAGAATGTGATTTTTGGAAATATGGAAGATTCTTTTTTAAATTCACCAGTATTCGAGGCTGGAGGAGGCTTGAGTACAGCAGCTCCGCCGATAAACAATGCTTGCTTACCTACAATTTATGATAAACTGGATTCTGATGCCAGAGCTAAAGTTAAAGTGATCAACTGCATGCTGGAGAAGCAACTTCATGTTCAAGAGAAAATTATTTTCAAATACAAGGATGAAGCCTTAAAACTTGCTAGACGAAAAAAAGCAGTTGCCGAGGACGACTTAAAACGTATTCTCAGGAAATATCCTAACATGGATGAAATGCCTTTCGTATCTATCAGAATGAATTTCACAAAGAAAAGGAGAAAACGTTCGTTAGGAAAATTCAAAGCATATTCAACGGAGGCTATCGGGATGAAAGGTTTGTCAGATGTACAACCTAATGAATCTTTCTGTGGTAGGTTTTACGACCATCATCTTGTCGGAATTAAAGACCGAAAACCACACAGATTAGAACCTGAGACACGTCTGTCAAAACCATTTGTTCTGTCTAAAAGATTGAGTTGTAGTGACAATGTATTAAACAAATTCAATAGATTGAAAATATTCAGCGACGAATTCATTGACGATGATGCTTTGACGGTATAACTAATACATATAGTTCTTACCAAAACTTTTGTTTTAGATATTTGTTTTATGGACTTATCATTTATTTTTGTGCAAAGCAAACGTACTCTCTGTTACATATAAATGTGAATAGTAATTACCTCTGCATATTGGATATTTTGTAAAAACGCAACGCCGGTTATTTATTGTACATCACATTTTAGTGTAATTGCATATGAACAAAAATGAAATAGTCTTTAAATGGTTATAAAAAACGAATCATACACTGTGTATTAATGTGTTATCTAACATTTAAATAACCTAAACGAAAGATAAGGGTCTCTGACAGCTCACTGTTGTACATCCACGATATTTCCGGATGGTATGTCCTCGTTCGCTCAAATTTGTACCCTGGGGTACATCCTCGATAGCTCAAAGTGGTACATCCTTGATTTCTTTAGGTGGTACATCGCAGATATCTCAAGGTGGTACATGCTCGATATCTTAAGGTGAAACATTCTCGTTAGCTCAATGTGGAAAATCTTTGTAAAGTTCAGGGTGGTACATCCTCGTTAGATCAAGTCGGTTCAACCTCAATAGCACAAAGTGGCACTTCGTCAATAGCTCAAGGTTTTATAACCCGATGCTCAATATTTTAGAAAAATACAACTAGACGGTCCTAGGTCACTAAAATTACAGTTATCATAACTTTTCATCTATCCATAGATATTTTTAAGAATTTTCATTTAGTCCCGCAGTTTTAATTCATGTGGTAAATGGTCCCCGAGATGCAAAAATGGAACCCGAGCTAAATCAATTGCAAAACCTAATATTATGAATCCTCAAGTTAAGCATCAGGCGGTTACATATAATATGTACATTTTATCTGTCAAAATCAGTGCAATGATTATCAAACCAAAAAAAAATTAAATTTTAATAATTCCTTCAGAGTTTCGTTTAGTTAGAAAGGAAGAGAACCTCTAATCCATCGTCCTAAATTAATGGCCAATCCCGTGTTATGAAAATGGAAACTCCAAATTCATTCGAATCAAAAATAAAAATGACAGGTGCACAAAAAATAACAAAAAAAAAAAAACAAAAGCAAACAAAAACAAAACAAAACAAAACACAAACAGCTTTGGTATGAGTTTTATGAAATTATTCAAATGGATATTGAGGGGTTGAGGCTATAAATTTGTGATAGGCGATGATGTGAGGGGTTGAGGCTATAAATTTGTGATAGACGATGATGTGAGGGGTTGAGGCTATAAATTTGTGATAGGCGATGATGTGAGGGGTTGAGGCTATAAATTTGTGATAGGCGATGATGTGAGGGGTTGAGGCTATAAATTTGTGATAGACGATGATGTGAGGGGTTGAGGCTATAAATTTGTGATAGGCGATGATGGACATTGCTAAATTGATTTGGATAGAGTGTCCAGTTTTTTTTACTAGGAAGTTGTAAATTTTTTCATTTCGATGTCCTAAAGTCCATCAATCCATCACTTCGGAATCGTTAGTAAATTGTCAATGGTACGTCAAAGGAAACCCAGTACTAGCTTTGATTGATAGCAGCTGCACTGCGATATACCATGACACAATATCTCCGAAAGTTATGAAGGAAGAGTTTTAGATACATATATAATTACATGTAAATTGCCGGAAAATATCAAATTTATTTGACAAGCTTTAGGAAATAAGGGTACAGACAGGTTGCGACGAGTGTTCTCCGATCTTATCTGACTTTTTTTCGAAGCGTGTAATAAATATATTGATATTTTTCGCAATGTTCATGTATTGTTTTTATCCTGCAACCACATTTTCTAAGTAAAACATCCGAAATTCGTCCAAAATAGTTTTTTGTCAGCAATGTTTTGGGCGCAGCGGCCGGCGAGGCCTTTAAACTTGTTACCTATTTTCCGTTTTTTTTATGTCGCTCATAACTGAAAAGGTAGACGATAAGCAGTGGCGGAATAAAGCTTTGCGTTATTCGACACTCTTTCTTTGTATAGTGGAAATCATAGTTGCAGGATAAATTGTATACCTAATTGTGTGAATGACAAAGACCGTGTTATACCAACGAAAACCTCAAATTCATCCAAATAAAAAGTACACTTGCAGTTGAACAATGGCATCATCTTATATTCATTACCTGAGAGGATTAAGAACTACAAAAGCATGACGCACGAATGAACAGATATTCTAGTCATTTATTGCCTGCTTAATAGTGCGGGTTTAAAAACTCCAGACTTTCCTCGCCAGCTGTTACAGTTAGTAATATGACTACTAGACAGCACTAGGTGATGGAATCCAACAAAATTACAGTTTGACAAAAACAAGTTAACAGTAAAAGAATGCTTACTACATTTGTAGTATGTATTGAGTCAGCAGTTCCGTCACAGTTTTTATTTACCAACTGTAACAGCCATAAAGGAATTTATTGTTTTGTCCAATATTCGCGTATTTTTATTAATTTATTTATTTCAAATAAGAACTATACAAGAATTATTGATTAGAAAAGGCTGGAAGCTTGTATTTACTTTGTGTGCTGATGCATTTCTGTATTGACTAAAATTCCACACTACTAGTATAAAATACTCAAACATGAAAGGAAATGCAAATATGTATATAGCTTTTAAAATTTCCTTTAAATGACACATGGCTTACTTTTATCCTTTGTTAGACAAACTTTGCCGTTCATTTAATGCCATAACTAAAGACTGTATACTAGATATCTATCCTGCCATACTGATTTGTCAATATAATTTACAAATTAATTTCTAAACTTTAAAAGGAAAGTGTTTGCATAAATTGTTGAGATTTCATACCGGGACTTACACTGTATATTTTTATACATAAAACACCATTTTAGCTATATGGATTTGAAAGCGATAAAATGCCTATGGTAGTTAAAATCTCATGAATCTAGTTGAAAACACGTTAGAAAATCAAAGGGCGCCATGAATATTGTACTTCTGGCTTTTGACTATGACATTCTTAATTGTATCTACAGCATTCATGACTGGCATCATTTGAAATATGTAGGCTAACAATAGTATTTATTCATTTTAACTTATCATAGAATTCAAAATTTGTATTTGTTTTTATTCTCTTCTTACTCAATTATACCGTATTATTAAGAGAAAGATCTTATTGTATGCCTTTTAGCCAATGTAGAAACCTTAGATACATTAAAGGTTTATTTGCCAAGAAACTGACTAGGGTTGAATATGTTATACTTGAGGCCATTGCCCATTGATCCAGAGGATTCACCGACATTTGATCCACTCATGAATTGGGAAGGATTCATCATACTGGTTTGGGACATCATTTGCTTGTTTAGTCGATTTGGGTCAAAGTTTGCGGATCCACTACTCGGACTACCACTACTACTTCCTGATCCCATCTGTGAACTGTCTGGTCCCATTTGTGAGTTGCCTGATCCCATCTGTGAACTGCCTGATCCCATCTGAGAGCTGCCTGATCCCATCTGTGAGCTGCCCGACCCCATCTGTGAACTCCCTGAACCTATCTGTGAGCTGCCTGATCCTATTTGTGAACTACCTGATCCCGTCTGTGAAGTGCCTGTCCCCGTCTGTGAAGTACCTGACCCCATCTGTGAACCACCAGACCCCATCTGTGAACTCCCTGTACTCATCTGTGGGCTGCCTGATCCCATCTGTGAACTGCCTGTTCCCGTCTGTGAAGTGCCTGTCCCCATTTGTGAAGTACCTGACCCCATCTGTGAACCACCAGACCCCATCTGTGAACTCCCTGAACTCATCTGTGGGCTGCCTGATCCCATTTGTGAAGTACCTGACCCCATCTGTGAACCACCAGACCCCATCTGTGAACTCCCTGAACTCATCTGTGGGCTGCCTGATCCCATTTGTGAACTGCCTGTTCCCGTCTGTGAAGTGCCTGTCCCCATTTGTGAAGTACCTGACCCCATCTGTGAACCACCAGACCCCATCTGTAAACTCCCCGACCCTGTTTTGGAACCACTAGAACCTCCTTTCATCATATTAACTAAACCATTTGTTCCTCCGCTCATAAAAACCGATGGATCTATTTTGTTTTTATCTGGACTGTTTAGACTATTAGGATCGAACCCACTAGAACCTCCACCAGATACACTTCCCACGGACATTGATCCACCTCCTGTCGAACCACTTGCTGTGCCGCTACCACTGCCCGTTGTTCCACTGTTTAGGCTCGGTTTGCTGTTTGATACTTGCTGCAAATTGTTTTGCAACATTTGATTATTTAAGATAGATGGGTTAAATCCACCACTACCAGATGTCTGACCACTTGAAGGTTGTTGTTGCGATGCACCATTTTGCTGTTGCGAAATTTGACTATTTATTTGATTTGGATTGAATTTAGCTTCATTTGATCCACTCCCGGATGCACCGGCACTTTGCTGCTGCTTGATTTGATTGTTAATTTTGTTCGGATCAAAATTACCAGTTGATCCACTCCCGTCTTTTTGTCCCGTCATGCCATCTGGTGACTTTTGTTGTAAAGCCATTGTGTTGACAGAATTTGGATCAAATGTTGCACTTCCTCCACTTAACTGTTGGCTCGACCCTCCAGAGGTTTGGAGTGATGTTGATGTTAATGATTGACTAGTTTGTTGGGCCTGTTGTTTATACAATTCATTTGGATCAAAAGTTCCGGTTGATCCTCCACTTGACCCCCCGGTTTGCCCAGACGATCCACTGGGTGATGCAACATTACCAGAACCTTTCAGGAAAGATTGGGATGATTGGGACTGTTGTTGAAATAGAGCATTTGGATCAAAATTTCCAACGTTGTTTTCTCTTCTAGCATAATCTGAAAAATCAATAAACCCCTTTATTCATTTTGAAGCAATATGAAGCAACAAAAAATTATTTACAGTGAACTGAAATATGGTTGTGGTATAGGTTTGTGTGTAAAAGTGATTTGCCGAGAGTTATTAAGTTCCATCCATTATTGCAAATCATCTTCAATGATAACCCTGGTTACCTAGGCTTCCATAGAATACAGTAACACTGAGTAATTAGGATCCAAAGTTTGTGCCATATAGCACTACACTCGTAGAAATATCGAATGTGAACATTACAGTCTCAAATCCAGACAGTAACACCCACCAATGATAGCAAGTTACTTTCAATTACATTCGGCGATCGCCTGGGTAACATAACAGAGAAATTTGTCCTTACCTTTCACTTTAATCAAGATCAAAATGGTCAATGTGTTACAGTTGTGCATTTCTACTTCAATGAACGGGTCCAGAAGCAGATATTAACCAAACTAGGCTTAAAAAAGTATTCAATTCAAGTGTCAAATTCAGGACAACTTTTATGGTTATTGCCACTGACAGATAAACTAGATAATATCAGTGGTTAAAGATTCACACACACACACACACACACACACACATATATATATATATACGTCTCAGAATGTGACGACTCTATTCGCTACACTGCTCCATCGGATCAAATTGATACAAGGAAGATATGTAAACGTATAGAAAGGTCTGAAAAATTCCCAACGATGTTAGAACTGTCAAATTTGCGATGCAAATTTTCGGTCGTTCCCTTCGCGGGACTCGAACTCGAACCGCTGTGACATCTATGGGAACACCGCCCCGCACAAAGTCCAGCGCCCTAGACCACTCGGTCAGCTAGGCTATATAAAAATATAGCATTCGCTGGTCGTATATATAAGGATAGAAACATTTTGATGAAATGTTTCTGATAACCAGATATTTGATAAGTACAAACTCGGTCAAAGTACATGTACATATAAGAGTTGTTGCTTTTGGAAAGACAAAAAAAAGAATGATATAATTTATGCTATTTTCGCTTAAAACTTGAAAATTATAAATGACAGGACAAAACTTTAAAAAAGATAAGATGGTCTATAGACGCCTGTATGTATAAAAGTGTAAAGGGATTTAAGTTATGCAACAACTTATTACATGAATTATTGCCCGATGGAACTGCGATAGAAAAAGTGAACAAATCAGGATCTTTGGTTTTAGTTTCTGAAATACCAAGGAAGTTGCCAATGTAATTCTGGAATGTAATTGGATTTACTATCAATGGGATTTCTGTTCTTTCGGTTAACTAATGTAGTATATATACTCTTTTGAAATATTCACACCACTTCAGCATAAAATCGACGGAAATTGTGTGAGGTTTTGTTTCGTTTTTTTTTTTTTTTTTTTTTTTTGTTACAATTGATACAATTCTACTTTAATCTATATCAATCAAGTAAATTATCAATATGTGACTCTTTGAATCGAGAGTTAAGCTATGCAAAAGTTAATATTACATCCGAACAATATAACCTACCCTCTTGAAATGCTGGCCGTCCGCGCACCGAAACAAGCAAGACCAACACAGTAATTGTCAGTTTCATAATTAGAGGTTGACCTTACTACGATGGTCATGTACACTGTCTAAAACATCTGCCAGACTACGGTGCCTTAATCTTCACTGATAACCGCTGACGTCTTATAAATGTGTTAGATTACTTTGACACATAAACTGTCGACACAATTTATCAACTTCCTGCTAATTCACAGAAGTGCACGGTAATTATAAGGACACGGAGCACCATAAAATAATACTATGCAATAAAATAACAGGTACAAAATAGGTTTTGGTATGTAATCAAGAAAATGCCTATGGATTGGTTCTGGCATGGTACTTGTACCCAAATAATTTCAGTTAGTTCGAGTGCGAAATTTCTCGTTAGATGTTGGTATCATCCTTTTGTGCCATGCAATGTAGTTCATTAATATTGCGCCAAAATACCTGTAATTTTTGTCTGTAGTTTAATTTGTAGCAGCTGGAGCATCATTACCTGAACATGTTGAATGGTCTCCATGAATGTATGAATAGCTATGATAGAGACTGAATAATTCGTGCTTTAAAATAACAATATTGTTCATCGTAATGAGTATTAAATGACTCTGGCCTGTTGTTAGTTTCTTGCGGTACTGCTGTGCACATAGTGGGCGGAAATAAACGTGACACAATTCTCAACCAAGTAGTCCGTAAATAAGTTGCAAGATAAATTTATATAGAATTGTACCGATTATTTGTTTCCAAATGAATCAAGAGCCGTTAAAGCTTGTAAAGGGGTGAATATGCAGACCTTATTGGTAATAGATATTTTAAAAAATGTCATCAGTCAGTCGGTTTGTAATTGATTTTATTCAAGTTGGCTGTGACCTTTCGAAATTCAAATTCTACATGCAATGATCGTAGAAAATCTGTATAAAAGCACGCTTTTTTTTAATCGGGGCATGTCATGGCAAATATATCTGATATCAAAACACATATTTTTTTGGCAAATACACCCAGAAAGCGAAAAAATCGGTGAAATCTATTAAAAATACGCTTACTTTATACCATTCATAACGCATCATTCATATATAAGTTTGAATTATAAGAACGAAACACGTGCACTTTCCGTATATTCGTTACATCCTTCGTTTCGTGCATTATAAAGCTAGATCAACGTTGCTTCTAGGAGATAATTCGAGTGTTCTTGGGGATAAAAAACAAAGATGTTATTGGGATTCGGCGCATGAGTAATTTCTTTTTGTTTTGACGGAGGTGGTAAAAACAAAAAATATCTAAAGTGCCGAATTCCAAGAAGGGATTATCCATGACCAAGAGCACACTCATGGCATGTGTGGTTTCAATTTTCTTCTTTTTTCTGAAAGACAATCGGTAGAATGTTTACGATATTTTTTTTCTTCAGAATTTCAAATAAAAACTTATGAGTAGAGGGTCAAAAGGAGGGTCAGTAGAGTGACCGAAAACATTTTTTAGACCTAAACGGATGATTTATTTATTACTCCAGTAGTGCTAAAGATTGTCCGGCAAGCTTTTTTTCTGACTTGGCTTGGGATATGAAAGAACGGAATTCCAACCTCTTACATCAATTGTCTATATATATACAAATAAATATTCTAAAGAAAAGTTAATGACATTGTTGTGAAGTGCTGAATGTACATACACGTTATGTTGGTTCTGAAACCAAATGATACTGGCAGAGCCTCTTGATATATTTTATACAGCTGCAAAACAAGTATACAGTTTTTGTCCAAGGAAACATTTTTAGGCTACAAATGTATGTGACTACTTAGAATTAGATACAATTTTTTACACAAGATTTAGATGAAATATTGATTTTGAAGTGTTAATTGTGAGTCAGTACCGATGGATTTAGCCTTAAAGTCCTTTATATACCGTTATTGTCTTTTTGTTACATAAGAATTTCGAATGTTTTTCGTTGAGTACATGACTGTAAGTGGGAAAATTTTCCATTATGCAGTTTTATTCTCCTTTGTTAGGGAACTGTTTAACTATGACTAATGTAAGAACAAAGACATTATAGAAGTAAATTCTTAGCAAATCATACACTACTAATTTGGTCCTAAGGAAGAGTAATTGACAGGCTTTTTAGAGAATTGAAAATGGAGCATGTCCAAATCATCGGCTGCGTCCCTGTCGTCGTCGTCCATATTCACTTGATTTTCGTGCGATGACTTTATAGTTATGGTTGACCAATTGTTATGAAATTTTTATATGATTTTACTAATTACTAATTAATGATTGCTCCTATTTAACATTTTTGTTTATGGTCCCTACCATTTTAAATTAGGACCATCCATGTAACTGACAGATACCACACTGTTGGTTTCTGTTAATCTAAAAAAAAAACCAAAAAAAAAAAAAAAAAACAGAGAGCCAATAATTTTACCAAGCTAACCTACATTAAGTGGAATGCCCAATCCTTATTCAAATGACATAGCAAGTTCAACACATTTATTAATATCAGTAGATATTTAGTAACATATGTTGATATATATTTATATATATATGCATAATTCAATTCTTGATTTCAGTAAATGGTGGAGTTTCTGGACGATGCAAACACGTTCACCCTACCGGTGGACCTGGGCCATGCTCCCAGTTTTAAGTAGAGTCCGAGTTTCTCATTTACTTTTGTTACTTTGTATGTATGATTTTAGTTACTTTGTGTTCTTTGTTGTGTATGTCTGTTTTCCATGTCTGGTCTTTGTCCCTGGATTACATTCTTTACAGCTATAACCTTGATTCCTTTGATTACCCTTTTTAATACGGTATATCATAAATAAATAATGGGAGAGACGAAGGTTGTTCCATTTGTTAAAAAACTTTCACGACCATGCTTTTTTGTTGATTCAGTAAATTGTCCTGGGAAATTTCACGATAACATATCATTAAATTTGATATATTAGAAGTACATGTACCTACAAAGTGGACCTATCTATCTGCATTTAAACCTTAATGGTATGCCAATGGAACTATTTTCCTGCGGTAGTGTAAGATAATTGCTGATGCTATTAGGCTTTACAAAGCTCTGGCGACTGCTGTATCAATTCTGATCTTCGATCTAAATTGATAATAAGTAACATTATCGGGTTTGTACGTTCATTCAGCTTTAAGATAGCGTCTGTTTTCGTGTACTATAAACAGCCTTGGAGAACATTCTATAATCATCAAAGCTTTTAAAAAAAAATGACCTATAAATAGTCAACAGAATGATGGCGCCTAAGTTATTAGTGTTAACTGTAATTCCTTACGAATGTACATTTTGGTTCCAAAAACATTTCTGACCAAGCAGCTAAAAAGGGGATAAAATTTTGTTTCTTCATGAGTGTTTCAGATTTCACCAGGTTTTTTCCCCTAATTTAGAATATTTTTACTCCCACCTTGCTCAGGTATATTTGTAACTCTAATTAAAAAGTTCTCTGAATTTTGTCAGCTGAACGCAATCGGTGTTTCTTGGGATTTTAAATATTCTAGCTATAACCGATAAAATGGTATTTCATGAGGTTTCTTACAAACGTTTCCTGTATACATCGATGTTTTTCGGACAAAATATGTATTTCCACGAATTGTCTGCACATCTGTGCATGAAGTTGCACCGATTCAGTATTCAGTATTAGGTTCCCTTTTCACGAAATCAGACTTCATAATATTTACTATTTTAAGCAACTTTGTTTATTGTTTTTTTTTTTTCATCAGTAATTAGAGGGGGACGGCAAAGGACACTCCAACATTTGTAAAATTATGTGAGTAGTTCCGATTAGATAGCATATGTGTCTTTTAAACGTTTTGTCTAGCCTGCATTTTCTCCATTTTTACAGCGTCGATGGATCGCGTTGTAGTGTTTTGCTTTGACGAAAGTTTCTCAAGTGTCAGCATTATGAATGTTTCGACAAATTTCTATACATTTAAAAGTTTTGCTCGCATATAATCAAACAAGACAAACGTTGCTACAAAACTGGTATTGAAAGTATATTATCTATGATTTCGTTCACATTTGTAATAACTGCCGTTAAGTATGGCAAGCCAGAGTGGACAAAAATCAATATTTTGTAATATAAGAAAATGAATTTTTAAAATTACAAAATCATTTTTTTATATTAGAAATTCATTTTGTAATAATAAAAATTTATTTTCTAATATTGCAAATTCCTGATTTAGTAATATTTTAAAATATCACAAATTTTGTAATATTACAAATTTAATATGTAATATTACAAAATGAATGTGTAATATTAGAAAATGAATTTGTAATATTAAAAATCACTTTGCTACATAGCAAAATCAGTTACATTTTTTAATATTACAAAATGATTTTCTAATATTTAAAATAGTAACTGAATACGACAAATCAATTTTATAATATTAGAAATTCAATCGATTTTTTAATATTAAAAAAAGTGTTTTGTGATATAAGAAATCTAATTTGTAATATTAGAAAATGAATTTGTAATATTGAAAAATCACTTTTTAATATTAGAAAACATACTTTTTAATAATACAAAATCTTTTTTTTTAATATCAGATAATATTTTATAATATTAGAAATTCATTTTGTAATATCAAAAATTCATTTTCTAATATTACAAATTCCTGATTTAGTAATATTATAAAACACCACACATTTTGTAATATTGCAAATGGAATTTGTAATATTAGAAAATTTGTAATATTAGAAAATGAATTTGTAGTATTAGAAAATCTTTTTGCAATATTGTAAAATCAGTCACATTTTTTTAATATTACAAAATGATTTTCTAATATTAAAAAATCGTAATTGAATACAACAAATCCATTTTCTAGAAAAAAACATTTTTTTAATATTAAAAAGTGTTTTGTGATATAAGAAGTCTAATTTGTAATATTAGAAAATGAATTTGTAATATCAAAAAATCATTTTTTTTTAATATTAGAAAATACAAATGTACTCATTTTGTCCACTTTGGCTTGCCATAGTTAAGAGTGGACATGTTTTTGCATTATTCAGTTTAAACTCCGAGATGGCAATGTTAACGTTTGTAACTTGTGTGGGGGACAATGGGGCAAAACTTGGTCGCTGCGGAAATGTTGGTAAGGGAAGGTGTTACCTGTAAATGTGGGTCACGGGTGTTACATTGAACCTGATTAATATTTCAATTTATTAGTATTAAAACAACTTCAATTTATTAGTATTAAAACAACTTATATACTTTAATTTCCAGTATTTAAAATGTTTACTTCTTTCCAAAAGAACTTGGATTGAAATTTCCAGACGGTGCTTTGTCGGGATCGAAAGTTCCTGCCCCAAATGAGTTAGGGTTGAAAGAGCCTGCGGGTATATTATTAGGAGAAAATGATCCAGCTCCTAAAGTGTTGGGCTGGAAAGATCCTGCCGACATGGAGTTGGGATTATAACTTCCAGCACCCAATGAGTTCGGATCGAACTTTCCGGCTCCGATAGTGTTTGGATCAAACGTCCCTACACCACTATTAGGGCTAAACTGTCCCGCTGGCATCTGATCTGGCTGAAACTGTGTTGACCCGGAAGGATTGAATAAATTTACTGAAGCTAAAAAATAATATGAAAAAAAAAGTTAAATCAAATATTTACGCAGTGACTGTTCAGTTGTGAAAATCCAAAGGGACAGCACTCTAGACATAAAACAAAACAGATCTATAATAGATCGTTCTAAGAATGTTAGAAACCCTTTCGAAACGTGAAACCTTAACGGACACTTGTTGATATTATTAAGGTATAAATTTTCGTGCTTAGAGGAAAAAAGACATTTCGTTGGATGTTTGAATATGACGAATTTCTCTGCATTTCCGGTTGCATCGACGTAAAGCTACTTTTGATCAAGATCCACATAGTTCGCTATTTTCCTGAGGCGTCGTTGCTACTTGTTTGGTAGACAGGATATTTTATAAACGTTGGCAGGGATTTTCATACGAAATCCAACTTTGTTTTTAATCGGATCAAAGTTGATTACGGACGGAGCTGGTTCCCTTTGGCCCCTTAACACGAAAGCTGATTAGAGATACATGAAATCTGATTGAAAATTTCAGAAGGAATCTAATAAAAAATATCAAAATCGGACAAAAAAAAAAAAGAAAAATAGACTTTCTATGCGTGCCAACCATTGGCCCTTTAGAAACAATAGGATCCAACTCCATGTATGTAGGAGCAATATGTTGAAATTCCAAAGATCAAGTTATCGTGGATACGACGACGATAGAATAATACAATTATACGTATACATTTTTTGCGGTCGTATTAAAGTGTATTCAAAGTATGTAAGACGGCTTACCACAAAAACATGCTGGCAAAAATACAAGAACCGAAATTAGAGCATTCATACTATTTCAACCTTATCCGTCTTAACTCTAAAGTACCAATCGGTATATAGGTCAGATAAGAATTCGGTTGTAAATGTTACTCAGAACTTATTGATAAAGTGTGTTATAAGGAAACGTAACAGATCTGTTAATGGTCATGGCCATTACTGATAAGGCGGTATGGTACTGATTAAATTGACCCTGTTATTTGCGTGACATTAGTTTTGTTGTCTAGATTTATGAACTGTTAAACTCATGTTAGTCAGTAGTAGGGAAAAAAAAACGGTTTTTGCAAACATATTTGCTTTTATAAAGTGCATTCTACTTGATAATAAACTACAATAAACGCATTTTTAAGAATGTCCTCTAAATATTAATTAAATCAGCAGCTTTTCGTACTTCTGCTTTCTTTATTTATTTAAGTATAGATTGCAGAATCCATCACTAGCGGATCCAGACATTTGCACTTTGTGGGGAGGGCAAACCCAGGGCCCAATTTGTTTTTGCTCAAGAAAAATAAGAATTATGTTTACCATGGCGGCCCGTCCCCTTTATGCTCAACAATTTTGGTTGATAGATATATATAAAATGACTGAAGTGGACCCTTCTTAGGTCAGTAATCGGCTATTTTTTTGTGTACAGTTTTAGTTCTGTGGTACAGTAGTATATGGTACGTGCACTTTACCATTTCCGTCTGTTGTAGGTATTTTGAGGAGATACAGCGAAACGTCACTATGATTGTGGTCTTCCGTCTTCATGCATTGGATTCCAAAACTCAGCAACATACACACTATTTATATCTGTATAATGCACTACTTGACATCGAAACTATCACATTCCATAATTACAGCTGTCAATAAGGGTTTCCAGTCTTACAACGACCCTTATTACTGAAAAATTCGAAAGATCTGGAAACTGTTATCTGGATACCGGTATAATAGCAAGACCTATGATTTCCCAACTCTTTATACTACTATTTCACATGTTCAGTCAGACCCGAATGCAAATACATCGTTACAGATACAAATAAGTTATACTTGGCAGATTCACACGATTCAGAATCACCTCAGAAAACATACCGAAGGAGATGTCAAAATGCTGGAACTTTTTATCGACATAACATTTATCCAGTGTGTTATATGTAAATTAGAATACCGATCATGTGTGTACAAACACGCGTATACCATACTCGTTCATCGTTTAGCCAGATCCTTTGATCTCCGTGTCCATCATGAAGATTCGGGTCACATCTACCCCAAAGAACTTGAGATGGAGGATACTACAAACACTGTGAAGTCAGCCTCATGGGTTGACCTACTGTTATAGATAAATAGAAAGAGAAACTAATGATACAAGTATACGACAAACGCGATGACTTCTCGTTCCGTATCTGTGGCAATATCGCTTCAGCACCTGTGTATGAAGTTTTGCTATCACAACTCAATACGCATGATTTTGCCAAAAAAAAAAACCCGCATTTTTTGTACCATGCTGTACATTTTATAGTTAGGGTCCTGGAACAGGATGTTCAAGTCATCACTGCAATAGTTTTATGGTCGTAGTCTTTACCTCGTGGATTGTTATGGAGTATCCATTTGCACCATGAGACTGATTTGTTCACCGTATCATACTTTTCATCTTTCGTCTACATCAGAAATGGCATTTTATGAGCAACGCGGTGGATGTTCCTAGAATGCAGAGGATGCTTCCTCTAATAGTGCAGCTGGTCCATGCTCACAGGTTTTAGCCCGGGTTGCTCATTTACTTCCGTTTTCATGTGCGTAATATTTTGGTTGTTTCATTATCTTTGCTGTGTGGACCAAGATTCCGTGATATTAAGTAGTTTCAAAAGGCCGATTCTGCCACAATTGCCATTTTCAAGCAGAAATCCTGCATAGGACCCCACCCCGACGGTCAAATGCAAACGGACGGCATTCCTATTGAGCATAGGGTAAATACAAGAATTATGTCTTTCGTACAGAGCATAAGTCAGATCACCCCACAGAAAAGTGGGGATAAGGACACCTTAAAGGGAAGGATGTCACAGATTGAAATAAATAAAAGGATGGAATCCAATAGTGATAAGATGGATCGCTATCAGGATTTCTTCCTGGAGAATGTGCAAAATTTGGAAGATAGCACCCTAGCCCCAACCCCCAAAATGCAGCAGCAGTGCTGCAATGCCCCCAACCTGACGCAGGTGGATGAACACACCACGCAGTGTCAAAATTGTGATGCAGAGGTAATGAAGCTGCGATTTGAGCATCAACCAGGGGAGCAGAAGACCACCTGCGGGGTCGAACTCAAGAGGAAGAAGGGGCAGTTCTGCAAGAGCAAATCTCAGAGCATGGTCACGAGCTCTTCTTCTGCCGCAGATGCCTCTCCCACTTTTCCAGGCAGGACATCTTGGACGAGCACATGGAGTATTGCACCCAGAAAGAGGCGGTCAGGATCGAGATGCCGGAAGGAGGAGCCATCATAACCTTCCATAATCTCAAGAAGATGATGAGAGTCCCCTTCGCGATATACGCGGATTTCGAGTGCTTCACGGAGAGGCTCAACACCTGTCAGCCGGATCCATCACACTCCTACACGAAGGCCTATCAACTGCAGCGACCCTCGGGTTTCTGCTATTACGTGAAATACGCTCACGGCGACTACAAAGATCCAGTCGTCTACTGCGGGGAGGATGCGGCCAAGAAATTTGTGCAATGCGTAGAGGAAGAAGTGTGTGCCATCTCCAAATTATAAAAGGAGAATAAGCCCATGGAGATGACCGACGACGATAAGGCGCGCTTCCAAGCAAGCACGCGCTGCCACATCTGTGGCAATGCATTGAGAGGGGATAAGGTCCGGGATCACGACCATCTCACCGGGAAATATCGCGGTGCAGCACACAACCAGTGCAATCTAGATTTCCAGCTTCCGAAGCACGTCCCCATCTTTTTCCACAATTTGAGCGGATACGACGCCCATATCTTCGTGAAGGAGCTTGGCCACACCGAGGGTAAGATCAACTGCATCCCTAATACCGACGAGAAGTATATCAGCTTCTCCAAGCAGGTGGACGATCTGGAGATGAGATTCGTCGATTCGTGCAGGTTTATGCTCAACAGCCTGGATACCCTAGCTAAGAATCTCACCCCAACCAATTCGCGACCGTGAAGGCAAGATTCGGCAATCGCCACGAGCAAATGATTCGGAAGGGGGTATTTCCCTACGATTATATGGATGGACCGGCCAAGCTGGAAGAGACTCAGCTCCCAACCAAAGAAGCCTTCTTCAGTACGCTCTCCGGAGAGCATATCAGTGATGAGGATTACGCACACGCTCAGAGGGTCTGGGAGACCTTCGGGTGCAAGAACCTACGCAATTATCACGACCTCTATCTCGAGACTGACGTGCTGCTGCTGACCGACATCTTTGAGGATTTCAGGGATATCTGCTTGACCCACTACGGACTCGATCTCGCCCACTACTTCACATCCCCCGGGCTATCCTACGACGCCGCCCTCAAAACCACGGAGGTGAGATTGGAGCTGCTCTCCGATCCAGACATGTTGATGATGTTCGAGAGGGCAACCAGAGGGGGTGTCGCCATGATCACCCACCGCTACGGCAAGGCCAACAACCCCTACATGACCACGTACGACGCCTCCCAGCCCACCAAGTATCTGACCTACCTCGACGCCAACAATCTCTACGGGTTGGCGATGGTGCAGTCCCTTCCCACGGGAGACTTTGAGTGGATGGAGCCGGAGGAGATCGAGAAGATCCTAGGATATCCCGACGACCACGAGTACTGCGCCATGGTGGAATGCGATCTGGAATATCCTCAAGATCTTCACGACGCCCACAAAGACTACCCTCTCGCGCCCGAGAACGTGGAGATCGGCAAAGTGCACAAGCTCGTGCCTCACCTGGGCAAGCGTGAGAAATATACCCTTCACTATCGAAATCTCAAGATGTATCTGGAGAGGGGGATGAAGCTCACCAAAGTCCATCGCATCATCAGATTCAGCCAATCTCCATGGCTCAAGAAATACATCGATCTGAATACCACTCTTCGCGCCCGGGCCAAGACCGACTCCGAGAAGGACTTCTTCAAGCTCATGAATAAGGTCTCACTAACTACTTCTAACGTTTCCATTACTTTACATGTTAAAAAAGTAATTTTCAAAGTCTCACTGTGAATTCCCAGGACAAATGACATCTTAAAGCTGCATACCGTTGCGAAGCTTGGAAAATAAGGCTTCCAAAATCATTATGCTAATGGTACGATCATAGTAGAAATTCTTCACAAAATTTACTTGAATAAATAATACTGAAAATCCACATTTTTACCTGTTCTGCTAACTGACAGCATGGAGGCAAATTACTCACACATGTAAACAATATTCATACACTTTTGTAGTTAATTACATATATGATTTTAAAGTACACATTCTCAGCTTTATTTTGACTACTTTTAATCATAATACACACAAATAATGCACTTACAATGCATATGTCTAGGTTCAGTGTGTTTTTGGTACTACATAGGGGGGTGGCCATTTGACCCGGAAGTGGTTAGTGAGACCTAATTCGGTCTTTGGCAAGACCATGGAGAATATCCGGAAGCGCGTCGACGTCAGGCTGGTCACCACCGAGAAGCAGGCCCTGAAGCTAATGGCCAAGCCCAACTTCGATCGTCGCGTCGTCTTCACCGAAAATCTAGCAGCCGTTCATATGAAGAAGACCAAGCTGAAGTTCAATAAGCCCGTCTACCTGGGAGCGTGCATATTGGACATCTCGAAGCTCCTTATGTGAAGGAGATGTACGGTGATCGTGCCCGACTACTTTTCACCGACATCGATAGCTTGGCTTACGAGATCCAGACCGCCGACTTCTACAAGAATATCACACCGCACGTGCAGGAAAATTTGATACGTCCAACTACCCGGCCGAGGATCCCTCCGACATCCCCATCGGCGTGAATAAGAAGGTCATCGGGATGTTCAAGAACGAATGCGGCGGTAAGATCATGGCCGAATTCGTGGGGCTCCGGGCGAAGCTATACGCCTTCAAGATGGATGACGGTCAGACCACCAAGAAGGGAGTCACCAAGAGCGTCATCAAGCGTAGCATCGCCTTCGAGGATTACAAGCGATGCCTTGAGACTTAGCAGGAGATCCACCGACCGATGAGCATCCTTCGCAGCCATCTCCATCAGATCTACGCCGAGGAGATCAACAAGATCGCTCTCTCAGCCAAGGACGATAAGCGCCACATCCTTCCCGACGGTATCAGCACCCTCGCTCATGGTCACTACCGAATCTCCCGCGACTGAGGCGACCATCCCCAACCCATCCCCCTCCACTAAGAATTTCTCGAGGCCTATGAGCCTCGTGAAAAATCTGCACTTGTCAGGCTCTGACGGGTGCGGGACTTCGTCGGCTTCACCTGCCCATCCATAGATAAATGAGCAGCATACGAGTGCACGGTATCCTCCTCCCCCACAAGCCCCTCTCCAACGTAGAGCTGGAAGAAGCTGCCACGGCCCTAGGCATCCCTCGATTCAGAGGAATATTCATGCGCGATGCCCTACAACCCATCCCCCATCCTACCGAGTGCGGCATCCTGAATCACGACGATCGTCATGGTCAGGGCACGCACTGGACATGCTGGCATAAGCGCGGAGGATTCAAAGTCTACTTCGACCCTTACGGCCTGCCTCCACCCGACGAGATGGTCGACTATCTGCAGCCGGAAATTCGATATAATACCGATGAGCTCCAGCGGCGCGACGACGTGGTCTGCGGGCACTTTTGCCTGCACGTCCTGAAGCTCTTATCGGAAGGTCGGACGCTCGAGGTGATCTTCGGACCATAGATAAATGGATAAGTTTGGATCTCACTCGAGAAAGCGCATGCCCGTCTGGCGGATGCTTCAGGATCTCGATATGAAAGATCATCGGATCACCAGCCTCGGTTTGCCCCGAGACAGCTCGGACGCCGTGACGAAGCGATGGGTCAGCCAACAATTGAAAGACAGCATGAAAGGTAAGGTGAATTCGGATCTAGATATGCGAAAGTATCACCTGCTAAATCTCCCACTCCCCCGGAAGGATAACGAGTCCATCACAAAAGCACTTTACGACCGCTTGAAATAGGATCTAGACGCATTAAGGCTCTTCGTCGAACTGAAGCATGCGTAAATCAAGACTTTCTGGTCTCCTTTGATCGAGACCGGAAAGCCTGCTGGGGATCATTGCAAGTCGGACTCCTTGATCCAGGAATTGAATTCTTTGGGGTAGCCTCTCCACTTGACGTAGATTTCCTTCGTCCCTCCTCGGGTCCGCCGGCGCAAGACTTTCTCGATGCCATAGATATCCTGTTCGGTGTGCTGGAGCTCGGGCTCATAAAAGGATCCCTTGATTTCCTCACCCTCATAGTCTTTGAGACGATAGGTGGGCGGCTGCGTCGCTAGGGTCTGGGCGATGGTGAAGACTTCCTCCGTCCAGCGCGGAGTATATCCCTTCTCGAAGATGCCCTTCTTCTTGTTGATCCGGACCTTATCGCCGACGTTGAATCGTGAGGCTGCATGGGTGGGAGGTCTCCGTAGAGATTCCAGACCTTGGACTCGTGCTCTTTCTGGCTGGCGGCGGTAGGGGTCATCTTGATGGATCGATGCTTGGTGGTATTATACTGGCGGACGAGATCGTCCAGGACGGGAAGGTAGGCCCGCGTGGAATTGGCCGAGAAGTATTTGAACATCTTTTCCTTCATGGTACGATTCCAGCGCTCCACCACGCTTGATTTCTCCTCGTTCTCGGTGGAGTAGAGATCGACGTCGTGCTTCCGGAGCAGATCCTTCACCTCACGATTGTAAAATTCCGTGCCCTTATCGGTCCACAGCTTCTCGGGCGTGCGATCCTTGAAGACGGTCCGGAAGGCATCTCGTATCGTGGTGCCTTTCTTATCCTTGAGCGGTACCAACCAGCCGTACTTTGAAAAGACGTCGATTATGCTCAGGAGATACTTGAAGCCTCGGTTATCGCGGGAGAAGGCGCTCATATCCACGAGATCGGCAGCCCAGGTCTCATCCACCCCACCTACCACCACACGACGCTTCTGAAATTTGCGTCGGACTGGCTGATGCAGCTCTTCGGCTAGTTCGTCCGACCATCGTACTTTTTTTTCCGCACTCCCAGCACATATCGTGCTTTGGTGCCGATGATGGGCTTGACGATGCTGCGGTCCATGCGCTCCCGGACGGTTGGATTGGGAATGGCGTCCAGTGAGGCTAGCATGGCCTTATCGCAGATGGAATTGCGAGCGGCAGTATCCTTATGCTTGGCGTAGCAGAGATCGTGCCGATAGGCAGCCTGATCCACCCGATTAATGGGCTTCGACCAAACCTTGGGGTACCATCTGCATTTAGACGCTTATGGAGCTGAGTGCCCGGCCCTGTAAAATTATGCCCCGGCAGATGCATCTCCACGGGCAGATGGTTGATCATCTTTACGAGCCCCGAACCCTCGCTCCCTCGGAGGAACTGAGACTTCCTAGCCCCGCATACGGCGCATAGCCCACCCCTTCGCCGCCTCCCATTGCTGGTGGTGGTCTCATAGCGACTTTCTGTCTCGGTCGGCCGCTTGCAATACATTCCCATTTTATATAGATAAATGGACGTTGAAGACCTTACCTACGATGAGCCCACCGCGAGTCGTCGGCATAACCACTTTCTCCTCCCGCAGCGATCCATCCGAGGTCTGATCATCGGAAAGTCGGACTGCGGCAAGACGACGCTGCTGAATAATATCCTCCTGTGCGATGGATGGCTCGACTACGATCGCCTCTACGTCTACGGAAAATCGCTCCACCAGGCCATCTATCAGCTGCTGTGGCAGGCGCTGGGAAAGGGGTTTTCGAAAGACGATATCCGCGACCTTCTCTCCATCAAGGATCGCTGCCCCCACTCTTTGGTCGACTTGGTGCAGATGATGAAGCCGCCGACCAAGCCTAGCGGTATCGAACCTTTCTTCTTTGAGCAGGCGAGCGAAGTGCCGGATCGTCGAGAGCTCAATCCCACCCGCAAGAACCTCATGGTCTTCGACGACTTGATGTTGAGCAAGCAGAGCAAGTGCGAAGACTACTACATGCGCGGTCGCCATAATAATGTGGACTGCTTCTACCTCTGCCAAAATTACTTCAAGCTCCCGCGGCAATCGATCCGGAAGAATGCCAACTTCATCTGCCTCTTTGAGCAGGATGCTAAAAATCGCGATCATAACCGCCGGGACCATTGCGGCGATCTCACCCCGGCTCAATTCGATGCCCTATGCGGTCACTGCAAGGGCCAAGCCTCACGGGTTTATGACCATCGATCTCACAAGCCCCAAGACGGCTGGGAAATATCGATGCAATCTAGACGATTTCTATCGAGTCTAAGATAAAGAATGGATCACTTGCAGGATTTTTTCCTGGAGAATCAACGGGACTTGGATTGGGTGAATGCCCCCAAGCCCCCACGACCACCCCCTGAATGCAAGCACCGGTGGGAGCGCGTGCTTATTAATGGCGATACCCCGGGGTATTGCTGTAGTAGATGTGTAGCTGAAAGGTACGCTCGCCGCATCGATGATCAGGATTTCGAAGGAAGGACCTATAATTTCCAGCCCTCCCGCAAACCTAAGCAGCCGCCCGGACCCCCGTGCTGCATCAAGACCGTCCGCGGCCATCAGTGCACGTATCCCTCCATATCGGGTAGTGATAAGTGCAAGAGACATTTGAAGCTTTTCTCCGAGGTATGCTATCGGTGCGGCGCTAAGATTGCCCGCGGCAAGGTCTTGCACCGTATCCACGAGGGGACAATATACGTACCCAAATTTACCACCCTCTGGTCGGGCATAAAAGTGAGGATTTTGGGAGAGTACGATCTCCGCAAAGCCCAGAGGAGGATCGGCCACGAGCCTTTCTGCTCCTCCAAATGAATGGAAAGTGCGTAGGATCCGCCATCACTTCCGGAATCCACGGTTTTTGCATCCCGCTGAGGCAAGAGGCAAAAAGCATGAGAGAGTGATTGATCCAACGCTATGGGGCGTTCGGCTGAACGCTAAGGGGCGATGGGCTGAACGCTATGGGGTGATGGGAGGCGATGGGCTGAACGCTAAGGGGCGATGGGCTGAACGCTATGGGGCGATGGGAGGCGATGGGCCGAACGCTATGGGGCGATGGGACGATGGTGAAGCTATAAATAAATGACGTTTATCAAGATCACCGATCCCAAGCAGCGTGAGGCGCTTGCTAGGGACTTGCAGGAGACCAAGCGTAGCATCCAGGCTAGCGATATGCAGCGTCGCCTAGATAAGATCGTACTCAGCCGCGACCTCTCAAAGATATTCAAGCCCGTGGTCGAGACGCAAAAGGAGACTGCCTCCCAGATCACCAAAAAGATCGAAGATATCCCACTTGCTCTGCCCGTCCCGATGCCTGCCCTTCCCCCTCCTACCTCTACCGCTGAGGACGATGACGACCCACTGCCCATCGAGCAAGCATTGAGTACCAGCCTCAGTCCGCGAGCGACGCACTATCTTCAGCTCAGTACGACTCCACAGGCCGACCATATCTTTGGATTGCGAGTAGAAGACGGCTCCATCATGATCGGAAGTCTGCCCGTCACCTTCGACGGAGACGATATCTTCGTCGATGGCAAGCGCTATAAGGGTACCCCCGGCCTGTGGGAGCTTATGATCCTGAAGCATCCCAAAGATTTCGACGTGGAGGACTTACATACCTATGGTGATATCCTTCGAGCGTCGGATGCCATGTATCAAGGAAACTCCGTCCTATCGAGGACCCCAAAGGCCAACAGAAGCCGCAAATGGAAGGAGGTCGTATCCTACCTTTATAAGCAAGATAAGTATGGCAGCGGGGTGCCGACCGTCTTCCTCCCCAAATTCTTCAACCAGCTGCTAGATCGTCTCGATCTTTGCGCCGCCGCCTACCAGGCTGGAAATAATGGGGTGCGCAACGAAATCGTGGCCATCCTCGACGCCATGAGGAAGTCCGGTCATATCAGCAGGGATGAGTACAAGAAGCTGCATCGGGGGCTCCTCTAGATAAATTTACGATGCCTTTAGTAGTGAATCACGGTTATCACCGGAGATATGCCGTCGGCGGATGAGGCCTTTTCGATACCATCGCCAATCTTGCCGGACGGGTGCTTACCTCCTCCACCGCCAAGACGTTGGGTAGCAAGGCATTGAGTGCCGCTTCCAATGCAGCCCTGAAAGATGTGGAGAAAGGTGCGGTCAAGGCCGTTGACCACGTCGTCCATCGAGTGACTCGCAAGAAAAATGCTCCCCAAGCACCATCCTCCAAGGTCAAGAGGACCTCACAGCAGCAGGTCCGTCTCAATAATCTCATCTCGGGTGGGGGCATCGCCACCATCCATGACTTCGTCCAGCGCTATAGATAAATATATGATGGCCGATATGCTCACTATCACCGAAGCACTGACTTTCGATGAAAGTCTCCAGGAGTATCAGGTTCACGAATACGAACCTCAAGCCGGGGCGCAGCTGAATAATGCCGGTGCAGAGATACGCATCAATATCGAGACTCAAGATCTCTTCCTCCACCCCGCCGAAAGCTATCTCTTGATCGAAGGCCGACTTCAGAAGAACGATGGCACCGCGTATGCCGACGGTGATCTGGTATCGCTCGTCCATAACGCCGCCATGTATCTATTTCGTAGCATCAGCTACCGACTTTCCGGGCAGCAGATCGTGCACCTCAACGATCCCGGCGTTGCTACCACCATGCTGGGTATGCTGAAGTACCCCGGCGACTTCTCCAAATCCCAAGGCCTCAACCAGCTATGGTTCAAAGACTCCACGGCAAGCTAATAAGGGATCCTTCTCCTTCTCCATCCCGCTCAAGCACATCTTTGGCTTTGCCGAGGACTACGATAAGATCGTCTATGGATTCAAGCACGAACTCTCCCTGGTGCGCGATTCGGATGCAAATGCCATCCTCCGAGCTGCCGCCGTCAACGACGTGGCCAAGGTAATCCTGAGCAAGGTCTCCTGGTTCGTCCCCCACGTCATCCCCTCCGACGAAAAGAAGCTGCGGCTCTATAAGACCATCCAGAGCAAGACCAAGATCGATTGCGGATTTCGTATGAGGCAGTGCGACTCCATCACCGTGCCCCAAACCTCGCAATTCCACTGGGGTCTGGCCGCTAAAAGCGGACGTGAGAAACCGCGATGGATCATCGTCGCCTTCCAGACTGATAGGGGTAATAACCAGCTGAATAATGCCGCCGTCTTCGACCACTGTCGATTGCGAAATATCCACGCGACCCTCAATGCGGAGCGATATCCCGCCGTGGATTTCAATGCCGGCTTCACCCAGTGCAGGGTTGCCAGGGTCTATAAGGAGGCCGCCGAATTCCGCAGCATGGAAAGTCTGCTGAGCAATGGTGGTATCAATCCCTCCGACTTCATCGATCTCTATCCCCTATTCGTCATCGACGTGAGCCATCAGTCTGAGCGGCTGAAAGAGTCGACGGTGGATATCCAGATCCGAGCCGACTTCGAGCGCAACGTCCCTGCCAATACCCAAGCCTTCGCCCTGGTCATCTCCGATCGAATCCTCCAATTCGAATCCGACGGTCAGAAGATGAGCGTCGTCTTCTGAGGAGGGATAGATAAATGGACGCTTCACTTTTGCGAAAAATCGCCACCAATACCGAACCCAAGCATGGGTTCTCCTTCATCGTCTCTGGGAACGATAGCCAGATCTTGACCCGCTTCAATCCACCCCTCCAATTGCGTGAGGAGAAATCTTACGAGATGGCCCTAGTGAATCTGGAGACCTACTACTCCATCCCCAATATTCATGAAAATAAAATAATAATTCCTTCCGCTACTCTCCCGATGACGGGGCTAACTGGTTTTCCGTCGAGCTGAGCACCGGCTCTTACGGCATCGACGATATCAACGATGAGATCCAGAGGCAACTGCGGCTGCATAGGCATCAGGCTAAGGTCCTTCTCGATGCCAATCGTGCGACGCTGAGAGCAACCCTCACCCTCGCCAGAAATTATCGAGTGGATTTCGACGTGTCCAATAGCATCAGTACGGTGCTTGGATTTGAGCGCTGGACGTATACCTAGACCGAAGCACCAACGGCTACGCGGAGGGTGAGAATATCGTCAATATCATCAGCATCAATAGCATCCTGGTGAATAGCGATATCATCCACGGAAGCTACGTCAACGGCACGCAGCAGTCCACCATCTATAGCTTCTTTCCCGCTGTCGATCCGGATATGAAGATCATCCAGACCCCCAAGAATCTCGTCTACTTACCCGTGACCCTGAAGACCATTGACCGCATGCAGACGTATCTGACCGATCAAGACGGCCGCCCCATCGATCTGCGAGGAGAGAATCTCACCATCCGCTTCCATATGCGCGAGGTATAAATAAATGGATTATCAAGAGTACGGTCTCAACTTGACGAAAGGTCAGGGGAGAAGATCCAGCGTGCGGCGAAGAAGGGTTGCCCCGTGAGCGTCCGATTGCTGCATGCAAACCTATCCGGTGAGCATAAGATGCTCCTCACTCACCGCCAGATCCAGCGCATCACCAAGCTCTTGCAGAGTGGGAAGGGTGGTATGGTCTTGGAGATGAGTCCGAAGCAGGTGAGGTATAATATGCAGAAAGGTGGATTCCTCCCCATGCTAGCAGGTCTTGCCTCTGCTGCGCTACCCATGCTGGCCAAAACCGTGCTACATGCTTTGGGCGTGGGTATATTGAGCGGTTTGGGTAGTGCAGCCATCCAGAAGGCTGTGGGATCTGGATTATATCTCAAGAAGGGTGGGAAAGTATGCTGTGTGAAACCTCGTGGTCGTGGTCTGTATTTGAGTCCAGGCACAGTAATTTGGATTGGGAAATTTCGAACCCCTTACCCATAGCCCTCGATTATTTTTTTATTATTTCCTCACCAGATCATAGGAGAGATACTGCTGCTGAGATTTCTTGTTCACCTTGAATCCAGTGCTCCGAACGAAAGCTCCTTGCAAAGGACCCTTCTCTTTGTTGAGCGAGGGGCAGGCCCATATCCTGGTGGTCTCTCCGTCTCGATCCTTCAGGGTGAGGATTCTACTTTTGCCGAATTTTCCATCCACTTCTACCACCTCCAAGATCTTATAGATCACACCGGTGGGTAAGTCCTTCCATTTGAGTGCTTCCTGATTCTGATCCTGCAGCTTCTCCTGGAAGGCGTCTTCGCTGATGAAGTCATCCCCATCTGTGGGGATGTCAACGAATCCATTGTGTACGAAAGTCATAATTCTCGTATTTACCCTATGCTCAATAGGAATGCCGTCCGTTTGCATTTGGCCGTCGGGGTTAGGGTCCTATGCAGAATTTCTGAATGAAAATGGCAATTGTGGCAGAATCGGCCTTTTGAAACTACTATATTGACCGTCTATTTGTGTGTGTCTAGCATGGATCAAGATTCCGAGATTTTGACCGTCTATTTGTGTGTGTGGACCAAGATTCAGTGATATTGACCGTCTATTTGTGTGTGTGGACCAAGATTCAGTGATATTGACCCTTTATTTGTGTGTGTCTAGCATGGACCAAGATTCGGTGATATTGACCGTCTCCACGTTTACAGTTTATTTTGCAGATTTTTGAAGCATTGTTGTAAACTTTGTCATTGGAGACTTTTCCTTAATGATAAACAATATATGGCACAAGAAGAAAACAATTGAGATACAAAAGGGTGGTGGGGGCTCAATGTTGATCGTAGGTTTAAATTTTATTTTACCAACGATGATCGTAGATTTCATTGTGTCTGTTCTGTTAACTGATAAATACCTGTCTGGTATGCAAAACGGGAACGTAATCAGCTAATTGAGGGGCAATGCATACTTGGACGGTTACGCAATACAATGTATGATATTTCTCCATATCCTTTCATAATCTATGATATTTCTCATATCCGTTTATGAAATATATGTTGCATTTTCTCATATCCGAATACATTAATTCTGATGAGTTAATTTTTAAAAATTTTGTTGTTGTAAAGTTTGAATAAAACTGACAATAACATTTTTGTCAAGAATCTCCCATCACCATTTAAACGTATATAAAAAGCATGTACTTAATGCGAGCAAAGCTCGCTTAAAAGAACACCCGTTCCCCTCCACACAAATACTATGATCCATGAACGAATTTAGTCGTCACACAGGATACGCAGTTTAAGATTATGTGAAAATCTCACTTAATTTCATTCCGTCGTGTAGAAAGATTTGCGGATAGTAGATGGGTACCTTATGTTGAAGAAAGGCGAAGTCCATGTTTTGCTTTAGACCTCCCACCGAATAAAAAAAACATTCAGATCAAAATCTGAAATACGAGGTGCACATCTTTAATATTCAATTAAAATTTTGTTAAAATTTCATCAAATTCCATTCAGTGGTGTAGGAGGTGTTGTAAGCAGAGGTGTAATAAACGAATGTTTTAATTAAGTCTTTGGTTTGAGTTTTGTACAGTAAGGAAGAAGAAAAAAAGACACAAAAGAAGCTTGGAGAAATTTATCCAACTGTGCCAAAGTTGTTTAGTTTATTCGGATCAAAGGTACCAGTATTTGTCATCTTATTTGGATCGAAAGTACCACTACTAGATCCTGATACTGAAGCAAATCCACCTGTGCCTCCCATACTTGTACCAAAGCCGCTTCCGCTAAAACCACCTGTTCCAAAGTTATTGAGCTTGTTCGGATCGAATGTCTCTGTTGTTCCTTCTGGAGAAAATGTTGAAGCAGCGAAGGTAGTAAATGATTGTGTTTGTTGACCGAAACCGACTCCTCCAAATCCCTGATTAATCTTATTTGGGTCGAAGTCACCACTTCCCGAACCACTGCCAAATCCTGTGCCTGTTCCAAATCCAATGGATCCAAAATTTTGATTCAATGCATTTGGATCAAATGTGCCATCTAAAATGAGAAACTACTAGTATTAAGTAGTGTTTGTCATAAAACAATAACTATTCAGTACCATCACGTGGTTGCCATGTTGTTTGGTGAATAAATATTTGCTTCCGGACATGGCTATAGTTTTTTTTTCTCAATAAAATGGGTTGTTGTCAAGACTACAGTTAATAAACTTTTATTATAAACGTTATGTTATAATAAAGAAGACACGAAACTATTGTTTTTAACACTCGGAACTATTCGGTCATTTGGGTTGAGTTCCATAGGATATAACTTCATGTCAGACTGAAATCGGGCCCTGAGTGTTTCTAAGAATATATATTAAATGTAATGAGGACTTGTTCCTTTATAGAAATATTAATATCTTAAATAATAACATGTTGCAATGACAGAAATAAATTGAGCACGAAAAACACAGGCAATCACAAGAATGTTTTACTGTAACATTTGATAATTGTACATTAAGAACAATTACAACGCTATTTTACTTTTACAAGATTCGTATTCCTGAAAGTTTGTCAAAAAAATATAAAACCGAAATTGTAACATAGTCATCAAGGCAAAAAAAAAGACTTGCAATTGAAGCGTGCCCTTCTTTACAAAATTAGAACTTAAATCATATAATATATTTTTAAAATTGTTATAGATGAAATTAATATGAACTAGTTTCTAAACAAACATTTTTGTCTAAAGACACCTATTTCAGTTTTATATCTTTAGCCATACCTTCAAGTGGTGCAGAAAAACAGACTGAAAGAAGACAAACGAACAATACACACGCTCTCATTGTGGAAACCAAGAATTACCAGGATCACCGTGTCATAACTCTTTAACCCTGATAAGGCACAGAAATATTTTGTACAGTATGGAATAGTAACCACTAAAATGCGTGCGCATTGAAACAAACAATTGGATTCGGTCCAACTTATTTATGATGCATTATTTGTTGTAATTCTGAATTTCATTGGATACTGTCTTAAATTTTAGGATATCAATTTCACAATTGACCTCTTATTTTTTATACTAGTACAGATCATACTTTTTTTATGAATTGTAACGCAGTATTCAACAGTGATAACTGCTTTGAAGATTTGGCGTATTATATCATACTTGACGATCGCCAATAACTGTTTACTATCAACGTAGAAGCCAAAACTAAATTTGTGACCACCACACCCACGATTGGCGCCTCCAAATCTTCAAGTACTGAACAGTTGTCTCTTAAGTATTAAGAGACAACTGACTTAACTACCAATCCACATAAAATTCAGACACTGCTAATAGTACAGTGATTCATGGTGTAGAAAAAAAACATCGAACAAACAACACTTTTTCAATCTGCATATGGTATCTATTGACATGACGATGTTTATTTCTGTATTCAGATCTGCACTTTTGAGAAAAGCTTACATTTATCTTCCACTTAAATCAGCCAAATCAAACAAAACGCAAGAACGATAAGTCTTGCAAAGAGCCAATTTCATGTCCAATCTAGCTATTAATTTTTATCTCAAAAGCGCAACCTCCTAATGAAAAACTAAGACAGGTTATGTCATCAGTAACTGTTTCTGAACAAGGAACAAAACTGAATTCGGTGGGTTTTTTTTTACATGCATGAATTACTTCTGTCTGATTTTTATAAAGACTGGTACTTAAAATGTCTGTGGTGTATTATAGGTAAATGTCTTAACCAATATTGCGTGCTTTTTTCTGTTGCCTAAAGTTAAGGAATCGAAAACTCAGGGGTAAAACGGCAATGACAATAAGCCTTCTGTCACAAGAATAAACATTGGATCAAAACATTTTTAACAGCAAATAAAAAACAAAAAAAACAAGCCCCTCGGAAGTTAAATGGTGCGTCACTAACACGTGTAAGCAAAGTTTCATATCCTCATGCCAATGCACTTTCCTGGAAAAAATTGGTTAAATCTGGAACTAAGAAGCTGTTTTACTGTTCCAAGGTTTAATTTGACCCAAGGATATGAGAGGAGCTGATGTTTTACGACGGCGATGACGACACCGACAAACGCAAAGAGAAGACTTTGAAGGTTAATATGGCCCATGGAGGAAAAATAAACTCCATTAAAATACACATGCAATAAGCAGTCTGACTGCTCCAGACATGCGTTGCTCCATTGACGTATTTTTGCAGCGATCGATTAATTCAAGATTTGCAGTATCTACCTGTAACCCTGGTGCTATAAGCTGGTTATCTTGAGGCTTCACTCCATGGCCAGTTGGCAGCAAGAGAGTAACCTTGATTTTTATTTTATCAAGAATTCTGCTTCTGTGCACGTTATAGGGGGCCTTCTTGGTCTGGTTTGAGGGTGCTAACGGTTTTTTTTTAATTGTTGAAGACCCTCATACAACATCAAGAGGCATTAAAGCCCTGTTCCATGATATCGGTTATTTTCAATGTATCGTGAGAGTTTTTTTTCAGACGCACATTCACTCCGTAACCACCGTTTAATATGTATATACAAATATGCAATATACCCCCAAACTGGGACTTGTTCGCTCGTATGTTATTATGGTTGAATTGGCGAGAAAAGTCGAAAGGGGGCTTTATAGCATTTTGTCATATTATTCTGCGAAATTTCCTGTAAGTTATCAAAGAATTACGCTCAATAATGTTTCAAGTAGGTTATCAAAGCGGTCTCTTGCTAACTCGATTTTTTCATCTAGCTCAAAATCGAACTTGCATGCATTTTTGTGCTCAACAACTGTACAAAGTCTTGTTTATCAAATGGAACACGCCGGCAGACGAATAGACAAACAGACGGACACTAAACTGAATTTTTATACATAATAAAAAGTTAAGGCTTCATTCACACTTAATCTGAACTGTGCAGTTTGCTCGAACAGAACTTTATATCGTACAATGTAATAAAAGAAAGACAACTACATGTATACTATAAGCTTTTCAGGCTTGGTACTACATCTAAATGTGCCACGGTGAAAATGTCATTTCCTGTTGTTTGTGATTGATGATACTGACGTTTTTTTTTTGGATGGGGGTAGGGTACATGGGAGGGAAGGGGGGCCTGGGTTGAACACCCTTTAATTTTCTGAAAGTTCTGCTCCAACCAGTTAAAAGGTGCATACTAAATTCTTAAATTTTATATAATTCTACATTTTACTCAAAACAAAGGGTTTACCAGTCATGAAAGTGTACACATAGAAAGGGGGAGAAGTCCGGACTTAGGGTGCAGATGTTTCCACATAGAAGGGTGGAGGTGTATTTCTACTTATTCTACGCCTTTCCATGTCTGGACAGTTTTGCACCTCAGAATAATGGTGGATGTCGTTTTGTTAAGCAAATAATGAACGTACAATCCTGGCAGTACGACGATTAAGCATGCGCAAAAGGACCAATGACGGTCTCCGAATTGGGATATTTTCCAAAAAATCGCGTTTTCCGTGGTAAAAAGATTGTTTCAAAGACAAGTTTAGGAAGAACACAACACTACATATAACTCATATCACAAATATATTCGACATTGTATGGGTTTCAGAGGAGTTGCAGTTCAAAGAAATTGGTCTGTTCCTTAAGTAATATTGATTTGGTAGAAGAACGGTTTTTGTGAGGAATGCCTTTAGAAAAACCGAAATGAGAGTTGGTATTGGTGTTCTAGCTCGGGTTTTAACATAATTTTTTTTCTTGTGATGTTTAGTAGTGACGCTGAAAACATGGGATAGGCATGTAGTTAGATATCACGTTATCCACGAACAGGTGAAAAATAGTCCCATATTGGTTATAGACGCCAATGTTAACAAAGACAATGTTTTTCCTTGTTATTTGGGGATTATTCTATTCGGGTATGTTTTTTTTTATCAATAATACACTCTTAAAATTCATATGTTCAGACTAATTTCAGTATTTTTAACCACGTAAGTTCTATAATAATGTATTTAGTATTTGTACAAATTTAAAAATCTTCAGTGATTTCAGAATGTCATCCCCATGTTTAATTTCCCCTCCCTTCACTGCGACTTTCCTTTGTCTCCTTCCTACGATGTGTAAATATTTCTCACTAGTTCGATATGTCCGTGTTTGTAGCGAGGTTTTAGACTTGTTGAGTCAAGGTTTCCGTTACCATAAATAAGAAAAGAGTTTTACTAAATTCTTCCATTAATATAAAGATTTGATGCTGAAGTTTGGTTGTTCCTGTCGCAATTTAATAAAAAAAAAAGGGATATTACATCCTAGTTTTTAAGGTTATTTAATAAATTAAATAGAGCCCTTGTAGTCTGGAGGAAAAATGTTTGAATAAACTTATCCGTAAGGGTTATATCTTCACTGTGTCATTGTTTAATGTTTGAATTATGTTTTTATTGACTCTAATATCAACTCTCTTGTTAATAAATTAAATATAGTTAACTCTATACAAAGGTACTATATTCCTAGTATGCCGATAGGGTTTAATATTTCTTTCACAAAGTTCAAGATTAACGAATCCCACGAATTGCACGAAGACCTTGTTTTAATTAGATATTTTAAGATATATTTTCACTAAATACCATTGGACGTGTTTCTATAGATATTTTTGTTTGAATGAAATTGGTGAGCTTATCAGTTGTTTTTGGATTTTGAACTAGCTTACAGGAAGAACGAGTACTCTTTCGAAATTGTCTTTTGTCCTATTTGTTAAGATGTTTGTATTCAGTATTGATCTCAAGGGTTAAATCCAAACTGGACAGATTTTTATAGCTAGTTTTATTGTTGTATATTCCCACCACTGACTCAGGTTAGGGGAGGGTTGAGCGCTCACAAACATGTTTAACCCAGCCACATACTTTATATGCCTGTCCCAAGCCAGGAACCTGTGGTCGTTGTTCTTTGTTCTTTATTATTCGTTTTACGTTTTTACTACAAAGATTAGGTCGATTTTCGTCTTTTGTGAAAAGTGGTACGTCATTTGTTTTGGGGCTTTTTACAGCTTGCTTTATGGGTTTAACCCATCACTGAAGACCCGCAGAAATTTAATTGTTTGTTGCATGGTATTTGTTTGATGACTGTTTTATGGGCAATCATACCGCGTCTCCTATTTTCATATGGTCAGATGATTCCTGGGTAGTATTACATTGTATATGCACATTCGACACTTCGTTCCTTTTTTCCGAAACCACAACGCATTATTTATTGTAAGAGTAGTCATGTATCAGGCACGGTCCATTTATTTTCTGGGAATGGGGGAGGACTGGAATTCTTTTTACTGAATGATTAATACAAGCAAATGTTTTGGGAAAGTTGATTTTCCCATGACCAAAATCTATACATAAGAATATTTGTTATCACTACAGGTGCCGGTCAAAGTATCATTATAATATATTTTTTACAAAGATCATCAGAGCCAGAATTTCTATTTCTAAATATTTCAACCCCCCCTCCCCGAAAATCAGATATTCCGTACCTTACATTCCATAGGCAGGGGACTGGCGTATGTCATAATTCAACATATCTTATTTTGAGACTGAACATCTTTCTTTTCTTTCATAGGATGTTCCAGTATCTCGCTACCTGGTCTACAAGGCTTACAGACTGATCCGGAATTTTCGCAGACATTTGGCATAATTCCTGACACATCCATTGGCAAACCCACATCGGGATTAGGAAAACAGCCTAACAACGAAGGAAGAATGGGGGCGAAACAACCTGAATTATCAAGGAAATCCCCCAGTGGATCTCAACTGCTTAGTCATCTACTTCCGGTAGCCAGAGTTTTATCAAAAATGTCTGCTCTCCAACTTTTACAAGCTTTAAAAGTAAATTTATCAGGCACTATGCAAAACAGTTATAAAGGACAATCTATTATATTACAAGGAACTTTTCCAAGAAGGCAAAAAGTAGCACATGAATTAAAACCAACAACCTCGAACTCAGATTGGGAAGGTTCAAAATCTATAGCCAACGGATTACACATTCCTACTGCTACACAAAATACCACAATAAACAATCTACACAGTAATAACGTTAACTATCTGCAAGGCAATGTAAACAAACAACATCAACATGTAATAAATACAAATCAACGATACAACACAGAACAATATAACAGTCAGCAACAGATCAGTCCATTGTACATGATGTCATCAGGACAATCATTGTCACATGTCTCATCTATCCAGAAACCTACAGAAGTCTTTACATTTAGTAGTGGTACTAAACTGTTCAACCCTGATACACTTATGCAGCGCTTGATGTCCTCAACTACTTCCAATGTAGGAACTGGAATATATAACTTGAAACAGAATGTTTTTCCCGATCAATTGCTTCCACAGGCATATGAGAGTCAAAAGAAGCAGTTATATCCCACGAATCAACAAAAAAGTGTCAGCTTCATTCCAAATTCTATCGGTTTTGCAAATGTGAATTTTACGCCAAATGCTTTGTTGATGCCTGTTGGAAGTGAGACATCTAAGTTCCGGGGACATGTATCATACGATGCAGACAAAATTAATAATTACCAGGGCAAGTTTAAACCTGGACAAATGTTCCCAACGGTTAGTTTGAAAGCACCATCTGCATCGGGACGTCTCCTCTTTAATGCAGATATTCTCAATAAAATGCTCATGAGAAATGCGAAGACAAAACAAACAGCACCAACCCTGACACCAGTGGCTGAATCTGCGCTACAAGCTGATGTTTCATCTACTATTTTTGATTCTGATATGTTGTTTCCGGGGTTATTTAGTATCAGTAACAAAAACAATGATTATGTGTCGATGTTCAATGCTAGACAGAGAGAATCTAAACCGAATATTTATTTCTCATCTCTCGCAGACTTTGCAGATGATGTATCAAGGAAATTAGAAAATGAAACTATTGGAAACTTGAAAGAAAACATTTTGACCCAAACCCCAATGAACACAGCTATAAAAAAATTGAACGACACCAGTCTACTTTCCACGCCCATGCCAACACCGCCATCACCTTTAACATCTAACATGTCTAACAATGTATTTGTTCCTGGTCAGCCTAATCCTATACATGGATTTGTGCCTGGGTCACTTACTGGTGATGGTAAAACATTCCAAATGATGATAGACGGCGGCATGTACGACCCTTTTAAGATCAATCAACAAACAATTGGTACTGACCACACTAAGTCATCAAAACAAAACACAAGCTTAAAACCAATGTCTAATGGATTTCACATGGAACTCGCGTCTTTTAATCCTTCCAATAACATCCAAGGCGTAGAAACCTTTGTAAGCTCTCCTCAACCACAAAATAATTTGAGCATGATTTACAACGCTAATGAAGTCAACCAAAATGCTTTTGCTTACATACTGAAAAATGCTAATTTCGGTAGAGATAGTCCTTCAAAGGGGATGTTTGATAATTCGCAGTTCTTAGGAAGTTTTGACCCAACTAAAGCAAACTTCGACAAAAGCAGTAACGGTACTGGAGCGTTGTCTTCATTTGGTGGAATGTTTAATCCATCGGAGGTTAACAGAGCTTACTTTAACCCCGATAAAGTCAACAGAGAGAAAATGAACTTCAACCCATCTAACATGCTTCATAAAAATCCCGGATATAATGAGACCGTCGCGGAAAGCTACGAATTTGACCCGAATAAAGTGAACGAAGTACATATGTTTTTCACGCCACCTTTTCTGCACAGTAACAAGACAAGTAGTGACAACTCTACACAGCATACATTCGTTCCGGGACTTCTCACTGGGGGAAGTGACGGTAGAGATGGTATTGACCCAGGTAACCTTAAAACTCAAATATTGTTCAATCCAATTGCATTATTGCATGTCAATATTTCGAACGACCAGAGACAGATGAAAAAGAATTCATTTGGATTGCAAGGCGACACGAAAGACAAAAATTCAAAGATGAAATTTGACCCTAGAGCGGTGAACAAGTACAAAGTGAACTTTAACCCTTATGAAATGATGAAACAGATTATGGGAATCTATCAACAATCAGAAGAAAGAGAAGTTGGTCCTTTTTTAGGACATGGTCATCACGACAGTGCTGATCAGTCCGAGCACGTTAAATTTTCGACGCTTTCCAACTTTGATAAAGATTAATCAATTTCTGTATAAGTTTTCTATGTGTAATTATGCCATAGGCATCGTTCTGCATATCTTCAATTCTGGCCTGCTGTTTTCTATTATAGTTGCCACGTTTGATTTGGTTTTGTCCCTTTTGTATCTCTTCTGTTTGGTGTAAATGTAAAAACAGTCTAGTTATTTCTTACGATACACCCTGTTTTACTTGGTTTTATTGCATAGCCAATTAGCCAAATGTCATTTTCATTCAAAGAACATTATGATTAAAGTTCACCAAGCGATCTCTATATTTGGCGACTAAATCATCGAATGAAACAGGCATATCTGATATCCCCATCTTCAATTATTTAGATGTTTTGGCAGGTGCCAATTGACATCGTTATGTACGGAAATCGTGAACTGTAGATAAATATTGGTCAGTTGGGATCGAGAATCACCTGCTTCGTTATCTTTGACATGATATAGAACACCAGTGGTCACAGAATAGCCGGACATACACATAGAGAATGGTTTGGAAGACGGCCATTTTCGGGTTTTTGTTGGCTTTTGATGGAGTGGTTATCAAAGGTATGTTTAAATGTATTTGACAAGAAATGTTACGATAAAAAACTTTCGACAGAGTTAGATAAACATATTAATCATAAAACATTGATATAAGTTACAGATTATAGCGAGCACCGCGAAGCGATGTGAGCTCTACGGTTATTACGTGTACTTTCTAAATTTCCCTTAAGGTTCCCCAATATATAACCTGGCAGCAGGGGTAATATTTTCGTTCCACAAGTTTCTATCAAATATAACCCCAGGTCACCAGTGACGTCTTCTGTCTTTCGATTGGCTGAGTGGATATGACGTTATTTTATTCATTTTATTCGTTCTAATTTACAAATTAAAAAAAGCAACGTTTAAATATTTCTTTCAAATTATTTAGATTACCTTTCGATACAAATGCACAATAAATAAGTTATTTTGGCTAATTTCATCTAGGTTTTTACTTTATTTCATAAGCGGCAATTTATTCATATATAGGGTGTGTAAGTCTCGTTCTGGTTTCCTTTTCTTTACTGGAATTTCCGACGTAGAACGTACTGAAAACCGAAGACCGGTCTGCATTTAATTGTTTACTTCCGGGAACTCGAAACGCTATATACCAATGCATTTTTATCGATATTTTTAGGTAAAAAGATATTTTGCCCTTGACACTGAACTCAACGCTCTCTAAATGACTTATCTCCATGCATTTGAATGGTAGACTAGGACCCATTCTTGTGAAATCACGGGGTCACATTGGCGAGACTTACATACCCTATTGTGCATATCCGTGACCTGAGTCTGTATGTTTAGCGATCCTAGGGTCGCTTATGATATGGACCAGTGAACCAGATTACCCCCAATATACTAACGAAAAAAAAAGTCATGTCCCGGAAGTAACAAAAAGTGACTGTCATTACGGAGAAAATTCATTTCCTTCAATAAAAAAAATAAATATAGGTTAAGGTTACGTTTCAGTAAAATAAAATTATCTTTTTCTGATAGTTTTCAAGTCTTTTTCTATTTTTTTTTACTTATTTAAAGATGTGGATGCGGTGTTTTTAAAAACTTCGGGAAACAGGTGGATGTTCGTACGTGTATCTCTGCTGTTCCACTGTTGCTGTTGTCAAGAACCTCACCCGCCTTGGAAAAAATATAACTCCGATTGTATTATCCAAATCGAAGCATAGCTTTTCTAAGATAGGAAAGGCAATCATTTTCGTGTTTGGTATTAGCAGCTGTCGTCTGAATGTTTACGTCACATGATATGTGTAAAATATTCCCACCATCCGTGGAAAACTGTAATATTTCCGGTATCTGTACAGATTGATCTGACCGGCCAAAACTGAAATGGATGTTGCTAGAGATGCCCTTAAGGGATCAAAAATGTAAAGTATTGCGGAGTGCTATAAGTTATTGACCATTTTGAGAGCGAGGGGAAAGGGGTAAGGGATTGGAATTTTGGAGAAAAAAAAAGTTATTCATTTATTGAAAAAAACTCCCCCATTAATTAACAAGACAGAAGCAAAAATTTTCCTCCGTGTCGACCCACTTCTTTGTAATGTCCTTCATTATTTTTACGAGTCTCACACAGACGGTACATGTATGGTAAAGCTCATGGTGCTCGCTGATTTAGACATTGCCTACTCCATATTAATCACTTTGGATTATGTTGAGTGATATTTTAACTATAAATGGTTGATATAACATTGTATTTTACAGCGCAGTCAAACAGCACATCCGGTGGTGGGTCATCCGGAATGAGTGGTTCTAGCCAGAGTGGCAGTGGTCCTGGATCGATGAGCCCTAGTAGCAGTGGTTCTGGGTCGATGAGCCCTAGTGGCAGTGGTTCAAGTCAGAGTGGTAGTGGTTCGAGTGGAAGTTCAAGTGGCTCACTTTCCCAAAATCTTCAGCCACCGTCATTTTTAACAAACCCATCTCAATTTCTTGGAGGAGGAAGTCAGTCTGGGTAAAATCTCTATAGGTCGATTAACATGTTTTCTAAAATTAAGTTGGAAATAATGTTATGCATCCTAAACAAATTGCCTTTTATCCTAACGAGCTAATATGAAGACGCGATCGAATATGCAAACGCGTAGGGAGGGGATGCTGGGACAAGACAACATAGGAAACACACGAAGAACAAAACATACAACACATAAGAACAAAAGAGTACACATTAAAAAACGAAATGCACGTATCCCACTAAAACCCAGGTTGAACCCGAGTGCTCCTTCAGTTTGAGCAGTTCCTGCTTTTTGCAGGACACCAGCTCTTCTGCTCGCTGAATGTCAAATCCGACAAAGGTGAAGGGTTCACTGGTCATATTTATATAGGACACTTTTATTGGTCTGCCAGGTAATTGTAAATGCGTACCGCCCTTAGGACTACTTAATCTATAAGCATCATATTCATGTTCCAGTAGTCCTGGCGTCAATGGCGAGTTCACCAATTATCTTGAAATTGCCAAATCTTCAAGTTCATCCCTCTAACATACAGTTGATTTTAGTCCGAGGTCGCCAATTATATTAGATATTGGCACATAGGGTCACACTCCATATCGGTCTAATAGCGACGGCTAAGGGATAAATATATATTTTTTTAATTGTATCTGAATACTATTTCAATCCCTGTGACAAACATGGTTGGTTTTCATGTCAAGTTTTGCTTGCTCTGTTCCTAACAAGTGGTGGAAGCGGTGGTGGGAGTTCTGGAGGAACCGGCAGCATGAGTTCAAGTGGATCTAGCAGTGGGGGTAATTCTGGAGGAACCAGCAGCATGAGTTCAGGTGGATCTAGCAGTGGGGGTTCACAGATGCCAAACTTTGATCCGAACAAAGTAAATCAAATTCAAGCCAGTTTCTTAGACCCTTCTAAACTTCAGCTTGGACAAGGAGGAGGAGGGGGAAGTGGGTTTAACCCTGATCAGTTCAATAGTATGTCATTCAGTTTCTTCAATCCCAGTGCAATGACTGCAGGCAGACGTACGTATTCAATATTTAACACATTTGTTCCTTCATATAAAGTTTTGACGATATTTTTATCTTTATTTTTAATGTTTATTGTCCATAAGTAAATAGATAAAATCTATTTTTTTCATGAACAGAATAGTATTTTATATTTCTCTAAGGATACCCCCATTTAAACCGGTATTTCATTTAATCGGTACCATAGTTTTCCGATAGAAGATTATAAAGGATTTTTTCTTCAACACAATGACCAGGTATTTTAGTAATTTACCTTTGACAATAGAAGGGATATTGCTATGTATAGTAGACGTCTAAATATTATTTTTCAATTTTAAAACCAAACAAATGTTTTTAGGGTGAAAATATTTTTTATAAAAAATAAGTTTTGTGATTCATGTTGAACATTAGAAAAATTAGGTAGTTTTAATCTAACTATGACTTACTGAACTCCTCTAAACTAAAATGAAACGATATTTTCCGTAACAATCAGCGACTTCTTCCACTCCTAACAGGCGCGTAGCTGAGGCCAAATTGAAGTGTAGGCAAAATTACGGCAGGGGGTCCAGGGGGGCGAAGCTCCGCGGAGATAGCGTTTTAGAGCATCATTTATGCCTCTTCTGGATGTATTTTATCTAAAAAAAAAAATTGGCAAAATTAAGTACAGGCAAAAGCTTTTTTGCCTAACGGCAGCTACGCGCCTGCCTAAATTTCTTTTTTAGTGGGTTTGGTGTGTAATACGCGTTTGCCATGATATTCAAACGAGCTAAACCGATTTTCGCTTACGAGAAAATATAATTCGCATATGAAAAAGACAACTTAGAGTTCATACATGTTTTCCTACATTGATAAAGTTTAGAGATCTGTAATGTTCACACTTAACATGATCTTCTATGTAAAATAGAGTGATTACTCGATAAAAAGTAAGATTTTAAAGTCATTCCTTGAAAAAAGTCCACATTGCCTTGTTTTAGGTCGACGACAGGCAAGTCAGAGTGGGTCCAGCAGTGGAGGATCTAACAGTGGAAGTCAACCGCCAAAGTTTGATCCGAATTCAGTAAATCAAGTACAGTCTAACATGTTAGACCCATCCAGTTCTAAACTTGGAACAAGTGGAGGCGGTGGCTCAATGTTCAATCCTGACCAGTTTAATACAATGAAATTTAATTTTTTCAACCCCAAGGCTCAGACCAGCGGTGGCGGTGGTAGTAGTGGTGGAAATAGCGGGGGACAACCCCCAAAGTTTGACGCTAACAAAGTCAATCAACTACAGACCAATATGTTAGACCCCTCATCATCAAAACTAGGGACCAGCGGCGGAGGAGGGGCTGGCTTCGACCCTGATCAATTTAATTCTATGTCTTTCAACTTTTTCAATCCACAAAACCAACTTGGAAAATAAGGTTCGTCCCAATCGTGATTAGAAAAAACTGAATTTTTAATTTTTAGTCGAAGATTGTAATATTAAAAATACTTAAACAGCAGTTTGAAAATAGCAAATTCAGAACTTTCACTTTGTTCCATTCTATCCAAGTGGTGTTATATGCATGCATGTTACAGTCAGGCGGTGATTAAAAATACAAAATACCGTTCTATTATAGAGCAATCTAATTCTATGAAAGTCTATAAAAATCAGACAATATTGGTTTTTTGTGCATGTCAAAAGCTCGCCAAATTCACCTTTGTTTCTTATTCGGAAAAGGTTACAGACCATTCAGTCTTAGCCATTCCGTTGGTCCATTTTAAGATACAAATTATATAGACCGTGTACGAAGAAATATCGTCATTGATTTGGTTCATTTAATCGAGATGTGAATGCATGTATACAGAAACGGCTATAATTGCGTAAAATATATACAAAAACATTGTTAGTTGTGTTTTGCCTCTACCAGTCTCTGAATATTATATGTCTTCAAATCAAGCAAACTTTGTTTGAGGTGTGGTACATAAAGAAAAAAAACCGTATTGGTACCTCAGTAACCTCCAGAAATAACCGTCAAAGTGTTTGTAAAGTTAGCCATTTTTAGATATTGATAGATCAAATTTAGTTGAAGGGTACTATGGTTAAATGGAGGGAATTTTTTCCCACACCTTTTTCCTATATAAGCAGTCAAAAAATATCTTTGTCACATACACTTCAGGATGAATTTAAATAGCTTTTTGGTTGTTTTCTTGATGTAATATTTTTAGGCAAAAAGAACAAATTGAGAATTATGACGTGCCACCCATAGCCGATACACAAAATAGTACTTAATACGTTTCGAAAGCGTTTTTAGAAAACTCATGCTAATGTCTTTCAGCTGAAACGGTTTCAAGGTGAATCGTTTATCGTTGACGCGTGGACGCAACACGCGTTTTCGATACGTTTTGATAGTTTTCGAAACGTATTGAACACTCGTGTTAACGCAGCATAAATACTGTACATTTCAATGTAATTTTCGTGAAGGTTTCTTTCGCTTAGTTTTCTACAACTTCATGGGAGAAAACAATGCTTTCACTATAAAACCTCTAATTTATGTCATTTCTCTGTTCACCACGGTATAATTTAGACTTGATCATCGCAAGCAATAAAAGTAACTGAAACTACTCCCACATGAAAGGTTCTCTTTTTAATGGGAAATCGGCAAAAGCACATGCAGTATAAAAGTTGACTGCTGTTTATCGGTTGCATGATTTATGTTTAGTCTAATCACTTGGAATTAACAATTTCTAATCATTGTTGTCTTTTTTCAGGTAAAGGAATTATTTCCAGTGCGTGTTTCAAGGACAGCTGTATAATATGAGATTGTTTTTAAAAGTATAATACCACACAATGTTCTTTTTTATTTCCCCTGAACAATGATGTGGTATTAATCAGACCGAATGAATACAAGTTGATTAATAAAGAATCTGAAAAAATACTTAACTGTAACATGGTAAGAATACCTAACTGTAACATACATGGTAAAAATTCCTAACTGTAACATGGTAAGAATACTTTACTGTAACATGGTAAGAATACTTAGCTGTATCATGGTCAGAATACTTTACTGTAACATGGTAAGAATACTTTGCTGTAACATGGTAGGAATACTTAGCTGTGACATGGTCAGAATACTTTACTGTAACATGGTAAGAATACTTTACTGTAACATGGTAAGAATACTTAGCTGTAACATGGTAAGAATACTTTACTGTAACATGGTAAGAATACTTAACTATATTTAGTAGTTTTGGTTTACAACTTTATTTGTTAACAGGACACAAATTTTACCAACTTATGATTTTTTGTCACAACAATAATATACAATACATGAATTACAACATTCAGGGCATGCGTTATTAAAAATGACAGTTTTGAATTAGATTTAACAGGACAATGAGAAAAAAAATCAAAGACTGAAGTCTTCAAAGTCGCTAATCGTGAAATATTCATTGTCACTGAATGGCTTACCTTCAGCATCCGAAATGGTACAAATGCGATATGCGCTAATATCAGGTGACTTCCGCTACAATCTTGGTTCCCTAGATATTATTGCGTACTCTTCCGTAACCGTTATGACCCGAATGGTTTCAATCATCCGGAACAAGATTAAACAACTGGCAATGGCTATTAATTGGAAAGAGTGAATATGCAAAATATATATATATATATATAATAAATAGGATAATCAATTGGTTATCGTGAATAACCAAAATCGTGCCAAGAACGCTTGAGGATTTAACTCGTGCGCGGAACAAGTTCCGAACGCGCTTTAAATCTAGGCGTTTATCGGCACTCGTGATGATATATATCATCCTCAAGCGTTCTTGGCACGATTTTGGTTATTCACGATAACCAATTGATTATCCTATTTATTATATAGATTTTCTTCATAATTTATCGATATTTTCAACATGAATTTTAAATTCTGTGATTGACGGATTGATATCAAAGTTGTGACGTTTTGGCGGGGGAAAGTGCAAGAGTGAAATTACCGAATTTATTTCACAATGTGAATTATAGAAATTTATTACACTGGGAACATTCGATAAAACACTGCTATCTATAATAAATATAGATATCGGTGTCCTGAAAATATATATGACCTTTATACAATCAATTGTAACGAACGCCTGTGTTTGAATCGGAAACTGGGTAATATTACATAAATTCAATGGTGAATGCTAAACGATTATTTAATCTTTTAATGTAAACTTTCCGTTTTAATACAAGCAAAAAACACGCATAGACACGTGTATGATACGTTTAAAAAAAAGTACGCTGCAGTGATCTTTGGGTAGCTTATGATATTGACCAGGGAACCAGTTTAGGAACCAGATTAAGCAGCTGGCAATGAATATTCATAAACATCGGGCATGCTAATGTATATTTAATGAATGTATTCAATTTCTGATTAGTTTATACGCTATAACCTAATTTGGGTCCGTTTACGCTGAAACATAATCCGCGAACGGACCCAAATTAGGTTATAGCGTATAAACTAATCAGAAATTGAATACATTCATTATATTTTAATTAAAAATAAAAAAAAATTGACATATCCATCACTTTTATTAACACTGAGTAAACAGTAACTTTAATTTTCCCGCCATGTAGTAATTCTAGCAAACAAATTGGTCGCCATTTTAAAATCAGCAGTAAGACGCTGTCATTTCATCACTGGGAAATGTTCAGTTATTTTCCAAAATTGAAGATAAAGTTATTAAAGCAGGAATTTGACATAAACCCGGCGGACATAAAGTTAGTTAATAATTTATTGTCACAAAAACGTTTTTTGTCAACAAACCAATCAAATGTCAGGAATCTCATCAAATTGAAATATGACCTACATAGTCTTGTAAAAAGCCTCAGTGCATTAATCAGAAATTGGGCAATGTTCAAAGCTAACCGACCATTTCATGTAAACTTCCCGTTCTCGTACAAGCAAGAAACACACGTAAAACACATGTTTATGATACTTAAAAGGTATATTTTTTTTTTTATCTCGAATGAAGCTAGAACTGTGTCGCTATGGCGATAAATACGGGGAGGATCTGCAGCATTACGTGGCGTTAAATATATATATTAAGGGAAACCATATGCGAATAATAAGTACTGAAATTACGAGTGCAAGAATTTATTAGCGACTTGAAAACCATTAAAAAGTTTGAGAAATATATGTACAAAACTGAAGAGGAACATAAAGGGGACGAATAGATGAGCTGTTTTCTTTCTTGCACGACACCGATTTTACATCCATAATATTAGATCAGAAATCTTTTTTGATCTTTTATTGAATATGAAGACATCAAAAATAGGAATATTTTCTTCGTACATTAGACCAGTACTACTTCTGGTAAGCAGTGAAACATACATTCTTAAACGAGTTAAGAACAAACTCTCAAATAGTATAGTACGGTTTTCTGTATAAGTTTTGCATTCGAGAAAATAATGGTAGACATCACCGCAAACACACGAAGGATCAGTAACAATATGAGCTCTATGTAGATCGTAGTTAAAGAAAGACACCGAACTTCGCAGCTAGGCGAAACAAACGTTTATTTTACGAGGATCGTAATTGAAATATCGAAAATGTCTGTCTTCGCTTTGCACGTTTAAAACTTGATATTGAATTTACATTTCGCACGTCTTCATTTAAGTTGTTCCATTGTTTTATAGAAGACGGTATAAATGATCGATTCATTAGTCTGAACAAGACTGGAATAAGTTCATGGAGATGGCTTATTTGTATTTTGTAAAACATTTGTAATTTACTCTTATTTTGCCGGTCAGACAATTTTTTCCAACCTGTTTCGTCGTATTTATAGTTACATTTCATAAATATTGGAAGAGTAATATAAGAGCCAATATTCTAGCGGAAATCAAAAGAATGTAATCTTGGGACAAAGACACTAAACTGGACAAATATGTTATCAATAAAAAATTCGAGCATTTTGAAAACATCTTCGGTATATTTGGACAATGATTTGGAAATATTTTTACTAAGTATGAGGAATCTCTACCGAGAACTACATATTTGGAAGACCTGTTACTATCCTCGCGGCTTCTAATTGCAGTTTTTTTTTCTAATTTGTTAGAGTGAGTGATATCGCAGTTATCCCAGACCTCACTGTCATATTTTAAAATCGGGTATATAAAGACAGGACATAACTTATTGAGATTTTTTTCCTATTTCACCTAAATTTTAAATTTCGAAGTACAAACAAGTGTTTGGATACACTTAGAATAAGGTTATCAATGAGGATATTCCATTTACCATGATCAGAGGATGTTACTCCGAGATGCTTGTGAGTAGCTGTATTTTGTATTTGCATCCCATTAAACGATTCAGTAAAAGGCTCCGTTAATTTGATCGTCTATCCTACATAACAACACCTAGATGAGCTGTCCCGTACTAGCATACATTGTGTACCAAGTTACAACCCTAGATTAATCCTAGGAGGAGGAATGACCCGGCCAGCGAAAGCTATATTTTATCTGGCCGAGTGGTCTAGGGCGCTTGACTTTTGTGCAGGCGGTGTTGCTATAGATGTCAGCGGTACGAGTTCGAGTCCCGCGGAGGAAACGACCAAAAATTTGGAACAGTTCTAACATCGTTGGAAATTTTTCAGACCCTTCTATGCTTGCATTATCTTCCATTTATCAATTTGATCCGATGGAGCAGTGTAGCTAATAGAGTCGTCACATTCTGAGACGTTTATATATATATAGAAAGGTCTGAAAAATCCCCAACGATGTTAGAACTGTCAAATTTGCGATGCAAATTTTTTGTCGTTCCCTCCGCGGGACTCGAACTTGTACCGCTGTGACATCTATGGCAACACCGCCTGCACGAAGTCCAGCGCCCTAGACCACTCGGCAGCGAACAGTCGTCACATTCTGAGACTTGTATAATATTGATTTGTTGTGACATGCATCATTAATTTGATCCTCTATCCTACATAATAACATCTAAATGAACTGTCCCGTACTACCATACATCGTGTACTAAGTTACAGCCCTAGATTAATCCTACGAGGAGTAATGACTTGGCCAGCGAAAGCTATATTTTATAGCCTAGCTGGCCGAGTGGTCTAGGGCGCTGGACTTCGTGCAGGCGGTGTTGCCATAGATGTCACAGCGGCACAAGTTCGAGTCCGGCGGAGGGAACGACCAAAAATTTGACAGTTCTAACATCCAGACCTTTCTATACGTTTACATATCTTCCCTGTATCAATTTGATCCGATGGAACAGTGTAGCGAATAGAGTCGTCACATTCTGAGACGTTATATATATATATATATATATATATATATATATATATATATATATATTATGTATATATAAGGAATAGCAAAGGTCCCAGTACAGATCCCTGGTGTGACCCCAGCTAGAACAGTAGCGAAGGAATAAAATGCAGATTTGTTCACTACTTCTAGCAACATTCCTTTAATACCATACGAGTTTAATTTACATAAAAGGCCACGATAATAGACTATCGAAAGCTTTAGAGAAGTCACAGAAGACAAAACAATTGTATTATTTTTTACTCCAGTGAGTTCAGAACTATGTCATACAATTCTAACAGCTGGTGCACAGTTGACTGTTGAGGTAGAAACCCTGATTGATATTCATAGCTTGATTTGTTACCGACGAGATTGTAAACAAGTTTATAAACTACTATTTCCATAATTTTACCCACAATACTAGAAGAGATTACAAGGCGATAGTTTGGGGGAATAGATTTGTCTCCTTTTTAGGCATAGCAGTAACCTTTTCAATCAGAATAGTATATATTTTGGTATACCCCGAAATGTGTAACTGTACCCGTACGCCTAACAAATTCCTCGTACCCAAATCACTATATCGTCAATCTTCCTATTATTATTAGGATTTTTATACTGAAACTTTGTCCCAAAGTTTTGAATGCTGTTTTATACCAATTGAAGTTAAAACTAGTTAAAAGTAATGTGTAAACGGAAGTTACCGTACTGAATTAATAAATGAATTTCCAGTCCGAATTATATATTTTTCTGAAAACATTCAGAGGTTAAAACTTCACTTTAAGACTTTGGACATTTTGAAAGATTTGATATTAATTTATAAAAAGAAATGCCGGAGTTTTAATTCTATACCGTACTGTAGCACGAATCCCCGTACCAGCAAATTAAAGAATGAATACGATCTTATCGAGAATGAAAAAGAAAGTCTCATAAATAGAATCTTCTGTGATTTCTATTTATCGCTCTTGAATAATAATGGTGTTCTAATGTGAAATATATAAAATTGTATAAATAACAAAAATACCGTACTTCGATTTTGGGTACGGGAATTTGGGTTACACGTTTCGGTACTTTTGAAATCTGAAAATCGAATAAAAATCGAATTTTCGAAAAACTATTTAAGTCATTGATTCAAGCCTGGCCATTATATCATTTTGTAAATGTGTACAAATTATCAGCTGGAAATATCACGTAATAATGAAGAAATAGACAAAAGAGTATTTGGATACGGGTACTGGTTACAGATTTCGGTATGTACCATATATTATGTTGTAAAGATTTGTTGAAGATAATTTGAAGAGGAGCTGTCAATATTTGGGGGGAGATCTTATTACTTACTTTGTCAGACCTGGTAATAATCAGATCGAATGTGTATGAACTATACCGTGGTAATGATCAGACCACACGAGTACTTAACTACAACGTGGTAATAATCAGACGAATTAAATACTTTCAAACAATAATCAGACTAAATGAATTCGTATCTATAACGTGGAAATAATCAGACCGAATGAATTCTAACTATAACGTGAAATAATCAGACCGAACAAATGATTAACTTGTAATGTGGAAATTATAAGACAGAATGAATACTAAATAAAAATCAGATGAATGAATTCGTAACTGCATCGTGGTAGTAGTCAGACCGAAAGCATACTTAAATTTAACGTGGTAATAATCAGACAGAATGAATTCTAACTATAACGTGGTAATAATCAGACCGAATGAATTCTAACTATAACGTGGTAATAATCAGACCGAATGAATTCTAACTATAACGTGGTAATAATCAGACCGAATACTTAACAATTACATAGTCATAATTACACCGATTTTGCTTTTTAACTACGTGAGTATTCAATATAAATGGTGCATCAATGAAAAGAACGGAGTTTCTTTTACCTTGGAACATTTACAGGGTGTACAAGCATACGCATCGTGTTACAAACCGCCATGCTACTAATTATTAACAGAAGTCTACGGGGACAAAACAGAAGTGAAATTAAGTTTGTTTATTAATCGATATTTTTTTTTAATAATTTTTCAAAAAATCATATCGGCCATTTATTTTTCCCTAATTTTCACTATTTAAATAGCATTTTAGTTTTAATTTTGAATTTGTAAATTATTCAGTAATTCAGCAAAAAAATTGTGTGTCGTGAAATTGCAGTGAAAACGTATACATTTTTTATCTTAACCTTTCTGATATCAACCATATTTTTCATTTTTTGCACATGAATGTTCAAGTTGTTGTTATAAGGAACGGTTTAAATTATTAAAAGCAAACATTATTGCAAAAAAATGAATAATCGGCTGAATCATAATCAGGGTGGAAATTTTAGTGTCACAATTAATCACTTTTTGAACATTTTCTCCGTTCCATGGAAATATCTCTCAGAATTTCCGTACAAAACAGGTTGTAATCTTTAGAGTGACTAGGGTACGGACTCTACATAAAACATAAGTACAAGTACATGATTTGACAAACTTGCATTTTTGAAATCCGAACTAACATTGATTTTCAAACATGACATATAATATTTGAAATTATACAGTTTAATGTAAGTATATAAGATTTCTTGAAAAAAAATATTCATAGATCAGTATTGATTTAAATTTTGTTGATTTATTGTTCTGTTTTCAATTAATTTCAAAATTTTAATAAGCATGTCTTTTTCTATCTCTAACTTAACTTACACATACTAACTTTATCATAAACTTTTAATTTTACTTTTATCAATTAATGGACAAAATATGTTGCTTTTTTAGGAAATTGAGCGGAAGACTTACGGACTCTACAAAATTGACTTGCTATGAAATATATCTATAAATTGTATATATAATAGTTCTGAAAAACCGTGGTATGATAGCAAATAGGGAAGTCCAGTTTTTTTTCCGTAACTACATGAACTATATGAAACAGTAAAATTGAGAAATAAATCATGGAAACTCCATTTTATCATTGTTTCACCACGGCTGACCATTTATGCCGCATTATTTTACCCCGAGTTAAAGCGAGGGGTAAAATATCAGCATAAACGGTCAGCCCGTGGTAAAACAATGATAAAATGATGTTTCCGTGATTTATTTCGATTCCAATAGGACAATAACGGTACTTTTTTTTACATTTTCGTGACCTATTACGGTAACTTTAAACTGCATATTTGTCAATATTTGGCTGTACACTTTACGCTAGTTGAAATGGTCGCTAGTGAAACTTTGCTTTGTATTTTTATCAATTTAGATCGAAGATCAGAATTGATATAGCAGTCTCCAGAGCCTTTAAATTTGTAAAGCCTGGTGTAGCATCTGTAATTATAATCCCATTGGCACACCTCATTAAGGCTCACATGCAGATAGTTAGGTCCACTTAGTAGGTATTTATATTATGTAAATTTCAATTCTGTGATATTGACGCCAATAAACAAACCCAATAAACAACTTTTACTGCGAACTAAATATGTTGATTAATTTGGTTAATAATTAAAAATAGATGACCTCTTACCAGAACCTATTTATCTATATGCATTTACCCGAATAAACAAGTCATTCAGTGTCGATACATTCAAGTTGCCTATTTATTTTTAAACGCATAAAAACCATTTGATGTTTAGCTAGAAATGCAAACCCTGCAAGACTATAAATAGTCTTCAATCATAGAACTGAAATATAAAGAGGTGATTACCAATTGAAAGAACTCTCTCCAGATATTTCATGCAGACCTTGACGGATAAAAGGGGCAGTGGTTCCGATCAAGAAACTTGTATAAAGAAAAGAATTTCAGGCTATTTTTGCAGCTCATCTTTTGACCGTTTTGTTACAAAAGGTTAGCATAACCCGCGAAACCACCCTGACGTATCATTCACTGTATCGTGTATTTTAAAATACGGTTACCGCCTCGTGATACCGGAGATGGCAAATACAATCGAAACTTTGCATAGACAATGCCAAGGAATTTCGGTAATGAATTTCTCGGGCATTGTGACATTTTTGGTCTGGTGTTATTGCTTTTTGCAATAATCATTCTATTTGACTGTTTTGGCCATGTATATGTTATTAAAATATAGCTGTAGGTGCTCCAGGGCCTTAAATGTGCATAGCTAATGTTTTCTGCACCAGGCATGATTGGTGAAATTATATCACAGGGGCTTGCTCCCAGTATAAAATATTCAATCCGACTATTTATAATTCGAAGTATTTGGTGGTTATACCTGGGTTTATTTAATAGATTGGTTGCAGAGCAGTAAATAGTAATATGTTCGATTTTATCGGGGGGGATGAGTTGAAGCGAGTTACCACCAAATCTGGGATCCCCCTTTTCGTGTTATACACTAGTCGGGCTGGATATTTGATAGTGAGAGCAAGCCCCTGAGATTATATTATAAGATTTTATCGTTTTGTTATTGTACGTGTCTCTGGACTAGGTATCCAGAAACTAAGCGCTTTCACATGACACATAGCCAAAGGTGTCTATAGAATAACTTGCAGCATTTGAGCTATAAAGCTTATCAACTAAGAAATGTAGCTGGGTGAGAGGAACATATTTCTTAAGATACAATTTATATCAATGATTGTGGCTTAAGTTTGAGTGATTTAACAAAGAGTCTCGACCTGGAGGTCGATAAATTGAATTTCGACCTGAAAATTTAAAAACTGGGAATGGCCAACTAGTAGTTAGTAACTCAATTATGCACTATGTCGGAAAAGTTTTGTGTTCATTTCTCTAGGTATTCCATGTAAACCAATATCAAACCTGAATATGACGCAAAATAGAGCACTGCTACGAATCATTATGAATTTTGGTATTTGTGTGTTTTTAAAATGGCCTTTGTAATCAAGGAGTTCAATATATAAATCCTTGTTGTAATCAAGAAGTGAATTTAAAAATAAAACAGAGTTCAACATTAACCATTCATAACAATAAACTTAAGTTAAGATACGTTTGAATTCGATTACAGTATTTTCTTTTTATCCCATATTTTTTGCAATATGACGATTATTTGAGGCGTAAAAACTCAAACGATCGATATAAATTGATTCGGTACATTAGTAATTTGATTCATAATAGAAGGAATGGGCGAATAAAGTAGAACGATGATAGATATGGCAATAGTCGTTTGCATTATAATGCCTGAGTGTTCACAAATGGACAGGTACAATGTTTCAGTCATTGACGATTATTGTTTGGTTTCATACATGATGGCCGCTACCGAGTATGTGTGTAAGTGATTTTTACGGAATATAATATAACTTTTCTAAAAAAATAACGTTTAATATTTTTATTAAATATGAATTTGATGTTCATTCACGCTACTGAAGTGAATGAAAACAGCTGATACACATCTGTATGTCTCGTGTGTTTGTTTACATGATTAAGGTGGGCAGTAATTTACACACACACAAGCCACGCCCAATAAGTCGCGTGCTGCTCATATAGCAATCGAGAATCGACCACAGTTGTGGTCTCAAAGCCTGTTAAGGTCGTCATATAAGAACAACTCACTTTTTTTCTTAATTCCGTTTCTTATTTCATTAGATATTCTCTTCTTTCTCTTCTGAATTTCCTCAATGGCTGTCCGCCGTCTTGCTCGCCTATAGAGGGTGTTTTTCATGCGATATCTTCTTTGTCTGTTGTTTCCCCTGAGCACTGTCTGCACAAGAGTTAAGTACTTAACTTTCTGACCACTCTCATAGTTCTTCCTTTTTGGTTATAAATTTAACATCCTTCTGAAATGAATGAATTTTACTTTTTTCTAATTCATTTCCCAACCAAGACGCCTTTTTTTCTCTAAAATTGTTGATGTAGATGCAGAGTGCTGAAGTTTTTCTATCATGGCCACCTTCTTTTGGTTTGGAGTTTTTTTTATACGGAATGTCTTTTACTTTCATTCTTTTGAAGTACAGAGTTAACTTACTGTATGATGATGTTTGACCAGGTTCTGCTTTGTTGTTTGGAGACATCCGTTTTACTTTCATTCTCCATTTTATTTTTGATTGCTCACTTGTGTTTTTGTCGTTTAGAATCAATCTTCATTATATATTATCATATACGGCTATATCGCAATCACCTTGTCCTTCTATCCGTCCGTTACACTTTTCTGTAAAAGATTTCTCGGCTTCTATCGGAGGGAATGCTTAGATATTTAGTGTGTTACTGTTGCATGATTTTGTACCATGTCTCGTCTTTTCTGGTTCCCCACTCATCTACTTCCTGTTTACCAATCAACATAATATTTCTTATGTGGTGCATAAAGGAAATGTTCATAACAGATTTCTCAGCTTCCATTGGAGGAAACTAGATGTTAGGTAAATTGCCTCTGCATGATGACTTGTACCATGTCTCCCTCTCACAGGTTTGGCTGAAATGGTTGAGTGGAGATATTCTTAAGCACGATGTAGCGTGCAACATTTTGTTCATCAAAAGTAGTTTCTGAATCCTTGTCCTGTACTTGTCCTTTCCTCTTTAATTTTGATTTGATTTATATAGTATGTAGTATAATGTTGGAAAATCTTTGAAAATATGATTTTCGCTAGAATCAAAACAATTTTCGGCTAACACATTTTCAATATCATCATTTTAATGAGCAAAGCCCGATATTGTGCATTTACAGAAAATTGTCGTCAAAGATGCCTCAAAAACTGGAAAACTTGTTACCCACTTATCATGGAAGATTCAATATCAATACTTGTGATAAAGGAAATGACTAAAATGAAATAAAGTGACTTAAGTTCATGAAAATCATAATCGTGCTTATCAACAACTGATAAATGAAACTTCACGCTATTTCATTCTTCCAATATTGAGAACTGTCATGAAATTCAGGAAAACTTTATGTTTGATATTTAGTCTTTTTTCTGTGGTTATATGTAGCAAAAATGGTAAGCCAATATTTTATTTTAAAAGAGTGATTATACAAAATTGTACATCCTGTACACCTATAGTATGCAGAGAGAATTATAGCATAGTTATGTCAAACATTTAAAGCAAATATATTTTATACGCATTTTACAATGGCCCCGTGTGGGCCCAGGTGTCAAAAGAATAGGCCCGCAGCAGCGCTAAGCTTGTCGTAAAAGGCGACTAAATAGTGCTCAGAACCTTAGCCGGGGGCTAGGGCGCTTTGCCCACAGAGCAACTGGGTTGTGTGCCCCAGGTGGTGGAATTGGGTACCCCTGGCGTGCTTCATGCTGGAATTGTCAGGCCACAATTCGGAAAACCTGACCGCAACCCATAGTGGTGCGCCGTGTTGGGAAAGATGCCACGTTCCTCGCACGTTAAAGAACCCTTCTGTGGTATTCTCCACAGGCGGCTAAATTGACCGACCCTACCCACCTCTCCATTTTTCTAGTGGCAATCAAAATTTTACGACCCCATTATCCTTTTATCCCTTCCCATTTTTCTTTTCATCATTTCATGTTCATTTTATCACCTTTTTCATGTTCATCGCCTGAATATTGCTGAAATATTGCTGCTCGGGCGTTAAACCTCAACAATCAATCAATCAATCATTTTACAATGTCGAGATAGGCACCTGTAAATCTAGATAAAGCCTGATTGTATTATAGACTAGGCATTTTTTCTACGAGCTCAGTAACGATAGTAAATCGTTATCTCAACATCTTAGTTTATATTCTTAGTTCGGCAGTCTTTCAACCCTAACCACATGATGGGAAGTTACACTGGAGTTTCATCAATGTTCGGCAGTTTTAATCCAAATCAAATGATGTCTCAGTACACTGGAGGCGGCAATATGTTTAATCCAAACACTATGATAGGCCAGCAGAAACAAAATCCATCATCTAATACAGGACAAACGTCACAACAAAATAACTTACCAAATCAACAAAATACACCCCAGCAGTCATCAAGTGGATCATCCGGTGTAGTGAACAGTGGTGGAGGCACAGGTATGTCATTTAGCCCAAACAGTATGATTTCAACAGGAGGACAAGATGGTGGCATCCCAAAGTATGATCCAAACAACGTAGTGAACACTGGCGCTAAATATGACCCTAATGCAGCTAATAACGGAATGAGTGGTGGATCAGGGGGCTCAAAACCTTCTTTCACTAATGGTATGGGATTGAATGCACAACAGAAAATGCCATCTGGTGGACAAGGCTCTGGACCAAGCCAACAATTATCTTCTTCCGGTCAAAGCACAGCACAAACATCTGGACAAGTCTCTAGCCAACAATCTTCCACTTTTGGACAAGCATCCGGTCAACCGTCACAAGGACCTGTTATATTCGGACAAGCATCCGGTCAACCGTCACAAGGACCTGTTATATTTGGACAAGCGTCCGGTCAACCGTCACAAGGACCTGTTATATTCGGACAAGCGTTCGGTCAACCGTCACAAGGATCTTCTGCAACATTCGGACAAGCCTCAAATCAACAACCACAAAGTTCATCAAAAGGACAGCAACAACCTTTAGTACCTGCTTCTCAGTCTTCGTCTAATTTTGGACAAAGCAGTGGTCAACAGCAACAGTCATCAAATTCCCTTTCCGGAAGTGGAAGTCAGCAAACAACGTCATCTCAACAATCCAAAAACTGTGGATCTACGTCTTTCGATCCCGTTGCTGCAAATACTGGAGGAACAACAGGGTTTAATCCTCTAAACCCATTATTGGGTACGTGTCTACCATATAACTGTAATAAGTTACCTGTGTAATTTGAGGATTGCAACAATGATATTCAAATAATAACTGACAAGTTTTTTACATTAAGTAACTTATTTAAGTCGCAATATCGTCAACATTTAGCTGAATATTGATCTTATGAACAAGAAATTTAACTCAGTCGGATGTTTTTTTTTAGAAATCTTGGAGATGCCTACCTTAAAAACCTAAAATATATATATATATATATATATATATATATATAATTCGTTAAAATGACGAGAATGGATATGAGAATATGTCAAAGAGACAACCACCCCACCGGGATGAAAAATGTCAGCTCAGGGTGAATGACGAGCAAACCCTCACACCACAGGGCAGACTGCAGCTGGCCCCATAACAACATCATTCACAGGTCAAGGGAAATAGCTGCCCCCATATACTCTTGCAACATAAATAGTAAACTGAAAGTAAAAGCAAAACAATATATACAACATTTTGATTTTTATTGCCGTACAATTTCAAATTTAACTGCAGTTCTCTGAAATGATTAAATGTAAAAAAAAATCCCAATAAATCTGGCTTTTGTACAAAATATTGATATGGTAGCATCTAGTTTAAGAATTAGTCTTATAATGGAACACTATCCCACTTTTGCAGGTGGCAACACTTTGAACAAATTTATGGGACAGCAAGGGTGTGGTAAGAAACTGTTATTGTTGAACCAACGTAGGACAATTTTGTTAACATTTATTTTAGTTCACACACAAATGAATTGTGGTGCAGGTGGACATGTTTTTAAATATATTTTCATCTTTTTTTTTAAATTGTTTTGTGAAATCCGACAACATTGGATGAAACATCATTGATACCTTAAACATAACTGAAGTGATATACAAATGATGTATTGAGACAAGATGAACAATGTCGGTATCAAACCTATCAAAACCTTCAAAATTACTGCTTGTGTAAAAAATTCTCTCATTTCGAATATTGAATTATTCTGTCGAGCTATAATATAACGACTTAAGCCATTGTATTTATTAATATATTGAAATAGCAAGTGATAAAAACAATGGAGGGTTTGATCCTGGAGCAGTAAATATGAAGCAAGCGCAGCTTGGAACGAGTCTTAACATGTTTGGTGGTGCGAAAGGAGGTGAGCCAAATAAAATGGACGCAAGTTCTGTAATGGGTGGATCCTCCAGTATGATGGGTGGTGCTAATGCAGTGATGAACACGGGGCTTGGTTCTGGTGGCGGCAGCAGCAGTGGTACTCAGATAAATCCGATGAATATGATGGGATCAATGGGTGGAGGAAGTGGCTCACAGAATTTTAACCCTATGAACATGATGACCTCGATGGGAGGATCTGGCACTGGAACAAGTAGAGATGCAAGTATGTATATTTGTTTGTGTTTAGTATATCAGTGTAGAGGGGCGGATACAAAAATAAATGAAGAGGAAGGGGAAGGTCCGATTCAGAAATTTAAAAGAGGGTAGGGGTTTCAGGTATCATTTGCTCATTATCCCCTAACTTTCCACAATTTAACAAAATTGTTCATCACAAGGGGTAAGGTAGGGGTCCAACTTTCGAAACCCCAACCATGGATCCGCCACTGCCTGTAGATAAATTCGTTTTTAAATAGTCGCTTCAAATGCTTGCATTGTGGCTAGTCATGCTTTTCTGTCATTCTCGCTTAATACCTCTATGGTGTCTTGTATGCTGTTGATTTTTGTGGTAGACAGTGGATCAAGCAAGTCTGAACAAGCAACACAAACTGGGAGCTCAGCTCAGTCAGGAGGGAACCCTATGGATCCATTGGGGGCAATGACTGGTAGGTTTTTCGGATAATGTCAAACTAGTAGTATACGTAATTCAAATTACCCTTGATGACATTTTAGTTTTCGATGACTCCCAATACTCACTGAAATAGAACCTTCGAATTACAAACAAATAGTATACATATAGAAGACATATTTGCGATAAAAATGATCGACATTTGATGTACTAACCTATTTGCGTATACAATATTTAAAAAAATGTGGTTCAGATTTTTTGTTTAAGAAGCTAGTTTTACTCAAATTACAGGTGGAGTTGCCAAGTTTTCTGGAGGCAGTAATATGATGGATCCAATGGGTTTTATGAACGGTACCATAAGTGTTGCTTGCTTGTCAGTTTTACATGTTGCCATTGTAATCTAGTTATTAAATCAATTATCTTATCAAATGTGAGAAAATATATAAAAAAAAAAAAAAATACTGATAAAATTTACAATAATATATCCTCTTCCGTTAGAAACGATAATTTAATTAAGTTTTCGTCAGGTTTATATTATGGAAATTGAAAATACGATTTCCTTATTAAACACTTTGTATTTGTCTGCAACATTTTTGTTTGCAGGTGGGGGAACCACAGGGACATTTGGAAACCAATTTTCTATTCCGTTATCGGGTAGGTGTATTTTTTTAAAGCACAATATGATACCGGAAATCAAATATTTCTTTTATTTATTGAACAGAAGACAACAAATGATAATTCACGAAAACACAAAATAGTCACTAAACAGAGAAAGATATTGACATACAGAAATACTTAAAAGATAATAATGATAGGCTGAAAACTATCAACGGACAGGTGTAATTTCTAGAACGACCTCAGCGTGTTTCACGGGTCGCTGTTTTGGAGCTTGTAAACAGTATTTAGAACATACAGGTGCTATACCATAATGTTTCTCGTGTATAGTCTCTGTTTTATTATTACAGGGCGGTCTCTGGGTTCGGAAGCAGGTAAGAAGCATTACATTTTTATTGATCGCAAAAGTACGTTCGAATCTTCCTCAAATTATCAGATTGAAAAAAAAATATGAAGAGGCCTTTTGTTCCAAATTCATTCAAAAATAATAAACAGTCTTTGAAATAGTTAATATTTAACCGAATTCAATGAATCCGCTGTTTGTTTGACCAATAGTCAATAATCCTATAGTTCTGAATTGCCGATTTATGAAATGTAGACAGACTTTTTAATTATTTTTTTAGCAAAGCAGAGCTTGATATCACTGAAAAGACTATTGCCTCGTTCACCTTAACAATCATCGTGTTACTGTAATAAAGTATATCCAATTGGTTTTGTTTTTTTTTGTTTTTTTTTATTTTCAAAACGGGAATTATTTTGTATTTATATTGTATTTTTCCTCGTAAGTTACATTTTGTGTGTGTGGGTCCGTTGTTCCGTTGGACAAATTTTTCTCGATGCTAGAGAAAACTGTGTGACGCGCCGGGTGGTATCTTGAAAATTTGATGTAAACATATTTTAATTGCTAACTCAAGATATTGGACAGAATTCGTAATAACATGTATCAGAAATATTTAATTTAACTTAAGTGATACAAAGACAAGTGAGAGTTAAGCCACAGTCAACCAATACATAATAGTCTTTAAGGAAACGGATGCATAGAAAATGAACCAATGAGCAGCGTTAGTAGCACGGCTGCATTGAATAAGCGGGGTAAACCTGTACGTAATATATCCATGTTCATGCCCTGCTTAGTACAATTTTTTTAGCAGATTCTTTATATTTAACAAAAAAAAAAAAAAAAAAAAAAAAAAATGGAAATACACATTAAACATAAAGATATGAGTTAAAATTAACAAAATACAAAATGACAATTTTTGCGCCATCCATACCTTTAGGTACCGGTTATTGTATACATTGTATATGTCTTAATTTGGTAGACTTGTAAAAAAACAGACTTGAGTACCCAACAGTTGATTCTAATCTATGTACATTGCAATTAAGTGTAATGCCATGTATTCATATACTTTGTGGATATCGTAAACGAACATGGTTGCCCATATCGCTGTAACTCGACAAAGTCCATAAACACCAATTTTACAAGTTTCTTTGACAAAAAAAATGAAATGAGAATGCAATCTGGATGAGGAAAAATTGACAACCTGTAGAAAGCCACCAAGGAGTTTTCATTGTCAGCAGTGAAGGCATTCCTGCACATTTTCTGTAGTTGGTTCCTAATAATGTATAATTCTGGTCATGTGATCAGATAGAGAGATTCAATCGGAGACAGATTCAGACGTAAAGATAGCTGCGAAATTATACATCACTGTGCTCTTTGAATAAGTTTTTCTCAAAAGGTAAAATAATAATGTACGCAATAATTAATATAAAAAACATCAAAAATATGTACTATATTCAAAATGTCATAAAAATATAAAAGGACTATAAAGATTGAATTCTTTAAAACAGGTTTTATTCCTGGTGATCTTGGATACCTTGGTCAATTCGACCCAAATCAGTATTTAGTTAAAAGTAAGTACCTGAGTTGTGATAAGAGAAACTAGGTATGGTTCTTGTGTAGAAGTGCTTACGGTTCAGATAGGTACATGTTCGATTAATCTGAACTACTTTTGCTGTCAAGTTATGTTTCATAATACAAAACAAAAGAAAATAAATAGCCTATCACAGATCGACATACATAATTGTCATCAATCCTTTATTTTGTCGACACACATTCATTTTGTATTTTATGTAATTGTTGTTCCCTGCTTACATCGGGGAGGTGAAAGTAGGAATTCGAACAGAATAGACAATTTCAACAGTTAAAACACTCTATTTACATCCAGTCAGTCTCTGAACATATCACTAAAATTTCTTTAATAAAGCATTTAGATAACAACGGACACTCACTAAAAATCCTTGTCTGTTCTCGCTGAATATTTGTACGCTGCAATCTAATCTCCGACCTTGTCATATATGGCCATCAATAACTAAAAAACTCGTGTGCATTATTTCCCTGTTTCCGCTTAATATGAACTATTTATGAAGTTTATCTTTTATATATAGATATATTGCAAGTATTTATTATCATAACATGTAATTACCTATTTTACCTGTTATAGTAGGATAGCAGAGGTTTAAAAAGTCTTCAAGTAACGAAGTTTAATGCACCGAAATATGATACGGCTATATTTGGTATCATTTTTTTTAGAAAATCATTCTACTTTCAAATGTATTGTGGTCACAAATTTTAAAATTTTGGGTGTTGTGATGGCCCCCTATTTTCCTTCACAAATACAGGCTGTTAAAAACTAAATTTTGATTATGAAAACGTAAAAAAATGTTAATGATCTAAGTGTCTTTAAACGTAGGCATTAAGGATTACATGAAGCTGGATTTTTTAATTAAATATTGTCATGCAAGAAAAAAAAATATAGACGTAGTTTTGCAGACCGTATTTTTGTGCTAATTTTAAGCCAATTTTCATCAATGGTATGAAACTCGTGCACGTTTATTGACCACAGTGGGTTTAAATGTATAGATTTTGTAACCAGGTACCTTCTGAATGAACTCTCAATTTTTGTAATGGTAAGAAGTATTTTAATTAGTAAACAAAAAGGTCAATATCGGTGGTATAGGCTAAAAACCACTAATTCCACTTCCCATAGGCTTCTATGCTAATTTCACAATATTCAATGGCTTCTCTGGACTTTACCTTAACTTTAACCTGCAGAGGACTATATATCAGCATGATTCTACTTATGTCAGCTCACAATCCTCAGAATGGCATGTGGGGTTAGCAGACTTGCAGTGCAGTACTGGTCACCGGAAGTGAAGGGTCTATAAATAGCATGGGAAATCCCAGGGTTTTCACAAGATAGCGGTATATTTAAAAATCATTATGGAGATTAGGCTTCACATCACAAGAAGCAAAATGCACCTATAAAATGTACAGAAATGTTTTTCCTTTCAGAAACTGTTTAAATTTTTTAAATAAGATGAGAACTTTTTTCACAGCACTATGAGGAACAGGGGTAATTTCTGCATAGGACTATTTTTGCGTACGTTCCAAATGCTCATTGGTTGAATTGGTGGTCTGTAACCTAAAAGCTACCGCTTAAATACGGAATTTCACGTGCTCCGCGTATAGGCTAGAAACCACTAATTCCACTTCCCATAGGCTTCTATTAAGGCTAAAAACCACTAATTCCACTTCCCATAGGCTTCTATGCTAATTTCACAATATTCAATGGCTTCTCTGGACTTTACCTTAACTTTAACCTGCAGATGACTATATATCAGCATGATTCTACATATGTCAGCTCACAATCCTCAGAATGGCATGTGGGGTTAGCAGACTTGCAGTGCAGTACTGGTCACCGGAAGTGAAGGGTCTATAAATAGCATGGGAAATCCAAGTGTTTTCACAAGATAGGGGTATATTTAAAAATCATTATGGAGATTAGGCTTCACATCACAAGAAGCAAAATGCACCTATAAAATATACAGAAATGTTTTTCCTTTCAGAAACTGTTTCAATTTTTTAAATAAGATGAGAACTTTTTTCACAGCACTATGAGGAACAGGGGTAATTTCTGCGTAGGACTATTTTTGCGTACGTTCCAAATGCTCATTGGTTGAATTGGTGGTCTGTAACCTAAAGAGTCACTTTTTGTCTTAGAAAAAATAAATAACTATACAGGTATCTTCCTACACACATACTGAATGCATTTGCAAAGTTTCAGTGAAATGTGACAAGCACTTTTTTAAATATTTGATTTTTAAATATAGGGTAACCAAGTTGTGCGAGCAAAAAAGTGAAAATATTCTACCATACTGAAATGCATTAAATATTTGCAAAGAACTTTTTCTGACTTTTCAAATAAAACATATCAATCACAACTTGTTTTTTAACAATATTAATGAAGAAATAGTTTTAAAAGTAATCATTTTCTGAGAAATTGGTCTATTTTTAAAAATTTATTTCTGACATGCCTCCCCCTTTTTCTTGATCACATGTCAAAAATCCTAAATCTTTAAATTTTCACAAAAGGTGATATATTTGGCTTTAAATTTGTAAATACAGTGTTTTCACATTAAAACATGACCAGTAAAGGGCACCTAAAGCAAAAAAAGTGCTCAATAATGGATTTTCCATGTTGCCATAGGGGAATGCTTATATGGCCTTAACCGCAGTAATGAAAGTGAGTTTTTCCTCATTTCTAACCTAATTTTTGCTCAAATCTACACAAAACTTGATTTCAAGTGCTTATTACTACCATATTTAGGTAAATATAGCCCTCAAAGTTTAATATTTGATATTTTTACTAAACTTTCTACACTTTTTACAAGATAGGACATAAAAATCAGCCAAAAAGACCAATTTTCCATAATTTGGACCTATAACTTAAAAAAATGCATATTTTGAAGGATTTTTGTAGTGTATTCCTCTCATGGCAAAGTTAACAAGATCTTCAAGTAGTTTAAAGCTATTTCAAGAAACTTTTCATTTTGCCATGGCTTCAGCTTAAGGCTAAAAACCACTAATTCCACTTCCCATAGGCTTCTATGCTAATTTCACAATATTCAATGGCTTCTCTGGACTTTACCTTAACTTTAACCTGCAGATGACTATATATCAGCATGATTCTACATATGTCAGCTCACAATCCTCAGAATGGCATGTGGGGTTAGCAGACTTGCAGTGCAGTACTGGTCACCGGAAGTGAAGGGTCTATAAATAGCATGGGAAATTACAAGGTTTTCACAAGATAGGGGTATATTTAAAAATCATTATGGAGATTAGGCTTCACATCACAAGAAGCAAAATGCACCTATAAAATGTACAGAAATGTTTGTCCTTTCAGAAACTGTTTAAATTTTTTAAATAAGATGAGAACTTTTTTCACAGCACTATGAGGAACAGGGGTAATTTCTGCGTAGGACTATTTTTGCGTACGTTCCAAATGCTCATTGGTTGAATTGGTGGTCTGTAACCTCTATGCTAATTTCACAATATTCAATGGCTTCTCTGGACTTTACCTTAACTTAAACCTGCAGAGGACTATATATCAGCATGATTCTACATATGTCAGCTCACAATCCTCAGAATGGCATGTGGGGTTAGCAGACTTGCAGCGCAGTACTGGTCACCGGAAATGAAGGGTCTATAAATAGCATGGGAAATCCCAGGGTTTTCACAAGATAGGGGTATATTTAGAAACCATTATGTAGATTAGGCTTCACATCACAAGAAGCAAAATGCAGCTACAAAATGTACAGAAATGTTTTTCCTTTCAGAAACTGTTTAAATTTTTTAGATAAGATGAGAACTTTTTTTCACTGTGTAGGACTATTTTTGCCTACGTTCCAAATGCTCATTGGTTGCATTGGTGGTCTGTAACCTATAATTTACCGCATATTGTGGCAGGTCAATAACTAGTACGCTAAGTTAAAATTACACTCTTGTATTGTTGCATTTTGCTAATGATATGTTGTGTACTAATTATTCTGCTGGAATTATTTTGTTTAGTTTGCAAGAAATCTTCGATAGAATTTTGTATTCGTGTTCTTATTAGGATATTCGTTTATTTTTTTTTCAAGTGACATTTATAAGACTCGGACCAATCTGAGTATGATACGTTTTAATTCCGGATTATAGCAGTCAGTGTGCATGGTCTTTCAAACTTCCGACGTCTAGGAACCCCCTTTCTCTAAAATACTTATTTTTGTACCTCGTGATGAACATAACTATATTTAGGTTACAGACCACCAATTCAACCAATGAGCATTTGGAACGTACGCAAAAATAGTCCTACGCAGAAATTACCCCTGTTCCTCATAGTGCTGTGAAAAAAGTTCTCATCTTATTTAAAAAATTTAAACAGTTTCTGAAAGGAAAAACATTTTTGTACATTTTATAGGTGCATTTTGCTTCTTGTGATGTGAAGCCTAATCTCCATAATGATTTTTAAATATACCCCTATCTTGTGAAAACACTGGGATTTCCCATGCTATTTATAGACCCTTCACTTCCGGTGACCAGTACTGCACTGCAAGTCTGCTAACCCCACATGCCATTCTGAGGATTGTGAGCTGACATATGTAGGATCATGCTGATTTATACTCCTCTGCAGGTTAAAGTTAAGGTAAAGTCCAGAGAAGCCATTGAATATTGTGAAATTAGCATAGAAGCCTATGGAAAGTGGAATTAGTGGTTTTTAGCCTTAAGTTGAAGCCATGGCAAAATGAAAACTTTCTTGAAATAGCTTTAAACTACTTGAAGATCTTGTTAACTTTGCCATGAGAGGAATACACTACAAAAATCCTTCAAAATATGCAATTTTTTAAGTTATAGGTCCAAATTATGGAAAATTGGTCTTTTTGGCTGATTTTTATGTCCTATCTTGTAAAAAGTGTAGAAAATTTAGTAAAAATATCAAATATTAAACTTTGAGGACTATATTTACCTAAATATGGTGGTAATAAGCACTTGAAATCAAGTTTTGTGTAGATGTGAGCAAAAATTAGGTTAGAAATGAGGAAAAACTCACTTTCATTACTGCGGTTAAGGCCATATCAGCATTCCCCTATGGCAACATGGAAAATCCATTATTGAGTACTTTTTTTGCTTTAGGTGCCCTTTACTGGTCATGTTTTAATGTGAAAACACTGTATTTACAAATTTAAAGCCAAGTATATCACCTTTTGTGAAAATTTAAAGATTTAGGATTTTTGACATGTGATCAAGAAAAAGGGGGAGGCATATCAGAAATAAATTTTTAAAAATAGACCAATTTCTCAGAAAATGATTACTTTTAAAACTATTTCTTCATTAATATTGTTAAAAAACAAGTTGTGATTGATAATTTTTATTTGAAAAGTCAGAAAAAGTTCTTTGCAAATATTTAAGCATTTAAGTATGGTAGAATATTGTCACTTTTTTGCTTGCACAACTTGGTTACCCTATATTTAAAAATCAAATATTTAAAAAAGTGCTTGTCACATTTCACTGAAACTTTGCAAATGCATTCAGTATGTGTGTAGGAAGATACCTGTATAGTTACTTATTTTTTTCTAAGACAAAAAGTGACTCTTCAGGTTACAGACCACCAATTCAACCAATGAGCATTTGGAACGTACGCAAAAATAGTCCTACGCAGAAATTACCCCTGTTCCTCATAGTGCTGTGAAAAAAGTTCTCATCTTATTTAAAAAATTTAAACAGTTTCTGAAAGGAAAAACATTTTTGTACATTTTATAGGTGCATTTTGCTTCTTGTGATGTGAAGCCTAATCTCCATAATGATTTTTAAATATACCCCTATCTTGTGAAAACACTGGGATTTCCCATGCTATTTATAGACCCTTCACTTCCGGTGACCAGTACTGCACTGCAAGTCTGCTAACCCCACATGCCATTCTGAGGATTGTGAGCTGACATATGTAGGATCATGCTGATTTATACTCCTCTGCAGGTTAAAGTTAAGGTAAAGTCCAGAGAAGCCATTGAATATTGTGAAATTAGCATAGAAGCCTATGGAAAGTGGAATTAGTGGTTTTTAGCCTATAATAAACCATAATTCCGAATCTTATCTCATTATAAAATTTATAAACAAGGAAACAAGGAGTCTGGGCAATTCAAAAACTCTCTGCCGCTTATGCATGCAGTAACCGAACGTGATACGGTGGATTCCACTTAGTCGCATAGAATGTTAATTGCATAGAAACTCGAAGAACAAGGAACAAAAACAGTTCTGGACCATCTTAACCATGTAGAAAAAGAAACTCTTATTTGCATAACATAAGGGACCGGTCAAAATTTATCGCCACATAGGACCGGTGCAAATAAAATCAGAGCGTAAATAAAAGTTGCAACCCTATGACTCTCTTCCTTGAAAACTTGGGAAGAAAAAAGTTTGTGTCCTGGTTTTCTAATAAAGTTTTTATTTGAAAATAATATATTAACACATACAGTGTATTAAAGTTCTTACAAATGTGGTATTGATATAGAGCTATTTCTACTTAAATACATATAGTTATTCCAATTACAATGAATTATGTTAAATAGTTGTATTTTCTACTGCATTTATATGTTGTAAACTATTTTTGTTATAATAGTTTGTTTTTTTAAGTTAATAAAAAATTAGTTCAAAGTATTTGTTCGTAAAAAATGTGTCCTATGGATACAATCAGTAAAAAGGTGGTGTCCCAACAAAAAGCATTGCATCAAAAAAGTATCTGTCCTACTGCTATTTGCACTGGTCCTAAGGGCAAAATAAATTTTCACCGGTCCCTAACACCGAAAAGTAAAAAATTCCTCTTAACTGCATAATTTATTTTCAAAATTTACTCGAAAATGTACCTAAATAGGTAAGAATAATCAAGGGAACCAAGGTTATAGCGGTAATCAAAACAATGTAATCCAGGTACAAAAACCAGAAATGGAAACAGACACACACAACAAAGAACACGAATTACTAAAATCATACATAAAAAGTGACAAAAGCAAATGAGCAACTCGGACTCCACTAAATACTGGGAGCATGGACCAGTAGCACCGGTAGAGTTAGCGTCCTCTGCTTTTCTAGAAACACCCGTCGAGTTGCTCATAAAAAGTAAATAACAATATTACATCGTAAGTGAAATACCTCAGTTTTCTTAAGAATGTTATTTTTACAAAAATATTTTCTCTTTCCTCTGAATAGACACTAAGACACGAATCTAAACATGAGAAAAGAATATATCCCACTTAAACATTGAAAATATTAGGTAAACTCCCTGGAAAATGGTCATTTATTTTAATTGCATACTCTTGTTGATTGCATAGTTTTTTTTCTGACAAATTAGTTTTGCGATTAACAGGAATCCACTGTATACCCCAGCGAACGAACGCTTTACAAAGCAGTCAAAAACCATACTAATGATTGTCAGACCTATGTCAGGCTGAAATCGTAATATTGTTGTTTCACTTGATGCTGCATGTAGCAAACGTCATTTTTCCTTTACCATTAGAATCAAAGAGAACTTAAACTGAACACACAGAGACAAATGAACGTTAGGCGTGAAGGGTACTGGGTTTACCTGCCTAGGAGTTAGACGTGAAGGGTACGGGGTTTACCTGCCTAGGACGTGAAGGGTACGGGTTTACCTGCCTATGAGTTACACGTGAAGGGTACGGGTTTACCTGCCTATGAGTTAGACGTGAAGGGTACGGGGTTTACCTGCCACAATATTCAATACTTTTACTCGGTTTACGACAGCTTAAATCTGTTAAGAACCTATTCTTTGGACATCTGGGTACTATTAGTAACAGTTATGTTTTTATTTAAAGAAAGGGTTCCAAGGCAATGGCTAATAAGCTTTTCAAACCGAAAAAAAACTTGCCGCTGACAGAAATAATCAAACTGGTCAGAAAAAGTGTTTTGGCGGTGTAGTGTTTGTCGCATTTTTTGTTTGTTTCTTTTGGCTTGCACTGGCATTTTTAAGGCGCATATCGGCGATATGGAATAAAAACAAAAAAATAATACGAAATCAACTAGGATATAATAATGCACTGTTTCATTATGTGCAATAAAATCAACTTTGACCGAAAAAGAGAGGTTATTTCTGCTTTTTTCTTTGAGTAGCATTTATTGCATTGTTAATATTGTCTTTTTTTTTCAAATTTAATACAAGCTTTCCGTTTTTCAACGAAATGATAGTTTTCGATGTAGCCAGGACAACAAGAAATTATAGGCAGGTTCGCTGGTGCTCTTTTGAGTTATTAAGACTCCATTTTTATCTCAAACTTTGTCAAAACTTAGAAGATTATATGAAACTTACACGATCTAAACAGTTTTACTTAATATTATATGATTGTCTTTGCAAATATACGAAATATTCACAAAATGGACCAATTGGGAACTGTATTTGGACTAATGGAGAAATGACACTTTCAAACCTGCTATTTAAATAGCAAATTTAATGATTTACTGCAAATGTTAGATATTAAAAAATAATTTCGGAATGTGTTTTTTTAAGTATTTACTTTCTAATTTTACATTTCGATACCTCAAAGGTCAAGGTCGGATTTCATTTTGAACTGGAAAAATTTGAAAGTTTTTGGCATGTTTACCAAAAACTGCTGCAGACGCCACTATTTGCTAGTTTTTCGTAAATATAGCTATTGATTCTTGTATGAGATGGAATTTGAGCTGATCTGATGTAAAAAGTTTGGAATTTTTCTTACCAGCAAAGGTAAATAAGTCATACAAAAAGAATACACTATTTTTTTCCTTTCAAATGATGATTGACCTTTGACCCTGGATTACATTCTTTTGATTACCGTTAATACCTTGGTTCCCTTGATTACTCTTTCAGTTTACAGACACAATATAAATGTATTTCAGCGTAAAATATATCTACATGTATTTTAATCACGCATTTAAAATCGTTTGCAACTTTCTTAGATGAAAGGTGATTTTTTTACTCTTCGGAAAACTCTTCATTTCACAGCAAGTGATTTGAAAACTGCGTCTTAAATCTCGATAGTGAAATTTAGATGTTAATATGTTAGCTGATGCGCGCATACTGACAAACAAACTTTTACATGTATCATATAGCTGGAGTGAAGAAATAGTTGAAACTACACCTATATCTGAAGAAGAACGTAAATAGCATACCGTTAACTGTCTAGTTCCCATCTTGACACAATCATAGTTTTTTTTTTATTTGTGTGGTTATTTTAATATCAGGCTTAGCGATAGTTTAATCCGAGGAATCTTTTCTCTTGAGAAACGTAATAATATCTTTCTTTATATGCATGCGTTAGATTAATGACTTCTGTAGTTCTTATTATTAATACCTGAACCTTATATTTTCGCAGACCTTAACAAGTCCTGGAAACAGACATGGGATGGGTCCTGGCCATCAGGAGGTAATTTTATTCTTTTTGGTACAATCTTATGAAACATATTTAACGACTATGCTATATTTGAAATGTCCAAAAATTTCTGTGTCATAACACTTTATAGTTCTTCGGTTAATTTTACTGAAATCGCAATTGAAGTTTAAAATAATAACCAGTGAGAACTTACTATCTTTTTAAAGTCAAACCGTTTAACCAAGTTTAACCGATGCCATTACAAAAGATACTAAGATTTCAAATCTTTATAATTTCAGACAAACCTAGTCAAACCAAAGCCTTTAATGAGACAAACATATTTAACCTTCAAACCAAGACCGAACAATTTGAAAGAACCAGTAACCTTCAAACCAAGACTAAACAGTTTGGAAGAACTAGTAACTTGCACTCAAACAATTTCAGCTGGATAAGAAAAGGTATTCGTTGTGTGTATTGTGAATAAAGTCTGCCTCGTAAGATTTGAGAAATATAATGAATTAGCAAGTTAATGTTCACTATTTGTTAACATATTGATGCATGTTATCTGTTGAAACACAAAGCTTGATAAACATAGTTCAGCAATGTTTTGGTTTAAAAATTATGATTTTCTTTAAGAAATGAATCTTGTTTTTTTTCATTAAAGGGTTGAGCAATACTGGAAATGTCATTTCTTGGAATGGCAAATGGAGTGATGAATGGCCAGGTAAGAAATCAAGTGTGACTTGATCGAGAAACAGATATTTAGCAAATAGTTCAGGTTGTAATATAAGGACCTGTTGGGTGGCTCAAAATATGTATGCACCATGGCGTAGCTGAGGTACTTTAATATTTTTTTGTGTGAGAGACCAACAGGTCCATATATTGTAATTCGATCTGAAGGTAACATAAATTATTTGTTATATTGTACTTTGCAAATTAAGTTTGTTCTGAAACTTCACTGCGAGCCAGTATGGCAAGCCAAAGTGGACAAAAATCAATATTTTGTAATATTAGAAAATATTTTTTTAATATTACAAAATCACTTTTTTATTATTAAAAAATAATTTTTTAATATTAGAAATTCAATTATTTTTTTAATATTAAAAAAAGGTTTTGTGATATTAGAAATCAAATTTTTAATATGAGAAAGAGAATTTAAAATATTAGAAAATGACTTTGTAATATTAGAAAATAAATTTCGAATATTAAAAAATCATTCTTTAATATTAGAAAGCACTTTTTTTGTAATATTAGAAAACATTCTTTTTTGATATTACAAAATCATTTTTTAATATCAGAAAATATTTTATAACATTAGAAATTCATTTTGTCATGTTAAAAATTCATTTTCTAATATTACAAATTCCTGATTTAGTAATATTACAAAATATCACACATTTAGTTATATTACAAATTGAATTTGTAATATTAGAAAATTTATTTGTTATATTAGAAATTGAATTGGTAATATCATAAAATGAATTTGTAATATTAAAAAAATCACTTTGTAATATTGCAAAGTCAGTCACATTTTTTAATATTACAAAATGATTTTCTAATATTAAAACATTGTAATCAAATACAACAAATCCATTTTCTAATATTAGAAAATCAATTTCTGATATTAAAAATTGATTTTTTAATATTAGAAATTCAATTGAATTTTTAATATAAAAAAATGATTTTTTTTATACTAAAAAGGGGTTTTGTAATATTAGAAATCAAATTTGTTATATTAAAAAATGAAAAAAAATCATTTTTTTAATATTAGAAAACAGTAATTTTTGTCCACTTTGGCTTGCCATAAGCGAGGGTCAACATTCGTTGAAGGCCGCCAATGAAGTCCTTGGTTAATTTTATTCCTGCAACCTTGACCTTAATAGAACGCTAAAGATTTCGTAGTGTATATTTCACGTATTCCAATTACCACAAAGAACTTGTAACTTGAAAAAAAACAACGCTATCTTTAGCTAATGTAATAATCTACTATAAAACGTTTGAAGTGACGTATACAAAATTAAAATAGTTTCAGATATAACGGAAAGTGATGGTGCGTAAAACCATTTTATTTTTTACGTACACCAGGATTCGTAAAGCAGACAATAAAAATCTTTGGTATATAATATAGACATATTGTAATAGAAATTTGTATCCTGAAAAAAAATCTACACATTTTAAAGGGTAACTTTACAACCTAATTTTTTTTGTCAGGAATTGTTTCCCCATATTAAATAAGTACAATTGTAAAAGCTAAGAAAACGTATACTCACTTTGCATGTGTTTGTGTACAGGTGTACCCAAAAGTAAAGTACCGGACAACAGAAACAATGACAAGAAACCGAAGAAAGGTCAGTCGCTATAAAAATGAGTTCAGTTTTTGATGCTGATCGCATTAAAATTTCATTCCATCAGCTGCCATCGGTTACATGTATAAGAAGTTTTTCTTTAAGTATAAAAGCCATTTTTCATAAATTGATGATATTATGTAGTTGTAATTGCCAGAAATCCATTCTCTGGAACTCAATGTCATGTCTGTCCAGTGAGACCATTTTTCGTGGACTTGTCGGTAGTTTTGGGTAGTGTGGTCTTGGCGGAGGGCGTTCAGGATTACATCCAATCGGGTAATTTTTCTTAATAATTCAACAGTATCAACAAAATTCCCACTTCCAAAAAATCGAACATTTTATAAAGGGTAAAATGTCCACCATATACGTAGTAGTACCCCAAATGTAGGTTCACTGTAATTTTAGGACTTGTTCCCATCTGTTCAAATTAACTCGGCAAGATTTTGATTTGGCTGAATTTGGCGAATAATGAAATATGCAAAATATGCAACCTTCGTTGTTCTGCATTGTTATGTGTTCTAAGTATTCATGGACTTCTGTCTTACTTTTAAGAGGGTGTCCTGCAAAAACCAGTTCATGCAGTGGGATGCACTTGACAAATGTTGTTTTCAAAAAAATTTCACCCATTTCTTATGGACAAATGCATCCTTTCTAAAAGTTTTTTTTTTGATTAACTGCAACAGTTAAAGAGAAATAAATCACATAGAAAGCATTGAAATTCGTTGAAAAAAAAGGGAGATAACTCTTTAATTTTAGCAAAATTTTGTTCCTTTGTTAGGGAATTTTAAAATCATTTTCTGAGCCATCCATTGTCGATTCAAAACAAACGTTAGTCCAATATAGAAAAGACATAATCATACGTTTATTCAGTTGCATCCTAGCATCATCTACATTTCTGTCGTATACATGTACAGTCATGGATAAATAGTTAGTTTGGACATAAATCATTCAAATCATCACACACAGACAAAACTTACATCCTCTCTACAACAAATATGGGTCTGACTACTTTCAATGTAATTAATTAAATTACAATTACTTTGTCAAATGTATGATTAAATTAAATTAACGATTACAGCATTTCTGAAAGTAATTGGTTAAATTAATGATAATACCCTTGGGTCTTACTTTTGTACTTCTTATCAAATTCATTAAAACAATTTTATAGATTCTTTTGATAGCTCTTACAAACATTTTTTCATTACAATAATTAGATATTTTTTACTTATTGGTATTGAACTAACATTTTGTAATATCTTCACAAAAAAGAAGAAAAAATAAATGAGAAATTTACACAAAGAAGCAGTGAATGATTAACAATCATTTTACTCTTCTTTTTGTTGTTGACATAATGCATTATCCATAGATACCATTTGAAGCTTTAAAATTTCCATTGTAATCATAAGTAATCAGAATTACAGGGTATTTTGAAAAGTAATTGATTAAATTAAATTACATGTAATCAGAGTTTTGGCTGATTACAATGACTACTTGAAGAAATATAATCAATTACAGCTGATTAACGATTACAATTACCCCATCTCTGCTCTACAACGTTACTAGCGAAATATAGGAAATAATGTATAAGTAAAACGTAAAACTGACGAAAATACAAATCCCCAACACTAGTTTATGCACTTCACTTTATTAAACTTTGCACTCATGGTATGTTTGTAGTCTGCATTTGCGCATTATTTCATGAAATGTCTCAATTTTTTAATTAAGAATCTATGCGAAAACTAAGTCCTTTGACATATCAAAGCATTTTCCCCATTATTTGTTTCGAAAATGGTGTACGCCGTTTTTTTAAGCGATAACAGGTATGAGTATACAGTTAACAACTTTGGTTAACTCCTCCTACAATGTTTAGAGACGTGCAGGGACTAAGACGATAATTGTCAGGAAAGGGAGTTTGTACCCTTTCGTAAGACGGTTATGATATGGTTTCTTTTTTTTTAATTTCAGAAACAGACCAACTTCTTTATTCGTCCCATATTCTCTCACATATGATCAAGATGTTACAAGAATTAAAGGATACGGAATAGATGAACTCTGAACAAATAAATTATGTAGAATGCTCCTTTAAAAAAAGAAATATTGACTCCGAGATATGTTTCATTAACGATTTAATTTCGTTCTTAGACCAAAATTGAAATTCCCTTGGACACAAAAACTGAAAAGCTATTAGAAAGAATGCTCTTCCTCAAGTGTAAACTATATATCCACATGCCATATAATGATTTCGTATAAAAATGAAAACCGTGAATATCTACTGTCCACGTTTTATTCAGATTTCGAACTTCAAATAATTTCTATTACTTTGAAAAATGCATTTAATGCCTTAGGAGACTGTGGTTCGGAATACATTGTATGTTGTAATTTTAACCGTGTTTTGTGGGTTTTACCTTTTGTTGTTTTACGCAAGGCCATTGCAGTTAATTTGTTCCTATATCTTATTCATAGAGTTGTCGCGTGAAGTACATTCTCTTCACCATACCTATAGCCAGAGACCTTCAATTACAAATATATGCTATAACCTCTTCCTGAATTACCAAGGGTAAGAACAACCGGAAATGGCTTACATTCTGTTAGGTATGCTGCCCCGAAATTATGGCACAACTCACCACAGTAATTCAGGGAAAGGGCGTCTTTGGAGCATTTTAAGGGACTCATTGGAAAGTGGGAGGGGGTGTACGTAAATGCTGTTCTAGCAGATAGCACAGATCGTTTAGAGTCTAGGGCATACCGGGTGGAGCATATATGCATGCTTTATTTTAGCCTGTATGAAATGCTTTTTATTCTAGTTTGCTTGTATTTGTATGGCATGCCTTATAGCTTATATCTGCTTTACCCATGTATGTCTATGCATGCGTTTCATTTGCCGTAAGTCTTTTTAGTATATCATGTCGTTTCTTGTTAATAAAGTATCATTATGAGTTATACTTTAATGCTGTTAGTACACACAAATTTTGGTCTTACTTTAGCAAAATTCAGCAAATTTTAGCAAAATTTAAGGAATCAGGATTTTAGCAGAAATAAAAAGAATGTAATCCTGGAACAAAGACTAGACAGGGAAAACTGGTACATACAATAATTAAAGACATGAAATAACTAAATTAACACGCACAAAAAAAAAGTAAACGAGCAATCCGGGCTCCACAAAAACTTGGAGAGTGGACCAGTTGCACCTGTATGGTAAGCGTCCTCTGCTTTTCTAGAAACACCCACCAAGTTGCCGTACAAATGTCATTTCTAATATTTTTAATCTTCGATTTTAAAGCTCATTAGAGCTTGTGTTATTTGTTTTAATAATGTGTCGACTTATAAATAAATATTACTTGATATATTACCATGTAACTCTCGACCAGCTTACAGGCTCTGCCATACAAGAAGCGAAAAAGACAGGATCACTACTCATAACAAAACTAGAGGTTCCCGACTTCGGACAAGTGCAATAGATCGGGCAATGTCGAACTAATTGAATAGGGCTTAAACCATCTCATACATCTACCATTAAAATGCAGACAAAAGTAAAAAATTACACACCATAAAGAAATCTCAATTCAAAAGATGTGGTATACCAAAATAGACTTGGAACAATAACACCGTATTGAGGGAGGGAGTAGTGGTATACCCTAATGCGTTTTTGAAGGGGACAAAGGAATACCATAATGCTTTTTTGAAGAAGACAAAAAGATACCATAATGCATTTATGAAGGGGACAAAGGAATACCATAACACGTTATTGATGGGGACAAAGGAATACCATAAAACGTTTTTTTAAAGGGGACAAAGGGAATATCAGAAGTTTTTGAAGGGAACAAAGGAATACCCATATGCGTTTTTGAAGGGGATAAAGGAATAACTTAATGCGTTTTTTTAAGGGGACAAAGGAATACCATAAAGTGTTTTCAAGTGGACAAAGGATCACCATTAGTTATTGAAAGGGGGCAGTGGTATAACATATGTTAATGAAGGGGACATTCGTTTTGAGATGGACAGTAGTTTACCATTATACTTTATCAAGGGGGACAGTGGTATAACATAAAACATAATTGATGAGGACAGCGGTATAATATCAGAACCTATTGAGGGGAATAGTGGTTTACCGTAGTAACTTATTGAATGGGAAATCAGTATACCACAAATCTTTGAGGGAGACAGGGGTACACTAACAGAACTTACTCTGTGAGAGTTATTTCATAAAATATTAGGAGGAGACAGTGACATGCCATCATACATTCATCAACATTTTTACACCCATATATTTCTGAAATTTTATATTTTTGTCCCTTTAGAAAATGATGTTATTTAAGAACCAAAGGCTAACAGAAGTCAACTTAAAGAGCTCCGTCAAAGTGATTTTCACTGGAGACAAAATATTCACAATTAGTTGTATAAAATTTATTTCATACTTAATTAGACACTCATTACACACTATTGGTCATCACCAACTTATCACACAAATATCCTCTCATACACACTTATACGTAGCTGAACACATCAGCAATGCTGCCTTTAATACTTCACAGATACTCATCAACACAGTACTAGTATAATCCACACACACACACATGCACACACACACACACACATGGCACACACCATTATTGACAAGTACTCAGTAATCATTATAAATACAGTAACATTGCACAAATGTAATGTTCATTTCACAAGTCCTAATTTTTTGGCCTCTGTTTCATATACTAATAGTCTCCACATTTTGACTATAAACACTTCAGCTTCTTCATCAAGCACCTGAAAAGAGTTACAACTATAGAATAAAATTACTTTAATATGTGTCTAGCAAGAGATTTATTAGAATGAAATTTTTAACAGTCAAAAAGCAAAATAAAATGTTTCGTGGGGTGCATCTTGATATGACCACAGAAGTCAAACCCAGAACAATTGGGACAAGCATGGACAGAATATTTTAACTTGAATAAGTTCATTTGGATTGTAATTAAATGTTTGACCCAGCATTTGATTCTGATCAGAATTATAGTATTAAAAATACTTAGAAGTTTTCAATTTGATACTTCAGAAATAGGCAATTTATATATATTTGTAGAAAATGCTTATTTCCATCCCCTTTCTACAAGATATGGGGAATAACCCTTATATTCCATCAAAACCGGAATCTCCAATGGTTGGAGAACTGGTAATTATACCAACATGTTCTAAAAGAGCATTGACACAATTTATATCTGATCGGCATAATTGTCACAATTCTTTAAAAACTATCAATAACTAGGATGGATATGATTAAAACATGTTACACAAGAACAGTTTTGAAGTAATAATTGCTATGTCTCTCCATCTTTTCCTGAAGAATTTTGAGATAACTCCTCATAAAACCTTACTGATGGATGGGCTTGTATTACTAAGTCTCTGCATCACTTTCCATGGAAGTTTTAAGATAATTTCTATCTAACATACCATAGCCACGTCATTAAGTATACTTTGTGGAGTACTTCTAGCCATAACCTTCTGACATATAAAGTCTGTTAATGTTGGTTCCTCTTCTCCAATATATTCTATTATCTTTTTATTAACCCATGGCTTAATTCGCTTGTCCATCAAACTCTGTCAAAAAATGTTTAAAAGTCATTTTTAAATTTTTAACATGTTAAAACTTCTTTTACCTCTACAAAGATCGAAATTGTGAAATTAGTATAAATCAGTTCTAAATAAAGTGATAAGGACTTGTAGTTTTCAATTTTTGTCCCAAAATTTGCTTTCATATATGAAAAAAAAAAACCATCTATTTCTGAAGGCAATAAATCTAACCTGATCAACAATACTCCAATCCAGACCATAGGCAAACAATTCCTCCTTAGCTGTAGGGATATTCTCTATTAAATGTTTTATTTTGGCTCTTTTCTCCTCAGCTGTTGCTGCTTGCTTTTTATCATTTTTATCATCATCATAGTCCAAAGGAACCAGTTTTCTTTTTTTTGAACCATCTGCTGAGTCTTCATCATCCTGGTTAAAAACATCACCAATCGTTAACTTTTTGCGTTTATTTGATGTTCCTTCTGTAGGACTAGTAGCTCCTGAAAGAAGATTTAAAACCATTGTCAATACATATCATTCAAAGATATAAGTATCACAAAAAGAAATAAGAAAGAAACATTCCACAACACTGTATTTATTAATAAATTCAATAAATGAAGGAATTAGTTCATGAAAATATACACTAGCTCCAAACACATCAATGTAGTTGTTCTCCAGGCATACATGAACTTATCTCCAAATAGGCTTCTACTTTAAACTAAATTCTAATTTTTTTGTCATCAAACATGTCTATCTAAGACCTACCTAATTTCAGTGCACTGAATCCTAACTTTGTGTCCTGTGAAGTTTCATCAGCAGGAGGTAAATTACTGTCTTCCTCAGTCAAAGGACTGACATTATTAGATACTGAGATAGGACGTAATGTTGGTTTCATGTTTGGTAAAGTAGGTTTGGTCTCTTCCTCCTCCTCTTCTGATGCTTCTACAACATCCTCTCTCTTCACAAGAACAGGTGGTGAGGGGGACTCTGTTTCACTCAGCTGTAATCTGGGTTTAAGGTGCTCTTCTCTCTCTTTTTCTATCTATAAACCAGAAATCAATATCCTATACAGTTGAAGCAAGTAATGTATATCCAAACTGAATACAGCTCTGAGTTTTGATTGTGTTAAATGTTTGACAAAGCACAATATAGACCAGCTGACACTTTGAAGTACAGTTTAATAGAGATTCATACACTTTTACTCAAACCAGAAAAATGGTTGATTTTGGCCTGGAAATGCTTCATATATGACCACAACTAAATCAAAGCCTCACTTAAGTGGTATGAAACCTTGTAGTACAATTCCTAAGAGGTTCAAACACTTATAATAAAGCTATATAGTTAACAAAGTTTTACAAAATGCTTACTTCTGACCCTGCTATTAAAAAAGTTTTTCCTTTTTGATGTAGAAAACTGTGGTACAATTTAATGGACATCAATTCAGGCATACTTGTGTTACATAGTTTAATTTTGAAAAATGCTTGTTTTTGGCCAATGATAAAAAACCTATATAAAAATAAGTTCATACTTTTGTGGAAGAATACACAAGGTGAATTCAATATAGCCACTTAATTTTAAATATTTGTAACAATACAATTCAGAAACATGCATATCAAAAACCCACTGATCTGACATTATATTTTCACTCAAGAATGCTTTCTCTATTTAAAAAGACCACTGTATGATCTCTGCATCACTGGATTTCAATAGAATGTTAGAACTCCAATTTAACAAAATGATATGGAAAATTTTGTCTTTTTTCTTGAATTCTGATGGTGCAAATAGTCAAATTACACATAAAAAATTATGTTTTTTTTTTCCTTACCATGTTTCACCCATTGCATACTTTTGCGGAGACTGACATTTGAAATGACTATGTATCAAGTTTTCCACAGAATACATGAGAAGAAAAAAATATATCCTTGTAACAAAAATTCAGCTTTGGGAAATACTTTCACCTTTGCCAGTTCCGCATCAGGATCAGGATGCCCTTCTTCCATCAATTTTCTTTTGATCTCCTCTAATTCTTCTTTCTCTCTTTGTCTATCTCTTGCATCTGCTTCTCTTTCCTTCTCTCTTTCTTTCATTCTTCTCATAAGTCCACTCCCTCTATAACATAAAAATTTGTAAATAGAATATTTGTTCAAACCTTAATCAGTTAACAATACTTGTATAAGGACACACTGTCTGCTTTTCATTGAATGGATATAAGCATTTCCTGTCACAATAAAAATGCTACTACAAGTTTTATTCCTAGTACAACCATTCAAGATGAAGCTGCGTACAAAATTTCAATTCATTCCAAGAAAGGTTGATGAGATTTTTGCAATGAACATTTATGGGAAAAACTTACACACTTTCAAAAGCTTTAGAACTTAATGCATCCAAGAATCATGTTGGGGCATAAAAAAAAAACATTGGACAAAACACATTAATTGCTCACAGTCAATGAACCATCTTGATCTTTTTAAATAGTACATTTGATTTTAGGGATTCCACTAAAACTGGGTTTAGCCAGCACTCCACAGTTTAGTTTAGTTTCACACTTTTGGCTAGGGATGAAAGATGTCATTAATGGAAACTGGTGGTTGCTATAGTGATTAAAAATGAAGATTCTATTGTTGATAAAACATTTTCTGAAAAAGGGGACTTTTAAAAGTATTCTGCAATGTTTCATATATCTTCACTGTTGAAGGAGCTTTTTTTCAATGACAATTTGACTTCATTGTAAAAGTGAAAGTAAGTCAATTTTTTTACCATGCTAAATTTGATAAGTGGATTACAAAGTGAAATAGCTAAAAATCTAACTGGCCATGCCCATATGAGGAAGGGGTTTTCCGAGAAAAAAGGTTTGACAGTTTCAGGGCATGAAATAAAAATTTAAGATATTTTGTGGGAAATTTGGTATTTTTAAACCTGATTTTATCAACTTTTTCACAAATTTTCCCATATTTTTGCATGGTTTCTATGGTAACCCTATTTGGTGTGGGTAAATTTTTTCCAGAAAATTTTACAGCATTCTGAAGGCTTTGGCTTGAGCTATTTCTAGATATATAGATTTACAGATGCTTGACAATTTTTTAAAGTGATAAATGTTACAAAGCATTAGATTACAAGACCAAAATTAGGCAGTTCTACAATACTGTGGAGTGCTGGCTTAAAGGGGACTACCAATACTCCTACACATTTAAAACATTGCTTTACCTAATAGAAACTAGTGTTTTTATGCTATGCTTTGATACAAGGGTTAAAAAGATGTAACTTACGGTATGGACCTATGTCCTATGTTGCTGTTAGCTAAGAAGTCCATTGCAACCAACTATGCTGAATTTTTGCTAAGTTAACAGAACAGTCATTGAACTGATTCAGGTGTGAATACGACTTTTGCCATCACAAAGAATGGAATTTATTTTTAAATGGTCAATATCTGTGCAGGTTACATGTAAAATAGTTAACCGGGCAACTTTTAAGTGCACAATAACCAAAGGTTTAATAACCTTAGACCTAGAGTAAGCTATTTAGTATTTGGTTTTCAGTTCATTCGGATTTTAGGGATTCCACTTATACTGGGTTTAGTCACTGAGTTTAAATGTCACCATTTTTACACCCCATAAATACATGATATTCAATGTCCTATCATCATGGAACATAAAAGATAAATATTGCACCAAAATTTTTTTTAAAACATCTTAAAGTCATTTTACAATTTGTGGATAGAAAATAGAAACTAAGATGGAATCTGATCTTTGATATGGCATAAAGACCCCAACAAAACTTTTTTAGCATTTCTTTAGGTTAACCTTACTTGTAGTATTTTGGATCATCTCTTTCATCATCATAGTCTTCAAGGAATTCCTTTAGTCTTCTAGCTTCTCGTACCTGTGAAAGATATAAGTTATCATTAACTGTTATTTCATTATTTTTCATGGGTACCATTTTTGCTTTGTTTTTATAGGTTTTCTGAAACCATTTAACTTGGAAAAATGAGACAGATGTTTAACACCAGTACCAGTGTAAGCAGAAGCATGTAATCAACATTCTGTAATCCATTATTTTGTTATTTAAATATGATTTTTTTCATAATATGTTTCCTTAATATTTATGTGTGTAGAACTATTAATAAAAGTTCATCAAAGTTTGTCTTTATTGTTAAATGAATTTTTTACACACTGTAAGAAAGCTTGCATCAGCAGAAATCAACAATTCAAGTTTGAAGGAAATTCCTGTAAGCATTTTTGAGTTATGTTCCAAAAATGGAAAATCAACCCATTTTTGTATGCGAGTCAAGTCTCAACACTCTGAACACAAGAAAATTAATTGGTGCAAGCACTAATGTATAGGCTAGACCCAAAAAAAACATGTCTCCATAACTAATGGTATGCAAATGCAATTGAAATTCCTATGTGGAATTATATTAATTGTTATTACCTAATTATAAGGTTTTATCTTGTTTATTAAATATGCACATATTTTTCTCTGTTTTCAAAATATATTCAGGACAGGGTGATCTATTGCACTGTCGATGTACTATTGCACTGACCCCATAATGACCTTTATCTAAGCCTTTGATTGGTTGAACTTTTTTTAAGCGCTTCATTGAATTGGAATTTAAACACAAAAAACTCGTGTGAAAAACGTAGATGTGATTCTCGTCTGCCAATTCATAAACATGGAGCGGTCAATTTCCCATTCCTGGTCGAATGGTTGTCTCTTTGACATATTCCCCATTTCCATTCTTTATTATATCTCATAGACAAATTAGGTAATAAAACAGTAATTAAATGGGTTGGATGCAATAGACCAGAACATTTGTCCTGAGGTACTGAGAATGATCAAGTGTTCTATTGCACAAGGCCAACTGTATATTATTCCATAATACATCAGCCAAAAATGAAAGTATTCTCAGGACAGCATATACACTGCAAAACAGCTTTCAGTGTTAGTTTGAACTTGGTTATCCAATGAAGTTATCAAGGTATCATCTCTAAATCACTTTTGTTTGAAATTTTTCAGAAGGTAAACCTATGTTAAAATTAGACTAAATGTACTTCACAAATAACCATACGACACAAGATTAGACAAAAGATGAATACATTCTCTAAATGATATCTTGATATGATTACTGATGTTCATGTAACTGGGATACCTCTAGTGCTTGTGAAAACCATACTATACAGCTTTGGAACAAGCTTACTCAGGGAAATGATTTTTTTTCTTGAATATCAATCAGAATATCTCTAGGTTGGCAGTTTTGAGTCCAGGTTGGTTGAGTAACAGGAAACATATTTTTTGGCTTAACTCAATGATAGTCTACAGATAAGTAACCACGTTTACAGTAACATGTAACAGTTTTAAAACCAACCAGCTAAGTGCTGGCCTATAATAAATTCTGAACTTCTTTAACAGAATGGAGCTTACATTGCCAAAAATAAACAACAAACCGAAGTTCAATGAAAATTGCATTAAGTGCTAATGACTTACTGGCAAAAATACACCCTTGTATATGTATGATTACAGTCTCATACATAGAAATTATACAATTAACAGCAAACCACTGATTCACTTTAATCAAGTCTCAGGAAAATTGGAAACATAATATCATATATTAATATCTGATAACTGAAAAGACACTCAGTTATCAACAGAATAAAACAATTTACAGAAGTTTCATGAAATTGTTTGAAGTGCTCCTGAGTCATCATGCAAAATATGAATAACAAAGGATTGAATGACTGTATCAAGTCAGTCAGATCCAGATTACATGTCACAAACCTCTTCCTGTTTCCGATCTTCCTCTCTTTCCCTTTCTTTTTCATATTCCCTGGCTTTCTTCCTTTCTCTTGCTTCCCAATTTTTAAGTCTCTATCAATAAAACAGAGGAGTTGTAAGCAGCATAAAAAATCAGACAGGAGTCATATATGTCCCATACCCACCAACTTTAATTTCTATTTCAGACCACATAATTTCTGTTTTAGACCACATAATTCTGCTTCAGACCAGATAATAGTTTGTAATTCAGTTGTTACATTTTTATTGCATATGAATTAATCGATTTGGTTGATTAAAGTGGAAGATGAATGAATAATACTTCATATTTAGACCGGAAAGCATCATTTGTTCAGAAAGTTTTTTTCTACACCTTGAATCACTGGCAATGTCTGACACTTTTATGGATTGGTACTTGAAAGAAGTGTCAGTGCAACCTAAAATCCTGGTAACAAATGTTACAATTATCTAACAGTATTGGCTCTATATCCAAACTAAACACTTTATTTGACTTTGAACCATGATTTAATGCTTGACATAGCATATCTTTATGTGAATAATGGTAGCTCAGTAGACAAAAATCTGAACAGTAGCTTTTATACAAGTAGTCTAAAGTATTAACGTTAATATACTATAAGGATGTAGATTTTTACATTTTGGAATTTTTCTAGTCATCACAAAGTTTTTATCTAAGATCATTTTCAAGATACCTGTCATAAACACTAGATATCAAAACTCCTTCTGTGTAAACAAATGGGCTCCCTGCCACAACAGTGTGACAGCCAGACAGACAGACAAGGCAAAAACAATATGTCTCACCACCAAAGTGGGAGAGATATTATTCAATTGGAACTTGAAATTTAAATTTAATTTTCTCCATTCCTTTCTTCCAAATCCTCAAATTCTGTTTTGAAAATTTAATTTTCGATTTCATCATTTGCTTACAGTCAGTATAATTAGTATTTATATAAAGTAATTGTTTATTTATGCCATCATTCTATTTCATATTTGCATTTCAATGTATGACTATCAAAGTCTCTTAGAAGTCTGGTTTTCCTAGGCATGGTACTTTTAGCCCTTTGCCAAAAACTTTATTTTCTGCAGTGTGATAAAACTACCCCCAGTCAATTTCTGAAAATGAAATTATAAATCTTTCAATGCGTTTTTGGGAAATAAAAATCTTGGGAGATTTCCATATTGCTTATTCCCCACAGCAGACAGTAAAACTTATATCAATACATTCCAAACTCACTTCTTGGTAAGCAGCTTCTTTCTCCCGTAATTTTTTTTCTAATTTTCTTCTCTCATAAGCCTCTTCCTCTTCTTCCATGTCTCTGTCTCTGTCTTTCCTTCTCTCTCTTAAAAAAATAACAAGAGTGTCTTAGTACTAACTACTACCTACAATACTTTATTTACCACAATGCAATGTTTAAACAAGAGGCTCTCAAGAACCTGAATCACTCACCTAGTTTAACAGCTTTAAAAAGTTGGAATACATGCAAAAACTGAAAATGGTCAATCACCTTCAAGCAAATTTGCATAGATGATATTTGTCATGATACTGTACATTTTTGATAAACAGATTAATCATCATTCTACTTATGTTAACCTAATGATAAGCTAAAAGTGCAAAAAAATCATTAAAAAATGCAATCAACAGATTTTTCCCCCAAATTTGCATCAATCATAGAGCTTTGTACACCTGATATTTTTTTTACAATTTACATTAATCACCAATCTGAAATTGTTTTATCAACAACAAGCAAATTGGGGAAAATGGTCAAAATGACATTTACTGGCGCCATAACTCTGACTTCTGAAATTCGACGCAAAAATAGATACTGAAATACTGAATATTTGATCAATTTACATCAATCATCAATCAGCTTTTGTTCTCTAATCAATAGGCAATAAGAAAGCTTTGCCAAGAGAGCAGCATGATATGACCACAGTGGTCAAAACCTAAAAATTTTGGGCCAGTGTGGACACAATATTAGTTTTTGACACACTTAAGCATATGGACATACAATTCATTATGGACACAACAACTGGTATGAACACAATATACTGTGAAAGTACTTTAATTCGTGAATACCAGTTTTTATGATAGGGATGAAACACAAGTTTGTGGATTCTTTAATTCGTGGTTTTGAGGTTTTCAGTACACACATCAATGGAAATCTCCTTTTCATTAGTAACTAAACTTCATGGTTTGGCCTACCCACAATAACCAAGAAAATTGGTACCCCATGAACATAGTACTTTCACAGTAGCACAAAACTTGAAATTCAAAATCAGACTGAAAATTAAAAAGTTAATTTTTTTGGGTGTGACCCCTTTGACCACTTATAATTCGAAAACCATAAAAGATATCTGAAATCTGATTGAATAATGCAGGCAAAGATTCTCATGAGGTATCCAATGAAAAAAAAATTTAAATAGGACCAAAAATAAAAAAGTAAAATTTTTGGGGTGTGGCCCCTTTCACCCTTTATAACTTAAAAACCATAAGATATATCTGAAATCTGATTGAAAAATGCAGGCGCATATTATAACTATCCAATAAAAATATTGGAATCAGACATTAAAAGAAATAATAGTCAAAGTTATTGTCTGGACATCAAGAAAACGCATGTTTTTGCTCCCTAAGTCCTGAATTTTTTTTTCTTCAAGCTTAAATTATCCCCAAAATCAATCCAAGTCTGACCATTGTGGTATAGAATAGTTGAATTCTATGAAATTCTTGTTTATCACCTTTTTGGCCTGAAAATCAATAACAATCTTCCTTCTGTGGTTTGTAACCTTGTTATAAAATTTGATAAAGATCAACCTACTATTACTCAAGTTGTCGCACGAAAACAAAGTCTTTACAGACGATAACAGCGCTATACCAATAAACAACCACCAATTTTTTTAAGTCATATAAAAAACCGAGAAAAACATTAAAAATGACAATCAAAAGGGCCACAACTCCAAGAAGTGTCATCAAATTTTTCTGAAATTTGCACCAAAAAACAGATATTGAATACTTAACATTTTGTCAATTTACATTAATCATCAATCTGCTTTCCTTTTCTAAATGATAGGCAAATACTATTAAAAAAAAATTTGATAAAATCAGCAAAAAGGCGTAATAACTCCAAAATCTGTAAATCGATTATCTTAAAATTTTCAGAGTGATCGACCTCAAGCCAAATAGCCTAAGATATCTAAGATTTCTTCTATCTGTTATGGTTTTGGGATATAAACAAAAAAATATGGTGATACTCCTTATGTTCTATTTTTAGTAACAGAGCCATGTTTTTTGGCTAGGGACCATAACAGATACGATTTTGGGAGTACACATGCCAAGGATGATGTCACCAAGTTTTATCGAATTCTGTTCAGAGGTTTCAGAGGACAAGATTTTTTAAGAAAAGGTAATGACAGACATTAGACAACGATTAAGCCAAGTGATAACAAAAGCTTACACTGCCTTTTCGACCAGGTGAGCTAAAAAATATTTACTGTCAGGGTTCAGGCTACTTGGCGATTTGGGCGAAATAATCATCCTGGGATCACTCAATTCTCCTTCAGATGACACCAATAGCAAAGTGAAGTCACCCTCTCATTTTAAGACATCGCTTATGATCGAGACTGTACTCCGTCTTTTAGCAGTATATCGACGAAGTTATCTCTTTTTCGATAACAATTCAAACAAAAATGGTGCACGTTTGAGAAAATAAATTGTAAAAATCTTCAAATTTTATTGAATATTCGGTTACAAACAAGCAATTTAATCAGCTTTTCATTTCAAAGTTTAAGAACAGGATATGGAATGAACATTCTTCACTCCAGCTTATGATAATTCATGTTTTATAATGTATATTTCTTCATGAAATGTGCAAATGTGGGTTGGAGTTGGGTTAAATTAGATCTTCTACATAGTTACTTACATATGTAGCTTAAAGAAAAAGTAACATTCATCACAATTAAAGAAAATAAACACATAAAAAAATGCTGCATGTATTGAATGCATGTAAGTAACATATAACACATACAAATTATTTAAAAATGTTCATGAGTGATGTGCATATATGTTCACTTCTCTCTAGTGTCTTTCTGAAAGAGTAGTCGCTTCTCCCTGTTTTTCTCAAGTAGCTTGAACCCTGTATTGTTCATACAAAAATTATTGCAACAAGCCCCAAAGCATGTGTAGGCCTGCCTCCACTGTCATATACATCATATACACTAAGCAATTTTATATTCATTACTTTAGTGGAATGTTTGTGTAATATAATGAACAGTGATAGTTATCATAATTAATATTGATGAAAGGACAATTTAAGTTGCAATAATAACAATATTCAATGCTTGAAGAATTTTTTCAACTTAATTTATAACAAATTACTGGAACAGTGACCTTAAGGATCATAAATTGCCTCTGATGACTCAAACCTCAGATAACTGGAATATTTTCAACTTTGATTTTGAATTATGGACTGTAAATGATTTTAATAGAAAGTTCCAAAGTATAAACAATAATAATTACCACTAATGAGAAAACCCCAGAATTTGGATAAGTATTCCTTTAACCACTTCTACAGGAGTGATTTTATGAGACAAACAAAGCGAAAATGGCAAAATCGGATGTAAATATAGAGTAAAAAAAAAAATTGTGGATTTGAAATAGCTGAATTTTGCTACAAAGCAGAAAAAAATCATCTCTGTAGTGCAAAAAAATCAAAAGTATTGAATTTTCCTCAAATATTGATAATTTTTTGGTGTAAAACTTACCTGTCCCATGACCTTGACCTTGATCTAACTCTTCTAGTCAATCTAGCAGGAGACCTTGATCTACTACGTTGCCGGTCATATCTTTCTCTTTCATATCTCTCCCTTTCTAATTCTCGTTCCCGTTCTCTTTCCCTAGCACGTTCTCTGTCTCTTTGTTTCTTTACCACTTCAATTCGCTTCTCTCTTTCCCTTTCTTTTTCCCTTTCTCTTTCTTTCTCAAGCTCTTTTTCAGGATCATCCTCTCCCTGCAAATAGAAAGACATTTTCTCCATAAACAAAAAAGAACTAGCCAAACATGTTGAGCTTTCGTTAGTTTAAAACTACCTCCTAACTCTGAAATAACAAGTTTAAAACATACTGTTAACAGGTTTACCATTTGTCAGAAATGTAATAATACAGAGAATGTCAATGCTTCAGGCACTTAATTCAAAATTGGGAAGCAGTTAAATGTCAAATCAGTAGACTCCAGTAGTATTTATGTCAGTATGTGTAGAAACAGCTTGATTGTCTAACCTCAATTAAGAAGTTACTGTGATTTCGAAATTACTCTTGGGGTACCAATTTTCATGTTTTTTTTATAAAAAAATCTAGAACCACATAAAAAAACCAATTAACAACAATCTTCATGGAGGAATGTAAACTCAAATTAAATGATCATTAAATCTTGGTACTGTTGAAGTTTCATGGTGGCAGAAGCCAAATTGTGCACAAAACATACTTTGATGCCTTGACTATTTAATCAAACTAAAATTCAACAGTTCATAAGACCTTGATAGCCTTAAAGCTACCCATGTCATGTACAGGTACAATATACAAAGTGAAGTGGTAAATACTTGGGAATACACACCAGGAAAAGTGTGACATAAAATTAATGTCCTGAACACTCATGTTTTTAACATTTTCCATTAAAAACACCATAGCAGCAATGACTTTCACACGATTTTTCTTTAATCAAAAAATCATTTTTTTTTTCATTTACAAGGAAATAGACATGAAACTTAAGTTTCTTAATAAACATCATAAAAACTTTTTAAATGTCGGTGTCAATAAAAAAAATCCATTAAATTTAACTTATATTCTGAACCCTAGGGAAAATAGCTTTTGTTTCAGCAATAAAAGCACCAGTGATGCTGAAATTCCACAAAAAAAAAGTTTTGTCCCTCCAACCATGAAAATTGATTCCCACAAAAATAAATGAAAACAACAGATTATTGGGTAAGAAATCATGAAAACTGAAAGTCATGTTTTCTCTTACAATACCATAGAAATAAGATACCAAAAAGGAGAAGAAATGACAATTCCTTGTGGTAATAATGTAGATTTTAACTTCTATTTTCAGATAAACTAAAATGACTAAATAAGCACAACATGTGACATTTGACTGGTTGTCCTTAGCTATATACTGTTACATTAATCTGACTTGATGTCTGTATTCTCCTGCTTCTCATCCTCCTCCACACAATAGCTTCAATCAATATGGTTGTTTTGTATTTTATTTTAGCTGTTAAACAGAAAAATTAACTGTACACACCAAATCTGCCAATCTTGACAGAAGTATATAATACAGGTACCTTCAAATCCCATGCAGTTTTATGTCAGAAATTAAACAAGCCTAAGAATCCTATTTTGTTGAATTGAAACAGAGAAGCAGATGGGTAAATCAAGATAAAACTCTGGCAGGGTCCCAGGCGATCACAGACTTAATTATGTTATTATCAAGAATAGAGCCTCCACTTTCCGTATACAAATAATGAGAATGGATATGGTGAATATATCAAAGAGACATACTAAATCAAAAGTTTCTTTACTGTTATAATATATGTAAAAATTGAGATTGTGAACTTTGTATTCTAACACAATCCTTTATGTATCTCCTGACAACCTACCTTCTACAAAGTTAAAGGGGTTTTATTATATAATATACCAATAACAAACAATACAAAAGTAAGTAAATCCACATACCTCTGTTACCTTGGCAATTTGAGTTCTCAGTACGTAAAAGTAAAGTAGAGGCACTAACCTTTTATCTTTAAGTATCATTCTCACAGGTTTTCTCCCGATTATGTCAAGTTAAAAAAATTCTTTTAAATATCACGACATCAGAAATACAAATTAAAAAAAATGCAAACAAATATTCATCAACAGAATGCTTACCTTAGCAAGGTCATCAGTTATGATCCTAAACATGTGAAAATGCTTAATTAACAATAACTTTACATTTTGCCATTTTTTTTAATACATACCTTTCTAGTTTGGTCATCCTAAAAGGTGGACCACTACAAAATATCTTATCAATTAACAAACACTTACCCTTAGGGTCTCTACTACAATATTATATTTTCTGTTTCATCCACAGAATCTATAGGATGTTTTAAGTAATGAAATAACCTATTATTTTGACATTCACATAACACCAAAAGTCTGTATGTTTTTAATTTTGTCGATGTAACAATACAATGCTATTCTTTTATGTGTATTTTTGAAAAAAAAAAAAAGTCAGTCATTTGGACATATACATTTATATAGAAAATAGTCATCAGATTTCATATTTAATCTTAGAACAAACACAAAACAAAAACACTTAATTAGAATTGATCATTTGAATCTCTTCATAGACAAAAGTTTGGTTGACTTCATAATAAACATCACTCTTTCTATATAAAAAAGAAGATAATGCATGACCATATGTTCTATTATGACAAAATTTTACATAATCTATGTGAGCTAATTTTTTGTTGTGTTAAAAAAAATTGACTATATCATTATTTGTAACATTATTTCTTAACATATTAATTTTTCGTTCAGAGGGAAGTTATCTACCCAATTCACGTTTATAGTTTTCTTCGTTGAATATACAAATAATAAAGAATTTTCCAAACTGACAGGTTCTCAAGTGACCTGTTTAGTCCAATACAAAGAACTTTTATTCACATTTTGAATTAAGATATTTTGCTGTAAGATTACATTCAAGAAGAAAACCACTAAAAACCCATTGGAACAAAAGATTGTACTGCAAATATAATCACTAAAGCAGTAAGTTCCCGCATAGCAAATCTTACCTTGTGTAGATCTCTAAAAAACTTGATTTCTCGATTGATGATATCCTTCTTGTCACCCTCTAAATCCATATCATCTAATCCCTATAAAACATACATTCTAATATAACTCACTGAACAATGGAAACACCAAGTATGGTTAGTTAAACTAAGACCTAGATCTCAGTGGGATCAGAAGACTTGGGCCAAGTTGTTCAAAAGTTAATCTGCTGGACAAAAGTTGTCCACAGCATAAGTCTACTACAATCTATACAAGTTATACAGTGGATAAATATTTATCCAACAGATAAAGTTTTGAACTACTGAGCCCTGCAGACTAAGTATGCACCAAGTCTAGTTAATATCCAACAAGGGATGATGATTTGAATGCATCTATAAGAATGTAAATAAAAATTGACTCTTAAAAACATCCAAGTTAAAAAGAGATCCTAATTCGAATTCTATTTAGCAAATAGTTCATGATGCTGATGGTCGTATGGCAATGTATGGACCAGTTGGTCACCCCCAAAAAATTATATGGACCAAAACATAGCTGAGGTCCACTGAATTTTTTGGGACAACCAAACCTATACATTGCAATTTTGTACAAATGAAAATTTTGAAGTATAATATTATATTATATCCCTTGAGTTAGGATTAATGCCTTACAAGACATGTGAACAGGTAGATATAGTTATTACTATGTACCCCAATCTTGGTTTGTGGGGGTATAAAAAGCCAATAATACCCATGGCACTATCCACCAAAAACCATTAAAGGTGTATATCTTGGGAATTCTGGTACACATACTGATTACAAAATGTTCTCAGTATCACTTGAAATTAAAATTCTGATTTTGGATAATAATTTAGCCTCTGACTCAGTGTAAATATTCTGATGTTGGTGTAAATGTGTATCCAGGGCTCAGGTTACTGGGTGAAATAGTCACCGCAGTATTGCTCACTTTGCCCTAGGATGAAACCAAAAGCGAAGAGAAGCACCACCTCACTATCTGAAATTGTCAAAGATCAGGACTGAACTCCAACTTAAAAGAGTATTCTGACTTAAGTTACTTTTATTCTGACAACAAAAATTGCACAAGCTTGTGAAAAAAAATTAGTCCTTCGAAACCTATTAAATTTCAATCAGCTTTTCGTAACAAATGTTGGAGACATGAACATTCTTCACTCCAGCTTTTGCTAATTCATTAATTAATGTCTTATCATACATACTTTATGAATCATGCAAATTTGTTGTCCTGTTTCTTGCTAGGATAAATTGATCTTTAATGATAATTAAACCTTTAATTTGATCTACTTGAATCATATTTGTACAGTAAATTCTCTATTTCAATGGAAATTTCGTCAGCTTATGGCAAGTTTAGACCAACTGCATCATATATGTCTCACTCTTGATCAAATTACATCCAGAGCAAGAAAACATTATGGATATAGTTGGGCCTGGGAAAAAAGTTAAATTTAAATAGAAATGAAAATTCCAATTGCCTTAATCAAGTTGGATAACAGGAGGTAGGGGTACCTGTATAAGTGAAAACAACTAGTTAATGTACTTACAGTATCTCTTATTGGCATGTCTTTAGGCTTTGGTAAGGGTTTAGGCTCATCTTTTATTTCTTTCTCTAAAATAAAAGATAGTTACTTTAACATTCAAGTTTGCAACTTCAAACTCATTTTGCAAACCTCACGTTGCAGATCAAATCAAGAACATTGTGTTTATTTTATTTGTTATTCAGTACAGAATATTTAGTTATACATTGTAATATTCTATGGTGTCTTATTATCTCTTAATCATTGAAAATGCACTAAAATGCAACCAATTTAAGGGGCATTTTTTGTTCAGTGATAAATAGCCAACTTTAGTTTTTTTGCATTTTTGAAATTCTTTACATGTGATCTTACGAATTTCCTGCTCCTTTCAACACACGGTTTCACTTCAAAATTACTTATCAAAGAGGTCGTTTGATCTTTGACCCCTCCGCAAATTAATGCAAAATAGCTGAAAACTTTCTCGCTTTTCAGTTACAAAAGAATGATTTTCAAGAACTAAATGGATTTATCGTTCTGTTGACATACAATATAGCCGTATACCCTCTAGGCCCCTCTAAGTTCTAAAAATCCTTAGCCTTCTGCTGCACTTTTTCCTACCAATTACTTCACTTCGAGACAACAGAGTTAATTTACCTCAAAGACTTATTGAGGGGACTGATTTATAACCTTGAGTTTTTTGACATTTCGATTCAATGGAGTTTGAGTCATCAGAGGTAAAATTGTATTCCAATAAGGGGATTTTGCTGACAGTCAAATTAGTTTGAGTTTTCGAGATTTGGTAAGCCCATTGAGACCCCTAGCTGAGATTATATACCAAATATTAAATGGCTTTAAACTTACTGGTATTAAGGAATTTTGAAGATTGTAACTGAATGTTATGTATCTCTAGCTTTGGTGCTGAAACTACAGGACTATGTTATATAATGAGATTTTTAATTTTAAAGTACACAAGGCAAACTATATTAGTATAGGATTATACTTTAGTTCTGTAGCAACAATTATAACGCCATTACATAGAACCTTAGTACCAACAGGTGATTTAGACAAAGACACACCATTCAACAGTTACACAAATACACCAAGACAGGCATTATTAACATATGATACATAAGTTATTAGTACATCCACTATTTACCTGGAGTGGCTGGTTTTGACAGTTCTGTTATATATTCCCGCATGATAGCATCTAACCCAGCTTTTGCTACTCTATCTTCCCTCTTTGTAAACTCATCCAAGCCATCATTTGCTTCTCCTTCCTCCTTCTTGTCATCTTTTTCCTCTCCTTCTTCACCATCTGATTTTTCATCACCATTTTCTTTTGATTCCTTACTTTCTTTTTTATCACCATTTTTTGCTGCCGCCTCTTTTTTCTTTGCTCTAAACTCATCCAATAATGTCTTAGTTTTAGCATCTACCTTGACCTTTAAAGTATCGACCAGATTTAAATAATTGATAATACCAAAATTTTTATCCTTATATTATAGTGCTATTGAATTTTCATGCAACAACCTTTTTATTATATGATAATAAATTTTCTAAGTGTTCCTGAAGTATATTTTTTTTATTCTTTTTATTATTTACTGTACAATAAACTTTGATTTTCACTGAGTCAGGTCAACTATCAGATGAGTCAATTGGCAAAATGTTCCTAAACTTTCTCAGTCGGAAAAAAAAAACCTAGCTGAGACATTGATAGAACATTAAAATATAAGTTAAATTACAGTTATTCAATACAGATCCTTGCCCAAATAAATTCATTCAAGTTTGACAAAGTTTGATACTAGCCACTTCCAGGTACACTAAGTTGAAAGTTGCTTTTTGTACAGGTAATCCATATTTGCTTTTTCTGCTGATCTACAAAACCTTTACTTTACTTTCGTCAACTATTTAATTGACTTTGGCCTGTTCTTTTTCTTGGGTTTCAACTAATTCTACTTTGCCCCAATAAAATAGAGGGGTGTCCGGTCCCGCAATTTTATTTGTTTAAAAACAAAAAGCTAAGTGCGCAATATGAAGTCAACATTCACAACATCTCTGTATTTTTTCCAGAATATACCATATTTTTCGGACTATAAGTCGATATTTTTTTCAGCAAAATGTCAGCCTCGACTTATCGTACACTTCGACTTATATAAGGACTTTTCTTGACAAAAGTTCATCTTCAAGTGATTTCACTAGAATTGATTACATTATATTTACTGTTTTCATTCATAGATAGGGTAAACTGCAATCGCATGTCTAAAGAAAACAAAAGACGTCAATGCTAATCAAACCGGTGATCAAACTCATAAGATAATTGATCCACTATCCATTTGTGAATCAATACAATAATGTCATATTTAGTCATCCCGAAGTGCGATTCTTCAAAACCCTCAAAATATATATGAACAAACTCTTGAAGATACGTTTACTAAATCTTTAATCAGATCGTGTATTCCAGAGTTATAGGTCCTTTTATATGCAAATTCATACCCATTTACGGTACGATGTAACACATTAACATGTGTCACTAGTTATAATCAATTATAGTGTTATCTAATTGGCTAATTCCCACCAGATTTAAAGATAGCAATTCTTTATTATAATTTAGAATACCATATTATAATGTTTATTAATTACAGGTCTTAATTATGACCGGTTGTCCAGACTAATTTCACATCTGGGTGCCCACACCTGACATGTTCACGATCTTTGTGATTCAATGTAAGAGCAATTGACCCAGAATAAAATATAACTAAAAAAACTCATTTACAAAATACGCTTTAATAAAAATACTAACAAACTAAAGGATATCATTTAAAGTTACTTCCCTTGAATAATATAATTTGAAAAACTTCTGCTGACACCTACAGTTTACATCAAAGACTTAAGATGCACCTCTGACCCTCGATGCATCTATGTTTTTTTTGTCAATTATAGTCGGAATTCAGCGATTCAACTTATACTTTACATCAACTTATAGGTCAAAAATACTGTACATAAAATAACATCAGTTTTGAAGTCTAGACAGAAAAAAATCACAGTGAGCCAAAAAGGCTGACATGTAAAAATTCTGTAGAGATGTTCAACACTGACATTTTATACCAGCTGCAAAATTCCTTAAACTCCAAAGTATTTATTGCTATCTCAAATAACAAAATAGAAAGTTTACTTAAATAAAATTTGAACTTACAACAAGTTTCTTTGAAGCTATAGACCACTCATTTAACAGTCTCATGCATCTAAGCGTGGCTTCAGGGTCCTCATACTCACAAAATCCAAATGCTGTAATAATTGTTATAAACTTACCATAACAATACTGAATACAATATCCATAAGCAGCATACAAAGACCTATTGCCTCATCAATTAGTCTTAATTCATACAAATTTTAAAATTGAACTAGAAATACAATGAGAAAAAAAGAATACCCCTGTTTCACTTGCACTTAAATCACGTTAAACCCCTTGCAGGGATCCAATAACTATTTTCTTCTTTTACTGCACTTTACACAAAACTAACCTTCCTATTAATTTTCATTCAAGGGTTTCAGATTGTGCTGTGACTAATGTTAGACTTCCCAAACTAAAGCTGCATACCAAATTTCAAGTTATTTCCACAAAGGTCTTAAGTTTGAGTTGATAAAAATCATGGGACAAAAGTATGAACTGAAAGCAGAATACCCTTAATGCCCTAACATTTTCAGATGTGAGCATATATTTTTTTCAACTAATATATTAAGGAAATTTCAAAGCATGGTATCCCTCAGTTTCAGTGAAACTACATAAAAAGATGTTTAAAATGTTCAGGAAGAGATAAAATAAAGACATTAGAGTTACTACATCCAATCACAACTTTGCATTTTAATTTTTCATTTGAATCAAATTCCTATTTCACACTTGTAAGTTAGTAAATCCTCCATTGTATCTATTTCTAAATGATTTTTTTTTTTACAAAATTTGAACAATGTGTAGAGTTTAATGAACTTACTTTTTCAAGTGAAGTTTTGAAATATTCAATATGGTTCTATACTCTGAAAATATATTTTTAAATGGTTTAGTGTTCCTGTTTTCTTTGTGAACTTCAGTTAAAATCTATTCATCTTTTAATATGACCAATTTTACCTTGTTACTATGTGATATAGACACTAACCTTGTAGTTTACCATTGGCACCTTGAACTCTTTTCCAGCTCAAAACATTACCACATCTCTAAAACATAGATTTTTTTTTATTATCAAGTATTCATTTTATGAAACAATAATAAACATTTTAACAACAAACTATGACATCCTCGCACTATTTAGAATCAAATGCTTCAAATGATACAGCTAAATAAGACTAGAAATTGAACAATGAACAGTGGGAAGTCATTCATGATAACTGAATTTTGATTGTGATTTAACATTTGACCAATTTTTAATTTGGACCAACCCATAAATTTGACCTAAAATAAATGAATGATTGTATTTTGTTAATTAAAAGTTAAAAATAGAAATTATATTCAATATTTAGAAAATGATTGACCATATAAAAGAATATATCAAATTACCAAAATGATACCGGTATTAACTTCATCAGGTAATTGTGGGAAAAAAAACTAAAGTGCTACAATTGCTGAGAAAGAAACTTTATTTTCTCTATCTCTCTCAGTTTTTCAGATTCAATTTGAAATAAGTAGTCTATTTATATATAAATAGACATGGTAGCTATGTTTGTTGCCTTATCAACATAATCAAATAGGGTGTATATGTCAAGAAGTCAAAAACCCCACCTGGATGAAAATGTCAGTCCAAGGCCATCCATTGGTCTTCAATGAATGACAATAGAACCCTAATACCACAGGGCAGGCTGCGGCTAGACCAAAACACAGGTACAGTGAAAGAATTTCCTCTATATATACTCAAGTAACATAAAAATAAACTAAAGGTGAAAACGAAACAAAACATACAGAGGCCAGAAATTCCTGACTTGGAACAAAATATTTCAAAGTAGATATCCTGATAATGCTGATGACCAATTTGGTTACAAAAAATAATAATGATAATAATGACAGACGACAGATGCAAAGTGATGAGTTAAAAAAATCTTCTGCCTAACAGGAGGTTTATATCAGAATGCAATCTACAATTGATTACAATGTATGCCCCATTAATATAAAGCCAAATACCAAATTTGAATCCATTCAGTAAGTAGTACAGGTATCTAGATAATGAAGACTTATAACCCCACATCATGGTGTGGGAATGGTATAACATGTTCAAAGAACAGAATCAATCTCTGCAGGCCCTGCTGTATATACATTTTGATAATTGGTAGAGACAGTCTGCTGCTAGCCAAATGATAATTTTTTGTTGAAATTGATTTATTTGGATACCATTTTGTTCTCTAGCAAAAGTGGGCAACTGAACAAAATCTGTACACGGCTTATAGATATTGAACATAAAAAGTCCTTAAGTATCATTTCCTCACTTTAGAGGCATCAGATAGACAATAATTGTCTTTATCCATGTGCATCTACAAATGATGCCTAATCAACCTTTTTAATTTCATCACAATTCATTGATCAGTATAGGAGATATGATAATGGGGACAGACAGACAGACATGTAAAGACATACATTTAGAGTCTCATATATTTCCCTTAAATTCCATGGCAGTGTTTGAAATAGCAGTTTGTTCGCTTACCCAACCAAGTTAAAATTTCATCAGACAAGTCAGTTTTTTTAAGTTACTACCCTATGGAGCCCTTTTTAAATTTTGTAGAGACAAACCATCGTCATATTGGCAGATTTCATTGGACAATCTACCAATTCTAGCCAATGGAAATATGTTTAACTCAGGGAATAGAAAAAGAAGTCAACGTCTTTCCCTTACTTAGTAAAGGGTATGTTCTACCAGAGAAAAAAAAAAAAAAAAAAAAAAACTCAGCGAAAAAGAGAAAAATGACAATCACAAGAAATATGAGAACATAGAGAAGACTCATACATTTCAACCAAAATGGCTTTCTGAATTCACTTGGCACAAGTATGATGTTGAAAAGGGAATGACATGTACAACATTGATAAAAGGGCAGTACCTTAAACTACTGTCCTTGAGTACACCTGAGAGTTGATTTCTCTGGAACAATAACATTGCTTTTCCCTTAGTTGGACTGTGGACAAGTATAAATTATAAACTAACCTGTAACATTTGTCGAACCATAGCATCAGGTGCTCTGTCACTGATATTACCAATAAAAACTGTAGTAACTGGTGGTTTCTCTTCTTTTTCATCCTACAATAATACGAGGAAGGTGAAACATTAAAGGCTCCCAAAGAAACATAAATTCAACTACATTTCATAATTTTATACATGTAAAATATTATTCTGATTAACTTCCAACATGGGGAAAAAATTGTTATGAAAAGCAGTTTTTATTGTCCTAATGCATTTTCCTAAATTTCATGGTCTGAAATGTCCCTAATGGGCTGGAAAGTCTGGCATTCATTAAAAGAACTATGGGTTGTTATGATCCAAAATGCCTTTGGGTTGAATAAATATGACATGCCTCAAAGCTCTTTTAGACTACAGCTATGGTAAAAAAGTGATAAACACGACCAACATTTTGAGCAACACATAGGCTGCGTCTATTCAAAAAAAATATGAAGAAACTGGTCATATTAGAATCAAAATAATAATAAATGACAAAAAGATTTTTTTTTTAATAAATGATACAGTAATGAGGCATCTATAAAAGAGTGGGGAGGGTCTGAAAACTAATGCATTTTTAGTTAGCTTATTCTCAGTTTATTCTGCCTAAATCGAACCAAGTTTTTTTTATATAAGACAATATATTCAGATATTAGTTACATTCCTTTAATATTTAGTGGAAAGTCTTTCACCTTTGTGATTTCTTGAGGCACAAGCTTCTGTGGTTTTTGAGCAACTGTTGTTGCCACAGTGGTTACAATAGGTCTCATTACCTGTAAGAAACATTAAAGGAAGTTGATAAATGTTAAGTGATGGAATTAATATGGAAGGTTACTTTAGTGTTTAAACAACAACTCACTTGGACACAATATTGCACAATATTATGAAGTTCAATTTATGTACGAAATTCTGCTTCAGTAAGCTTTCAATGATCACTTTGTACCTCATTACCTCAAAAACAGTAAATAAATGGAAGAGTTAGTTTGCTATGCACATTTCTTAAAGCTCATGTAAAAGCAGGGATTTTCATAAAGAATTCAGTAAAAAACATTTTCAAAATAGCATCAAAAATAAAAAAAATAATATTTTTGGGCATGCCCCCCATTATAACTCTAAAACTGTAAGAGATATCTGAAATCTGATTCAAGATACAGACAGGGATTTTCATAAGGAATCTAATAAATAAAAATCATAATTACACCAAAAATTAAAAAAACCATTTCGCTTATAACTCTAAAATCATATGAGATATCTGAAATCGGATTGGAAATCCAATGACATTGTTTTTTCAAAATAGGACCAAATAAAAAAAAGTTGATTTTTAGGGTATAGCCTCAATTTAGCCCCCCATATAGACTGACCATACTAATTGCTATTTAAAGTCTGTTAAATATTCTTTAAAAAGAATTTTATAAGAAACAAATTAAAAAAGAATTGTCAAAATTGAAAGAGAAGTAAACCTTCACATCTATTTTATATAAACACCTATTTTACCCTTTTGGCCTTTCTCTGGCAGAATGTAAAGGGCCAGTGACCACATTTTAAATAGCAAGTTTTCTCAAGCAGTAACTAACAACATATCAAACTTAAAAACAGAAAAACATGATACAAGAGTTGAATGAAAATTAATAGTTCATGTTGAAAATATACAAAACAAAACATCCACATACATAAAGTTTGGCTACACACCTCAGAAATAAATATCACTTATACTCGGCGTCACATAAATAAGATACTGTTAAACTTTGAATAAAAATATTTTCTAAGACTTTATTGACATCTACCGTCGTTTAAATTGTCTTAAATGACTTGCTCATTCATTTAGCCAAATGGCTTCTCCCTAAACATTGAATTGTTAAATTCCGGTCAGATTTTAATTCTTGGTGCCAATATTTACATTGTAAAAAGTCGGCCATGTTTACAGTGATCGGGTTGCTAGATGTTGTTTACGTTTAAATGGTTTGTCAAAAAACCGAAGAACCCAGAATTCATTTCAATGTTATTTCGGATATCTCAGATTTATTCTACGCGAACAATGTACAATACAGAGAAGTTGATCAAGCAGACGATTGTTACTGGAGTTCGACGGAAACTTACGAACTTCGTTTGTAAACAAATTGTCCCGTAGAAACCAACATGGCGGATATTAGTATGGGATTTTCCCGTAAGGATTTGTTACGCATGATTTTAGCTAATAAGCGACTCATTGGTACTAACACGTCATGCATATATGCAAAATATCTTCAGATTAAATAAAAGAGACAACTCTAGCGGTAAGTCCTGACGGTTTAAAAAGTAGAGCTTCCTTTTGAAAATTTGTTGTATGTGACGTTGAGTATAGTTGTGATGCTTTTTAAGCAATACATGTACATGTACTTTTCAAGTAAAATTACCATACATTTCACATATATGTCCCTTCAAGTTGGTCAATTGTTCAATACCATTATTGGTTCTTATATAAATATTTTGTCTGCAACCAAGAAGTGTATGTATACCTTTTAAACAATTCGGTATTTCAATAAAAAATATGGAATCTTTTCAAGAAATTCAAGAAATAAAGACATGAGACTTGGCATTAGTATGTTTCCTGCAAATAAAAGTGTGCAGTATGTGTCAAATGCCATCACACACTGCTGTCTGCACACAAGCCATTTAATGCTGAATATCTTAATGTGCACATTTTCATATGATAATTAATACATGAACAAAACCTTAAAATCTGTGATTTTTACCATATTAAGGCTTAGCAAAAGTAGTTCGCATGTAAAATAACATAACATTTAATGATCAGAAAATGTTCTAAAATAAGAATTTCAATTATGGAATGTGTGGGAACATATAAATGAAAAATATATTAGAACTTACAGTTGTAGTTTGTACCATTCCCATGTTTACTGGCATCATACCTAGAAAAAAATAGACCACAGGTTACAAATGTAGGTACCATAACAGCTTTCTTCTGTATGAATCTTTTATTGATTTATTACACAAATACTTATAAATAGGGACATCCTGGTGTAGAATGCATACTTATATATACCTGTAAGTCCTTAATGCCTCTGATATGCAATATCAGAGCATGCTTGCTGTAAAATTGTACTAGAGGTTGCAGTATGGAGAAAAGTAATTTTAAGTTCATATGTAGTAGCACATTTACATAAAGGTGAGCCACTGACAGTCAAAATCACTAGAAAATAATAGTTCATAAGGAGCAGCTTGAATTATTACATAGGGCCAACCTAGAACATTTCGGACAATTATACACAACATTCAAGTTTGATAGAGCTTTTAATATGGATTGTGTGATTCAATGTTTACATCTTTAGTTTCTGAGCAAACTGGAAGTGGTAAGAAAAAAACTTTAAAATTTGCAATAGGATATAAAAAGCGGTGTCTTCCCGATTGTCCAACATTTGAAAATTACAGGTAAAAAAGGGTAAAAAAAATGTTGGACAATTGGGAATGTTTTGATAAGAAATTTACATGTTGGTTAGGCCAAAAAAAATAATATGTGTGTTTCCGGTCACCCGACCGACCTTGAAATATTGGCGCCAACCTGAAACATTTTTTCACCATAAAAATGAAATTTTTAATTTTTGGTATGTTTTCTCTTCTTGTGGTCGTAATTACGTCATGGTTATTTGTTGGATCTTCGCATGTTATAGAACCCTGCTGTGGTATTAATAAGGAGTTAGAACCTCTGCGCTCTTACACAGGAGACTAAAATGCCCGAAACAACCCACCTCTTCCTATTTCTCAGGTGTTAAACACCAACAATCAATCAATCATGTTTCTGTATTCGATAGCTGATGTTTGTACAAATGTATTCAGACATTTAAATGAAAAATGGCAACATATTTGCACTTTAATTTTCATGCATGTGATATTTAAATGTTTTAGTTTCATTAAATGAACATGAAATTATACATGTATATTAAAGCAATGCACATACTATTACAGTTATTAACAATTATCACTTGTGATGAGTGTTCTGTCAGCATCCCATACTCAGTTAATCATAGAGCTTGGACTGTTTAGGCTAGAACAGTTATCATTTTTGTTGAATGAAAACGTATCATTATGCAATTAACTTGGAGTGCTACAACTCATTACAAGAGTACACTTAAGCTTCATATATTATATTTCAATTATGATTTTCTTAAATAATTTGCATTGCTGGAATTTATACTCAAATCAAAATCATTATTAATTCATATAGTATTTGATCCCGAAAGCATTAAAAATACTGAATATTTTAAAAAAATATATCAAATATTTTCTTTTAGAAAGTATGATTTGTTTTGATATTAAAATATCCAAAACAATATAATAAACTAGATAAAGTGATGCCCGTATTTAACCTTCATACAGCTATATCATAACTCATAATTGTAAAAAGCACTTTGTCAGACGTGTTATTGTGTCTGTGAGACACAAATGATGCCCCGCATGTTGTTTTGAGTAAAACTCAGCATAAATGAACGAAACTTATACTCAATCTGTAACTAATAATGACAGACTCACATACCAAAAACCAGTCAAATATCTTCAAGCATTTACAAAAAAAAAGCGAAAAACTGTTATTTCAATACAATTTTTAAAGAGCAGGGCCCATTATTTTGGTAAAACTCAGCGTAGAAGAATGAAACTTACACTCGATTTGTAACTAATCATGACAGACTCTTATACCAAAAAGCAGTTCAATATCTTCAAGGATTTACAAAAAAAGTTCGGAAAACTGTTATTTCCATGAAAATTTTAAAGTCCAGGGCCCATATTTTTGATAAACCTCAGCGAAGTGGAATGAAACTTTAACTTGATCTGTAACTAATCATGAAAGACACACATACAAAAAATCAGTTCAATATCTTCAAGGATTTTCAAAAAAAGTGCAGAAAACTTATGGGACAGACAGGGGTAAAACAATATGCCCCACCAACTTATTGTTGCAGGGGCATAAAAATAAATATGTATTTCAAATCAAAATTATCTTTCATCTATTTTAAGAATTTCTTATATTTTAATTTATTAACAATAGAAACCCCTTGCTACCCTCAAATTATAATGATGATCATACATTGTTCAATGTTCAATTAACAACAATTAAAGTAGGACAATCAAAGCTTTTGTTGTTAGACAATCAGAACTCCATAATTTTAAAATGTTGGACAATTGGGAATAAACCTAAAGAACAAACTAGAAATTTATACACAGTTGACGAAAATGCTCTTGTTTTTTCCCAAAGGCGATAATCTGTGAAATCAACTATAACCTTCCTTTTGGGGAATAGAAAGTTGTTGTACAATTTCATAGAGATCTAAACAGTTTTGCCATGAAACCAGAAAAATGTTTGTGACACCTAATCCCTAAATGGGTGGGGTAAAGAAAAACCCAAATTAATACCAACCTTCCTTTTGTGATATGGAACAATATTTTGAAAATTTTACCTAAATCGGCAACTAGTACTTTATACGGTTAAAGTTTACACACCAGATGACAGTGGGATAAATGCAAATTGTTACCACTGCTAACACAGGGTTGCATGTACATCTATACTTGTACTAAGGAATGGTATTCATACATACCTATTGGGGCATATGCATAGCCCATTCCAGGCATTCCAATTGGAGGTCTTGGAGGAAATGACATTTCCTACAATTAAATTTTTTTTCTTCAGTTATTGGTTCATACATATATGTTCATATCAATTACACTAATCTTAAATTCTACATTTAGACAGGATGCATATAAACTGTACATGTACATGTAGTATGTATACTTAGTAGGAAATCAGCTTCTAATTTTCACAAGAATAGACAAAACAAAAAAAGCTGCAGCCTAGCGGTTTTAGACAACTTCAATTTTCATTTCAATCTTTTCTAGGCATGTAATTTTCCTTTTATCACACCATTTTTCAGTGTTTAAGTACATTAACAAGAGGCTTCCAGGAACCTGAACTGCTCACCTTGTTGAATTTTGCTTTTCAAAGGCAATAAATTAAACAAGAAGTTGTCCAACAATTTTGACTCATGAAGTCTTTGGTAGGACTATTACAAGATCTTTTCAACAACTGAAAGTTTCTTTTAATCAATCATAGTTTTCAAGATATTGACTGAGAACTATTTAAAAAAAGAAGTAATTTTTTCACCTTTCACAGGCAATAACTCTTACAAGAAGTCTGAAGACTTTTGTAGTCCTAATAATATGGATTATTTCAGCCACTGAAAGAATTTAGATAAACCTAACGGTTTTGGAAATATATGTGAAAAACTACTGTCTGACCCCTTTGTTCTATTTTTAGTAATGGCGGCCATGTTTTTTCGACGAATCGAAAATCCCCACATCAGTTCTATGCACGATACCCCAAGGAACATTCATACCAAGTTTGGTCAAGTAGTGTCAGAGGAGAAGATTTTTGAAAGAAATAACATTACAAATAGCAAAAATCGTTGAAAAAGGGTAACAACTCAAATATGGCTTAACGGATTAAAACCAAAACTTGACCAGAGATAGATCTCATCATGCTGAACACTTTTACCCATCTCTGAATTCAGCTAAACCTAACAGTTTAGGAGATATATGTGAAAAACTAGTCTGACCCCTATGTTCTATTTTTAGTAATAAAAATAAAAAATCCCCACGTCAGCTCTATGCAGGATACCCCAAGGAACATTCATACCAAGTTTGGTTCTAATTAGTCAAGTAGTTTCAGAGGAGTTTTATATAATTGTTAACGACGACCACGACGGACGGCGGACGCCAAGTGATGGCCTTTGGTCAGGTGAGCTAATAATACATGTATTCATCGTTGTAAAAGAGGTGCATAAAGTCCATTGAATTAAGGTATGAAAGTACATTCTCCATCCTATTAAAATTGTTGTGTATTTTACATGTATGACAAACTGTTCATGAGTTTAAGACACACTTAAACACAGGGGCTTACAGTACATTATCATCATAGACACAGCAGCTAAATTGGACACAATGTTACAAAATATTTAGAAATTCTCTTTAAGTATTAAAATCTCCTTCAATGTGCATTCATGGATTGCTTTGTACTTCATTATCTCCAAAACAGTAAATGAAAGAGTTTATTTGCTAAGTATATTTCTTAAAGCTATGTAAAGGCAGGGATTTTCATAAAGAATTCAATAAAAAAAAATCAAAATTGCACCAAAATACAAGTTGATTTATTGGGTGTGGCCTCCTAAGGCCCCTTTAAGACTCAAAAACCATACAAGATATCTGAAACCAATTGAAAATAGAGGCAAATAACTAATTCTTAAAACGGACCAAAAATTTAAAAAATTGATTTTTTGGAGTGTGACCCTCTTTGGCCCATAATTACTCAAAAACTGATAAAGATATCTGAAATCTGATTGAAAAAATGCAGGCAGGGATTTTCATAAGGAATCTAACCCCAAAATATTTCAAAATCGGGACATAAATAAATAAGTTAATTTTTTAGGGTGTGGCTCTACTTTGGCCCTCATAGACTGATAATGCTAAATGTTATTTTAAGTTTGTTAAATTATACATAAAACAGAATTCTATGATAATAATTTTTTTTTAAATTGTCAAAAATTGAATAACATCAATTTTAAATTATCACCTATTTTACCTATTTTAACTATGGTGAATTTATGATGAGCTTACAGACCACCATAATGATATAAAGCACAGGCCTGTTCAAAAGTCTTAACATGGTATTTTAAGATTTCAGATAGTATTTTCTTAATAAAACAATATCAAATTAACATATTATATGGTATTTAAAAAGTCTGACTTGTTCATTTAACAATTAAAAAGAAAAAAAAAGTACTGACTTAAAATTGGGACTCTAGGTCGGGATTGAAGATGATGTTTCATTCATGAATAGTACATGTGTATTACCAAGAACGTAAGCTAAGTTAAAAGAAGTTGTGATTATGGTTTTCATTTAATTTCTAGAGGTAAATTTGGTGTGTGTAAAAGGAAAAATGTCCTGGCTAATAACTAGCTAATATAACTCGCCCTGAAATTACCACTTGCCAAACTGGTGAATATACAGCTCCTATCACTCCCCAAATAAGGATGATATTCCACTAAAATGAGTCACCAAGTAGTGATTTCTCACAATACCTATGTTTACACATAATTGGACTTTCAAAATGTCAATATTTCATTTTAACTTCAAGTAAAGATATAACTGGAAGATTATAAGGCACTAATAATCCTGCTAGATAAATCACAAGGCGAGACATACCTTCTAGAACAAATGTTTTTACTTATACCAAGAAACACCCGAATAAAAGCAAAGTACCTGTTAACACCCCACTTTTTGGACACCTCCCATGGTCACAAAAATGAAAGCAGATCTGATCAGATTCTAAAATTATTAATTTAAACTGGTTTGATTATTGTACCATCCCTTTTTCTCCGAAGTTCTTAAGTTTGTGCCAAAAATACTTGAATGAATTACTATTTTTCTCTACATCATATGATCTACAAATACTTTCATTTACATGACTACATATGTATAATGTCTAGGCTTGTGATTTTTCCTCTCAACAATCTTCAAATAATCTCTCCCCAAAAGCCTGTGCTTCGGATTTGAAACAAGTCATTGAATGAGGAATTATAATCAACAATTAATCCCCAAGTTCCTGACTTGTTCACACCTTGTTCTATGGCAGCAACATAAATTTATCGCGAAACATAAGATACAGTATGACTTGAACTGACAAGCGACTAACTACTGTGTTGACATTGTCTTGTTCAAATAATCGCTACACATGCTGAAACGACAGTGAGTACGTAACAATCGATCAAATACATACCATTTTTTATTAATATTGATAATAAAATTTAGTAAACATATATTTTGCAAGTTATCAGACTCATCTACAATTACAAAAAAATAAATTACTTTATGTCGCTTCTGATCAGCCTCTGTGAGTTACAAACCTCTCACGGTTTGTCGCTTTCGGATCAAAATGGCGTTGAATCACGAGGCAAGGTCAAGGCTGAAAAGGGGGGTAATTCTTCCCTTTTCCTCAGAAGCAGCGACTAGGATTACTCACAAAAGTAACAAAAAGTTAAGCTTTTTAAAACCGCTCGGCCGTTTTTCAAAACAAATATTTGCCGTATTTAGTGGTACAATATTGGACTTATGCGTGCACGTTTAACGACTGTAAGTCGTTTCTAATGACTTTATTACGTGTATATTGTTTATTTGGCATTAACCTACTGAGTACTTAAAAAATAATTTTATATACATGTATCTTTAGGTATCGCAATACCTTTTTTTTTACTTTTACGACTGTATAAAATATAGGTAAATATTTTACTAAGGTTATTATTTCATGCTGTATAGCAAGCCAAAGTGGACAAAAGAATCAAAATTTTGTAATAATTAGAGCATAAATTTTAAATATTACAAAATCATTTTTTTTTTAATTAAAAAATATATTTAATACAGAAATTCATTTTGTATTTTTAGAAATTCCTCAATTAATAGTATTATAAAATATCACATATTTTGTAAGATTACAAATTGAATTTGTAATATTAGAAAACGAAATTTTAATATTAAAAATTCATTTTGCAATATTGCAAAATCAGTTACATTTTTTAACATTACAAAATTAATTTCTAATATTAAAAAATAGGTTTTGATATTAATAAATATTTGTGTACATCAGAAAATGATTTCATAGTATTACAAAATAAATCTGAAATCTTTTTTTTTTAATATTATAAAATGCATTTCTTATATTAGGACATAATCTATATCTATAATCTATAATATTAAAAATTGACTTTGTAATATTAGAATATGGATTCGTAATATTGAAAAATAGTCTTTTGATATTATAAAATCATTCTGTAAAATAAAAAAAAAGGAATTTTCTAATATCAAAAATCGAAACTGAATACAACAAATCCATTTTCTGACATTAAAAAAAAACAACATGTATTTGTGTAATATTAGAAAATAATTTTTCAATATTACAAAAAGTGGCCCGAATAAGCTTCTGTACAAGATTTTAAAATTTCAATTCTCTCAGAAAGTACAAAACTGCAACAAGAGGCAGACGTTACAATATATACAAGTGATGGCGATAAATGATATTCGTGCAAACAATATTGAATAAGTGTATAAATACACGATTTTAAAGTACACATGGCATACTGATACAATTTAGGACAAAAATATAAGACCACGTGATACCAATCAATATACGAATACAATACAAATACTTTATTGGCACAAACTCAATTACAGTGCATGGTTATGGACTACTACAACAATAAATATGCATTACAGTGAAACATGATAAATTTAAGATAAAAGATTATAACTGGTTAAATATTTCTGTCATATTCAGTATTATTGGAGACATATCTCTACTTTTAAAGCAATTCAGTATAAATGTGGAGGACATTCTCAAAATAGTTTGATTTACTATTTAAAAGAATATTGATTTTGGATCGAATATTGTAATCTGTAAAGCCAGGAACCAAGTATTTACTTTACCTTTCTTGTTCATAATGAGGACAATGAAGTAAGAAATATTCTTCATTTTCATCATGACTCAAAATGCATACCCTACACAAACGTTCTGAAACAGGTACATTACTATGTCGTCCCTTTTCTATCACAAGATAATGGGAGCTTGTCCGCATTTTTTTTAAATAGCCACACTTGTGAAACGTTTACAACAATATCGTGGTATCTTATACTACAAATAGAAAGAAATACTGTGATGAACTACCATATTTATTCTACACCTCTAACGGTCTTCGATTAGTTACAGAATGAATCAAAATCCTAACTTAAACCTTAACATGTGCAGAACTAATTAAAAGAATGATGGTCTATGGAATGTTCACAATGACAATATTCCCACAATATCAATCATCATAATCTGAAGATCGGAGCTGGCTAAACCTCGCTGCAGATGTTAATGTTTATATAAGTGTCAATCACTACAAATATCTGCATATATTGGTCTTTGTGCCATCTTATAAGTGGTCCTGAAAAAGTCTAATTTTGAAGATTGAAGTATTTTAGAGTTTTGTATTGCAAATTTTGATCTATTATTCGTTGTTTTACACTTTCAATTTCTTTTTTGAAAGTCATATTCTTATCGGAAATATATGAATAAGCTAAGCAAAATGTGATACATGGTTGGAAAACCTACATATTTTTATTTTTGTTTAAAATGCGTTAGTAAACAGAAATTAACATTTGGTTTTTCATATAACCCGTGTTCATAGGAGATAAAAAATTGTGTAAAATGCAATGTAGAATTAAAAGTAAGGGAGATAACTCTGTAAATTACACTAAAATACAATAGAATCTATTGAATTCTTTAGTGTTTTTACCCAAGGATTGTGATTTTTAGTTGCATTTAACTCCCAACATTTTTTAATGAACTTCAAATGTAGATTTTCAAATAGGTCACTGTCTTTTAACAAAATATTCCCCAAACTTCACTACAATATAAAAGAATTGGTGATATTAAGCAATCAACAAGTTTTCCAATAATTTACATGGGTTGTTTAAAGTTGTTTCTTCACTTTGAAAAAGGCTTTACGAGCCTTTTCCCTTAAAGTGGTTATGGCTAAATTGCATTTCTATTATATCTTAGTACTATTCCTAAGTAGCAATATTGTTTTACTGTTTCAATGATATCATTAATATATCTAAACTTATTTAAGAATGTCCTACCATTTAAATTGAAGACTGTAACTTTGGATTTATTGGCATTCCCTTGAAGTTACCAGTTTGAGCAATAAAGAAATAGTTCATCAAGACAAATTTGTAGCCCTTCTTCATTTTCTGATAACAAAACAATATCATCAGCATACATAAGGATATTAATAGATACATCACCGATGGCAACAGAATTTATGGAAACGTTATTAGTTAAATTACTTTGTAACTCATCTATAAAGAAATTGAATAAAATAGGACTCAAGACATCGCCCTGTTTTACACCGCGTTCTGATTTAAATGGTAGACTGACTCCTTTGAAAAACTTGATTTTACATGTTGTATCAGAATACATAGAATGTATTATTCTGTATATTGTTTGGACAATTTGTTTTAGTAGCTTATAAAAGAGACCATCTCGCCAAATGATATCAAAGGCTTTTTTTAGATCAATGAAAGCAGCACAAACTTTTTTATGTTTTTGTTTGTAATTGTTAATTACTGATTGTAAAGTGAATATATGGTCGGATGTTCGACTTTTTTCTTTAAATCCGATTTGATTTGAACTTATTAAATAATTGTTATTAAAGAATAAAAGGAGTCTACCATTTATAATCTTATTAAATAATTTACCAAGATTGGAGCTGATAGAAATGGCTCTATAATTTCCTGAGTCAAAGGTGTCTCCCTTTTTATGTAGGGGTGCCAGAAAGGATTCTTTTAAATTTTGGGGAACTTCCCAGTCTTAAAAATCAAATTGAACAATTTATGCAGTGGTTGGATTAAAACTCGTATTGCTCTTTTCACCATATCATTAGATAAAAGATCGGCAGAAGCACTATTACCATTTTTGAGTGAGTGAATTGCTTTAAGGATTTCATCAGTAGTGATTTCCTCATCGTGATTCGCATCAATTATAATTTCTTTCTTTCATAATGTGGACAAGCTGATTTTTTATTAGTTCAATAATTATGTTTTCCATTATATTTCATTTCTTAAAATTTGATCTGTTCTCTACAGTGGTCTGAGTTACTATATCTTTCAATGCATTTTGCATTTACTTCACATTGTGCCTAAAATCTGCTCACTGACTGTTACTGGTTAAATTATACTTAGGGGTAGGATGTCCTAAATTTTCCATTCGTGTGTAGTATTTTATTTTGGTATAAATACTCAGAGTTTTGTACAGTATTTCAATGGGGAACTAGAAGGCCAAGATGTACATATTTGAAAGCAGTATAGCCAGCAGATAAGGTATTTTTGATGTTCATTTTTCCATGAACTTTTCATTTTTCGTACTGGCATTTTGCAAGTTAGCACTTTTAGCAAGTTTCATTTTAGTTTTTTATTATTTGATTTTGAATATCATTGAGTCTGTTTAATTGATTTGATGTTAGGTACCTTGTTATAGTGAGTACTTAAAACGAACTTTAAATGGTCATTTTGTGTAGTATTATAGTTAACTGTGGGTATTACATTTAACTGCTTGATTGTTGAGTTATGCTCTATTTATGTGTTCAATCTGTTTTGATGTTATTTGTTTGAATATTTGCAATAATGCTCTATAATTTGCATATATTTGATAATTATATTGTTTCGTATGCGTATTTATATGTCCCTTTGTTCTTATTTTGTAGATCTTTTCAATGTCTTCTGAATCTGAGTTAAAAGTAATTCCATATTCATGTTTTCTTTTGGCCATTAATTGCTATCGATCCCCACTTGGTCACAATAAAAAAAAATAAATCTTTAAGGGTATTTTCTAGGAAATTGTTAATTTCCCTGTCTGATTCATTCAGGTTTTTGTATAATTGAATAAAGTAATCCTGTGACAGATTCTCTGCAGACTGATTTCTTTTCCATGAATCTTTGTCAAGCTTATTTATGAGGCATGTGAGGTCCCAAAATTCTTTGAGATTTTTCTCAGTGCAATCATTAATCTTTTTGTGAATTTGACTTTATAGTTTTCTCCTCAATTTTACATAATGTACATAGTCTTCTATATCTTGATCTAAATGAATAGAACGTTTTTCTATATTCTACATTTTGAGGGAATTTGTTAACTAGTTTTTCATATTTTATGACTATGTCGAAGCTCTTTACAAGAGTCTGAGGACCAAGGTTTTCTTTTGGTTCTTTTTTTTTTTATCACAATTTGGAATTTTTTTAACGATTTTTGCTGACTTTTTGGCATTTTCATATAGGATTGAATTAAATTCATTGACTGCACTGTCAACATCTATGAAATCTTGAGTTAAAAATTGTTCTTATTTTATTGTACTTTCTGTACTGTTAATCTGTTTATATTTTTTTCATATTTTCAAAGTGCATCTGTAGATCAAATAAATTTTTCTGGGAGGGTATCCAGCTGGCATTGGTTGATGATCTGTTTGTTGAAACAAGTGCATAAATAACAATATATAGCACAGTGATTAAAAAGTGAAGTAAAGTTTTGGACTTCAAAATTTCCTTTAATTTTCAACAATTCTTGTGAGATCAGAATGTAGTCAACTACACTACAACCATTATAAGTGATACATGTAAAGATACATTGAAGGTCCCCAGTGGTTCTTCTATTTAATATTCTAATGCCTGACTCTCTGCATAAATTTAGCAGGTATTGTCCACTGTTATTAGTGAGTTTGTGATCCCGATTATTTCTGGGCATAATTTGATCTTTAATATATAGATTATCTAAGTCAGTTTTAGAGGAAACGTAATCTGGTTGAGTATTTGTATATGCATTAAAATCGCTTTGGACCATGATATGACCGATTTTATTGTATTTAGTGACATCTGAAAGAAGCTGTTTATAATTTTTTTTTTCTATTCCATATCCAATGTGACTGGAATTTTCTGGAGAAATGTAGACTGTTGCAATATATATATGTGATAGTGTGTTTTATTTTGTTATTGTGTATTATTAGTTTGCTATATATATTTATGTAATAATTGTAATGTTTTCATTATGTATTCTAATTTTAGTGGCTTATATCGTTAGTTACACATGGTAGTTAACCATAGACTTTTGGACATGGACAATATAGGTGACGACGACGTACGACGCTTAATTTTATCAATAATGATTAAATCTAAAACTGGTTCATTTTCACAGCAATTCAAGCCGGTACTTTTACTCTCCTAAAAAGGTATAGAAATTACTATATCATAGGTCAATTCTTATTGAAAGGCATTTCATGGTCAGGTGACTCCATCATTCAACTTATTATGTTTATGATGTAGGAGCACTTCCACGATTATGTGAGGTAACTGCTATTTAATTTTCTTGGTAAACTTTTCTTGTGTAATTTACTCCTTAGGGAAAATGCAAGCAAATATAGCTACACGCACCTGTATGTTTTATTCAACCAGAAATCTGGTATTTACATTAGATTTTTCCATGATTAGTTTTGGATAGCGTCGATTAATGTCGAATCTTTAATGTAGGAATTTATTTCATTTGCTCTTTTGAAATGAACGCATATTTCGTTTCTTCGTATTTTTGCAATTTTTAGTTAACTTAACTTTTAGATTAACTTAACTGAGTATTACGCTTAATGTTATACCCGTTACTTGCTAGATGTTTATATATTGAAATGTTCATTTTTGTTACAGTGTCTTTTTATTCTGGAACTTAATAAAGTGATTGAACCCTAACAGCGTTTGTTTAGAAGATCACCCCAAAAATTAGCGTCTACCACATATATATCGTTAACCAGATGGAACAAAGATTTGTCTTATTTTACCCATAGGATATCAGAGTGTGATTTTTTGGAGTCTTGAGACTCCTTTAGCAATGACATTTTTTACAAATAGATTAATGCCGCCAGAATTTCGTCTAGCTTTTTCATGTTTGGTTCTATTACTTTCACCTATCAATTGGAATCCAGGTATGTTAAAATTTCGGTCAATATCAGCAGTCCAATGATATGGATATGTGAAATTATTTCTGGAAAATGTTGAAAAATTGTTTGAAGTTAAACCTTCAATATTTCATACCACAGATTTAAAAAAAAATTGATCAGTCATGTTTTTGGCCATGGAATTATTATTTAGCTCTGAAATTGTACTTTGCCGTCAGCACTTATTTTTTGTTTGTAAGTAAACTGACGAACTGACTTCTACATTAATATTTGAGTAGTTTATTTGTTTTACTTTTGTTGATTGGTCAATACATTTTTGAGACGCATATCAATTTAGTTTTCCGACTTTAGTTCAATATGCATTGGTAACTTGGTACACTTATTTGTTTTTACACTGCATACTTGTACTTTTCTCTGGTAATTTTTGTCTTGTTTTGCTTTGTTTTATTGAAACATAGTTTATATTTTTTTCTTTAAGTCCCTCCCGAAAAAGGGGCGTTCAAGGTCAAGGTCAACTGGAAACGGAAATTTGTTTTTTTTTAAAGTTAGCGTTGCTATGTGCATTTTTTTTTTGGTTAAGTGGTTAATGTTAATTGATTTTTTTACATTTTACATCGACTTCAAGCTTTCATTTTTTTTGTGTAGAGTCTGACTTAATCACTCATTAAATTTTTAGTTGAGTCAATTGCTTAATACTTTTTGTTTGGTTGTTGTTTATTTAGTGATTGATGATATACTTTCATAGCCTAGTGTGTTGAATAGTGGTCATATATTTATATAGGGTGGTTTTATCAATATAAACATGTGCTTTGATTTGCTTCAGGTTGCTTATCATATATTCTGCTTAGCTTTGTTTATTTTACTTTGTTTGAGTTTGATTTATTACTCATTGTATTTATTTACAGTTATAGTCTAGATTTAGTTGACTAGTGTTATACTTTTGTAATTTAAATATATTTTTTCTTAGTTTTGGTTTCATATTAAGGAGATAAATAACTTAAATTTAAAGTTTGATTTAAACTTCTTGGTTCATTGGGTTTTCAATTTAATATTGATCTAATAAAGTGTAAGTTATCACTAATTATAATTTACTTGATAAAAAAGTTAATATAATAAACTCATTTAATAGACTAGACTAGGAAGAGAGATCGTTTGATAGTAGGGTTATATATTTAACAGTGCTATACTAACATTACACAGCCTTAATCTACCTTATCCTGCATGTATACACTCAGAGTGCATGCTGCTTACCATTTTGAGTTTTCATTTTTTAAGTTAGGCGTAGTTAATTTCAGTTTTGTTAGGGGACATGTTTCCTGGTGGAATTTACTCTTTCTTTGGTTGTAGTTTTTTTACTTTGACTGACTGTTAAGTTTACACATTGTGGTTAATTTATTATTGTGTTATTATCCTGTGAACGTAAAGTTTCGCAGTACTTGCCCAACCCCATATTATTATTATTATTTTATTATTCTATACCTGATATAGTTTTCACTCTTATTGTTAATATTTTTCATTCCAGAGATTTGTATAGCAAGTTAGTGACTTTGTGTCCTTGTTTATCATTGTATATTTTGTCAGTGTAAGTCGGAAAGGTAGTTAGTACTTGTTGTTTAGTGTCAGTAATAGTGAGATATAGTAAATAGTAGTAAGTACAATACACAAAGGATACCATGGCCTCCAAGCCGGAGACATCGCCTGCAGAACCGTTGTCACCAGAGGCTGCACAGTTATTGGATACGTTTTAAGTAGGGTGTAAAACCGGAATGCGATACCGCTGACGACCTCAATAACTGGATGATAGAGCACCTCAGATCACAGGGATTGGTACCTGATATTAAACCCCAACCCAGTGAGTCACTGCTACAAACACCAAAAGATACCAAATCGTCAAAGATGTCTTTGATGCACCCTCCAAAAATTACCTGGTTTTCTGGTAATAAACCCATGTTTGGAGAAACTTCTTATGAGTTGTGGAAGCATGAAGTCAAATGCTTGTTGAAACCTATGAAACCGACGCCATATTAATCGCCGTCAGTCGATCCTTCAGAGGAGAAGCTGGTTATGTAGCTCCTCGACTATCGCTAGAAGCAAGTATCCATGAAATCATCAACAAGTTGGATTCTATCTATAGTAGTGTCGACAAGAAAGAAGAACTCTTAGCGGAATTCTACGTTTCCTGCCAGAGAGAAGATGAATCTGTAACAAGTTGGAGCTGTCGACTGGAAGGTATTTTAGGGAAAGCAGTTGAACGTGGTCTTGTACACCGCAGAGAAATTGATGGTATGCTACACTCGATGTTGTGGACCGGACTTGAACCATCTCTTAAGGACATCTCGGGATATAAATACGATACCATAAATATAGCTTTGAGACAAATAGAGAGCGACCATTGTCACCGTGAGTCTGCCAAACCATCGAAGCCACAAACCTGCAAGACAGCTTGTGATGTTAAAGAACCGTCCGAGATGGATGAACTTAAAGGAATGATTAACCAACTCAGCACAAGGTTCGATAAACACGAGAAGCAGTTTCAACAGGTACTGAAACATAACCAAAACCAACAGCCATGGCAACCACAGCAATATTGGTAGCAGCAACCACAAGACTCGACCACTGTAATCAGGATTTAAACACCGAGAAGCCTATGAAGGGGAAACAACCGTAGGCTTGTGTCAACAAATAGTTCCCAAAATCAACCATGTTCGTTCACAGCTAGGACTTTTCGGAAAACCTACAGAAGTTAACATTTTATCAATTGGCTTACAACACAGGCACTTCTCGACACAGACTCATCCGTTTCAACAATTAGCGAAAGTTTTTACAAGAAACATTTGTCAACGCCACTTATCAAGACTGAATCCATTCTGGATATAGAGTGTGCGGATGGTCAACAGCTTCCATATATCGGTATGACAAAGCCGATATACAGCTGCCAGGTTACGACAAACCACATCCATGTATCCTGTTAGTGACACCAGACAGCCGATACAATTGTCATGTACCACTTCTGTTAGGAACCAATACCTTAACCTGTATGATGAATTTCCTTAGAGAAGAAAAGGGTGACCGTTTTTTACAGCAGGATGGCCTAACTACTCCTTGGTACTTAGCGTTTCGGTGTATTCTGTTAAGAGAGAAAGAGTTTATGAAGTCTTGGACTCATTAAGAACGGGGAATGTAACAATGACATAACTTCATCGAATTCCAACACCACTATTTTAGAATTACCATATCATTCTACATCTGCTATGCTTCACCCAATGAAAGTTTGCCAGAAATTCTGAAGATTTCGATGTCAGGCCATCCCTCATTTCATATCAACATGGACAGACTCGTAGTTAGTGTAACCATGACCAACATTACCGCTAGAACAATAAGCATGCCACCAAGAGCTATTATCTGCGAACTACAACCTGTTACCATCGAATCAACACCTACCGTTCCATCAGAAGTAGAAGTTAAAAAGATTTTAGGCCAGATAAAGATTACAAAGAGCGACTTAACTGACACAGAACTTGAAGCTGGACTTGATCTCATACGGAGCTATGTGGACATTTTCTCCAAGGCAGACGAGGACGTACTAAAGTAGTGCAGCACCGCATTGACCTTTTAGACGAGAAGCCATTTAAGCAACGTTATCGTCGGATACCACCAACAGCATATGAGGAAGTCCGATCTCATCTTAGACAGTTTGTAAATGCAGGCATCATCAGACCATCCAACAGTCCGTTTGCTTCAAATGTAGTTCTAGCCAGAAAAAAAAGAACTCGCTTCGCCTATGTGTTGATTTTCGGCAGCTAAACCTGAACACCAAAAAAAAAAAGACAGTTATAGCCTTCCTAGAATCGAGGATTTGTTAGACTGTTTGGCAGGAAGTACATATTTAGCACGGTAGCTATGAAGTCTGGATCATGGAAGAACACAAAGAAAGAACAGCATTTACTGCCGGACCTATCGGATTTTATGAGTATAATCGGATGCCTTTCGGATTGACGAACAGCCCGGCTACTTACCAACGTTTAATGGAGGATGTGCTCAGTGATTACCATCTACGAATTTGCTTTGTTTTCATCTATGATGTGATTATTTTTGGCAGAACTTACGAAGAACATCTGAGAAATTTGGAATTAGTATTGGAACGGATAAGACAGGCAAACCTTAAGTTGGCACCGAACAAGTGTTCGTTTATTCAGCGACGAGTAAAGTTTCTTGGCCACATCGTGTCGCAGAATAGAGTTGAAGTAGATCCAGATAAGACAGACCGTATATTCAATTGGCCCACACCGACATCACCTGAAGATGTCCGTCGATTTCTTGGTCTTGCAGGTTATTACCCACGTTTCATAAAGAATTTCAATCAAGTAAGTAAACCGCTGATCGACGTTATGCCAGCACCATCCGGAAAACCGACAACCCGCTTACATATGTTCTGACTACTGCAAAACTGGACGCAACAGGTCATAGATGGCTTTCGGACCTAGCTACGTTCAACTTTAATATCTTGTATCGACCTGGACGAACCAACTCGGATGCAGATGCTTTAAGTAGATTACATCAGCAGTCCATTGAATCCATAAACATTAAGAACGACACCATTGCTGCCATATGTAATTCGGTTGTTCAAACTCCGCTTGTGGAATGGTTACCAGTCAACCCTACAGAAATAGTTGAAACTGAAGAATTACCAGGAACATCCGTTGCCGACATTATGGATTGGAGGAAAGCTCAGATGAACGACAGTACCATCAGCCGTTGGATCCATACCATAATCAACGAAGAATCACCGACGAAAGAAGATTCACTACTCAAGCGTCAGTATAAGAACATGAAAATCATCGACAATATACTTTATAGAGAGGTAACCATCAACAATGAGGTCAAGAAGCAACTGGTATTACCTGCAGAACTTATCTCCCCAACGTTACAAGCACTCCATAACGATATGGGACATCCCGGCAAAAACAGGACTTTATCCCTTTTGCGGGAACGTTTTTACTGGCCTGGTATGCATAAAGATGTCGTAGAATGGGTTTCCAGATGCCAGAGATGCATATGCCGTAAGACGGTTAGGAATCAGAGAGCTCCACTTTGCAGTATTGAGACCACGAATCCGATGCAAATAGTATGTCTTGATTTCCTAACCCTTGAACCTTCTAAAGGCTGTGAACAACATTTACTCGTCGTAACAGACCATTTCACCAGGTTCACACAGGCACTACCGACTAAAATTCAGACAGCCAGAACAACAGCAGAAGCTTTCTACCAGAATTTCATCGTCAGATATGGTATACCAGAACGAATTCACTCTGACCAGGGTAGTAATTTCGAGTCTAAGCTGATCCAAGAATTATGCACTTTGGCAGGAATGAAGAAATCTCGTACATCAAGTTATCATCCTATGGGTAACGGCCAATGGGAGAGATTCAATCGCACATTATTGGATATGCTTGGGACTCTCGACCAAGAAGAAGAACTGGAAATCTTACGTTGGACCTCTTGTCCATGCGTATAATTGCACGCGCCATGAATCTACGGGATTTTTACCCCACCAATTGATGTTTGGACTACAGCCAAGGCGTCTAGTTGATGTTGTTTTCGGTTTAATGAAAGACTCAACAAAGTCAAACTACATCAAGGAGCTGTCTGAGAGGTTGACACATGCTCATAAAGTAGCAGCGGAAGCAGCAACAAAATCCCAACAAAGATAAAAGAGACACTACGACACCAAAGTGAAAAGAGCCACTGTCAACAAAGACGATCTGGTTTTAGTGAGGAAATTAGCCTTCGAAGGAAAGCACAAAATTGCTGATCGTTGAGAGGAAGAGCCGTATATTGTTTTGGAGCAGCCAAACCATAATATTCCCGTATTTACGGTGAAAAGACAGAATGGTGAAGGACGGAAACGTATTCTTCATAGAAACCAGTTACTACCGGTAGGCCATCTTATAGAACCCGAACGACCTACACGGAAGCCGAGCAAGAGGTCTAAAATGACAGAACTTGCAAAAAAAGTAGGAGAATAAAAACAGGAATACCCAGTGTCATCAGAGGAAGAAATAGAGTTAATTGTGTATGACCAGGAGGATTCAACAATAATTGAACCAGAAACTAGTGCCATACCATCAACTCCTGTGGATTCGGATGGGGACGCCCATACTGAAGTCGATCCGGATGAACAAGATAATCAAGGAAGGCCTTCTGTTGAAGAGGAGACAGACGATTAAACTTGGGACAATATTTCAGAGACTTATCTTCATCATCTGCTGCTGAAGTCAGACGTTCAACAAGAACAATGAAACAATCAGCTTAGATGACATCTGGACAGTACCAGCTAGCTAAGTTTGCAGGGGGAGACACTAGAGCTGAATGGTTTGAGAAAGCACAGCTTTTAATATCATTTGCCAATACAAAATTATTTCAGAACGTCAAAGACGAAACAGCAAAGACGATTCTAAATGTGATTCGATTCCCTATCACCGAGAAATGACGAGGTCGTCATTTCGCGGCCGGGGGAGTATGTGATAGTGTGTTTTATTTTGTTATTGTGTATTATTAGTTTGCTATATATATTTATGTAATAATTGTAATGTTTTCATTATGTATTCTAATTTTAGCGGCTTATATCGTTAGTAACACATGGTAGTTAACCATAGACTTTTGGACATGGACAACATAGGTGACGACGACGTACGACGCTGTTGGATTTCCATACTTTTGATTTCGACTTTTTCCGAGTACTTCGGGTATCTCCGTCTCATGGTTGAGTTGGTCGCACTGTCTAGACTTTCTGATTGACTGTTATTTTTTGGCGGTTAATTCTCCTCATGCAATATAATTTGGGGTACTCGTTCTTATGTTGTCGAAGAAGTTCACATCGAAACCTTTAATTGCATTATTTTGGACATCACCATTTTTTAGATAGTTTCGAGTCAGGTTCGTTACTTACTTGCATGTACATATTTTGCATAGTTTTGTTTATATTTGCCGCACTATACTCTTTAATTCGTTATGGAAGTCTGGTATGGATGCGTGCGTAATAATGAACTGGTTTGTGTATGATTTTTGGAGTCTTGAGACTCCTTTAACAATGGCATTTTTTACAAATAGATTAATGCCGCCAGAATTTCGCCTAGCTTTTTCATTTTCTTTCTTTCACCTATTAAATGGAATCCAGGTATGTTAAAATTTCGGTCAATATCAGCAGTCCAAGTTTCGACAAAACCAATGATATGGATTTGTGAAATTATTTCTGGAAAATGTTGAAAAATTGTCTGAAGTTAAACCTTCAATATTCCATACCACAGATTTAAATAAAAAGTGTTCAGTCATATTTTTGGCCATGGAATTTTCAATTAAGAAAACCCATATACATTGTAGTATGTGTCAGATGCATATATTTATTAATAATGTTGTTCCTTCCAGAAAGTATGTAGTTCACACAAGATGAGTTTCTCGTTCCCTCAAGAAATTATGTCGTCCCCTCAAGATACTATTTCGTTTCCACAAGATACATACATCGTTCCATCAAGATAATATGTGGTTCCCACAAGATTATATAGAAGTCTCTGGGAAAATTAATGCAAGGTTGATACCATAACTATCTTGTGTTTTTTATTAACTATCTATTTTTTTATTAACTTTTATAATTAGAATGGTAACAAGCGAAACTATACCGACTGCGTCGGAAATTTTTTTTTGCATGGCCGCATTCTGCCACCGTAAGTAATACTGAGTGCTATCTGTGAAATAAGTCAGTCTGAAGAAGTCATTTGAACAAACCTATATCCCAGTAGCACTAACCTTCAAAATTTTAAACACGTAATTGATAAATGACGCATGTTTTATGGTGATTTTTCGTTGCTTTAATCAAATTTTGTCGATTTCGGATGTTTGTCCTCCATTTCCAAGTTGTCTGTTGCGCTTGCAGCATGATACTTGATTAGAAACGAATGAGTTCGACCTAATGACAATGTTAGTCATTAATGTATCTTCGTGTCGTGAATTGACTTTTTAATTTATTTTGAAGAAGTGTCATCGTTCTGTTACCGTGGATCTCTGAAAGTATTTACCATTTTTATAAAGGTGAAATTCACGATGGTGATTTTTTTGCGTTTCACCATATCTGTTCCCTTTTTTGATGTATATACATTTAAAAGGTTAGAATTTTATTTGATTATTTTGTCTTTTGACATGTTCCCCAATTCTAATTTTATTGTAAGAAATCATGCATTGACCGAAACGAAACCATATAATTAAGCATAAGAGTGACGGAGAGACAGACTATTGTTATATGGCAAGCCGTGGTGAAATTTATTCCCCATTTACTGATATATCATATTGATAAATCATTTATAAATATCACTTAATTGAAGGAATTTTTTACATGTTAATAAATTTAAATTAATGTGTTATTATAATCTTATTCTGGATTAAGTATGCCGGGCAACATCTAATAAAATAAGCAATTACGAACACTTTTCTTACCACAATTAAACCAAATCTATTAAACTATCAATTCGTTCATTATTCATCTATTTATTGATATCAATAAATGCTTTAATAACATTCAATACATATTTGTTAACGGTTGATGAATCATACAATTTATTGCTATCAATAACTATTTATTAACATGTTGATAAATATTTATTAACGTGTTAATAAATCATTTATTTATATCAATATTTATTTATTAACATAAATAAATTATCAAATATGCTATATACAAGGCGATTTATTGATATCAATAATTAATCCTTAATATTAATAAATGGTTAATTGATATCAATAAATAGATAATAAATTCCACAACGGCTTGCCATATTGTTATGTTACACAGAATTAAATATTCAAACTGGGATAATAAGATTAAGAAAAAGGGTGTTGGAACTTCAAGCAAATATAACCGAGAACTACAAGTGAAAATAGACGCATTTTGAAAGGGGTGATATTTTAACGGATGTTTTCCACACCCTGAGTCTACCTTCGACTAACCCCAGAAATGACAAATATCAGGAGGTCCTCAAATATTTCAGGATCTCCACAATTCGACTTCTGGAGCTCCTCCGTATATATTGAAGTCCTGAAATCAAATTGATTGTGGAGGCCCAAAAACAATAAAGGAGGTACTGAAATCGAATTGTGAAGGTCCGTGAATAACTAAGGACCGCCACAAATATTTAAGGATCTCCTTACAAAATGATAATTTTGACTAATTTGGCACCCCTTACCATTTACCTTACAATTAGTCTGAACTCGCTGTCCCTGCATCTATCCATATAAAAGAGGAGGGTTGCAAGGTCAGAAGAAATTCAGACTAAACCTACTGTTGTTCAGTGAATGTTTTTAACATCAGACATGAACTGTAAAGGAAAAAGTCCACGTCATTCTCTTCCGACTTTCGCCTAGGGTGATAGTAAGAAATGGATCTTCTTCGTAGTATTTAAAGGCAAGATTCCTATCCATGTGTCAACATAAGATTGAATACTGGATGACTGCTTGATTACAAATTATAAGAATTCACACCCTAAAAAAATTACATATAAATTTGCTTTAACGTATATGTCAGTGGAACTTAAGTCAATTCTGTTAGTGTAAAATGTCAGAAGATAAAACATGATCAATATATTATTTTTTAATAATTCAAATATAACAGCACATTTTTAAACAATACCACACTTAACTTTTTCTAAAAGTTAAAATCTTCACACAAAGATTGTCTGAAAAAAAGATGGTCATTTTAAACAAAATATAACTGGATCCTGAAACCAAATTCTATAAAAATCTGATGAAAGGAAAAAAGTAAGTAATAAATTCCAAGAATTACCCCATATCCACCATCACTGCATCCTCCCAAGTCAGGGTTTTGAGTCCACCCTCGCTCTAAGGGAGCGAGGGTGGACTCCAAACCCTGACTTGGGAGGATGCCATCACTGCTTAAGAACATATACTTTATGTTTTGCCACAATAATTTCTGGAGAATATGAAGAATTCTATCTGTTGATTATTATAAAACCTTGGATACAATTTTTTGTTTATTATGAAACCTGGGATACAGAAATTTCCATTAATACCATTATTCAAGGACCACAATTTTAATTAAAATTCATTTTAATTGTAAGTCAATAAAAGCTAACATTTATTACAGCAGGTTGAATAGGCGTAATTTCGATTTCAGTACAAATCTAGGTAGGCTATTGAGTAGCTTAAATAGATCTGCACTACATTTATACCATTGAACACCTGTGTGATCTTTTAGACAACAGACCCTTTCGTGCTAACTGTAAGATGGTCGATGAGCATGCCTTTCGCGTGGAAAATTCTTTCGTTCATTCCGAATAGTAATAATATAATATAGTATTCATTTGGAATGGTAAAAATGTAATATCTTAAGAATTAATCACAATCATCGTCTGAATATAGCTGCAATATTGCTGCTCGGACGTTAAACCCAAACAAACAACAAATAAACAACAATTATTCACTTGTTTGCATGTAAACAAAATTGTAAAACAGATTTTTCATTTAATTTAGGTTTATATCACAACTTAATTTGTTAAGATATTTACTAAAAGATCCATCATTTCAGAACAAACATTTTTTCATATTTATCAGCTTCCATCAGTTTGCTTTACATAGATGTATTTACCTGTGCGCAATACATATAACTCATAGCTATAGTGAACACCAGGCGCGTAGCTGCAGTTAGGCAAAAAAGCTTTTGCCTGCACTTAATTTTGCCATTTTTTTTTTGGAGATAAAATACATCCAGGAGAGGCATAAATTATGCTCCAAAACGCTATCTCCTCGGAGCTTCGGGGGGGGGGCTTCGCCCTCCTGGACCTGCTGGGGCCTTCAGCGGCCCCCAGATCCCCTGCCGTAATTTTGCCTACACTGTAATTGTCAATATGAAACCCTTGATTAAAACACGTTTCTGATTTAAATAGTAATCAGCCAGGTGTAAAAATTAAATGCTTATCAGGAACAACTGTTATATCAATCAAAATATAACACAAGTTCCTTATTACTGGAACAAATATAATACTGAAGGAAAAAATATTCCATGACAGAAATTCTGCAGAACATATATTATTATAACATTGTTTCTTTTGGGAATATATATTATCAGGAACAAATATACGTTGACAGTGTGACTTATGAGATGACCCCTAGTTTGTTCACTTATCAACTCACTAAGGCCAATCAAATAATTGTTAAAATTTCTATTGTTACTGGTGCATTATGGGGCATCTCAAATATCTTTTCACAGGAAACCAAAGAAAATAAAAGCGAGTTATTTAAATTACTCGGCAGTCTTTCTAGATTTGTATTTAAATTGGAATCACCCCTATTCAAGCTGCTGTAAAATCAAAATAACAAATTAAAACCTTCAATTAAAAAAGGTGGTTGTTCAATTTTAAATGATTGTAATCTCTGAAAAGAAAATGCTTTGCAGGGAACAGCTGGGCACGACCCTATACAGTTGGGTCAATTTATGTGTCAAGTTTGAATTTTGATTACTATTAGACATTTGACACAGGATCGGAATTTGACAAGAATCGAAGTAGTCTCTTTTTTGGTCCCTTATTCCTAAATAGTTCCAGTCCAAACCTCCCTTGGGATATGGCACCTTGTAGTACAATTTCACGGCATTTAACTCCTTTACTCAGTTATCATCCAGAAACACAAGAGGCTCCCAGGAGCCTGAATGGATCACCTGGTTAAATTTTTGCCCTTCAAGGGCAATATCTCTAACAAGTAGTTGTTCAACAATTTTGACTCGAAGAAGGCTTAGGCAGGACTTATCATAAGAATAATTTTCATTAATTGAAAGTTTCATTCTATCTATTATAGTTGTTAACTGGCTGAAAACTGCTAAAAACCCCGTTTTTTGCCTTTCAAGGGCAACAACTCTAACAAAGAGTCATCTGAAAAGTTTAATCCCCACAAACATTTGTAGGCCTTATCATAAGGATAATAACTTTCATTCTATCTCTCATAGTTTTCAAGATATTGGCTGAAAACTGTAAAACAACCTGATTTTTCACATTTCCAAGGCAATAACTCTTAAATGGAATCATCAGACAACTTTTGATCCCTTGGAGGCTTTTGTGGGCCTTACAATAAGGATCATTTCAGCAATTGAAAGAGTTTGGCTTAACCCAATGGTTTTGGAGAAATATGTGAAAAATCTTCTGACTGACCCCTTTGTTCTATTTTTAGTAACAGCAGCCAACACGGATAAAAAATCTCTACAATATTTCTATGAAAAATACCCCAAGGAACATTTACATCAAATTTGGTTCAATGAGTTTCAGAGGAGAAGATTTTTGAAAGAATTAACATTACAAATAGCAAAATAACATTGGAAATGGGCAATAACTCCAACATATCTGAACATATTAAAATGAAAATTTGCACAATGATAGATCTCATCATGCTGGACACTTTTACCCAGTCTAAACCTACCGTTTTTGGAGATGTAAGCAAAAAACTACTGTCCGACCCCTATGGCAGATCAAAAATCCCCTCCTCAGTTCTATGCAGGCTACCCCAAAGAACATTCATAACAAGTTTGGTTAGGTAATGTCAGAGGAGATTTTTGAAAGGAATAGAATTAAAAATAGCAAAAAAGCATAAAAAACGTGCAATAACTCCAACATGGCTGAACAGATTAAAACAAAAATTTGACTACAGATAGATCTCATCATGCTGAACACTTTTATTCATGTTAGAATTTGGCTTAACCCCTTGGTTTTGGAGATATATGTGAAAAACTAATGTCTGACTCCTTTGTTCTATTTTTAGTAACGGTGGCCATGTTTTTGGCAGATCAATAATCCCCACACCAGTTCTATGCAGGATACCCCAAGAAACATTCATACCAAGTTTAGTTCCAATTGATTGAATGGTGTCAGAGGAGAAGAGTTTTGAAAAATTGTTAACGACGATAGACAACAACGACGTATGCAAAGTGATGACAATAACATGGCCAGGTGAGATTAAAAGGCATTAAATGGCCTTCCACAAATAGAAATTGATCTTATCCACTATAGCAAAATGTGTAACAAAATAAAGAATTCCAGAAGTAAATATGCTGCAATCAAATGATTCTGTTATTGAGGACAAGATCAAATTCTAATAACCCAAATTCAAATGTCAATGAAGCACAACAGAAAATATAATGTTTCAACATAAAAATAGATATAAATCCCATGAAAAAGAACTTAACAGTGAATCTGTATCTTATCTAAAGCATTGCCAATTAAAACTGTAATTAACAGGTTTATAACAATTCTTCTTATAAATCAGACCAGTATGGTAAGAGTCTTAGGGCTTGCAAGTCACATTTTTAATTCATTTTTTATCAGGAATTTCTATGTGAAAGCATTCAAAACCAAAGATCGGTTTGTATTTAGTTTAAAACTTCCAGGTACATCAATATGAAGCATAGTTGTCACAGTTTTTTATTTTGTATAATAATCAAACTTTTTATAGTTCAGAAAAAGTTAAGCATCATATTTTTATCACGATATTTATTTGGTTTTTGTTGATAAGAATGGAGTCTAAACTCTATTAACAATTATGTCCAGTCCTATGCTTTTGGGCAGGAGATCAGGTTCCATTCTCGTAAATTCACCGAGTTTCATGACTAACTTTACAAGCCCTATGTAGAAGTTTTTGTTTGCTTTATACACTGTACTTTAACATTTTGAACTAAATTACAGATAGAATGACCATAAATCACACTTCAACATCACAATTACTATCCCACAATATATTACTACTGACATGTTCATAAGTGTTTCTTCATCAACTCAAAGGCATGTTCATTTACTAACAGCATTATTGCACCACCTACAAGAGCAAAAACAACTCAATTATAAATATAAATGTACACACTTCAGATTCAAATATTTTTGTGAGTATCAATTTGTGGTTTTTCAGGAAAAAAAAAGGCAACACCTATATTTCCTGAAAACAGCATGAATTGCTCACCTGGTTCAAGGGCAATAACTCTAACAAGGAGTTGTCCAACAATTTTGACTCAAAGAAGACTCAAATCATTTCATCAACTAAAAGTTTCATCCTATCTATAATAGTTTTCAAGATATTGGCTGAAAACTGCTAAAAAACACAATTTTTTTGCTTTTCAAGGGCAATAACTCTAACTAGGAGTCCTGCAACAACTTTGATTCCCACAAACTTTTGTCTGTCTTATCATATGAGTAATTCAGCAATAGAGTTTCATTCTAGCTATCAGTTTTCAATATATTGGCTGAAAACTGTAAAAAACATATTTTTCACCTTTCAAGGGCAATAACTCTTATACAAGGAGTCATCTGACAACTTTGATCCCTTAAAGACTTTTGTAGGCCGCATAATAAAGATCATTTCAGCTTATGAAAGAATTTGACTAAAGTATAGAAACTGTCGAAAAAGTTGCATAATTTAAAAATAGCAACAAAAAAAAGGGTCAAAAAAGAGCAATAAATCCAACATGGCAAAGGTCTCACTATCCACTTCCAGGTCAAATGGCCACCCCCCACCTATGTAGTACCAATAACACAATGAAACTAGACATATGCATGTAAGTGCATTATTTGTGTGTATTATAATTATAAGTAGTCAAAATAAAGCTGAAAATGTGTACTTAAAAATCATATATGTAATTAACTACATACTAAGTGTATGAATATTGTTTACATGTGTGAGTAATTTGCCTCCATGCTGTCAGTTAACAGAAAAGGTAAATAATGTGGACTTTCAGTATTATTTATTCAAGTAAATTTTGTGAAGAATTTCTATAATTATTGTACCATTAGCATAATGAATTTGAAAGCCTTATTTTCCCAGCTTTGTAATGGTATGCAACTTTAAGATGTCATTTGTCCTGGGAATTCAAAGTGAAACTTTTTTAACATGTAAAATAATTGGAAGTTGTTAGTGAAATCAAAAAGTGAATACTCCAAGCTTTGATTCTTTACATGGCACCCTTAATAATTAGAATTATCTCAATTTGCAACCATTAAAAAATAATTATTTTCTTTCATAAACACCTTCATATAATTATTATAGCAAGTTTCATAAAAATTCTACTGAGCAGTTTGAGGAGGAGATATGCTTACCAGCTCCTATTCAGAAATCTTGAAGATTGATTACTGTAAAGGTATTAATTTTTGCGGTTGCTAATTTTCACGTATTCTGTCAAGTAAACATATTCAGGGGTATCAATTTTTGCGGATTGAAAACATGACAAGCCTGATATGGTGTTGAAAATCAATTACGCTGGTACAAAAATTGCAAAAATTAGTACATCACGAAAATTAACCCTTTTACAGTACCCCTTTTTGACATTTTGCCAGCATCAGACTAATATCATCTTGCTTCATGTACCTCTTCCATGTCTGGTCACTGGATTACATTCTTTTGATTACCGCTAGAACCTTGGTTTCCTTGATTACTCTTCCATATGCATGTAGTACTTAACCTGCATATGAAGTATATTGATCAATATCAATATATTGATCAATCCTAACCCAAAACAAATGATTTGTAGGGAGAATACTGATTGAATTCACTTACCTGGTCCCAGTCGAAGAACTTTGGGAAGCAACCCTTTATATAAGGCAAGATATCTGAAAAACATGTTATCTAAAACAAGATCTTGAATAAAATGCTCTGCAGGACACAGCATGCTACTGCCACATAGATCAAATCCTGAACAGTTTAAATAAGTACAGTTTTTTTTGTATGGACACAAAATTCAAACTTGGTACAGCTCTTAAATTGGAATGAAATTAAAAATGTTTGACAAAGAACAGTTAAATTTGCCGTTATAAAACATTTCATGAGAATTAAGCAATTTAAAAAATCATGAAAAAGTTATTCGAACTCCTTTTTGGCTCTTAATTCTTTTAGGGGAAAGGCCATAAGGTTTTCTTTATTTCCATCAAAATCTTCCTTTAAGATATGGTACCTAATAATTTCATATAGTTGTTTCATATAGAAAGATGTTTGTTTTAGGCCCCTTTTGCCCCTGAATTTCTTCATGATTTCAGTAACCATCAAAAAACAAATTCTAGCCTATCATTGGTGGTATGGAACTTTATCATACAATTTCACAGGGATCCATACACATATACTTTAGCACAGATCATATTCTTCTTATGGATGGGACCATTGGATTTTGTTGTTTTTTTTTCTATTATACATTTTATCAGCAGCAGCCAAAGTAAATAGAGAAGGACAGTCAAGTGAAGTCCTACCTAATCTCTGAAACACAAATGGCCAAAAAATCATTATATCAGATGTGACATATTTCAGAAATGATGCATGTAGCTATAAAGGGATTGTTTGAAGTCTTAATGCAGACGCATGTCATGTATTATAGGAAATCTCACATATTCCCATTGGTTGAGACATAGTAGGGCATTATCAACAGTCAACTGTTTAGTACAAATAGAGCTGTCCCTCATACTGGTGTATGCAAAGATTAAATTATATTGAATTATGTCATATATTATACTATTTATGATAATATATACATGTACTATTAAATTTGAAAATCTACATTGTTAGATAATGGGAAAATTTTGAATCAAAATTTATTTCTGTCCATGGCTGAGTAAAAAAGGATTTTTGCTAAATTTTGGAATAATGTTTTTTTTTTCATTGCACCCCATTGCTAATAAAATAGTTGTTGCCTTAAGTTACATGATTTAGTTTTATAGAATACTTGCTTCTGGTCCTGTTTGACTCTATTCTAAAACAGTATGCTTGAGACATATAGTTAAATTTAATAAAATGCTTGTTTTTTCCCTTTTTGGTTCCTTATTTGAAAACCCTTAACCCATAACTCCCAAAAAACATTTACTGATAACCCCCAAAAACTGTTAACCCATAACTCCCCAAAAATGGTTGACCCATAACCCCAAAAAAAACATTAACCCATAACTCCCAAAAAACCATTAACCCATAACCCCTCAAAAAATGTTAACCCATAACTCCCATAACACTGTTAATCCATAACCCCCAAAAAACTGTTAACTCATAACCCCCAAAAAACCGTTAACCCATAACTCCCCAAAAACCATTAACCCATAACTCCCCAAAAAACATTAACCCATAACTCCCAAAAAAACTGTTAACGCATAACTCCCCAAAAAAACCATTAACCCATAACTCCAAAAAAACAATACCAAATTCCCTTTTGTGGTTTGTAACTTAGATGTAAAATTTTGTCAAGATCCACAAACCAATATTTAATTCTTCAAATAAAAACCCAGTGCCTACTGACAATGACAGTGACATGGACAATGCTTCATACTATTATACACTTTAAAAAAACATAGGTAAGGCTGTACTACACAGTTCATTTCGGGTGCATTGTTTTGTTTTGTACACAAAACTGACTTTGACTTAGAAATAAAGTTGAAATTTGGTGGGTTTAATGATCAAATGTAGTAAAGTATTTATCCCTAGACAGATATAATATTTGAGATACTTAAATTCATAAAGATATCAAGAATGTTTCAATCCTCTGTGGGATTGGAGTTTCTCGTAAGCACCAAGTTGCTTATTTTCTATGATAACTATTTTTGTAACATAATTTTGACAAGTCTTAAATTAACATATGTCAGCAGCCTATAGAACTTTTTGTCTAGGTAAAGAAACCATTAGGATAAGTCTTTACAATGGGTAAGTTAAAAATTTATGTTATAACAGGGCCAGAAATGGATACAAGCCTATACCCCTTTGAAAGTTTTAATAGAAAGGTGCTAAAGTGTGATAGGTATGATATACCTTGCAAAAACAGGAACAATTTTTTACATGAATATTTTACACATCTTAGATATGATAATGAAAGTAAATTTATTCCTACCCTTCTTCTTTATATACAGTTAAAATTGTTGCAAAACAAGTTCTGTATTTAATTTGGCCAGGTACAGGCTGGGGACCTTGTATACGACTCTTTGCTACATCAAAAGGAATATTTATACATGATCCAAGTACTCCAGCTACTAAACCAATACTAAACTTTCGTAGAAAATCAGCCACTGGGTCCTAAAAAATAGAAATACTTTGAGCAAGCATAAAAGAATAGCCTTTGCATTCTTTCAACTTATTCAAACCACTTGTTCAATTATCTACTTTTGCTGGGTTCCAAAAATCATTTTCCAATAAATACCTCTCTTCATGCACATCAACATTTGAAACATAACATAAAGTAAGATTATTCCTTTTGCAGCCACTTGACAATATTGGTTTTTCTCTTTGTGCACACCTACTAATAATCCCTAAACTTATACTTGCAGGGTATTGAAATTCATATGTTCTGAAGTCAATACAAAATATATATTTTAATTTTGTCTTTCCCCATTTTTTTTCTTATCTTTATTCAAAAACTATCAGGATCATTAAGTTGCTCATATTACGTTTTTGTCAGTTGCACCTGCTTTTATTGAGTAAAATTAAAACCAAACAATAACATGTTGACTCTTTCTCTTGAGAATACCGGTAAACATGATTGATCAAAGTTACCTAGACCCTAGCCATTTTACTTTTGCACAGGTGACTCAAAAATAAGAAATCTGTCAGCAACGGCTTGCTAATAATATCCTCACTTTCAATCACAATATAAGGAAACTAAACAAAGTCCTTGATAAACAGGAAATTGTTGTCAAATTTGTCCGAAAATAGATGCAACCATATGGCATACCTACAGGAAGAATGTGATAAAATTTTAAGCCACTGTGATGAGTAGTTGCTGAGAAAAATGCAACGAAATTTCAACTTTCAAAAATATAAAGTAACACTTCTTAGAGTATGCAGATTTGCAAAGTTTTATGCAAGGACCATTGGACAGATTACGTTTTAAATTCCATACCAATCTAAATGAATAATTATCTGATCTTTTGTTACATCAACATTTTGTCACATTGAGATAATGTTAACAGGTTTTCTTTAGAAAAAAAGAGTGTAAAAGTGAAATTTTGGTGTAGCACATAAAACTTAAAGTTAGTAACTTTGGAAGAAATCAGCAAAGCGGAACAAATTGTAAGCATCAAGGTAGATTGACATACGAAAAATCAGCTCAATATCTGCAAGTGTTAAGAAAAAAGTGAGGAAAACTTAAATTTCAGTAAACTCTGACAAAAATCAGTGAAGTGGAACAAAACGTAAACTTGTTCTGTAACTCATCAGGGTAGACTTATAAACAAAAAATCAGCTCAATATCTTCAAGCATTTTAAAAAAAAAAGTGCGGAAAACTAAATTTCGGTAAATTGTTCAAAGTTCAAGGGCCATAACTCGGACAAAAATCAGCGGAGCAGAATAAAATGTAAACTTGATATGTAGACTCACATACCAAACATCAGGTCAATATTTGCAAGCATTTGGATAAAAAAGTGTGAAAAATTTACCGAAATTTAAGCTTTCAAAAGTTCGAGGGCCAAAACTCACACAAAAATCAGCGAAGTAGAACCAAACATAAATCTGATTTGTAACTCATCAAGGTTGACTCGCATATAAAATATCAGCTCAATATCTGCAAGCGTTTAGAAAACAAGAGGCTCCCAGGAACCTGAATAGCTCACCTGGTTGAACTTTTGCCTTTTAAGGGCAATAACTCTAACAAGGACTTGTCAGACAATTTGACTCCATTTGATTCATTGGACACATTTGTAAGCCTTATAATAAAGATCATTTCAGCAATTGAAAGCTATTGGCTAAACCTAACAGATTTGGAGATGTATGCAAAAATCTGCTGTCTGACCCCATTGTTCTATTTTTAGAAATGGCAGCCATGTTTTTTCAGCGATCAAAAATCTGTCATTTCATTAAGGATACCCTATAAAACTAAAATGTCAACTTTCATTGAATTCAGTAGAGCAGTTTCTGAGAAGAAGATCTTTTAAAGTAATAACATCATAAACAGAAAAAAACGTCCAAAAAGAGCAATAATTCCAACATGGGTCAACAAATTTTCACCAAAATTTGACTACAGATAGATCTCTTCATGCTGAATAATTTTACCCCATGTCTGATTTTGGTTAAACCTAACTGTTTTTGATACATATGCAAAAATCTGCTATCTGACCCCAATGTTCAATTTTTAGAAATTGCAACCATGCTTTATAACATCCAAAATACAAATGGTCATTTTGTTAAGGATGCCCTTTAAAACAAAAATACCAACTTTCATTGAATTATGTAAAGTAGTTTTTGAGGAGATTTTTTAAAATAATAACATTAAAAACAGCAAAAAACGTCCAAAATGGGCAATAACTCCAACAAGGGTCAACAGATTTTCACCCAATTTTAGCCACAGATAGATCTCATCATGCTGAACACTTTTACTATTGTCGGAATTGGCTAAACCTAACACTTTTGGAGACAAATGTGAAAAACTACTGTCTGACCCCTATGTTCTATTTTTAGCAACGACGACCATGTTTTTCAACGGATCAACAATCCCCACCACACTTCTATGCAGGATACCAAAAGAAACATTCATACCAAGTTTAGTTCCAATTGGTCAAGTAGTTTCATAGGAAAAGAGTTTTGAAAAATTATTAACAATGATGATGGACGACGACAAACGCCAAGTGATGGCAATAGTTCACATGGCCTTTGGCTAGGTGAGCTAAAAAGTGTGGGAAAACAAATTTTCTTTCCAGTCAGACAGACAGATGGATGAACGGACTGAGGTACAGAGTGCAAATCTAAAGTCCAAAAGCTTTAGCCAATGGGGGACTAAAAAATTAATCAAGTCCTCAGTAAACAGGAAGTTATTGTCAAATTTTTCCAAAAATGGACCCCACCATAAAGTATACCAACAGGAAGACTATAATAATATCTCAAGCTGCTGTGTTGAGTAGTTGCTGAGAAAAATGCAATGAAAATTTCAATTTTCAAAAATATAAAGTCAAAACATAACTGAAGTCCTCGGTAAATAAAAAGTTGTTGTCAAATTTTTCCATAAATGGATCCCACCATATGGCATTTCTACAGAAAGAATGTGATAAAGTTTCAAGCCACTGTGATAAGTAGTTGCTGAGAAAATGGTGACAGAAAAAAATTGTTACGGACACACAGACAAGGGTAAAATAGTATACCACCTCCCTTTCAAGCAGGGGTATATGATATTGATCCATCAAAGAGAAACATTAGGCAACCTTTAATTCCCTTATACCTCATATTCTGGCACTAATCCTTTAACATTGTGATAAAAGCTGAAGTAAACCATATTGAAGACACCATTACGGCCCAAAGTTCCAGTAAGTCCTTTGTTTAAACCTCTTGATCCCAATCCATCCTTTCTCACAATTTCACGAGCTGTCTGGAAGGTACTCTTTTGCTACAAAAGAAGAAAATAAAATGCTTTGAAGGTTTCAGCTTGATACAACTGCTGAAGTTGAACCCTGGATTGAACAAACCATTAGATCTTGATAAAGTCTGAATTTCTATTGCAATAGCATATTTGCCACAGGATAAATATGTGAACAGAATCAAAGTGGCTTCTTGTTAAAAATAGTCCTAGTCACAACCCCCAAAATCAATCTCAATGTTTCAGTATGGTTCCTTATAGTACAAATTCCAAGAGATCCATTCACTTATAGTCAAGTTACTGTCCTGACATAATGAAATGCATGTTATGGCCCCTTTTTGACCCCTCATTCCTAATCAGTAAAAGTCACAGCCCTCAAGATAATCCCAGTTGTTCTTCTGTAGTAAAGCACCATGCTGTACAATTTTATAATGATATGTACAATTATAATCAAGTTATAAAAATATTATTGTACAGTAATAGATAATTAACCACATAAAGCAAGCAAAATTGAGCATTCAGCTAATTCCCCTACTGAACTAGTGAAAATATAGCATTTAATGCTGTCAGCAGTAACTATACCTGACTTCTCTAGGCGCAACATGAAACGTCTGCAGCTAGTTGAACTCTGTTCCCTTGGGGCAAGTGTGGACATATTAGTGTTTGACACACTTAAACATAGGGACTTACAGTTCATGACAGAAAACAGATCTGGATACAATATTATTACACAATATTTTGAAATGCAATTAAGTAAAAAGTTCTGCTTTCAGGGATTACTTTGTTCCCCATTATCTAAAAAATGGATAATGACAGAGTAAATATGCTAACATATTATAAAGCCCTTGTAAAGAGGAAAAAATTACAAAAAAAAATTGTATAAATCAGATTAAAATTTAGAAAAATCCTGTCCTACAAAATGTGACATTTTTGGCCCCTTTGATCCCATGTTACTCAAAAACCGTGAGAACAATTTCAATATTGGCTGAAAAATGCATGTATGGATTTCCATGAGGAAACCAACTGAAAAAAAATTCCAAAATCGGACAGGAAATAATAGTTTTCCCACTTCAGTCTTCTATAAACTAAAAATGCTAAATCCTATTCTAAATCATTATTCTTCATACAGAATTTTACAAGAAACAAATTAAAAAAAGAATTAAATAAACACCTATTTTTACCCCTTTTCATCCATTTTTTGCAGAAAAGTAGGGGCCAGTAACCCCATTTTAAATAGCAAGCTTCCTCTATTAGCAAGTAACAATTTATCAAAATTTCATGACATTTAGGTCACTGCATCTAAAGTTATCACATGTAGACAAAATAGTTAAAAACAGCATCATAACATAATACAACTACAATTTTTGCGGTCATATAAAAATGCTTTCTAAAGACATAATACAACTACAATGTTTGCTATACAAAATAAAAATTGGGGAATATCATCCCTTGTATATTACATATTTCCTATAATATCAAATTCTATTCTAAAATGGCAATACTGCAATAGCAAATGGTGAAACAAATTTCTCTGAATTTACAGTACTTAAAGTGCAAACTTGATTAATCAAATACTGACAAAATAAAACAACAACACAGCATACCTCTGACACTTTACTTCTTTCTGCTTGAAGTTTGACTTTAACAACTTCAAATGGATTTATAACAACAGCCTCAGTCAAACCCGATGAAAGCCCTGCTAATGTGAAAACCTAAGAAAAAAATTAGTTTCACACATATGAATTAATATTGACACCATTAGTTCATCATATTGTCTAGTATTTGGCTAATCCTGGTCCTTCTTGAAATATTTTGTCCATCCTATAGACAAGTTATTTGTGTCTGGTATTTTCAATGTGTTAACTTCAGATAAGACATATGTAAAAAAAGAAATCTGAAATAAACTGAAATACACATTCATTAAAAGCATGTTGTTACAAGTTTCATGACCAAGTAACCATTTCATCTAGTGATGCACTAATACCATTATCAGGAATTACTGATAATCCATTCTCCTCCAATGTATTCTAAAAAGTTAGTACACATTTAATACAAAGAGCAATGCCCCCCAATGCATTCTAACAAGTTAGTACACACTTAATACAAAGAGCAATGTTCCTCCAACGTCCCCCTAACAAGTTAGTAGACAATTAATATCAATGATGAAAAATAAAACACATTCGATGTTACAAGTCAAAATAAAATAGAAAGAGATTCTTTAATCAGTGAAAGAAACTGAGACAAAATGAATTACATTTTCTGAGAAAAAAAAATGATTATTGAAATAAAAGCTGCATTTCTACATATCCTGAGTAAATGGTAATCATTTTGACAGACATTGTTGACTTGTTTGTAAAAGTTCAAGTTCTGCTAAAATTGTAAAAGAAGTAATAAAAATTGTTCACCATCCCAAACTTGCTCAGTTTATGAACAGTTTGACACGTATTTGACACGTATTATCAATCCTTTCACTATCATTACTCTCCCTTGATGTGACGAGGGAAGTCAATTAGTATCCAGCATTTATCAATAGCCATCCAAAACTTATATCAGGTATCTCAATGACTCATGTGTTGTTTTCTCTCATAATAATTGATTTGCAAAATCTAAGACCTACTTAAGTTATGACAAAGTGTTTTGTAATCTTTTAGGGTCATAGTGATGTAAAAAATATGCATCATAATTGCTTAACTACTGGTTCCTTTCAACTGACAAAACACAAAGAATAAAAATTCCAGCATCATTACAACATCAAGTTCATACATTCATGCTGAAGCATTAATACTTTGACAGGGTTGTAATGTAAAAAAGGGTTAAAATACAAACAAAAACAAATAAATAAAAAAAACAAAAACAAAAACAAAAAAAAACAGGAACAAAAAAGGAGTCAATTTACCTCTGAAGAAAGAGGAAAAAATCCCTCCAATGCATATCTAAAAATTTAAATTACAAAATTCTTTGCATATCATTTAGATATGATTTAGAACAAATGGTGTCTGTGTTTATATGTATATTGCATTAGCAAAATATACATGGCTAATATGAATTTTCAAAAAGTGATGTTATGTTAATAAATACATTTCATTTTTTTGTTATTCCTGTCTCCTCAGCCCTAATGTTACGATACAGTAGTACCATGAATACAATTGGTTGTAGTAAAGTATGTAATTTTGTTTACTCTGTCATCTGACTAAAAAATATCAATAATTAATCCATGGCTGTTTGAAAAATGCATTAATTACCTCAATCCAAGGTCCTCTTTTATGATAGGTTACACTTTGAAATTTAAAGAAGTTGCCTGCTTCAAAATATTTCTTGAAATCTGAATAAAATTCTAATAAAATGATAAAAAAAGATATAATTAGAAATTGCCACCAATATTTTGGATTTCTAACAATAATTATAAAGAAAAAAATACATGAGTCTACGAGTAATCAAAGGAACCTACATTCCAGCAGAAATCAAAAGCTAAGGACCAGAAAACGGACATGTGCAACAAAGAACATGAAATAAACCAAAATAATACATACAAAGTAATAAAAGTAAATGAGCAGCTTGGACTCCACTAAAAACTGGGAGCATGGACAAGGTGCACCGGTAGGGTAAGCATCCTCTGCTTTTATAGAAACACTTGCCAAGTTGCATAAAAATGCTACCACTGCCTAGTATTTGGAAACAACTATGTTAGAACACACATAACTAAAAGACACCAAAAGGAAAATTGACCAGTTGTCTCAACATAACATAAATGATATGCAAATAATCCAGTTTTCATAAATCAATTTTTATACAACAGTAAAGATTTGGAAATGACCTTAATTCTTATGCATAAAGTTAAAAAATAATCAATAGTCTACAATCACAGTTAAGGATATCCTCTCCCACATGTATTGTCAGCTATAAAGATATCCTCTCCCATATGTATTGCCAACTATAACGATATCCTCTTCCATATGTATTGTCAGCTATAAGGATATCCTCTTCCCTATGTATTGTCAGCTATAACGATATCCTCTTCCATATGTATTGTCTGCTATAAAGATATTCTCTCCCCTATGTATTGTCAGCTATAAGGATATCATCTCCCGTGTGTTTTGTCAGCTATAAAGATATCTTCTCCCCTATGTTTTGTTACCTATGAGAATAACCTCTCCCATGTGTATTGTCACCTTTGAGGATATTCTCTCCCATGTGTTTTGTCAGCTATAAGGATATCATCTCCAATATGTATTGTCAGTTATAAGGATATGCTCTCCCATATGTATTGTCACCAACATGGTTATCCTCTCCCCTATGTATTGTCAGTTATAAGGATATCATCTCCCATATGTATTGTCAGCTATAAGGATATGCTCTCCCATATGTATTGTCACCAACATGGTTATCCTCTCCCCTATGTATTGTCAGTTATAAGGATATCCTCTCCCGTATGTATTGTCAGCTATAAGGATATGCTCTCCCATATGTATTGTCACCAACATGGTTATCCTCTCCCCTATGTATTGTCAGTTATAAGGATATCCTCTCCCATATGTATTGTCAGCTATAAGGATATGCTCTCCCATATGTATTGTCACCAACATGGTTATCCTCTCCCCTATGTATTGTCAGTTATAAGGATATCCTCTCCCATATGTATTGTCAGCTATAAGGATATGCTCTCCCATATGTATTGTCACCAACATAGTTATCCTCTCCCCTATGTATTGTCAGTTATAAGGATATCCTCTCCCATATGTATTGTCAGCTATAAGGATATGCTCTCCCATATGTATTGTCACCAACATGGTTATCCTCTCCCCTATGTATTGTCAGTTATAAGGATATCCTCTCCCATATGTATTGTCAGCTATAAGGATATGCTCTCCCATATGTATTGTCACCAACATGGTTATCCTCTCCCCTATGTATTGTCAGTTATAAGGATATCCTCTCCCATATGTATTGTCAGCTATAAGGATATGCTCTCCCATATGTATTGTCACCAACATAGTTATCCTCTCCCCTATGTATTGTCAGTTATAAGGATATCCTCTCCCATATGTATTGTCAGCTATAAGGATATGCTCTCCCATATGTATTGTCACCAACATGGTTATCCTCTCCCCTATGTATTGTCAGTTATAAGGATATCCTCTCCCATATGTATTGTCAGCTATAAGGATATCCTCTCCCATATGTATTGTCACCAACATGGTTATCCTCTCCCCCACGTATTGTCAGTTATAAGGATATCCTCTGCCCTATGCACAGGCACCTATATGAATATCCCCTCAACTATGCACAGTTCTGAGAAAATTTTTAAAAATTTACCAAGTAAAAAAATACTGTGCATGCCCAAGTATGGCACCATTTGGAACATTATATGCTTAAAATAAAATGCTTTGCATGACACACAAAACATCTTTATACCACAGCAGAAACCAAACCCTGACTAGTTTGGGCAAATATGGACACGCCATTCAAACTCGATACAGCTCTGGATTTTGAATGAAAACAAATCTTTGAAACAGGAAGAGAATTTGACCAGGAGTACAGTGGTTCCTTTTTGTTCCTGAATAAGTACAACCCCCCCAATGACACCTTCCGTACAATTTCAAAGGGATCCATTCACTTCACTCAAGTTATTATTGGTACAACAGAAAATGCTGGTTATTGCCCCTTTTTGGTCCTTCATTCCTAAACAGTAGAGTTTGGGTCACAACCCCCAAAAATCTATCCCAACCTTCCTGTTTTTGGAATGACACTTTATGGCAGAATTTCAGAGATCCATTTACATTTACTCAAGTCATGAAAATTCTTTTTTTTCTGGCCCTTTTTTGGTCCCTAGTTCCTAAATAGTTCAAGCCACATCCTGCAAAATCAATCCATGACTTCTTTTTGTGGGTTTCATAAAAATCAATACACTTAAACTGAAATCATTGTCCAGACATGAAGTGTCTAAAGAAGGCAATGTAAATGACAAGAACGAGGACAACAATAGCATTATACCATTATACAACTGTGATTTTTTTGTGTTCATATAAAAATGCTTATCAAATCTTTATAGTATTTACATGTAGTTCCTTTATTGCATTTGAGTGATATTACATTATTCATTATCCAATCTAGGAAATTGATCTACCAAAATAAAAAAAAAAACATTACTCTTACAAATTAACTATTCTACAACCACAATCAGAAAATAAACAAATTACTCTAAGCAGAATTATGATACTACAAACTTACAACTCCCTGAGAAAAAAAGGAACCATAGGAATACATTGATTTGTACTGTTCAAATGTGAAGAACTTGACAGCTCTCTTTGGTGTCTCTGCAAGTAAAGGTGGTAAAATTCCCTTGTAAAAAGAAAGAGCCCTATAATAAAAAAAAGAAAATAATAACAGATAATAGTAGTTGGATAAATATGAATAAATATTAAATACAGCAATGCTTTTGGACACATAAAATAGAAATATACAAGGTAAACATTCAAATTCTTTCTAAAATAACATTTTGGGGGATGCAAGTAAAAAAAAACACTTAAAACATCAAAAGACATGATTTTAACTTTTAACTTCAAATCCCAATTAAACTGGTCAAGATATATGAATTTTCACAAAGTTTAAAAATAAAATTTTGGCACTAACTCAAAATTGACTAAGGCACCGGCAAGTTCTCCAAACTTCCTTCATACATGTATAGTGAAATACTAATGGAGCTAATACTCAGCTATGGATAAAAACAAAGTGTCCAAGGATCATACAAAAACAATACATATCAGTCTTAGTGCACTATATATTATCAACTTATGAGGTACATATCTTCACTTATGAGGTACATATCTTCACTTGAAGTTCATTTTCTACAGTAGATTCAGATAAAGTTTGCCTACACAGAAATATTAGAAGTAACAACAGATACTTACCCTTCATGCCTATACATCTTCTTAAAGCAATCTGCCAAGGACTTGTATCTATTCGGATCATCTGGGCCTCTCTGGATTTGAAATCGGGTCTTTATTAAGTCCAGTGGGTGCATGATAGACACTTCCACAAAACCTGAAGTAAAAAACAAGAGGCCATCGAAAGCCTGAATAGCTCACCTGGCAAACAATGCCTTAACAATGCCTTATAAACTAAGTAAGTAAAGGTATCATGCTTTGTTAACATGTTTGACCAAACAATTGCTGGAAAAGAGCACATACTGATGAATGGTGTAATGCTGAGAAAGAACATAAAATAGAGGTAAATCATGGCTGTACAATATCCTCCAGACTTGTAGGCCTTATCATAAGGAAAATTTCTTTCCATCTATCATAGTTTGCAAGATATTGGCTGAAAACTGTAAAAAATATCATTTACACATTCCAGGAAAATAATTTTAACAAGGAGTTGTCCAACAACTTTGATCTGATGCAGACTTTTATAGGCCTTATAATAAGGATCATTTCATCAATTGAAAGAATTTGGCTACACCTCTTGGAGATACATGAGAAAAACTTCTGACTGACCCCTTTGTTCTATTTTTGGTAAAAACGGCCATGTTTATTGATGGATTAAAAATCCCTAAATCTGTTCTACGCAAGAGTAATCAAGGAAACCAAGGTTATAGCGGTAATCAAAATAACGTAAAGACCAGACATGGAAAACAGACATACACAACAAAGAACATAAAGTAACTAAAATCATACATACAAAGAAACAAAAACAAATGAGCAACTCGGATGCCACTAAAAACTGGGAGCATGGACCAGGTGCACCAGTAGGGTAAGCGTCCTCTGCTTTTCTAGAAACATCCGCTGAGTTGCTCATAAAGTCAAGTCTGGGGTAGACAAACGAGGAAAGGAAAACTATAACCCGTTGAATAAATCAGTTATCATGGTGCAGATGGATACATCATAACGATCCACGAGTTGATGATGACGACCATAAAACTTCTGTAGTGATGACTTCAATCTTGTAGCAACAAAACCCTGTTCCAGAGGCCTAATTGTTAGAGTTCTAGCGCGATATAAAAAGTCAAGCTCTGGCAAAATACCCTAAGAACATTCTTAACAAGTTAGGTTCAAATTGGTAAAGCAGATTCACAGTAGAAAATTTTTGAAATCAAAGCAAGTATCAAAATTAGCGGGAAAATGGCTGTCAAGAACAAGTTTTCATCATGCCCAGTCAACTGATACCATTTTTCCTAGAGAAAGCAAAAATCTTTGAAACCTGAGCAACTGGTGAAAATGGTCACAAAATGGCAGCCTAAAAAAAATTGAATATAGCCAGTATACTGAACTGAGAATAACATGTTTATCTTACGAATTACTTCCATCTTCATTATTCTTCTAAAGTTGAGGAAAAAATAGTAAATCAAAGTACTCATGTACTGAATCAATTTATATCGATCAGTTGAATTTTTACGCCTCAAATAATTGTCAAATTGCGAAAATGCGGAATAAAAGGAAAGTATGAGGATCAAATTCAAATGTATCTCAACACAAGCTTATTGTAATAAATGGTTAATATTGAATTATCTCAACACAAGCTTATTGTAATAAATGGTTAATATTGAACTCTTTGTTTTATTTTTAAATTCATTCTGATTACAAAGGACATTTAAAAAACACATGCACACAAAAATTCATGATGCATTGTAACAGTGCACCAGTTTATGTAATATTCAGGTTTGATATCGGTTTACAACAAACATTTAGATGAATGTACAATGTAAAATTTTCCAACATAGTGCATAATTGAACTACAAACTACTAGCTAGCCATTCTCAGTTTTTAAATATTCAGATGATTTTGACATTAGATGATTTTGTTTATATGTATGTGTGATATTAGATTATTTTGTTTTATATGTGTGACATTAGATTATTTTGTTTCATGTGTAATATTAGATGATTTTGTATTATATGTGTGACATTAGATTATTTTGTTCTATATGTATGTGTGACATCAGATGATTTTTTTAATATATATTTGTGACATTAGATGATTTTGTTTTATAAGTGTGACATTACATGATTTTGTTTTATATGTATGTGTGACAATAGATGATTTGTTTTATGTGTATTTGTGACATTAGATTATTTTGTTTTATATGTGTGACATTAGATGATTTTGTTTTATATGTGTGACATTGGATGATTTTGTTTTATATGTGTGACATTACATGATTTTGTTTTACATGTGTGACATTAGATGGTTTTTGTTTTATATGTATTTGGGATATTAGATTATTTTATTTTATATGTGTGACATTAGATGATTTTGTTTTATGTGTGACATTAGATGATTTTGTTTTATATGTGTGACATTGGATGATTTTGTTTTATATGTATTTGGGATATTAGATGATTTTGTTTTATATGTGTGACATTAGATGATTTTGTTTTATATGTATTTGGGATATTAGATTATTTTGTTTTATATGTGTGACATTACATGATTTTGTTTTATATGTGTGACATTGGATGATTTTGTTTTATATGTGTGACATAAGATGATTTTGTTTTATATGTGTGACATTAGATGATTTTGTTTTATATGTGTGACATTAGATGATTTTGTTTTATATGTATGACATTAGATGATTTTGTTTTATATGTATATGTGACATTAGATTATTTTGTTTTATATGTGTGATATTAGATGATTTTGTTTTATATGTGTGACATTAGAAAATATTTTTTATATCAATGAATGGAATTTCATAATTATTTTTCAGAAATTAAAAGGTCAAAAATAAAAAAAAAATTATATAATTAATGATCACATTTTAAATATCTACAAAATGATTTATTTTCTTTAATTTTTACATTCTTCAATTCAGAACAATGAATCAGACTTCCTGTTGACACAGGTTAGTGGCAAAGTGCTTTAAAAGAAAACACAGACTGTGTATTTCATGTAATGAAAACACGGCTGGAGATAAATACCATTATATTATGAAATGCGAGTATTTGACAATGACAGGAAAAATTATATTGAAAGAAAATACCTTTGTTAATTGTATATAATAAAACATTTAGATCAGTTATGAACCAAACACAAAAATCCAAACTGCGAAACCTACGTACTTGTGTAAAGGCAAAAAAAATGTGACAGACCCCTACAGTCTATTTTTTGTAACAGCAGTCATGTTTGTCAACAGATCAAAAATCTAAAAACCAGTTCTACACTGATAGCTGAAGGAACATTCATACCAAAAAATTAGGTTTTTATTGGCCCAGTAGTGCAGCGAAGAAGATTTTTAAAAAAAACTAGGACGATGGACACCATATGATTGCAACAGTTCACATGGCCCTTCTGTCCAAGTGAGGTAAAATTTAGGATGTGTTTGAAAATATTTTTAATTTCAATTGAATTTAAATTTCCTTTTAAAGATAAGAGCAAAGTTAAATTTTAAAAATCTTAGTCATAATAAAAAATCTGTAAAAATGAGGTAAATAAGTACAGGTCCCTAATGTATCCCTCTAAAATAAATATTTGAATAATGCATTCAGTGGCACCGGAAAATAGATTTTTAATATCTAGACAGTGATTTCAGTAGTATTTTAAGTAGCAGGAAAAAAGAAAAAGTAGCAGGTAGACTGATGAAAATTATGAAAGAGTTCACCCATTTTTGAAAACAGAGTAGCGGTCTAATTTTGCTGGTTGACGGCTTCTATTGACATATCTGCAAGAAATCATTTTCTGATAATGATTCTGTAAGGAAAAGAGATCTAGTATTGAAAAACAATCAGAAGTCCTCCTAAATGCCTCCTACTTTTTGATATCAGAAAACAGTTTCTATTATCATTAAATGGAATTTCTGACATCAGAACATTTTAAAAAGACAAAACAATTTTATTTTCTGATACCAGAAAAAATTTTTTTTACATCAGACTATGTGTATTATGTTTACCACAAGTCAATATTTTGATATTAAGAAATGTATTTTTGATAATACAAAATGAGATTTTTAAAATAAAATACATTGAATTGTGAAACAGTACCCCATAAATGTCCCACAAGTCTAGAATTTTAGAAATTAGTTCAAATAAATTCTGCAGCTATTGTGCTGACACAGTAGCCTGAAATCTCATCAACATATGCTGTAAAAAGAATTAGATTCATTGTGGGCAGACCCAGCATACACAATCTGAAGTTGTTTTTTGCATTTATCATGATTCTTCACAAATTCTACCCCTCCCCAAAAAATATTGATTACTCATTCACTTGGTGATTACATCTATTTATGCTCCCCATAAACCTGAAATCCTGGATCTGCCTCTAATAAATAGCACTAAAACAAGGGTACCTCATCGTTATGGATGACTTATCACAATAATATTTTGACTTTTAAGTTGCTAATATTGTTAGAGACTTCTTGCACTCGTAATTTCAGTACTTTATATTCGCATCTGATTTGCATAATTATATATTTATACTCCATGTAATGCTGCAGATCTTTACTGTATTTCCAACAAAGCGTCATAGTTCTGATTGCCACTGGAAATGGGGAGAGGTGGATAGGGTCGAGTAATTTAGCCTCCTGTGGCAGAGCCCTATGGTTCCTACTCTGGGAGAATACCTCAGTAGGGTTTTTTAACATGTGAGGAACATGGCATCTTTCCCAACACGGTGCACCACTATGGTTTGCGGTCAGGTTTTCCGTACTACAGCCTGACAACCCTAGCATGTAACACACCAGGGGTAACCCATTCCACCACCTGAGGCAAACAACCCAGTTGCTCTGTGGGCAGAGCACCCTAGCCCCCAGCTAAGGTTTTGAGCACTATTTAGTCACCTTTTATGACAAGCTTAGTGCTGCTGCAGGCCTATTCTTTTGACACCCCGACCTGCACGGGTCTGTTAGCATTGAACATTACCCAGTTTCCGATTCAGGCACAGGGGCTCGTTACAATACTATATAGGTCATATGCATTAGCACGGCCCCGATATCTAGGCTAAAAACCACTAATTCCACTTCCCATAGGCTTCTATGCTAATTTCACAATATTCAATGGCTTCTCTGGATTTTACCTTAACTTTAACCTGCAGAGGACTATATATCAGCATGATTCTACATATGTCAGCTCACAATCCTCAGAATGGCATGTGGGGTTAGCAGACTTGCAGTGCAGTACTGGTCACCGGAAGTGAAGGGTCTATAAATAGCATGGGAAATCCCAGTGTTTTCACAAGATAGGGGTATATTTAAAAATCATTATAGAGATTAGGCTTCACATCACAAGAAGAAAAATGCACCTATAAAATGTACAGAAATGTTTTTCCTTTCAGAAACTGTTTACATTTTTTAAATAAGATGAGAACTTTTTTCACAGCACTATGAGGAACAGGGGTAATTTCTGCGTAGGACTATTTTTGCGTACGTTCCAAATGCTCATTGGTTGAATTGGTGGTCTGTAACCTATCTACGAATATTCATTGCCAGTTGTTTAATCTGGTTCCTAATTCTGGTTCCCTGGACAATATCATAAGCGACCAAAAGATTGCTTCAACTTACCTCTTTTAAATATCATACACATGTCTATGTGTGTTTTTTTGCTTGTATAAGAACATGAAGTTTACACTAAAAGATGAAATGATCGGTTAGCATTGAATTTATGTAATATTACCCAGTTTCCAATTCAAACACAAGGGTTCGTTACAATTGTCTATGTATAGGTCATAAACGAAATATATCAAATGTAAAACAAAGAATACTCGATCACGATATTCAAAATCAATATAGCTGCCCAAGAGAAAATAATAAACTCTGCTTTTATAAAAGTTTATACAAATCAAATTGCAGATCTGCTTACGTTAATATATCCAAATTTAAATCTGACAGATCCACAATTTGTAAATTTACGATTAGTGCTCACTCTCTTGCAATTGATAGGGGACGCTACCAAAATATCCCCAAAAGTGACCATATAGTGTCATAACCATTCATTGTAAATATGTTTGAATGAATAAATATTTGTATTTATTTGTATATATTATCAGGACCCTGATATCAATATATATACCATTGCCAGTTGTTTTAATCTGGTTCCGGGAAATTGAAAACATTTCGGTCATCATGGTTATGAAAGAGTATGCAATCATATCAAGGGAACCAAAATTTAAGCGGAAGTCACCTGATTTTAGAGCATATCACATTCAAGCCATTTCGGATGTTGAAAGAATCAGTGACAGATGTACAGTTAGAGTTGTCAAGATAATTTGATCAAAATTATTGAAAACTGGCGTAAATCATAAGATAAAAATAAGTTCACAGCTGCTATATTGATGGATCTGTCAAAAGCATTTAATTGTCTACCACATGATCTGCTCCTGTTGAAATTGAAAAGCTATGGTTTGTCTGAGAATGGCCTATCTTTACTTAATATTTATCTTAATAACAGGAAGCAGTGTGTTAAAATTGGTTCTATATGCAGTCCTTTTTTAGAACATTATAAAGGGGTTCCACAGGGGTCAATTTTGGGATCGGTCCTTTTTTAATATCTTTATTAACGATATATTTCACTTTATTTCGAAAAGTGACTTATATGAATATGACAATACTTTATCATTTAGCAGCAATGATCTATAAGATATTGTAAACACTCTGGAACAGGACAGTAGTATTTTAATTAAATGGTTCTCAGACAATCATATGAAAACCAATCCTGACAAGTTTCAGGCTATTGTGATCGGTAGTAAGATTCAAGAAGAGAACATTACTTTTAATTTATATGGAAATGATATCCTCTGTGAGGATGAGGTAAATCTACTTGGTATAAAATTTGATTTTAAATTGAACTTTACTAGTTGTATCTCATGTATGTAAAAAGGCATCACAACAATTAAATGTATTAAAAAGAATTGGTAATCATCTCAGTAAATTTGGTAAATTTACAATATATTATTCTTTTATGCTAGCAAATTTCAACATTGTCCATTAGTATGGCATTTTTGTAATGAAAGCTGTACAAAAAAGTTAGAAAAGATTCAAGAAAGAGCTTTATGCTTTATTTTTAATGATGATTAAAGTACATATAAAGAGTTGTTAATAAAGTCTAAGATGCCATCCTTAAGAGTTAGATGATTAAGATTTTCAGCTACACATGTATATAAAATAATAAACAAACTTACTCCTGTACACTTACATGACAACTGTTAAAGAAAGTTCTTACTCTTTTAGGTATATAAACTTGGTGAATGTACCAATAGCACACACAACCAGGTACAGCCTGCACTGTCAGTTATGGGACAGCTAAACTATGGAACCAACTTCCAAATGACTTAAGAGGGTACATGGGACTTGATCAATTTAAAAGTCTGATAAATTAGTGGGAGGGGGAGGGATGTTCTTGAGCCTTTTTGCCAATAGTTTGGGTTACCCAACTGACAGATACAACATCATCTCCTTAAAATCTTTCATTTATTATTTTAATTTTGCTTGCATGTTTATTTTAATGCTTTTAGCCGCTTAGTAGCATCTGCTTTCAAATCTAGTCTGCATTGCTTTTCTTTTAGTGCTTTCTTGTGTGCTTGATTACTTACATGTTATTTATAATTTGTATGTCATGTTGATTTAAGTTTATGTGTATGACTTGTGTTTATTTATAAGGATTTTAAATTTTTTACACAGCTTATGTTTCGATTAGCGACTTTGAAGACTTCAGTCCGATTTTGTTTGTTTGTTTGTTGGGGTTTAAAGTCCGAGCAGCAATATTTCAGCTATATTCAGACGATGAACATGAAATTGATGATAAAATGAACATGAAATGAAAAAGGGATGGGACATAAGGACAATGGGGTCGACAGTAGGGTTCTTAAACGTGCGAGGAACGTGGCATCTTTCCCAACACGGTGCACCACTATGGTCAGGTTTTCCGTATTATAGCCTGACAACCCCAGCATGTAACACTCCAGGAGTACCCCCATTCAATCACCTGGGGCACACATCCCAGTTACTCTGTGGGCAGAGCACCCTAACCCCCAGCTAGGGTTCTGAGCACTGTTTAGTCGCCTTTTACGACAAGCTTAGCGCTACTGCAGGCCTATTCTTTTAAAACCCGGACCTGCACGGGGCGTTTGTCTTGTGTACCTACCTGCACAACCACCTGCTGCAAATTGCATTAGCCCTAAAACAGTGGGGCTTATATGCTTAGTAGTAATTTCAACCGAGTTTGTTGGTGTCATCTTTCAACTTTTTAATTTAATTACGAGTCTAATTAAACGTGAGCGGTCTCACAGTGTGCTAATTATTGACCCTAACTCCGTGGCCGTGATTTTAATATAGACAAACGCCTATCACCAACGACTACCACCTGTGCTCATCTTAGTTATGTATTAGTGGCATAAATTGTTGATATTAAGTAGGTTAACAGGGTAATAGATTACTTTAGAAGTATTTATTTGCTCAAGAATACAAGCAAGGGGATTGGACTCAATATTAGAACAAAATTTATAATAATACGTAGGTCCTGTCCCATACATACAATGATTACAAGGAACGCAAAATGACGGCAATTAAATGTTACTTAATGACAATAATAAAAATAGGAAAAGGCTATGTAAATTAACATGAACGATATGAATCTAAAACAAAGAAGAGGAATAAAGGGGATGGGGTCTGGCAAAAAGAGTAGGGGGGGGTAAGGTGAGGTCATTTTAGTATTATTTAACCTTTTAGTTCGTTTGATAAAGTGAGGAACACAAGCAAAACTATCATATGTAAGACTTTCTCGCCACCCAACAGAACTTCTATTGTTACGTTAAAACTTTGTGGTGCAGGGGGAAGGCACCCCTTCTTTTACTGTAAAATTTGTTTCATGTGTAAATTTGACAAAAAATGGTAAATAATACCCTAGTACCCACTTTTTCTGGGGAACCCCTTCTGGCCCCTTTTCAAACAGTCTGAATCCGCCCCTGAGCCTGCACATTCAACCAGTTATGGTCGAATAGCAACGGTCTAAATATAACTCTTGACGCTATTTCACTGTTTTTGTTGCTTTTTCTACACTTCTTGACGCTTCTTATCGCTTCTTGTTGCTAATTAGTGAGTCCCAAAAGCACTGCCAGAAAGCGTTTTCCTAACTGCGATCTGTCGAGTATAGTAACCAGGAATGTGCAACGGGTACCTCGAAAAGCAGAAAGACAGTCATTAGCTGAAAGACACTCATTTTTTTTTAATTGTGGTATTTAGACCAAGAAAATAATTATAAGTGGCCAAAATGTTAACCTGAATTTTTTCAAAATGTATTTAACCTCAAAGAATCTTATTTTAATTGTGCTATAATAATCAATAAATTAAACCATGTCATAAATTAAAATATTGACACTTAGGTTAATTACCTTGATGGTTTGGGCACACGCCTTTTAATCCAATTATCTGTAGTGTTAAATTAAGGTAAATGGTTATGAAAATTAACTGACTGATACGAATAAATACATATTTAAAATTTCAAAATTACTTTTTAAAGCAAATTTGAATTGATATTTTAAATTATTATAAGGAAAAAATTTTGATTGAAAAAAAAAGATAGAAGTTAAGTCTATGAACATGATAAGAACCTTCACCTAAATTGAAATGAGAATAAAAATAGATTATAGATAACTGACCTTTGCAGTGTCTTTGTCGAGTCATACTGGTTTTGTGTGAAACAGCAATCCTGACACAGAAACTCCATACACATCTGACCATGCAGAAAGATGTGCTTCACTCATTGGAACATAAGCACTGTGTACCCAACGATCACAGTTACTAAATTGGATTGTGCCATCATCACATACCTCGTCACACCTTAAACATGGATAATTTACCATTTTCAGATAAAAATGGTATACGAAATTTATTTTCAATCTGTTTTTTTCTCTTTTCAAGCGTATTATAAAAACATTTTTTGGATTGCCAATGAAATTCGAATATTGAATTTTGAATAGAAGTTATAAAAACATAAAATTCAATCCATCCTGTCAAATATATTGTTTTCATTAGAATTGAAACAAAATTAAATAAGATATAATCTAATTACTTTAAAACATTTTAATTAGCATCCTTAAGAAAAAAATAATGATTTGATTAATTACATTGCTTTGAAGAACCAATTATTGCATAATTAAAATTTTATTTGATTAGCATTGCGAGGTAAAAGTGTGATTTCTCTTAACTCCGTTCATATATCAGGCTAGTTTTGGGAAAAGAAATTTATATGTGCTTACAAATTTTAACTATTTATTTTTTATGGCTGTACAATGAAGTATATTACCGAAATCAACAGTTGAAATTTTGGTTATAATAGGGAGTAACACTAACGGAGAGTTCCAACGACAAATTTTGTCGGAAAAGTAATTTCGGAATAACATTGAATATCTTCGTATAATTTCACTTCCGTTGCAATATCTATGGCTTCTTAACTGTATAGAAATGTGTTACTACTTAATTTTGTCGTTTTAAAACCATCAGTAAAGATCAGTATATTTTGTTTACAAATTGCCCCCTTTGTTTGTGTTGCAATTAATGCCTTCAGCTCAGACAGAGTTGTCTGTCTTAGTGGTCGTGAATGAATTACTTTAAACAATTAATGTAAAAGTCATAATGTTATAGTTATATTATTTACATTTATATGGACAATATATATTTTTGATTTTCAGTAAAATGTTTTAAGTGTCAAATCATGTAGTACTACTGATAATTTTGCATATCAAAATATTGCATAATACCATTTGATATTTTCACATTGAATTTAAAAGTATTGTTAATAAATACAGTTACACGACTACGATTACTACACCATGATGAACTGTTTAAATGAATAAATGAATTGGACTTATTTCCATGGTGTAGACTGAAGCATTCTGACTTTTTTGAATGTAGGTATGTTTGATTGAGTGATTTCCTACTCTTTATTGATTGAACTCATTTTCTGTATTTTAGGTCTTATGTGGAGGAAGATAAACTTTGGAATTAACTCGCCATACCGTGGACATGTTTGTGATAAAGTTTTATATCTGAATAAATACAGAAGTTAAATATATATTTATGAATGAATTTTAGCCCGGTCAATGACTATATTAGACATGACATGTATTAATTGACAGACCCTGTGATATGAATCTTGGTGTAATCATCAGACTTATTTTAAAGCAAACATAAACAATCTTTTTAAAAACTACAAGAGTTTATTTTAAAAGGAAAATAATCAAGTCGACTTGATGTTTTATTTTAAAAATCTGCAGTTGTTGAAGTACTTTTAGGAAAACCATTGACACCAATCGAGGTCGATCCATACAATTTCATGAGACAATAACACGTTCATGTTATGCAATGCCTTGGAAAGCGTAATTTACTCCTGAGTTCCGGGGCAAACGCTAATGCAGAAAGCACCTAATAAAACTTGCTGGACTTAGTGCAGGCGGTGTTGCCATAGATGTCACAGCGGTACGAGTTCGAGTCCCGCGGAGGGAACGACCAAAAATTTGCTTCGCAAATTTGACAGTTCTAACATCGTTGGGAATTTTTCAGACCCTTTTATATATATAAAGGTACAATCACCCACAGCGTACGCGATTGAGCTTCCGAATCTGTTAAGTTAAGTTTTGTGAGTTTCATGCTCATATAGTTTTATGAGTTTTATGCTGAGGAAGGATATCAGTTATCCGAAATATTCAACTTAAATTTTATCATCTTCTGGTGATGTTAAACATATTTAGACGTTTATTTAATTAATTGTTATGTTTTGCATCGTTTTTAACGATCCATCACCCCGTAAGAGTGATTGTTGACTATTATTTAGACGATATGGTCTAGAGCGCTGGACTTTGTGCAGGCGGTGTTGCCATAGATGTCACAGCGGCACGAGTTCGCGTTTCAGAACCCCTGCATCCAAATACATTCCATTCATTTAGTTAACGGATATAATTGTCCAATTTTTAATTCAATGCCAGACTGTAACAACTGGAAGAACAAAACCACTTTGCGAAGTATATACAAGAATCAAATATTTGAACGACCAGGCATGAAAAATAGGAATATTGACAGCTATCTTTTAGAAATATTTGTCATATGTATTGATTAAAATAAAATCCTTATTCATGTAAAGAAGCATGAAATGTATATTTATAACCAGTCTATGTCATAGGCTGTTAGAACGGCGAATTGTTTGTCTATACTACCCCGTCAGATAGCAATGATTAAAGTAGTTTAGTCAGTCAAGTAAAAAGGTCCGTTTCAGAAATGGTATAACTAAATACCCAAAAAATCTCCCACACCTTTTGTAATGGGTTCCTCTCCCCTATACTATAATACCCCTGATAATAACATTATTTTGGCTGAAGGGTAAGAAGGCTTGTGCATGTGTTTGTGAACAAATTTAGGCTTCTACACACATAAATTAATTTCACATGATTTGCCTTAAAAAAATTGACATGCACCCTAGAATATTATAATATGACGAGAATAGATATGGTGTCTATATGTCAAACTCAAAACTGAAAATGTCAGCCCAAGGCTACCCATAAGTTTTCAATGAACGACAAGGACACCGTTATACCACAGGGCAGACTGCTGCTGGCCCCAAAACATCATTATACACAGGTGCAGCAAAAAGTTGCCCTTTATACTCGAGTAACAAAAATAATAAACTAAATTAAGGTGGGTAGGGTCAAAATTGTGTAACACGTACCCTTATCCATACCAACTTTTCCCCACACCCAAATACTATTTCCCAATTTTTTCATTATAACTTGAAATTTTCAGCTGAAAGTTGGTACACATGTACAAAGAGTAATCAAGAGAATCAAGATTCTACAGGAAATCAAAAGATTGTAATCCAGGGACAAAGACCAGACATGGAAAACAGACACAACAAAGAACATAAAGTAACTGAAATAATACAAACAATGAACAAAAGTAAATGAGCAACTTGGACTCCACTAAAAACTGGGAGCATGGACCATGTGCACCGGTAGGGTAAACGTCCTCAGCTTTTCTACAAACACCCGCCAAGTTGCTCATAAAAAGTCAAGACCAAGTCTGAAGTAGATGGAAGAGGAAAGGAAAACTATGACATGTTGAACAAATTTTCATGGTGCAGATGGATGCACCATATCGATCCACGAGTTCATGATGACCATCATAAAACTTCTGAAATGATGACTTCAATCTTGTAGCAACATAAACCCTGTTTCAGAAGCCTTATTGTTAGAAGTCAAGAGCGATAAAAAAAATGTCACAATGACCAGGCAAGAATTAATTATTTAAAAAATGTTTTTCTAAAAACTTGATTTAATTCGAATTTCTGCCTTTAAATGGTCTAAAATGTGTAACCCGAAATTCCAGTACCCTAAATCAAAGTCAGATAGTTTTGTTATATATACAACTTTAATGCATATTTGAAATTAATTAAAACATCATAATATTGTCAAAATAATTATTAACCATGAATTGAAATCACACAAGACTCTGTTTAGGAGACTATCTGTTACATGGAATGACATTGGTATGGAATTCAAACTCTATCACTTCTTTTTAAAATTAATATTAAATCTTTCTTAACTTTATCTGAAGTCTTTAAGTGAAGTTTTAACTTCACAGAAAAACATAAAATTCGGATAGGAAAGTAATAAAATAGTCAATTATTAGTTTGTTACGGTAACTTCCATTACACATTTTAGACCGTTTGAAATCAGAAAACCAATCAAACAAGAAATATTAAATAAATATACATCATTTTCTTGACTACAAATGAATTGAAACAGACTTTTGCACATCTCATGCAATTTTCAGTTCTTAACATACTGTAATACTGAATATTTTAGCAGAACATTATTAACAGTACAGGAAAAAGTTGGTACAGGTACAGCTTACACATTTTATACCCTACTCTAAAGGTGAAAACAAAACAAGACAAACAGAGGCCAGAAATTCCTGACTTGGGACAGGTGCAAAAAATGTCCCCATCGTATGGAAAATAAATCCCAATTCTTCCCATGCAAGGTTGAGAATCACAGTACATCATAAGTCATACAAAAATTGCTGTAAAAATAGCGTTTTAATTTCTATTTAAAGACCTTATGAGTGAATCAATGTTAATACCAAAAATGCTATTCTGTATACATGTATATCCTCCACTGTTACTGCTCCCTCTTTTATGACTGAGGTCCTTACAAATGTGAAAAAGGACTGAAGAACTAAGTACACATTATCCATACAGGCCCTTGAGGGCATGATTCATTACATATATAAAATCATAACATCACATTACATTGAACTTCACATTTTAAGTGCATAACAAAGATCTACCATGACTGATTTACCACATATTACAATATAGTATGAAATTGTGGGATGTCAGGTACAACAGAGATGAGGCAGGGGAAAAATAAATGAATATCTAAATATTCTGTTGTGAAATAAAAACTAAGTTGATTCTGTCTTTACATGTATTGGTCAGAGAGTAGATCTCACCATTTTTAAGACAGAAGCAATTCTCTCCAATCAACTTACCAAAATTTAATTCCTCAGCATAAATCCTATGATAGCTCATTCTTGAAAGAAAAATATCAGCAATCTCCATGTATAACAATCCAATTTTTTAACAAATCATAGCTCATCAAATAACACTGTCACACCATTACCTTTATATATTACTTTATAGTTGTTTCTATCATTGTATTGTTTATTTCTATGCCATAACAATTCACTGTAAATGTTTTTGGGCAGATAAATATTGTCTGTTGTCTTGTATTTGATGTTTTGTCTTTAATTTTGGCCATGAACTTGTTTTACAGGAGATAACGAAATATTGGTTGGCGAGAACGACTTGCTGGTGAGATCTACTTCTTGACCAGTAGCTGTTGTAAAATGAGCTTGAAGTTGCAAATTATCACTCGGTTTTTCCACTAAGCATCATTACAAAAAGCTGATTAAAATAAATGCTAAAAAAATTTTTGCCCCTCCCCAATACCTAAGTATAAAAATGGTCAGTGCCTACTCATAGTCTATAATTTATAGGCCAGATTTTATCCCATCAAATTCCATCAATAAATCTTTCCTTAAATAAAGACAATTCCAAACTATACAGTTTGAGTATACTTAAGACAGCATACTGAATGAACATTCTTCACTTCAGCTTACGATTATTAATGCTCCATCATTCCTATTATGTTACGACATGTGCAAATGTGTCATGCGGTTACTTTTTGTAAATTATCTCAATTGATATTTTGATAAAAATCACAAAGCATTCACTTTTATTTTCTTGTTTTATAATTGAAAGAGTAATTTTTCAATTTCAATGGAACATTTTTTCAGCTTGAGACAAGTTCATACTGAACTGCTACAATATTTGTCAAGTTTCAATCTTGATTTGTCAGTAAAAAAATTAGAATATGTTATTGACACTCATGATCAACTTATTTTAAGAGACTGGATATTTGATCAAGAAATCATTATGGATTAAGTAGGGTCAGGAATAAAAAACACAACTACATGTAAATTTCAAGAGTTGTTTCTGCTTGAAACACAGTAAGCACTGCTAAAAAAGCAATAGATCATACCAAATGTAAGAATCTCTGTTTTGCTCATTCATATATTTGGAAATCTGTAGAGGTATTGAATGTATATATAATACACTCAATCAGTCAGCTGATTTCAATTTTTATAAAATATTTAGTTACCTACACAAAGTAAAGAGAATTTTTTTCAATAAAAGAAAATAAATAAATAAATAATGCTTGCTTATTGTGTGTGTATGTACATGTATGTAACATCATATACATGTAACACATATAAAAAAAAGAGAATGCAAGTGAATGATGTGTGTAAAACAATTTTAAAGAATGACAATATCATCAAAATTACTAACGTCAGAAATGATTGGTCAATACAGTTCTAGTACTAGTGGACTGGATTTGGAGTGGTAATGTCAAGTGCTAAATGGGCAGTACTTAGTTTTTACGTAGTGAAGCAATTAGGGCTCAATATCTCAATTTGTAAAAAAACAGGGTTCAAAGAATAAACAATAATTTGAAAATAAAATCCTTTGCAAATACATGTAAATCTATTAAGGACAGTTGATGAACCCATAGGATTTTGTTTGAAAGAATAATATGAAACTTTGTAAGCAATACTATTCTTGTTGAAGAACCCGCAATTGCCATTATATTTTGAATCAAAAGTTTTGTAACAGTGATAAAAACTTAGTTAATGCTTTTAAAAGTTTGTGATATAGATAACCCTGGAAAGAACAACAATATAAAAAATTAGACCAAGGATATGATGTTTGGAAGTAGAACAATATTAAACACTAGACCAAGGAGATGTCCTTTGGAAGAAGAATGATATAAAACACTACACCAAGGAGACGCCATTTGGAAGAAGAACGATATAAAACACTAGACCAAGGAGATGATGTTTAGAAACGGAACAATTTTAAAGCGCTAGACTAAGGAAACGATGTTTGGAAGAAGAACAATATAAAAACTGGACCAAGGAGACAAGAATTGGAAGAAGAACAGTATAAAACACTAGACCAAGGAGACGATCTTTGGAAGAAGAACAATATAAAACACTAAACCAAGGAGACAATGTTTGGAAGCGGAACGATATAAAACACTAGACCATGAGATGATGTTTGGAAGAAGAAGAATATAAAAGACTAGACCAAGAAAATAGACAAAACACCATATATAACAAAAATAATTTAAAGAGTTATTAGAAACCTGAACTAAACTAAAAACTTTCAGAATGGACCATGTGCATTGGAACAGTATAGCTTTTCTACCTTTCTAGAAACCTACTGTGTTTCTAATAATTATGACATCAAATCTGGTAATAAAAAAAGAGGGGAAACAAAACATTGTGACCTATAATTATCAAGTTCAAGCCAATGATACAAGGGTGGAATCAGACACTTTGAAAAGGAAAGGTGCCAGCTGGGATTCCATAGAAAAAAGGGCGGTGTTAGGACATTATTTGCCATTTTTGGTCAGTTTTAGACATAAAAAGTGGGAAATGGTGCCAACCCGGGTACCCCTCTCTGGATTTGCCACTGTGATAATACATTATATGCCATACGTTATATGGCAGTAAACCAATATCCAAACAAATATACATTATTAGGTCATATTTACCCCTACTGCACAGACGGTCATGCTTAATTATATACATTCTTGTACATGTAAATTAATGGAACTTTGCAATTTTTTTCCAGATGCTGTATAATATTTGCCAACGATTTGCTCAGAACATAATTGGTGTGGCAAGACATACTTTGATATCAGGTTAGTACTCCTGAGTCATCACTTTGTGTCCTTTGTTGTCATTGTAATTTCCTCAGAAACTACTTAGTGAACTTCTATGAAATTTGGTTACCAGCTTACTTTGGGTATCTGCTGAAAAATGTTTCATTTATGCCAATTTCTACATGTGTCTCTAAATCCATAAGATATGTTGAAAAATGAATCGGTCTCCCCTTGGACTTGTTGAAAACTCTATAAAAGTCTTGTATAAGAATTTATATGTCAACACTTTGTTAAACTTACAGCCTTCAAAAGTCCAAAAATGATGCTTTGTGTAATATTTAGCTAAAATCTTTAAATCATTATTGAATGTAGATAGAAATAATACATCAGTTTTTGAAATGATCCTTATAATAAGATCTACAAAAGCATCCATTTGTTCAAAATGTACACCAAAAGGCCAAAATGGCGCTTTTTAATTTTTTAGCTTATATCTTGAAAAAATAAAATGCCTTGCAGGGCACAGCTTGATGTGACCACTGTGGTTGAACTATGAACAGTATCAAGCTTGAATTTTGTGTCCATATTTGCCTCATCTGTTCAGGGTTTGACCTCTGCAGGTTTATCCTGGTGCATTCCATGAAGCAAGTTATAAGATAATAATTTGAAAACCATGATGGTTAGAAAAATTCCTTTAATCCATAAAATGTTTTTTATGATAAGGCTCAAAAAGTTTCCAAAGGATGGAGGATAACAAAACTTTCAGTTAATGACTAAACCGTTATAAAAGGCCTATAAATGTCTATTGGGTTTAAGTGTAGGTATCAGTCTTGTATTGCATATACCGTTTTAGAATAAGGGGCAGAAACGAGTAAATATAGGTGTTTTATTAAAACCAATGTAGAATGTTCTTCTGATTTTGATCATTTCTTTTTTATTGTATTTCTTTAATTCTGGTAAACAAATGTATCAAGCAGATTTGATGGGTTTTGGACCATTTTCGAATTGTATGGGGTCTTAGGGGCCACATCCTAAAAAATCCGCTGAACTCCTCCTATAGTATTTAGGGTAAGAAGTTAATACTTAGCAGAATGATTATATATGGATTGAAGATGTGCATATTATCAGAATTTTGATTTATATCAATATTTGACATCTTCATGTATAGTTGAACTCATTTTGTCACCATTTTAAGGGAATAGGGTACATGTCTATTCTGGTTATCTCCTTCTACAGATAGGTAGTAAATAATTTACAGAATAATTTTAAAGCATTTAAGGTCTGGAGATTATCAGTGTTTATGATTTTAATCAATATTTTAGGTTTTAAGGAGGTAGACCTAGGGTAAGGGACACAACTCTTACAAATCATTGGAACGTTTGTATTCACCATTTTACATCAAATCTCATGTAAGCATCAAAGTAACTTGGACTGATTTCATTCAGTTTTAAAGGAAAGCTTGAAAGGCTTTGGTAAAATTGAATATGATACAAACATATCACTGACTTCAAGAGTTATGTCCCTCACCCTAGGTCTACCTCCTTAAGGGCTGGTTGGACTTAGTCATTTTACCATTGATGTGGTGTGTTTTGTTGCAATGCTAATGACTTTATTGTTTTGTCACCATTCTAAAGAATTAAAGCTTGTAAGTAGAAATGGACTTCTATATATGTCAGAAAATACATCCAGGGGCATCAAATATGTCTCTCTGACACAACAATCTTCTCATAAATGTATTTTGACAACCAAACATTATGGGGTAGCTGTGAGCGCAAGGAGTGATGGAAATTTTATCCTACAACTATTTTATTGATTAAAAGTGAAAACTTAACCATTTCTAATTTTCTAACTTTGTGCAGTAGGCTGTATCAGTAGACAGATTTTAAATTATTAAGAGGCTCCCTAGTGTTAAGGCTAAAAAACAGGTCAGAACTTGACTTTTTAAGAATATGAGACCAAAATAAATGGGATTTTGAAACAATTTGGTATTTATAGAATAGGTTAGGCATTAGTCTTGTTACTTCAGATCCCATTTTATGTTAAGATAGGTATTACTAAATTATTTTTAATAAAAATTTGTCTCTTTTTGCAAAAATTGAGATATATGACTTGATACTGTTATATGACACCTATATGAAAATTGGAATAGAAATTCACAGGATAACAGGAGGGCAGAGGTAAAAAAATCTACAAACATTAATGAGTCTGATTGGAATTTTAATGCTTTGTGCTATACTCTTTTTGTTTGAATTACTAGTAATTTTACTTTTGTGGTCTGATGTTAATGTTTTGTTATTGCAGAGTTCCAGTTTTTCCAGAAACCTGTAAATAATGTTCTGCAGAAGTATAATCCATTCACATGTTCTGTTCTAGCCAGATCCATGGCTTCACTAAATTATATACACAAGAAAGGACCTTTGATTAGAAAGAGAAAAAATCCTTCTTCTGCACTTGATGGAAACCCATACAGGAAAGGAATTGTATTAAAAACAATCATAAAAAAACCCAAAAAACCAAATTCAGCCAATAGGAAATGTGCCAGGGTAAGGCTCAGTAATGGAAAGGAAGTGACAGTATTTATCCCGGGTGAAGGACATAACTTACAGGAACATAGTATTGTACTTGTCAGAGGTGGACGTCTTCAAGATGTTCCTGGTGTTAAACTTAAATGTGTTCGGGGAAAATATGACTTGGCTCATGTGAAAAAGGTACAAAAATGAAGTGTTGACATTACTGTCATGCAGTTTACAAATTAAAACTCAAAATATTAATTATGCTTATTTATCATTATAGCTCTACTGTGGAGGAGAGGTAATTATACCCCACGCAGCGAAGTTGTATAGGGTATAATGTTTTTGACCCGTCCATCAGTCCATCATCAGTTTTCCGAACTTTTTTTCTAAATGCTTGCAGATATTGACATGATTTTTGGTATATAAGTTCACCATGATAAGTGACAGATCAAGTTTAACTTTTATTCCACTCTGATGATTTTTACAGAAATTACGGGCCTTGAATTTAGAAAAAATCACAAAAATAACAGTTTTCCTGACTTTTTTTCTAAAAACTTGCAGATAATGACATGATTTTGGGTATGCAAGTTCACCATGATATGTTACAAGTCAAGCTTACGTTTCGTTCTGCTCTGATGATTTTTACCGAAATTACGGGACTTGAACTTAGCAAAATTCACAGAAAAAAAAGTTTTCCAGACTTTTTTTCTGATCGTTTGCAGATATTGACATGATTTTTGGTATATCAATTCACCATGATAAATTATAGGTCAAGTTAACGTTTTGTTCCGCTCTGATGATTTTTACCGAAAATATGGGCCTTGAACTTATTAAAATTCACAGAAATAACAGTTTTCCTGACTTTTTTTTCTGAACGTTTGAAGATATTGACATGATTTTTAGTACAGAAATTCAAGATAATAAGTTACAGGACAAGTTTGTAGTTGGTTCCGATCCGATGATTTTTACCAAAATTTCTGGCCTTGAACTTAGCTAAATTCACAGAAATAACCGTTTTTCTGACTTTTTTTCTAAACGCTTGCAGATTATGACATGATTTTTGGTATATAAGTTCAAAATGATAAGTTACAGGTCAAGTGTATGTTTTGTTCTGCTACAATGATATTTAGTTTGGATTAACTAAAACTGAATTTAGTTTGAAGATAAAGGTCTAAAGCATAAAAAAACACTCTGATTCATTTTTTTATCGGGGTCCTTCTAAATGTATTTCTCTTACGAACAAATTGACTTGAGTATCCAACATGGAGACGTATAGGGTATGTGAGCACGCTCACTAAGGTTCTTTAATTTCTTTTCTAAGCACTTTCAAAACCAATATTTTTACGCCCTCACGTTCAGTTGGGGGCATTTTGTTTTATCCCTGTCTGTCCGTCCATCCCATTCAGGGTATATAGTAATTCTGCTTAACTCCTCCTACAGTATTTAGGGTATGAAGTTGATACAGAATGATTATATATGGATTGAAGATATGCATATTATCAGGGTTTTGATTTCTATCAATATTTGACATTTTTATGGATTCAACTTCTTTCTCTGATCATAACATTGTTGCCATTCTAAAGAATTAAAGCTTGCGAGTATAAATTGACTTTTATATTATGTCAGAAAATACACGCAGGGCATCATATGTATCTCTTTGACGCAACAATCTTCTCATAAATGAATTTTGACAACCAAACATTATTGGGTAGCTGTGTTAAAATGGAGTGTGGGGGCATCCCTTTGTCTAGTTGTAGTGATTTTCTCAAAGAGTAATCAAGAGAACCAAGGTTATAGCGGTAATCAAAAGAATGTAATCCAGGGACAAAGACCAGACATGGAAAACAGACATACACAACAAAGAACATAAAGTAACTAAAATCATACATACAAAGTAACAAAAGTAAATGAGCAACTCGGACTCCAATAAAAACTGGGAGCATGGACCAGGTGCACCGGTAGGGTAAGCGTCCTCTGCTTTTCTAGAAACACCCACCGAGTTGCTCATAGAAAGTCAAGTCCGGGGTAGACAAACGAGGGAAGGAAAACTATGACCCGTTGAATAAATCAGTTCTCATGGTACTGATGGATACACCATAACGATCCACGAGTTCATGATAACGACCACAAAACTTCTGTAGTGATGACTTCAATCTTGTAGCAACATAACCTTGTTCCAGAAGCCTATTTACTAGAGTTCTAGCGTGATACAAAAAGTCTGCGTAGTTTCGGCAAGCTCTGGCATAACATATGAGTTGTGATATGAACACTCCATATGCAGGAGTCGAAGGGATGTTGCCACAGATGAAAGGAAAGTTGACAATGCTGAATGAATAGTCATCACGTTTGTCATAAAGTTTGGTCAATAGTTTTCCTTTACCATCGATTTCTAAGTGTAGGTCAAGATATGAGGCTGACTTCACATTGTCTGTAGTATCCTTTATCTCAAGTTCTTTTGGGTAGATGCGATGTATCAAATCCCCGAAATTAGGATTGTTTAAAGATAATACGTCATCTATATAGCGGAAACTGAGATTGAAGGATCTAGCCAAATGATATTCTTTCTTTCTGATCAGATCAGCTATATAGTCAGCCTCATAAGAGTGAAGGAATAGGTCAGCAAGTAAAAGAGCACAATTTGTTCCCATTGGAATGCCGACCGTTTGTTGAAAAACATGACAAATATGTTGTCGATTAAAAATTCCAGCATTTTGTAAACATCTTCCTCTGTATATTTGGAAGATGATTTGGAATTATTTCTTACAAAGTATGAGGAATCTCTACCAAGAACTATATATTTATAACTAGGTGTACCATCTTGTTTGGAAAAACAACGATGTATAATGTTTTTAAGTCGCGATTTTAACTGAGTATGGGGAATAGAAGTATACAGTGTTGAAAAATCATAGGTTTTAATGCTATTATATTCAGATAATAGTCTTGAACTGATTGTCTCCAAAACATCTTTCGAATTTTTCAGGATCCACATTGAATTAATACCACTACGGAAGTAACAAGTATTGTGGTAGGACTGTAGACCCTCTTTGACCGCTGTGAGTATAGAAGTTAAAAGTTTTGAAAGAGGTTTGGTAGTAAATTTTGCAGATCCAGCTATGAAACGTTGTTTGTATGGATTCTTGTGAAGTTTAGGAATCCAGTACATAGACGGTAAATCACAATCGTCGTCCTTGGTAGAGACCAATAGAGGATAGTACAGATTTATGGTTTTCCACAATCTCTTTTTTGGAGAGAGTGTTAGCAGTGTAAGTCTTATCACTGCTGTTATTTTCTACGTCTACCTCTGATAATAAACACTGGATATAAAACGTTTTACAGACAAAAACAATGTTGTTTTGGGCTTTGTCTGCTGGTACGACAACATATTTGTCATATATAGCAGACAATGTTTTTGCTACATCGGGGTCTTTGAAAACTGATGTAGCCTTGGCACTCATTGACCTACTTAAAATTTCCATTCGTTTCAAAATTAAAGACCTCACGGCCTTTAACCACTCTGACAGAGAATCAATGTCTTCTTGTTCTCGTTTTTTTTCCATTTTCTTGCATAGTCCTCGACGGCATCCATAAGAACTTTAAAGTTGTAATTCCAATTTATGGAGCGTGGTTCACGGTACTTGGGACCTTTAGAAAGGATATTACGCAGAGATTCGTTTTTGATAATGGTTAAATCTCCCGTAACGACGTGACCAGAAGGACCATATTTGAATGGAGAGGTTTTGCAAGAACAGTCAGGTGGTTTAGCCTTGAAGTCCTCAATCTCGAGGTTCTGCAATAGCCTTTTATAATTGAAAATTTTGGATGCGATGGGTGAAGTATAGGAATATGAAATAATTGGTATGGATTTGTCTTTGAAATATGGGGGAATTTTGTTGGTAACGTTTTTGTGATGGAGTATGTTAGCCAAATTAATTGCATCTATACCTTTGTTGACAAACGGTAGTGGAAGAAATGATCGTTTTTCTTCATCTTGACTTTTCACAAAACTGGTTTAAAGAGTCTGTGGAAACCAATAAACATTAGAACTTGATATTTGGCCTGCAACATTAGAGAAGGGTCCCTTTCTGCACTTATTGGGTTCTGGCCTGTCACTTGTCCACTTTCTGTATAATGACTAAATACATGTAATAAATATTAACATTTTTTCGTTACACTTGTCTCAGAAACTCCAATATGCCACCACTTATATTTGAAATGAAACTTAACTGAGGGGTCAAAAACTTGATGATTTTAGGTCTGTAGTTTAAGAGTTAGTATTTTTCAACAGTAAATGAATCATCTTTTTTTTTTTTTTAAAGTTGGGGCATATTTTTTTTTACCCCAGTCCTTCCCTCAAGCTTTTTTTACAATTTCTCAAAAACACTTGCACCAACTAAATTGAAACTTAGAGAAAGTATGAAATCAACAGTTAGAAGCTCTCTTTAATCTTTTGAAAAAAATTTGCACAGTAACTCAAAACGTTTTCATCAATTATGAAACTTGGAGGAAGTGAATACGATACATCCATAGCAGTATACTTCCTTTGATATTTTGAATAATTTCAATTTTTCATTTTGATGTAATGCCTAATGGAAAGTATATAGTCAATTGTGGGGGCTGTTTTCCAGGTTCTGCTCAATAACTTAAAAACGTTTGCACCAGTTCAATTGAAATTTAAAAGAGCAATATATTTTCATTCATAAAAAGGAGGGTTGGGGAATTTTTCCAGTTTTTGCTCAATATCTCAAAATACTTGCATCAGTTGACAATGAAACTTTTGGGAAGTGAATTTATCCATATCGATAAGCTATTATTTTTTTTTTCATATAACATGTTGGAGCCAATAAAATTACTTGTATTTGTAACGGAAATTATTTATAAAATGGGTGTTTTTCGGTTTCTTTACAGTTACTCAAAAAATCTTGCACTAATAATAAATCTGAAGAGGAAGTGTATATATCATAAATTTGCAAATTCCCTTTAATTTGAAAACAATTTTTTATTTTTTTTATTTTATTTTATTTTTTTTTTTTGGGGGGGGGGGGGTGTTCCAAATATTTATCCATAAAAAGGGCGGTGTTTTCCAGCTTTCGCTCAAAAACCCCAAAACGCTTGCATTAGTGGAAATTAAACTTTAGGAAAGTGAATATTTCCATTGTGATAAGCTTTCTTTAATTTTTAGGATAATTTCGTTATTTTGTTTTCGAGTTACAGAAATTTATTCACTTTGTCTAGTTATCTAGTTGACCCTGTTTGGCCGTGACTATTGCCGGATCCGGCAAAATAGCTCATATAATGTTATTTGGCTATTTTGCCGTCAATATTTAACAAAAATACAAAACTTCATACATTTAAAACTTTAAATACATAAAAGTTGTTATAAAACCGGAGATGTGATGTAGAATGAATTTTTATAATAATTCATCAAATTTTGAATGAAAAGTATTTATGTGAAAAAAATTACACATAAATTAAAGTATAATAGTAATTTTAATCATTGATGTGAAAAAAAAATGGTTAAATACGTTGAAATTTTACATAAAAATTTCTAAAATTTTACACATTAATTAAAGTAAAATAAAAATTCTAATATTTAAAAATTGACACAGATTTCTTTACGTAAAAATATAAATTTTAAATAAGTTGAAGTTTGGAATGAATGATTAATTGGTGCGGTTTAACGCCCGCGCAGCAATATTCAGCTATATCTAGGCGATGAACATAAAATGGAAGAAAAAATGAACATAAAATGATGATGAAATGAAAAAGGGATGGACACAAGGATAATGTGGTCGACAAATTTTTATTGCCACTAGATATAAGGAGAAGTGGGTAGGGTCGGATAATTTAGCTTCCTATTGTCAGTTTACCGTATTATGGCCTGACGACCCCTATTCCACGACGGGGCCGTCAAAGAAAGGAATAAAATGGATAAAATTTTACATAAAAATTAAAATACAATAAGAATTCCAAATGTTTAAATTTGATAGAGCTGCAGTTAAAAATGTTATAAGTTAACATTGTACATAGCTTAAAATAATACTTTATTTGCAGTTGATACAGAACCATTATATTCCGCTTTGGGCTGTAGTTTAATACATGTAGGTGTACAAGAAAAATGTTGCCATTCCAAGCATAAACTGCACTTCACGTTCTTTTCTATATTATCTGCATATTTTCGTCACACGTTTAATTCAAATATTTATATTATTTATTTAGGGTGATCCGATTAGTGCTTAAAAATGTTATACTTCTTCTAAAATCATATAAATAAATAGAAATGTACTCAATATATCTAAAGAGTATACAATATTTTAACAGCATTTCGTCATTAATCAATATTTTGATGAGGTCTGACAAAATAGCCACTGCCTATCTATTTTGGCTTTCAAAATATTTGCTTAATACTGCAAATATATATTCACTTTTTATATAGTGGGTGGTAGATAGGAATCATGTTGTCCTTCAGTTCATCCGTACATAACTCCCAATGGATTGACATGTGGATTTATATGGAGGAGACATATGTTTAAACGATTTTGGATGCTGTCAACAACATGTTTCGTGGGATGTTCACTGTATGGATATGCCTAGTACGACAATGCCTGTAAATTCATGTATGTTTGTTTGTTTGGGTTTTTGGGGGTTAAAGTTATTAACTGCATCATATATTATTCAAACCATATATACATTGAAGATGTAACACCTCCTGTTATGCAGAAATTTGATCAAATGTTGCATTTGTCAGTTTTTGTCAAGGAAGTATATTTATAGACTGAACTTGACTTAGAGATCGTCGGCAACCAAATTACATAACCAGGATAGACATTTCAACATATAACTACAAAGATAACACTCCGCGGGTTATTCTCTTAGCAAGTTTGCATTACGATATCGCTCCGCCGTCGATCATACTCCATGTCAAATATGTGATGTATACTTTTCGTACGACATGGGCGTGTAACGATATTAAAGCTATTTAATATGTGTAGAACTGCAGGATTTCAATGATTATATGATATTAAATATTTAAATTTTGACGCAGAGAGCTGGACTATTTTGTCAAATTGACCCGAACATTCGCAGGGAGAAAGGCTCAATCGAGATTTGCCATTTTATTTCTCTCGTCTGATCCTTTTAATGAAGATGTCGAGAGCTTCTGATGACAGATTTTCGGAGCTGCAATGCAACCTTTTTAGTGTAGTAAGTATGTATTACAGTGGCGGATCCAGGGAGGGTGCATGGGATTGGCACACCTCCTTTTTATTTTAAAATTTCATGTGTGATTATTTTGATCCAAAGAATTTAACTTCTGTACATAAAATGCAAGCACTGTGTACATATATGTTGATTACTACATGTACATGTACATAAATAATATGAAATGGTAAACACATGTACATACATGTAGCAAACAAAGAAGTATTCAAATTAGAAAACCAACAGAATTGTTAAATTATTATGATTTCAAAGCAGAGACATAAACAATGTCTCTGTTTCAACGGTAAGGATGTCATGTGGCATATTCATCACATTCAGTAGGTAATCTTGAACTATCAAAAAGGAGGGGTATCCAGTGAAATAAAGTAATGTCCTTGGGACGCGAGTGGACATATGAGCCAAGACATTACACATACACTTGTACATGTACATGTTCCAAAAATCCAAACTTCTACGCCGACCATAGACCTTTATCGCATACTCTATATCACACCCATAGATCTATTTCCCATACCCTATATCACACCCATAGACCTGTATCACATACCGTATATCACACTCCTTGACATATCTCATACTGTATATCACACCCATAGACCTATATTGCATTCTATATCACACCCCTTGACCTATATTGCATTCAATATCACACCCTAGACCTTTATTGTCTTCTGTATATCACACCCTAGACCTTTATTGTCTTCTGTATATCACACCCCGAGACTTATATCGCACACCCCTAGACCTATATCGCATACCGTATATCAAACCCATAAACCCATTTCAAGTACCCTATATATCACACCCACAGACATATATTTCATACCCCTTATATCACACCTAGACCTATATCGCATACCGTATAGGACCTATATCGCATTCTCAAAATCACACCCATAGACTTATATGGGATACCCTATATCACATCCCTAGACATATATTGCATATCATATATCACACCTTGCACAGAACACAATTGAAGTACATATTGTAAAGATAAAATTTATGAAAGAATGAACATGACATGCACAAATCTGTTTGGTATGAATTAACCCTCGACCTATATAACCCCGCGGGCCAGTGGGCCTTGAGTTGATATAGGAATATCCTGTTGATTCTGCATGTGATACAGATTTTGGCATGTACTATTCAGTATGGAATTTAAAGAAGTAGTAATACAATGTACATGTACATGTGTATTATATTCATGTAAGTCATAACTGATTATCAATATGGTTCTTTTTTAGTATATTGTCGAGATATACCAGATACATTTATTTAGAATGCAGATCATAAAGTGAGAAACAAGATTTTCATGACATAAGAAATATAGTTATGTTAGAAATTCTGTGTCCATGAAAGTGCATTGAAAATGTGTTGGATATCAAGGATACCAAAAGTAGACCTTTTCTAAGAGCTGATTTTCATGGACATTCTTACATGTACAATGTACTAGGTAAGTGTTGAAGGTATACATTATTTATTTACATACTTTGTATGTACGCAGTTATTAAAATTTTTCAAAACTGGTGATAGGTATACTGTTTTTATTGCTTGAGTAGAAAATGTCATCTTTCTTAGCAAAATTTGCAGTTTACATTTGTATGTCTGTGAACAAGAAATGTACACTGAAAACTACAAAAATACATGTGCATGTACTCTAACTATGGTTACTGGCATATGCAGCACAATATCAATTAAGATTTTATACATTAAATTATAATATTTGTAATATAGTAATACATGTATCTAATTTGTTTTCTACTTTACAATGGCCCTGTGCAGGTCCGGGTGTCAAAAGAATAGGCCTGCAGCAGCGCTAAGCTTGTCGTAGAAGGCGAGTAAATAGTGCTCATAAACCTAGCCGGGGGCTAGGCGCTCTGCCCGCAGAGCAACTGGGATGTGTGCCCCAGGTGGTGGAATGGGGTACCCTTGGCGTGTTACTTGTTGGGGTTGTTATGCTATAATACGGAAAACCTGACCGCAAACCATAGTGGTGCACCGTGTTGGGAAAGACGCCACGTTCCTCGCACGTTAAAGAACCCTGCTGTGGTATTCGATAGGAGTAGGAACCTTTGCGCTCCGCCACAGGAGGCTAAATTGCCTGACCCTACCCATTCCTCCCTTTCTCTTGTGGCAATAAAAATTAGTCAACCCTATTATCCTTGTGTCTCATCCCTTTTTTCATTTCATCATCATCATTTCATATTCATTTTATCATCCCTTTCATGTTCATCGCCTGAATATGGCTGAAACACTGCTGCTCGGGCGTTAAACCCCAACAATCAATCAATCAACTTTACAATATGACATTAATTGCTCGTAGATAAACCAACAGTCAGGGATTAATCCAGAGATTTTGAAATAGGGGTCCAAACATCATTATAATTCAGCAGGTAGTTAAAATCATACATGGAAGGGGCCCTAAAGCAATATCCTGAGCAAGCTTTCCATTTTCTGTATTTAGAAGGTTTTTGTCTGGTAAATGAAATGACTTTTAAATCATCACTTCAAACCACTTTTTGTGATCTATCTGGTTATGAGGGGATGTTGTTTTAACAATGACAGGTGAAACGTAACCTGTTCTACTCTTACTTATATGTATGTTACATGTTATTAATAATTATTGAAACAAAGATGTGCTCATGAAATACACTGTACATTTTTGTAAGGTTTATTATGTTATTTCAGATAAATTTGAATTATTTTAGAGATAGAAATGTTTATTTCATATTAAAAGAATAAAACCTAAGAACTCTGAAGTAGATATATACTATATAAGCTTTTTTTAATGTAGGACAAAAACTGTGAATAATGACAGAAATATTGTTTGCAAATTTTCAGTTGACCAGTATTGATCACTGTGGGAATAATGACCAGATGGTTTAAAAATCAGTAAAACCTGGTACTGTTATAACCACCCAACCTTTATTTTTGCTTGATTTGCACGAAATTATATGTACATGTAACAATATTTCCCAACAATAGGAGGTTTCTCCATATCATATGGTTGAAATACATGTATATTTTCATGAATTTACATTGTAACATTTTGCATATATCAGACACTGTTGTGATTTTTTTCCTTGGTTTCTTTTCAGTGGTTATCACTTAGAAGTTTCACTTGATGAAGTGAGAAGTAAGCAAAAGTAAAACAGACCATTTCTGTGCTGGGACACTGTTTAAGCATGAAACAAAATTCATGATTCTCAAGTGCAGGTACATGTATGTGTAGCATGAAGCAACTGTAAATGTATATGTCAACATCTCTTAATAAAAAACTATAAAAACATTAGCACTTATATATTTGCAAATCATAAGAGTTACTTGAATTGTAATCGTATACATATTTGTGAAAACAATCATGCAGAAAAAAGTGAAAGAAATGCACATACATTATCGAAGGCAGACAGGTATAAAACAATCAGCAAGTAGTGATTCATCATAAAAAAGTGGTACTCATGGGGTATGGGTTTACTAGTAACTTTTTTTGTTTCGGAGAGAAAAAAAGATGGATTTATACTCAAAGTGCAAGTGCGATTAAGACATCATATTCCCTGTATTCACCACATACCATTGACTTTCCCACTTAATTGGAATCTTAAATTGCTCAAATCTATGAGCTACTAAGTTGTTTTTTAGTTTAATGATCTTTAAACTGCATAGTAATTTTTACAACAAGAGTTTTTATCCTTGTTTGAACTGAAAACTTCCTAGAGAAAGGTAATCATTTATTGTGCATACCATAGCCTAATCTAGACAACAATGACAAGGAAAAAATTTAGTGTTAATTTATTACAAAAAAATCTACATCAAAGTGAGCACAAGCAAGGAAAAGTTTGTTGCTCATTTCTCCCTTGAGATTAGGCCTTTGTTCAAAACTTCATGCATCTCTAAACCGAAATTTCAAGGTGTGGGTCCATTCTTACTTTGAAAATTCATAATATTGATAGTCAGTGATTCTCAGTGGAATTCATATTTTGCAAGAAATGCTGAATTAAGTATTAGGAAATTTGGGGTCATCAACGTACGTGTACAGCCAGGAATACTAGAAGCAATAATACAAAAGAAGATCCAAAAATATATATTGATAAACGGACTGTATAAATATACACTGCGTGAACAAATGATTATTCTTTAAAAGGACTAAGTTTTGATCGGTTTATTTAGCTTACAATTTGGTTACATGAATATTTTTGATTACTTTGAGGTCTTCTTTGACCCAGTGTCTCAGCACTTTGATTTTGTCTGTTCCTGTTGTGGACAGTACCTTCTTCGTGTAATCTGTAACTCAAAAAGTAAAGAACCAATATTATTCAAACCCTACACAGTATTTATACACATACTGAAGATACTAAAATGCACAGGCACTAGGGACCAGGATTTTTTTTTATTTTCCTAAAAAAATATCTTTAAACCATTTTGTTTCTATATTTGAGTAATTATGCGTGTTCTCTGCCATGTCCACTGCTATTTATTGCTGTTTAAACTATGACTAGATTTCATCTATAGAGAAGTATATAGATGAAAACTATGCATAGTATAAACAGCAATAAATAGCAAGCGGACATGGCAGAGAAAATGAATAATTACTTAAATATAGAAACAAAATGGTTTAATGATATTTTTGAGGAAAATTTTAAAAAAAAATCCTAGTCCCAAATGCCTGTGTTAAAATGGACAAAATTTGTATTCTTTTTTCCTACATATTTAGCATGTTGACAATTTTTCCATTAGTTTCACTATGTAGCCCAATGCAGTCAAGCTAATTCAAACTTTATTTTTAGTTTATTTTTTCACAATATACTGTCCAGGTAGGTCTTATGAGACAGTTCATACACTGGGTTCTGATAGGTTTCCTCTTCCCTTGTTCCTGTTTTTTACCTGGCTGGAAAAATTGTCCGTGATTTAGAATGCAGCTAGGTTATTTCGGGGATTAGTTTGTGTTTCTATGCTTGTTGGGCTATCAGCAATATTATAAATTGTAGTTCATGTCATTAAGGTCTTATGAGCACATCGAGTATGTGTCTCAGTAATATTAGTACGTGTTTCATGGAACCACCTAACTCACCTGAGTAAGTACGGCACCGACCATTTTTATATTGAGGGGGGTGGTAGGGCTTGGATATTTTTTTAAAAAATATATTAATTTCACCTTAAAGAAAAATATAAAAAAATATTTTTTCTCTGGCAAGAAAAAAATAAATGAAGTTCCACAATGTTAAAAAAAAAAATAATGTTGTATTATGTTTTTCATAAAAAAGTTTAGGAAGGAAAAAAAATAGAAAAAATAAAAGGAGAGGAGAGGAATCTCATGTACATATAGTGAATGTATCATAAACTGCCATTCAGCATGTTAAATTATGTATGAAGAAGTATGTAACAAATGTCTTTAATATTAACATTTTACGGTTTATAGTCGCAAAAGTCATGAAGTTATAATGAGCAACTAAATTGATATCAATATACAGATGCGTTTGTTTTATATTTATGTTAAGCTTTTTAGAAGGATGCACAAAAATACACGAACTACCACTAAACATTAAAACCAATTTAGATTTTTTCTCCACCGAGAAAAGATAAGAATATCAGGCCTTCCGATCATTTTCTATTGTGGTTCCCCAACGCATTACTTATGTAGACATTTTGACTAATTTTTACTACCTATAGTTAAACACCAAAGAACTTATGTACGAGACAGTTCGGAACCTTTACAGTTTCTAAATAACAACAAACTTCCTATGTACTTATGACATGACAATCATGTATAAAGATAAAAAGGAGTTTTACAACCAGCTCCAAGCTACCCAAACACCACGGGACATCTTGATTGTAATGGGTGACATGAATGCCAAAGTCGGAAAAAAGATAACACAGGGAGAGAACTCATATCACGTGTAAGGAAGAAATTAGTAACAATCAATGGGAGAACTCGCTGCAGATTTATGCTCCTACAACAATCTGGTCATAAGTAGTACACCATTTCCTCGCAAGGATGTAAACAACCTGGGTATCTCCAGACATGAAAACTAGAAACCAGATAGAGTACATTGCAGTCGCCAGGAGATGGAGAGCATGACAGACGTAGAGCTTAACAAGATAGCCAGGCCAAAATAGACAATATCACATTAGAAGCAGAAAGCATAAGGAATAAGCACAGAAAACAAACAATGGGAGCGTGAGTAAAATCCATAGATAACACCACGTGCCAAGAAGAACTTGGATTTTCAAAGAAGGAATACAAGATATAGTTATCTGACGATACAATCGAGAAAACTAAGAAGCGTAGGTCTTTTAAGATACAGTTTGACCAAGTCAAGACAGAATTGAAGAAAAAATAGTTGACGAGGTTACAAGAAGAGAAAGACCAAACAGGATTAAAGAACCTACATCAACGAGCTCGCTTCAAAAGCAAAGAATGCAATGGTCAGAAATGACACCAAGACTTCGTACAACATCACATACCAATCGGCAGGTAGAAAGACCAACACATCCAAATCAGTGATAGACAAAGATGGCATTGTGATAACAAACCTAGATCGACCACTTTTAGATGGAGAAGATATACCAGATGCTCCTGATCTACCTCCTGGAGAAGACCTTGATGTTGATACTGGCTCAATCACGAAGGATGAAATCAAAAAAGCTCTGGAGAATCAGGACTGGAAAAGGCCCTAGACCGGACCAAACTCCACTTGAGCCAAATGGTTCCTACTCCGGTAGCATACCAGAGAAAGGTTCTTTAATATACAAGGAACGTGGCATCTTTCTTAACACGTTGTACTACTATGATTTTCCGCATTATAGCCGGACAACCCCCAGCAAGTTAAATGCCAGGGTTATCCCATTCCATCACCTGTGGCACGCAACCCAGTTGCTCTGTAGACAGAATGCCTTTAGCCCCCGCTAGAGTTCTGAACACTATTTAGTTACCTTTTACGACAAGCTTAGCGCTGCTGGGGGCCTATTTTTTCTTTTGACACCCGCCCGGGGCCCTAAAGCATCTTGCATGAACTGTTTTACAATATCTGGGAAACAGTGGAAATCTCTGAGGAGTGGAGTTTGGGTTACATCATTAAGCTTCCAAAAAGGATAGCCTGAGCAACTGCCAAAACTGGAAGAATTCAGCTACACTTCCAAGTAAAGTCCTGGCAATTTTGGAAGGAATCAAGGCAGCAATAGATACAAATCTCCATGATGAGCAAGCACGATTACTATGTGGTCGATCATGTACTGACCATATTGCCATGTTACGGATTATCATCGAGCAGTCAATAGAATAGCAATCATCCCTCTACATCAACTTCATGGACTTCAAAAAGGCCTTCGACATAGTTGACAGAAATACACTTTATATATACTAAGACACTATGGAATCCCCGTCATATAGTAAATATTATCCAAGGATTCGACAAAAACACCAAATGTCAAGTCATCTACAATTCCACACTCTCACCATCCTTCAATGTACATACAGGAGTACGCCAAGGTTGTCTCCTGTCACCCCTTATCTTCTCAGTAGTCATAGCCTGGATTATGAGAACACTGCTGTCACTACCTAGAGGAATGCAATGGTCACTCAATACAAAGCTAGAAGACACTGACTTGATGATGTGAGCCTACTATTCCACCAGTTCCAGCACATACAACTGAGGACATTGGCCTTGTACGAAAGTGCCAAATCAACTGGTCTAGAGAGAAACACCAATTAAGTCACTCAGAGTTAACACACATAACACAGTAGCCACCATGCTCAATGGTGATTCAATTGAAGACGTTAGCAACTTCACCTACCTTGGCAGTGTCTTTTCAAAGAATGAAGGCGCCGATGAGGACATCAAGGCGAGACTTGGACAAGCCAGACAAGCTTTTGTAACCCTAAGACCAATCTGGAGGAGCAGAAACATCAGCCTCAAAACACAAATCAGAATATACGAGACAAATGTTAAGTCAGTTCTTTTGTATGGATCGGAGACTTAGAAACAGACGAAGAAAACCAAACATGACCAACAGGTCTTCGTGAACAAATGCCTCAGACAGATTCTACAGATCAGATGGCCTGATAAATTACTAGAGCTATGGGAACATACCGACCAAACACCCATTACTGACACCATCAAGAGGCGTAAATGGAGATGGATAGGCCACATACTAAGACGCACAGATAGCAATATTACCAAACACTCTCGGGAGTGGAATCCGCCAGGAGAAACTTCCCGGATTGCACCTGCACGAGTCCCAGACTTTCTCATGCTATCACATGGGAAGCTTCCTGGATTGCACGAGTCACAGACTTTCTCGTGCTTTGTTATGGTTTATAAAAAAGAAGCAGCTCCTTGTCCAATTCTTTGTTACAGACAAGGTATTGTCTTGTTTGGGCCAAGTAAAATTCATCCAACCCTCACCAACTATATTGGGTGGTTGGCAGGATTTTATTTTTTTGTTTTTTACTCCTTACCAAATGTTTGCAATCCTAATTTTAGCTATTTGATGTAAAGACATGTATTAAATCCATAGCCACATCGGTTTCAGGGAAGAAACATTATTTTGGTCAACAAGAATTGAAATATTTGTACAATATAAAGTCTAAATACAAGAAACTGACGAACAAAAATCCTGATTTTGAAATTCCCGTCCTATTTTTTTAAAGGATTGTCATTTTTTTAGGAGCGGGAGGGGATGCAAATCTAGAATAACCATCTGATTGAACTGAATCCTTTGATATGTATATAATATTTTCTATTTATTGTTTATCGTAAAGTTGACTGGCAAAAAAAATCTTCCATATTCCTAAAAAAAAGTTATTATTCCTTTGCTATTGAAGAAAAATAAAATACTTTTAAGAAGAGTAGAAAAAAAATTTAGTAACATTGAAAATCCCAGCCCCCCCTCCCCCAGTATGAACAGAGTAAGGTTTGTCTAAAATCTGGCAGAGAATAAAACTGTTCAGCATGATGGGATGGACCCATGCTGAAATTTTCAGAAAGTTTCGTTGACCGATTAATGAGTTAGACGTCCTCAAATTGATTTTTGTTCCCCGCGACGCATCGCAAGGGGACATGGAAATGCTGGGCGTCCTTCCGTCCGCGTTTTCTGCAATTTTTTTATTATGCTGTTACCAAATAAGATTGTTTTTGGTATGTGGCGTTATTATTAAGAGTTACAGATTAAGTTCGACAGAGGTTATTGTTGAATTATTTTTACGGAAGTTATGGTCCTTGGACTTAGAAAATTTCAGTGAATTTACAGTTTTCCGCACTTTTTTGTAATGCTTTTACCATTTGATTTCATCTTTTGTATGTAGTCTTACTATGAGAAGATACATATTAAGTTCGACTTTGGTTACGGTTGAATAAAAAAAGTAATCAAGGGAACCAAGGTTATAGCGGTAATCAAAAGAATGTTATCCAAGGACAAAGACCAGACATGGAAAACAGACATACACAACAAAGAACATAAGGTAACTAAAATCATACATACAAAGTAACAAAAGTAAATGAGCAACTCGGACTCCACTAAAAACTAGGAGCATGAACCAGGTCCACCGGTAGGGTAAGCGTCCTCTGCTTTTCTAGAAACACCCGCCGAGTTGCTCATAAAAAGTCAAGTCCGGGGTAGACAAACGAGGAAAGGAAAACTATGACCCGTTGAATAAATCAGTTCTCATGGTGCTGATGGATACACCATAACGACCCACGAGTTCATGATGACGACCATTAAACTTCTGTAGTGATGACTTCAATCTTGTGGCAACATAACCCTGTTCCAGAAGCCTATTCGTTAGAGTTCTAGCGCGATACAAAAAGTCTGCGTACGGAAGTTACGCCCCTTGGATTTAGAAAATTTCAGTGAATTAAGTTTTCCGCAATTTTTTGTAATGCTTTTATCAATCGATTTTATATTTTGTATGTAGTCTAACTATAAGAAGTTACAGATCAAGTTCGATTATAGTTATGGTTGAAAGATTTTTACAGAAGGTATGGCCCTTGGACTTAGAAAATTTCAGTGAATTTACAATTTTCCGCACTTTTTTGGTAATGCTTTTACCAATTGGTTTTATCTTTTGTATGTAGTCTTAGTATGGGCAGTTACAGATTAAGTTCGACTTTGGTTACGGTTGATTGATTTTTATGGAAGTTACGGCCCTTGGACTTAGAAAATTTCAGAAAATTTAGAGTTTTCTGCACTTTTTTCGCGGGGGACATTGGAACGCTGTTCTTTTTTTTTACTGTAAATTTGCATTTCCAACTTAGAAAATGTTCTACTCTGAAACAACTGGATGGATTGTAACAAAACTTAATATAAATGTTTTGTAGAACATATTTACATGTAAACAATCCATGCGTGGGGATTTTTGATCTTGCGAAAAACATGGCCGCCGTTATTAAAAATAGACCATAGGGTTCAAATTGCAGAATTTTGTACATAACTCGACAGTTGGTTTTAGCTAGAATCTGGCAAAGGTTGAAATTGTTCAAATAATGAGTTGGAAAAATGCTAAATTTTTCAAAAAGATCCAGTGATGGATGAATGAGTTGTGGGTCCTGAAATGATTTTTTTTCCAGAATTTTTGTAATTCCAACTTTGAAAATCTTCTCCCAAACCACTGGATGGATTGTTACCAAACTTAAATATCCTTAACAATCTATATGTGGGGACTTATTATTTGGCAAAAACCTTGGTCAATGTTACTAAAATAGACCATAGTGGGTCAAATTGACAATTTTTGGAATTGACTCTTAAAACAAATTCTGACAGGTAAAATTGACCAGCATTTTGAGACCCACCATTGCAGAAATGTTCATAATATCTGTTGACCTATTCAGAAAGCTAAAAAGATTATTCTTATTAGGTGAGCAATTCAGGCCCTCTAGTAGCCAAAGTGGTCAAAATGCCTATTTTATAAATATTTATGAATAATTATGTTTATTTCATTTATAATTCAGTTTTAAAATATTTATAATTGAATTATAAATATTAATGAATGAATTATAAAAATTTATAATTCAATTGTAAATATTTGTAATTATTGATGAATATTTATAAATAGGCAATTTTGTCCACTTTGGCCTGAATTATAAATATTTATAATTGCCAAATTAATACATATTAATCATTGAATTATTAATATTTAAAATTGAATCATAAATATTAATAATTTAATTGAAAATTCATCTTTAATTCATTTAAATCTTCTATTCAGAAATAAGATGGTGAGCAGGGCCCAGCTTTACTGCTGTATGAACTGCAGAGGTCCAACCCTAAACAGTTGGGGCAAATAATATGGAAATGCAGTTCAAGCTTGATACAATTATGAATTTTGAGTGCAATTAAATGTTTGACACAGGAAAAGAATTAGATCAGAATCACAGTGGCTACTTTATGGCCGCTTATTCCTCAAAAAGCACAAACTCTGTAATCAATTCCAGCCTCCCTTTGGGGTCATGGCACTTGTGGAACAATTTCAAAGAGATCCATTCCAAATTTATCTATAATTTTGAATAAATTAAATAGTATGTTATAAAAGGTGTCATTTGTATATAGAAATATCTTAAAGGCTCATCTAATCACTGTATCACCAAACTAATCATTCCTTCCTATGGGTGCTGAGAAAATTTCCCAAGACCGCACGCAAGTATATGAAAAACAGGAAGTAGATGACCTAGAAAGCTGGAAAGGGGAGACATGGTACAAGTCCTCATGCTTAAGCCATATAATTAAATTGCTGTCCGACATCATGAACATGTTTTGAATTTTTTTTTTGGTGTAATTTCATAAAGATCTAAACACTTATTCTCAAGCTGTTGTCTGGACATGAAATATCTACAGGCAATGTCAACAACAAGCACGATACTATTATACAACTGCAATTTTTTTTGCAGTTTTTGCTCTTGATGTTAGAATGACAAATCAATGTTTAGGGAGATAACTCAAAGCCCTTTTACATGTCAATAGCCCACTTCCCAGTAGCTTTAGGACAGAACCTTTTGGAAACAACCTTGATTTTGTCTTGTTCTCCCAGTGGCTTCAGGACCATGCCTTTTTGGAAATGTCCTTGCTTTAATCTCATCTTCCCAGGAACCCTTTGGAAATGACCTAGCTATTATCTTGTCTGCCTAATAACTACAGAATCAAGACAACACAACTCTAGTTAAAAAAAAATACTCCAGTCTTTTCTTTATTTATTTCCCTCAAAAACCAAATTAAGACAATGCTTTGCATGTATAAATCTAAGTGATATCTGTATCAGTTATAACTGATATAACACACATGTTTAAAACACAAGTATCTATTCATTATTGTCAGATTCTCACATTAAAGCTTCAAAAGAAAAACAAAAAACAAAACAATTAACTGCATTGCAAACTTTGGACACTCTAACAGTGAAATCTATTCTGTAACATTTTAATGTCAATTTTTTACATAATCAACTACTTTTTTTATGACCACTGCAATGGTAATATACACACAAATGGGTACACATAAAAATTGATGTCAGTCTACTTCACTAAAAGATTTTTTTTTTTTCATTGAAAAAAATACAGATCAGACATGATCTTACTAAGTCGACAAAAAAGGTGGAAATTGATGATACTGGAAGTAAACATTAAGTTAAAAAATTAAATGTAATGATAAAATCCAGATTTGAAAAAGCAGAGTTCTGCTATAAAGCGATAGAAAATCATGTCTGCTAAATACTGATATTGACTGACAAAAAAAAAAAAAAAAAAAAAAATACAAGTTGATCTATTTAATGAACAATTTCATTGCCAACAGGTGCATACACATTTAAAATAAAACAAAAAAACAAAAACAGGAACAAATAGAATAACACTTGGTATATAATCTTAATTCACAGGATTTAATTAACTTTTTATATCATAGTTGCAATATACTAAATCAAGTTTCTTAACTGAATCGTGAGTGGTGATGATGGGCACTCTGATCAAGGCCTAAAACTGACAATATTGTAGAGATACAAGTGTTATATATATTACTATTTAATGAGAAACAAACTGAAGGACTGAAATAATAGAATCATTATTGTCATGTTTCCCTACCCCTCCAAAAAATCTACTTCGTAGAAAATGTTCCAAGTTAAAAAGAAAAAAAAGATGCTAATAATGATCCTACATATAAAAAACTAACAAACAAATTGTCTTAAACATGATTAACAATAAGAGATTCAACAAACAAAATCATCAGAAAAGTGGATATCATTGGTATCTATATATAACTAACCAATCACTTAAATCTCAGTGACTTATTTCTTAATATATCTGCCCAATGAATAATTTTCTTAACACTCAACAAAATTTAGTAATTGATGATTTTGAAATAAGAAAAATAAAACCAGAAGAGAACAATGTTACACAGGCCAAATTAAATAAATGTGTTTTATATAAATATGTTTGTGTGCGGTTATTTTGTATGTGTATTCATATTATGAAAGTCTACACTACTTCGGCAACTGGGCTCATTTTACTGAATCCCTATTTCAGCCTATAAATTTGATATTAGGATCTCCCAGAGATAAAAATAAAAACCGATACAAATCAAGATACCTTCTCGAGTCAAGATACCATCCACTTACCATATGTACAAAGGATATCCACATTTAGTTCTGATGAAACATACAAAGAACTAAATAACAAGTAAAGAAAAAAAACATTTTTACATATGATCTACTTGATGACTTAGAAAATATTTCTTAAATCTTTCAATTACTACTCTATGTTATCTTCTTAAAGCTATTCTTTATAAGAATATTTTTTTATTGTTCTCAGTGGCAATCCTATTAAATATGTAACTACCAATCACAAACAAGAGGCTCCCAAGAGCCTGAATCGCTCACCTGGTTAAAGTTTGTCTTTCAAGGGTAATAAATTTAACAAGGAGTTGTCCAACAATTTTGACTCAAAAAAGACTTTGGTAGGACTATCAAAAGGATCATTTCAGCAATAGCAAGTTTCTATCGATTATAGTTTTCAAGATATTGGCTGAAAACTGTAAAAATTCATCTTTCAAGGGCAATAACTCTTACAAGGAGTCATCTGACAATTTTGATCCCTGAAGACTTTTGAAGGCCTTATAATAAGGGTCATTTCAGCTATAGAAATAATTTTGCTAAACCTAACTGTTTTGGACACTTGTGAAAAACTACTGTCCGCCCACTGTGTTCTATTTTTAGTAACGGCATGGTTTAACAGATTAAAATGAAAATTTGACCACAGATAGATCTCATCATGCTGAACACTTTTACACCGTGTCAGAATTTTGCTAAACCTAACGGTTTTGGAGATACATGTAAAAAAGTACTGTCTGACCCCTATGTTCTGTTTTTAGTAACAGCGGCCATGTTTTTCAACAGATCAAAAATCCCCACATCAGTTCTATGCACAATACCCCAAGGAACATTCATACCAATTTGGTTTCAATTTGTAAGTGTCAGAGGAGAAGATTTTTGAAAATTGTTAATGACGATGGACGCCAACTGATGACAATAGCTCACATGGCCTTTGGCCAGGTGAGCTACAAAGAATATCCTATCCAATTCCTACACGACACTTTGTTGTAGATGGCTATAAAATAATTAATTTTCAAATTTTTTTTCATGTGCGTCTTATTGAACAAAACAAAACTAACAGACAAAAAAAAACACTAACATGAAACCACTCAATATCTCATTTGTTCGACTTCTAATTTTACATTTGAATGTAATGCATAAATCCTTCTGATAATTATAAAATACACAGAAAACTTACAATTCTTTAACAGAAGTAGAACCATTTTCTCAAGGGAACATAATAAACTGGCCATGAAGGTATAGTCAAATGATTGATATCTACGTACTGAAGTATGATGATAGCAATTCTTACTCCCTAGTTCTTCAAATTCACTAAATTAAAACAGAACATAGAAATTAACAGGTTTATGAATAAATTCACTATTAAATAGCACAGTTCACTAATAATGTTGCTGGACATTATCAAGATCACTGATCAATTACATACAAAACCTTCAACAAGCTTTTCTCAATAAATAACTTTTGTAGCATTTTCTGTGATATAACTATAATTATATAACTGATGAGAGCCAGTCAGTCACTTTCGTTTCATATATTAAATGATTAATACAAATCTCATTACACTTGTACTACAAGGTATTATAAATAAGTGTACACTCTAAATCTGTTGAACATGATTTCATCAGAAAGCATGCAGTTGTTATAGTAATCAGTATAAAAAGTAACTAAGATATTACATGTCTTATCAATACATCCATACATTTTGGGGTATTTAAAATAAAAAAAAGGTTCAAAACTTGAGCAAAACATTAAACAAAATTCATTTCCAGGAAAACATCAAGAATTACTTCTTCAGGACTAAAGTTTAATTTGTACAATGAAGTCCTGCATTTAATTTTTTTCTTGAAAAATTGGGGAAAAATAAATAATAAAAAAAACAACTTCTTAATCAATGACTCAGTTTTGATGACAGTTAATTTATTATTCTTGCTTTCCTAATAATCTCATTGACTTGTATTTCACTTAGTAATATTATACATAAATATTTTCTTTTGATAGAAAATGATTGAGATAAGATACATGTACCAATGTTGAAAGAAAATTAACAAATATCAATTAAAAAAATCCAAACAAACGAAAACATTTAATTATGTTATTCAGTTTATTTGGTCAATAAATAACAACTACAATAATTCAATGCTGACCAGAAAAAGAAAAAAAATGTGATTGTTTAAAACAAGACCATAACATGACTGGACCTGCGTCACCACTCACATATATCTTTAATATGTATAAAACACTAAGCAAGTTTAAAAAAAACTACAGTGTGTTACATATAACCACAAGTATGTACCAATGATAGCATTTACTGCTGAAAATTATATCGCATAGTTCTACAGGTATTTATTATATACGTAAAATTTGTTCATTAAAGGAGGTGCATATCTTCAATATGTATATACACTGTTTGAATATTATTGGATGAATGATTTTTGACTTTCTGATTACAGTAAGTACTAGGTAGCATTCACAACATTAAGTGACCAATAATATGCTAAGTTCAACTTACTAAAAATGTAGAAAAATACATTTGTCAAATTTCTCCATGATATGAAGTGCATATCTTCAATATGCATAATGAAAAATGTGCAAAGTTTGAATAGTAATAATAATGATACAATACTTTCTGAGCTACAGATTACACAAAGCAGATACTCCCTAAGCATGACGGACTGACAGATGGAGTTTATTAGATCTGCTTTCACTGTTGGCAGTGCAGCGAAAATAAAAAAAAAAAACAAAACAAAACTTCGGTCAAACCTCAGTAGCTCGAACTTCAAGGGACCATTAAAATGTGTTCGAGTTATTGGGAGTTTGAGAAATTGAAATTCTTATATTTCCGAATTTTTTTTTCATGGCCGGTCTGAGTTCAACTCTATCTTTAGAAAATTACCTACTTCATACGAAGTTAAGTTCATGGATATTTTTCATTTGCTTTCAAAACATTATGTTGACTTGTGGACATTAAAAATGCTGTGTTTGCTTTCCAAAAACGTAGGTCAATAATTTATTTTCATTTGATTTTCTTTGATGCTTTTATCATGCCGACTTCAGAACATTATCGAACTTCAGTACTATGTTAAGATCAAAACTACCTAATTAGTGATGACTTGAATATTACCTGTTATTATCTAAAATGACATTGATTAGTATAAGGGTTTAAATTTTTCACACCTTTTATTACCCAAGCTGACAAATGGCTGACAAGTTCGAGTTAGTGAGGCTTGTTCTCCAAGATTCATTACCGAACGACCGACTAGTCAGTTCAAGTGTTCTAGAAATCGAGGTTGAGAAATCCAAGGTTATTTATATTGATTATATAGGAGAAAATATTGGTACTTTGAATTGTGTTTGAGAAATCCCAAGTGTTTGAGCGAGTGAAATTCGACTGTATACTCCATATATAAAAAGCTCTTTTGTATTGGGTGTAAAAAGAATGATGGAATCTTCTGAAACCTATAGGGTTTTTTTCCTGATAAGATAAACAGGAATTACAAACACTGCAAAATTTGTTATCAAAGGCAAACAATTCAGCAAAAGTTTCAACAGTTCACTATATGTATAGTGCAGTACACCAAAAACAAGATAGTTGTACCCATTACAATCATACAAATATGTTAGTAATTTAATTTCCAGTACAAATATTCAGATATCTAATTCACTAGGTTTGATTGAAATGCCTATCAAGGCACACATATAAAGCTGCCTTGACCAGGATAAACTGAACCAGCAGTTTTTTTAGTTTTCTTTCTATTTATTTGTGCCTTTTGTCATACTGACACAGACTAACCAAAACTTTCAATAATTTTTGGGGTGGTTTTGGATCAATGAATTTTAATTTCATACTGTACCCAATGAGGTTTTAGTAGTCTTTACTTTTATGAAATGTTAAAAGCTATTCCTGACATTTTGTCCAGATACCAAGCTATTTCTGAAGTACTCTTCTCGGGAAATGACTGATACTCATGTTAATTCGCAGAAAGTGGCTGAATTGATGTTAAACAAGTTCCAAAATAATACTGGTGGACTCTTTTGCAGCAATAAGACCATTGATATGATAGTAAGAGAAAAGAATGAAATGCACAATTATCATCAGATCATATTTTAAATGGATTCCAATTAAATGCATAATAGTATATTGACATAATACGTTATTTAAAAACAAACAAATTTCATTTAAATTTAATTACAAAGAAATTTATTTTTTGCCTTGATGTAAGAAGATAATTGACTTCAGTTTAAAATACAACACAAAATATAATAATATCATAAGGCAACTTTCACAGAACATTTTGATCACTGATATGGAAAAGGCTTCAATGGCACAAAAATGTCAACTATTTCACAATGGCACAACATGGTTTGACTGGTTTTATGAACAAATTACAATTCTAAATCAATATAATTAATGAGCAATACATTAAGCACATTACTGAGTTACGATATGCACCAACCAAGCAAAACAACATGGTGTGTAAAAATACATGGTTAGTCAACACTGCATATTTTGATTTTTTAACAGACTGATTTAAAGGCACATGAGATCAACAAAAATGTATATACAATATACAAAATACAACCATACAAAATAGGACGCTAAGGTTTTGGCAAAATCTGGTCATTAATACCATCCAAATCAGTTTAACTACCTGTTAAACAGTAATGACTTGGTACTATATGCACCTTTATTGAGCACTCTTTTGTTTACCCTGTGGTTAAACTGTTATTTGTTCATCGGTCATTTAGATCTGCAAAAAATAAATGTTAAATATAGAAGGTTCAATTAAGTGAAAACAGTAGCCTCCCTTGACAATCTGGTCTCCCAGGCTCTATATTGATCCAATTCCACCCCTTGACAATCTCGTTTCCCAGCCTCTTTATCAATCCCATTCATCCCTTGACAATCTTGTCTCCCAGTCTCTTTATCGATCCCATTCACCCCTTGACAATCTTGTCTCCCATTTGTTTTGTTTTTCTAAAAATAAAATATTTTGAATTTTTTTTCCAGCACACATTTGGTATGTAGTCAAACTTTGGTAGCTCTTTCTCTAAGAGGCTATTACATTGTCTTTGAGTTACTTGTAGTTCATGAAACTGAAGCTTGAAGATTAGCAAGTGTTTATTTTCTATGATTAATTACTGTGGGGACCAACAACTTCATTCCAATATTCAAGAAATAGAAGTTTAAGAAATCTTGAGTCAATTACATCAATTACATATTAGGCCAAAACAAAAACAAAATATGCGTATTTACGGTCACCTGACTGACCCTCATTTTATTGCCGCAACTTTTTTATCGGAAATATTCTGAAATTCTGGAAATTCCCAGCCTTTCTGTCACTGATACCGGTATTTATCATATTAAACAATGGTAGCCTCCAGTGCCAGCACTGTCAGCAATTTAAAAAAGCTAGCCGATAGACAAGCATGTGCATCATTACAGTGTCTTCTGTTTCTCTATATGACACTTATTAAAAAAACCTGACCTACCAACCCTATTTTTTTCAGCATGTGACAGTAAACACACATATATTTTGTTTTTTTGGCCTTAGTAGATGTTGGTACTTTAAAAAGTATTAGAGAAATCCAGGGAATTCAAGCCATCAGAGTTTGAGCAAGTGAAGTTTGACTGTATTTATCATCAAACAACCTTTCAATAGATGCAGTGTTCTAGGATTCCACATTTCCCTCATCCAGAGAAAATGCAGTTTTGATGCAGGAAAGTTGTTTAGTATGTTTCACTTTCCTTTTGACATGTAGTTGACTTGAATTTCTGAAAGGATTTGTGAGTTGGAAACTTTAGGGGACTTTAATCATGGCAAAGTTAATTTTCATTTGAAGTTTTCCAATGGAAATGGAAAATAAAAAATATCCTAGAACACTGTAAAGGTTGATGAGTTAACTTATAAATTATTTGTCTGGTCTTGATCTTACTTCACATACATTGATCAATTAAATATTTTATTCAGATGTGCATTTGTTTTACTTCAATAAACCGTATTCTTCCATGTATACCTTGCACTTTTTTCGACTTTTTGTTTGCTCCAGAAGAGGGATGCGCGGTATACACCAAAACGATGAGTTTCTAGATTTCTTTTTCTAGAGACATAATTTTCAGGTCCGTAATTTTCGGGAATCAGAACCAAAGTTGTCAACTAAAGACAAAATCAAGCCATTGTATTTTTGAGAACAGTTTTATGTGAAATAAACAAATAAAGTTTTACTGCTATTTAATAGTTGTTTTATCCATCAATGCCGTTTCCTTGCATGTCATCGTTTGTACGAAAAACCGTGACTAGCTTCTTATTGTTCTCTTAAATCAAGTTGTCTAATTATAACTTCTTCACCTGTGTGCGGTGGAGCGTTAAATACACAATACCGGGAGTGCCAACCTGTCCTCGGGCCCATTGTCATTTAATTATCAAATAACAAAAGATCAATTTACAAGGTGAAACAATTATAGCTAAACCTTTAATCCGCTTGATAAACTGTTTCCAGATGTCACATATCAATACACAACTTGGCAAATTAAAACATCTTTTTATAAACGGTTGGACTTAATGCCATTGTTTTAGTGAATTACCCGATTTGTATTTGAACAGGAGATAAAAACATTTCAGCCGACTCAGATCCAATACATTGCTATTTATAAACTATTTTAATTAATAAATGGCTTGCAAACGCAGGGAAACATATAAAATACCTTATTTAAAAAATTAATGATGAAAAGATACGCATTTCGGGGAATTTACCAGAATCCTTTCATATCAATGTAGTCTTCTGCTGGTGCTTTTTCCTCGCTTCCCTGTGCGTGTTTTACACAGAAACTAACTTTTTTTGCCGATCTCCCTTGCCAAGAGGGGAGTGCTCGGAATACACAGAAGAATATGGTAACCTGTTGCAGATCTCGAACTCTTACTGCTACTTACAGAGCAGAACTTCTCCAAAAAAGAAAACCATTTTTTTTGTTTTTTAATTTTTACCTAGACTGCCAAGGGCATGTTCAGTTACACTGAGACACAATGAGTCTAGCTGAGCATAATTTTCAGCATTGTCACAGGGCTGCTCAAAGTCTGTAAAGAAAAACAATTAATATTTGACTGATTATTGTAGGAAATCATAATTATGAAAGAGCTATGATTTAATATGTAAGACTTAGAACTGTGATGGGACACGGAGATATGATGGTCGCGCCGAAGTGCGTATATGATCACGCTGAACTGCGATGGTTAGACATGATTGTTTTCTGCCAATAGCAATGCATAAATGCGTTGGCCACTACGAGGATGTGCAGTTTTGTTTTGCACTTCATTGAAATGCTTTGACTATCAAGTAGATTTTTTCCGTTGATACCGTAAATATACGATTATCTTGAAATTCTACTGATATGATATTCATTTACATGCAATCAGAAAAAAACTGCTTTCATTTCGTTCATACTTCCAACTATCAAGGAAATTATAAAAACAAATTTAATAATTTTTCTCCGATTTTAGCTCACCTGGCCAAAGGCCATGTGAGCTTTTGCCATCACTTGGCGTCCGTTGTCGTTGTCCGTCCTTAACAATTGTACAAAACTCTTCTCCTCTAAAACTATTTGACTGATTACAACCAAACTTGGTAATAATGTTCCTTGGGGTATCCTGCATAGAACTGATATGGGGATTTTTGATTTGTCAAATAACATGGCCACCGTTACTAAAAATAAAACATAGGTGTCAGACAGCAGATTTTCACATATAACTCCAAACCGTTTTAGCTAAATTCTGACTGGGGTAAAAGTGTTCAGCATGATGAGATCTATCTCTGGTCAAATTTTGGCTTTAATCCGTTAAGCCATGTTGGAGTTAATGTTATTTCTTTCAAAAATCTTCTTCTCTGACACTACTTGACCAATTGAAGCCAAATTTGGTACTAATGTTTCTTGGGAAATCCTGCATAGAACTGATGTTGGGATTTTTGATTCGCCGAAAAACATGGCCGCCGCTACTAAAATAGAACATGTTACTTGGGGTATCCTGCATAGAACTAATTTGGAATTTTTGATTTGTCAAATAACATACTGCTGCCATTACTAAAATTAGAACATAATGGTCAGACAGTAGTCTTTCACATGTATCTCCAACACTGTTAGGTTTAGCCAAATTTTGATGAGATCTATTTGTGGTTAAATTTTTGTTCTAATCTGTTAAGCCATGTTGGAGTCATTGCCCTTTTTCGACGTTTTTTTGCTACGGACACTACTTGGAACGGAACTTTGTATTTAATGTTTCTTGGGGTATCTTGCATAGAACTGATGTGGTGCTGTTTGGAGTTATATGTGAAAATCTGCTGTCTGACCCCTATGTTCTATTTTTAGTAATGGCAGTATTATGTTTTTCGACAAATCAAAAATCCCAAATCAGTTCTATGCAGGATACCCCAAGGAACACCATACAAAGTTTGGTTCCAATTGGTCAAGTAATGTCAGAGGAGATTTTTGAAAGAAATAACATTAAAAATAGAAAAAAATCGTTGAAAAAGGGCAACATGGCTAAACCAACTAAAATGAAAATTTAAATGCAGATAGACCTCATCATGCTGAACACTTTTACCTGATGTCAGAAATTGGCTAAACTTAATAGTTTTGGAGATATATGTGAAAAACTACTGTCTGACACTTATGTTCTATTTTAAGAAAAGGCGGTCATGTTTTTCGACGGATCAAAAATCTCCACATCAGCTCTATGCAGGATACCCTAAAAAACATTCTTACCAAGTTTAGTTTCAATTGGTCAAGTACTGTCAGAGAAGAATTTTGAAAGAAATAACAATAAAAATAGCAAATAAAACGTTGAAAAAGGGAAGTAACTCCAACATGGCTGAACAAATTAAAATGAAAATTTGACCACAGATAGATCTCATCATGCAAAACACTTTTACCATGTCAGAATTTGGCTAAACCTAACGCTTTTGGAGATATATGCGAAAAACTACTGTTTGATGGATCAAAAATCTCCATGTCAGTTCTAGGCAGGATACCAAAAGGAACATTCATACCAAGTTTGGTTCCAATTGGTCTAGTAGTGTCAGAAAAGAAGAGTTTTGAAAAATTGTTAATGAGGACGACGACACCAAGTGATGGCAATAGCTGGCGCAGTGAGGTAATAATAAAGAAGTTTTGCCACAAAACTAATAGGACAGACATACACAAGTAAAGACAACACTAGAAGGGCAGGGCATAAAAGTTTCCATTCGGTTCCTTTGGCACTTGATTACGGCCAATTTGAATATTTTTAGTCAGTTAATAGATTGATAAATTTAGACTTGGTGATTCCTACATTACCTCTATGTTGTGGATAATAGCTACTTTAACCCAGCCACATTGTTGCACCTGCCACAAGCCAGGAATTTCTGGCATCTGTACATTTTGTTACCTTTTCATCTTTAGTTAATTTTTTATGTTCCTTGAGTATAAAGGGACAACTCTTTTGCTGTACCTGTGTGTAACGATGTTTTTGGGGCCAGCTGCAGCCTGCCCTGTGGTATAAGGATTTCCTAGTTGTTAAATGAAGATCAATGGATGGCCTTGGGCTTAGATTTTCATCCTGGTGGGGTTGTTGTCTCTTTGACATATACAGTATACCTATTCTCCTTATACTTATCAGGTAAATGTCTAATGAAAAATTCTTAAGATTTTTTGGGGGTCACAATCTAATGCTGTGCCATGCCATAGAAAATCAGAGCTTTATCAAGCTTTAAACAGTGTCAAAATTTGCAGGACTATTCATTATTCAGCCTAAGCAATCAACCTTTGCCCTAAAAGCATTAGATTTTTTCATGTTCTCTGGGGTGGATTGTGCACAAATGACTTTATGCAAAATTGTACAGTATGTAATTTTAGTGAAATAGATCTTTGAATATATTGCCAATTATTTGTTCAAACTGAAAAAAAAAACATATGTTAAACATTAATAGAAGGGCACCAAGTCATCAACCTTCCAAGTTCAGTCAAAATTGGCATAAGTGACTTTCAAGAGAAGACTTTTCAAAAAAAAAAAAAAAAAACCTGAACTTTTCAGATAGAAAGACAGATTCAATGAATAACTGACATGTACCTTTTTTTCCTGGTCTGCTACTTAAGTTTATAAATACAAGTAACACCGCTATTAATATATCCTACTTACTTGACATAGTTAGTCCATAACTAGCTGCTGATCGCAGAGGAGCAGAATAAGTTCTTGTCACAGGAGTTTTGCCATGCTTAAATAAAACAAACAAGAGTTGAAAGTTTAGAGGAGCCTGAATCACTCCAGATATATCCAGAATGTTAATGAAACATTAGAAAGGTCACCCAAGGAGAACCTTCAATAGCATTGAAACTGTGTCTCTAGTTCCATGGATGTTAACTATAAAAACTTGCTTGTTCAATTGAACATGACTGTAGAGGACAACACATAAACAAGGAAGTTATATTTAAATTGGTCATGTGGTCTATAAACAGATATAAAAAAAAATGAAAAAAGTTAATAACAAATGAGTAACACATGTGAAGGTATTAGCTTATTTTAGGTTTTCATCATGGTTTAAACATGGACAAAGGTTTACTAATTAGATGATTTCATAATTTTATGACTTAGATAAAATGGTCAGTGACCAAGTCTGATACTGGAATGTAGTGCAGAATACTTTGTATTGGTTTAAAAGCAATACTGCATGAAGCTGGTCCTTTTATACTTGACAATGAGTTAAGGACCAGTAAGTGTTCAGCTGAAGTGTATTTTTTTCCTTTGATATATACCTTGTATTACATAGTGTTTAAATAGATGTAAAGAGCTTTTGAGGAATTTCAATTTTAAAAATTATGTACCAAAATGAGAGAAATGCTATCATCATAAAGTCTGAATTCAATATTAAATACAAGAGATAAATATGTTTAAATGTATTGGGTGTAAAGAAAAAAAAATATTTTAACATGATTTCAATTGATAAAAAAGTTAATGTATCCAACAAACAGCTTCTTGTCAAATCATGAATTCATTACTTTTTTCTGTACCCTCACAAATGACAATGTCTATGTTTTGCTACATGAAACCTCCAAATTAATTTGAAATAAATTTTTAAAACACAGATGCATAATGGGAATATGCATTTCAGATTCTGTATGATCAAGAAACTTTACTATGCACTGGAACATTTGACTATATATATATAGATTTAGGTTATCAAGAAACTTTTGTTGATATTATTTTTTTGTCCAATCAATTATATGAAATCTCCTGAAAAACAGTTTTTTTGTGTGTAAGTTTTTACCTCTAGTAAAACTGATTGTGTAAACATATCAGGATTCAAGGAACTGTTTCTCTGTAAAGGTGCATGTCCACTTGTTGTACCACCTACGATAGACCTCTTTGGCCCAATGGTAAACTGAGGTCCAGTCTTTTGAAGTCTTACTACTGGCTTTTGGACGATCCCTCCACGGTTTGCCATAGGAAATGTGTTTCCCCACCTGCATTAAAAAAAAAAGAAAGGAATTTATTCACATGATGTTGTGATGATTGAAATCATCTTAAATTTAGCTAGCAATGCAGCAGCCTAGTAACCATCCTATAAGTCTTTTTTTTAATAAACCATTTGAAACCAGGGATCAAAAACAAAACCTGAACTAAGAGTTACACTCAACATACAATGTACTGCAGCACTAATAGAGTTCAATTTTGAATTTTAGACCTGGTTTTGGCCAACAAAAATGGCTATTAAAAATTCAAATTCTAAACACACTGTATTCTTCTGTGTATACCACACACTTTATTTCAACATTTTTTTGTTCCAGGAGGGGAGTGTGTGGTATACACCAAAACCATGAGTTTCTAGATCTTTCTCTGGAATCAGAACAGAAGGCGTCAACGCAAGACAACATCAAGCCATTTTGTATTTTTGAGAACAGTTTTATGTGAAATAAACAAATAAAGTTTTACTGCTATTTAATAGTTGTTTTATCAATCAATGCCGTTTTCTTGCATTTAATAGTTTGCACTAAAAACCATGACTGGCTTCTTATTTTTCTCTCAACACACTCCCTCCTAATTATAGATTCTTCAACTGTGTGCGGTGGAGCATTAAAATACACAATGATGGTAGTGCCAACCTGTCCTCGGGACCATTGTCATTTAATTTTCAAATAACAAAAGTTCAGTTTAAAAGGTGAAAACAATTGTCACTAATCCTTTAATCCGCTTGATGAACAGTTTCCAGATATCAAATATCAATACACGAGCTTGGTAAATTTAAACATCATTTTTGTAAACAATCGGACACAACACCATTGTTTTAGGGAAAAACCTGATAATACACAAATTATTGTCAATAATCCAAATGTGTTTGGGCAACAACAATGATATTATATAACTGTCATGTTTGCTGGCATTTAAACATGTTAAATGAAAATAGCAATGCACTTATCCACAATGCACATTTTTTCTAAATTATCTCTCAGCAAGGGATTTAATTTGGTTAACAAATTCAACTTAATTAATTATAGTACCTACCCTATCTTATTTCTTCTGTCATGACAGTATTTGCCATATCCTTGTGGTTGCCATACTCTCTGTAGTTGTAGTTTCCATGAAGCCAAAAGTTTCTTCTGTTTGTCAGTGAAAGCCTGTAAAATATTTGTAACATAGAACACCATCAAATGGTCCTATTTATATTGCTGTTTTACTATTCCAATACTATTCATTGCTTAATTTCTGAAGAAACAATTACAGTTTCTCAGATTTGCAACAAAGTAAGCCTGTCCAGTTTATATGTGTGTGTAATTTATTTATGAGTAATATTAATGTGTAAAACTGATTGTATGATTGAATCTGAACATCTTGAGGACATTTTAAACAATTTTCAAGAATTAAGAAGACACTGGCACATGTGTAACAGTTGTGTATATACTAAGCTGATATGCAAGTGTATTTTATATCATTCAAAATGACACTGAAAGAAAGAACAGGAAATGAATACTACTGTCAACAAGTCTTATATTGTTGTTTGTTTGTTCATTTTGGTTTTTATTCTCAAGTAATACAGTACTATATTAATTTGGTTCAAAAAGCATTTTACACATGCTCTTTCAGAAGCTGATACTTAATTATTAATAAAATGATCAGGCAAACTACAAGGGATTCATTAGTTTTTATTTATATTATTTTACAAATGTGTGAATGTTTATAGCTTGACAAGTCATCATTCTTAAAGATTATCATCGATAATAGCTGTTTTTTAACCGTCCTTCAAAGAAATAAAAATAGTAGCAACTAACACTTTAAGATACCTTAAATATTAATTTTACATTCACTGATATTTCATACTGCACCTAAATGTAGACTCTATTGCAGGCCCAATCAAGTCTCATGTTTATTTAACCAGACCAATATTTAATCAATATTTAATACTTCTTTCAAGATTTTGAAATAAATCCCATTACAGAGATCACTTTGGAAGGGGTATTCTTTACTATGGTCCTGAAATTTTTGTTCAAGGGAACCAATAGGCCCTTCAAAGTGACCAATAGAGCATGAAAATTTCTAAATGGCTTCACTTTGATTCCATTGACAAATGTTTTTTTGTTTTTTTATCCAAGGAGTTATTTCCCCCTGCATTAAAGCAGTCCCGTTTCTGGCCCTATTATTTACTGAAAATTTTAGCTTACCCACTAAAAAAACTTATTTGCATATGTATTAAAAAAAAAGCTTTGTAGAGTTCAGCATTATATGACCAAGCATGTGGAACTCATTTCCTTTGGGGCAAGTGTGGACACAATTTTAGTTTTTGATACACTTAAGCAAAGGGACTCACAGTTCATTATGGACACAACTAGTTTGGACACAATATACATGTAGCACAAAATTTGAAATTCAATGAAAGGTGAAAATAGTTCTGCTGTTGGGTGCTAATCAAAGACCTTCAATCTCTCTACAGAGTAATAATCAGATAGATTACATCAGGCAGTAATTTTCACAAGGAATCTAATTTTAAAAAAAATTAAAACCCGACAAAAAATAAAGTAAAATTTTTGGGGCATGGCCCAATTTCTTCCTTAACTCCATAACAGTTCATGAAAAGTCTACCTTGTAAAATACTTTTAAAATTTATAATAGAATTTAAAAAGAAACACATTGACATCTGAATCATTAAAGTTGGATTAACAATTATCATTTTTATTAACTCTAGTGATAAAAACTGTTTTCTCCCTTATTTTCAAAAGGGATGGGGCGAAAACCAAAGAAAACTATTGGGCCCTCCAACATATCCCTAGGAACAATGTGATAAAGGTTCAAAAAGATCTACACAAATTACTGAAATAAACAGAAGTTAATGGACCACAACAGGTTAATACTATGAAATAATCAAAGAAGACGGGAAAAAAATATGCAGTCATATAAAAACAATTACTTAACACAGACAAATGAGCTGTACAAGCTGTTACAACATTTAAATGTGTTGAAGTCAAGTTACAAAAATATTGTTTTTATACAAATTCATTCATTCTTACAAAATTTGAAGGTATGCAAGCAGTATTTCGGCCACAGGCTTTAACAAGCTAAATATTTTAATTTAATTTGTCGAAACGTGGCCAAAACCTCCTCCAAAAAAAAAGTGTAATGAAATCAAATGTTTTCCCCAAATTTGGCAGAATTTACAAATTTTGGCTTCATTTTGCACTAATGTATTGTTAGGTGTGGATGAACTACAGAAAAATGTTTGGTTGGCAATATAAACACAACTAACGCTATAAATAATTAATAGGATAATTAATTAGAAAAAGTGAATGATAAAAAATATTATCACGAGTGCCAAAGAACGCCTTGATTTTACGAGTGTGTGGAACTTGTACTGTGCACGAGTTAAATCCTCCAATGTTCTTGGCAAAAGTGATATTTTGATTATTCACGATAACCAATTGATTATTCTATTTATTGTATAAATTTTCTTCATAATTTATCAATATTTTCAATATGAAATTTAAATTCTGTAATTGGGGGATTGATATCAAAGTTGTGATGTTTTGGCAGGAGAAAGCATGAGAGTGAAATCATCAAATTCATTTCACAGTGTGAGGCCAACTTTTTTTTATAATCTGCTTTACAGGATTTTTTTTTAAATTGGGTGGAGGGGAGCAAATAAAAATAAAAATAAAGTCAAAATCTTGGTGAGTCAATGGAAAAAAAAATTTTTTTTTTGCTATATTCTAAATGTGAGAAAAATAAAAGCTTTTGATTCACAATTTTGATATACATTTCACTTCTTTAATTATGATACTGTTTTCACAATGAAAAAAATGGTAATTTATAGTCAAGATGATTATCCAGTACAGTATATATATATGTGATTCCTTTAATTTATCCATAGAAGATAATCTTATCACTTGGTGGTTAGATAGGAGTGTTTTCTAGATAAGATGATTATTTTGAATTTGCAATTGGTATTGAGATAGTTGATTACATCAGTATCAATTGTAGAGGTGGGATGTTGAACAGCTCTTGCTTTGAAAAATGTAAATAATTTATGTGCAGAACATTTTTACTGTGATATGTTGAGATTTAGACATAACTTTTAAACTAATATTGCTCGCTGGTGTGTTGGGCAGTGTACGAGAATGTTGTTTGGTTAATAAGCAATTATTTCATAATCATATATATTAAATATATTAATACTTGTGAAGCTGTTTGCATAATACAAATGTTCATGGAACCATGGCAGGACACCTTTGTTATGACAACCGCAGCTTTCTCATTGACAATCTCATCAATTACTTTGTTGACAGATAGAGAAAGACTCACCTTCCTGTATTCCCCAATAATAACGAGTTTGAAATAATCAAACGCATTGTTGTTGTGGCCAGCCATTGACCTTCAGTGTTTTTCATTAACTAATGATACATGCCGAGAGCTTCCGATAGCTTACTAAAATAAAACGATCGCTGATTGGTCGCTTCTTTTTTACTTGTCCAATGAAAACTTGCGTTCTATTTTCTTTTATTTTTAGCATGGGATTTTCTCGAAAAATATTCCTGGAGTCAGCGTAATTTACAAAAATAAAACGACCTTCACATTCTTTTATTTTTATTTTATTTTTGGCTAAAATAGGGTCAGCTGTCCCGTAAAACAGATTATAAAAAAATGTTGGCCTGAATTATCGAAATTTATTATACTGGGAACATTCGATAAAACACTGTTATCTATATAATAATATTCAATATCCATACTGAAGTTTGAGTACTGGGCCAAATTAAATCCAACATACACCTTTACATAGAAATTGTCACTTTATTGCAAGTTTTATCAAATCTTTAACTTTTTGTCTCCTTATGACCTAACAGTCAGGCCGTCTTCAGATATAACTAGCTTGTTATTTTAGTCCATTTATTTATAATCAACCACTCTAATGTTACTTACTTCATGATTTATACACTTTTCTATTAAAATCATGTATGAGTTACAACACTGGTCATCTGGATGGCTGCACACTGACAACTGAGTACACACTGAAATATTTAAACTATAATTAATTGCTGTGTCTGTTTGATTTAAGGGCTTTCATGACTCAATACATTTCAAAAAAATTTCACTTTTCAATTGTGATTAATCTTATGAAGTGAGTAATTTTCATTTCACCTGCATGGAAAATTTAACAAATAAAACAAATAAATTTGAGAATCTTCCTTTGCAAGTAATCTGAGTGACGACTCACTTGCAATACCCCAATTTTCCATCCATCACAATATATGGAAATTTCATGTTTTTATTTTGGCAAACAGGAAGCTAATACAACATCCCACAGGAAGCTTAGGTAGTACAATACAGTTAGGTCATTTCTGAAAAGTTTTGTCGCATTTTGTTGAAATAAAGCTGTTTTGAGGCAATCCACACAGAAATTTCAAGTGTTTTGTCATAAAAAAAGTGCATATTTTTGAAATCCTTGGTGTGTGGAGGTTCAAGTGACATTGAAGTCATTTATAAGTAATTTAGTATTTATTGTTTTAAAATCCAGTAGCCAAGGTAACATACTGAAAAAATATTACCAAGTTTAAGGGGTGCCTTTCCAAAACCAACAGATAAATACTATGTTTTATAAAATATCAGGCACTTAGACACTACCACAGGATGAGAGCATGCATGGAGTAGGTGGAAAAAGGGTAATAATAATAAGAATCTTTTCGATTCATTCTCTGGCATTTTTAGTTTCAACAGTCCGTGCGAAATAAGGTATTTTGAAAATCAGCCACCTGATGCTGAGGAGAGAACCTAATACGGCAAGAGACTTTCGGACACCATTCTCCATTTAAATTACACCTGTTTACCACAACACATATTACATATGTCTATGTATAAACGTTTAACTACAGTCTCGGGTCATAAGTATTTCCGCACAATGGCGGCCGACGTTATCCGTGCCCGACAGGTGTGTGAACCAAATGCCGATATTTTGGTCATGACCTGTCACAAAGTGAAAATAGATTTGGTTTTTTTAAAAGGTCTATTTATAGAATATTTTCCGGAAATCGAAGGGATGCATAGAGTTGTCTCTCTTTTGTTTACTTGTCGTCTGCTAAAAAATGGCACCGAGAGGAAAAGAGATGAGTGTTGATACGAAAAATGCATTGTAAAATTAGATGAAGATGGACATAGTGGACGAAAAATCGCTCAGATGTTGGGTTTGAATCCCTCTACAGTTCAAAAGTTTTTAAAACGTTATCGGATCCGTGAAAATGAAGAGAACAGGACACGAAGTGGTCGACCCAGAAAATGTGACGCCAGGACGGACAGGCAGTTGCTACGGATTGTGAAAACGGAGCGTAGAAAGAACTTAAAGGATGTTACTAACCTTTTGAATGAAAGAACACCAGTTAAGATAAGTGAATCAACTGTTAAGAGGAGGCTTAAGTTTTATGGATTCAAAAAACGAGTTGTGAAGAAGAAAATTGTGATCAGTGATGGAAACAGGTTCAAAAGGAGGGCTTGGTGTCGATCAAAGCTTCATATGACTGTGAACAATTACTGGAAGAATATAATTTTCTCTGATGAGACTCAAATATGTATAGTAAAGCAAAGCAAAGTTCATATTTGGCGGAGAGACGATGAAAAGTGGTTTAATTCTTGCCTTGGAGAGAAGGGTGACGACACAGCCGGTCCCCTTGTGAGTGTTATGTTTTGGGGATGTGTAACATTTGACGGTGTTGGAACTTTTGTACCAGTGAATGGGACAATTAATTCACAGAAATATACAGACATTCTGGATAAACATCTTTGGCCAGTTGTGGCTAAAACTTTTCCAACAGGGAGGTGGATCTTCCAAGATGACAATGCTACCCCCCACCGATCTAGACACACGATTCGATGGAAGGCAGACAATGATATCGAAGGAATGGTGTGGCCTGCGCAAAGCCCAGATATCAACATTATTGAGAATGTTTGGAGGTACATTAAAATCCGGTTACAGAAGGTGGTGCACAGGATCAAAACGAAGGAGGACTTGATCAGGGAGTCTAAACGTGTGTGGATGGACATTGAACCAGTCTATATAAGGACATTATATAATTCTATTCCAACTAGAATTCGTCGTGTATTGAGAGCCAATGGTGCAATAACAAAATATTAAAGTTAGTATCTCATTTATTTTGTCTTTAAAATGCCCTTTTATTGATTTATTTAGTGGTATAAAGTAAATGACGTTGAATGACGTCGGCCATATTGCAGAAATACTTTTGACCCGAGACTGTACATTTAAACAATATATCCACCAAATTTCAATTTTTAATTTTGAGTTTTACAAAATTTGACAGGGGTAACTTGGTGTGCGAAACAGTGTGCCTTTATGTAATTGTATAGTGCACCCTTAGTACAAATTATCAGTAACCTGTGATTAGTAACAACAGCAAATGCCACAAGTTTATATAAAATACAGACAAAAATTGCTAACAACATGTTTTATATGACACTAAATTGAAGCAATAATTCTGATTCAGGGAGCAAATAAGTTTTGCAATGAAAATTTTCCATGTCAATACATAAATTGCAAAGTCCATAAAACAGAAAGTTGATGAAAGAGAGAAACAAAAATTGTTACATGTTTCATTGTTCATGGTATAATGTTTCCCCACATCAGTTCCATGCAATATACCCCAAGGAACATTCATACCAAGTTCAGTTCTGATTGGTCTAGCAGGGCTCACACTACAGAGTGATTCGGGTGAAATAGTCGCCCTGAAGTTGCTAACTTCGCCCTCAGACGACACCAAAAGCGAAGTGAAGTCGCCCTCTCATTTTCAGACATTGCCCATGATGTACTCCGTCTTTTAGCAGTGTTTGACCTGAGTTATCTCTCTTCTGACATCAATTCAAACAAAAATGGTGCCCGTTCGAGAAAATAAATTGTAAAAATTTTCTAAATCTATTGAACTATCGGTTACAGGCAATAAAATATTAAATCATAACCAAAAAGTATACAAATATACACTTTAGAATAATTTAACTAACAAATGTGTTTTAACAAAAGTTTTAAGAAAAAATCATAAATTGTTTTTGAGATACGCTGTGAGGGGTGAAACCCCCCACTCCAGGTTTTAATTACAAAGTCCTGTAACTCAAAAAGTTTTAATCTGATATTTACCTAAAAGTATACAGACTGTTTAACTATCATCAGAAACAATTATATAAGTTGTTCTCAAGTTATGGTGCGACATGTTTACAACTGACAGATGGAGGCTAGATATTTGTATACTATTTGTATACAAATGACACAATATGTCCTGTCAAATTTGATGGGCACATAAAGATGTGACAAAAATTTTGTACATTACCACTGTGAAAGAAAAATTACGTTTTTCGGCAAAAATGAAAAGATGTCATACAAAAAAGAAAACAAACTTTTTACAATATATCAACAATATATTGAAACTGACACAAAATACTAGATAATTTTTTTTAAAATCTTTTATTGATAACAATAGGCTGCCAGAAGACAGAATCCCCTAGGAGCATTCATATCAAGTTTGGTTTGAATTTGTCAAGTAGTGTCAGATTAGAAGATTTGGGATATCAATAACATTAAAAACAGCCAAAAAAGGCAATAATTCAAACATGGCTTAACAGATTAAAATTACCACAGATAAATCTCATCATGCTGAACACTTAAACCTTTCAGAATTTGGCTAAACCTTAGAGTATTGGAGATATATGTGAAAAACTACTGTCTGACCCATATGTTCTATTTTTAGTAACGGCAGCCATGTTTTTCAACGGTGAAAAATCCCACCATCATTTCTATGCAGGATACCCCTAGAAACATTCTTACCTAGTTTGGTTACAATTGATTTAGTATTGTCACAGGAGAAGAGTTTTGAAAAATTGTTGACGATGACGGACACCAAGTGATGGCAATAGATCACGTGGCCTTCAGCGTGAGCTAAAAAGAATAGAAATAGGAAAATTCTGATTACTGCAAAAATATAGCAATTAAGGCCTTTAGTAACAGGCATTACTACAGTGCCATTTGATGGCCTAATACTAGTACGCAAACATTCATTGATTTATAACCTACCTTTTCCCATAGTTCTTGTAAACTGAGATGGTATGTCATTCTCTGCTATAGCAAGAGTACTGTCAACATCTGATTGATGAATGAAGGCTTTAATAGGTGTATTCAACATGGATTTCATCTCATTTAAACCATCTATTAATGGAGCACCATCCATTATTTCCTTAAAATAATCAATTTAAATTAATCAAATGGGTACTACTTAAAATGCCCAGATATTCAAGTTCAACTAGTTAACACTAATAAGTTGCATACCAAGCAGCAATTATGAATACTGTTTGCCAATAATTCTGACACTGTTATATTTCATTTCACTTTTGCAAAAAAAAAAAGCATAAACTTACCATTGCCTTAATTTAAATTTGTAGTATTTATAATATGACTTAAGGCTATGTCTATGATGAAAGGAGGTAACTGTCGTATTTCAGACAAAACAACCCCTCCACTCTTGCGCAATGGTTTACTTCTGTGTCAACAAAATTCTTCACTTCATTCTGGAATTTTTTTAGCCATTCATAACAAAATTGCATGGACAGACCAATCAGACAGAGAGACAAAGTGATTCCTACATCTCCAAAATTTGCTTATGGAGGATATAAAACAGGACTGGCAAATAATGCTTGTCCGATACCAGAGTAAAAATCGGATGGACAAGTAAAATCCAAATTAACCTTGTACAATGGGCCAAGGAAAATTATTTTGTACAAAATAGATTTATTCCACCTTTTCTGATATGTCAAATTTGACAATCAAACTAATACACAAATAACAAGAAAAGAAATGAAATAACTAGAAGATTTGTCAATTATAACTTCTGACAGAAAATAGAAAAACTGGATCTTTGTTAGATACTTTGAAATAATAAGAACATAAATAATTGTAGGCCAGTCCTATCCATCAGAATCAGCCGTGGGCTTGGAAGACAGATATTCAATTGTTATATTGAAATGATAACATTGAGACAGAATTGATGAGCTTAGCAAATATTCAAAATACTTTGTCTTTCAGCAAACAATACTACTTTATGTTCAATAGATTATCAGCCATTACAAGCTTTATGGTTTACACAGAAAAATATGGCAAATCAGAGAGCTTGCATCAGAAGTGCATTCCAATTAAAAAAAATTTGTGCTTCATGAAACCACTAAAATTTGTCCCTAAGAAATCAGTTTTTAACACAAAACGATAAACTAAATGATTACTAATCAGAGTAGAACTCACAGTTTTTGGTTGAGAGAGAACTACTCCTTGACCAGTACATCTATAACTTACACTCCACATTTTTATTGAAATACATGCAAATGCTTATGCCATACATAGCCTTATTTCATATTGCAATGCAAGTTATATTTTCTTGAAGTGCAAGTTGGTTTCAATGTATTTGAATTGGAAAATGATTGTCCTGTTGAAAATCTCCTGAATATTTTTCTTTAACAATTTTCATTCATCAGTAATGAAATTTACGAGTGCAAGAAGTTGCTAATTATTATCAACTTAAAAAATGCTACTGACAAACACTGTTGACAGGAAAAGCTCACATGTACATTCTGTTCAAAAGAGCTTAACAGCACTTAATTGACCCGCAGGTCAAATTTCTAGGTGATACATCACCCCCTGTTTTAAGTGGTTTACCAGCTACTCTGTTAAATACACAAACATATTAAACAAACAATAGCTGGAGTTATTTTCCATAATAGAGTACCTTTTCCATATCCCTTAACCTTGCTTGTCTTTCCTTTAGCTTTGAAATACTTAGCACAATCTTGTTTCTAGCACCTTTGGTAACATTCTGTAAAAGTAAGTGACACATTTAGTAGTAATCAGCTGTTTAACAATTCTTTAAATGTATTTTTACAATGATTTCCAATGATATTGAATTGCAGGTCTATGGTCTAATTTTCAAAGTAAGTATAAAGTAAGTGTGATCCATACATGTGGTTCTTTCATCAGGAGTGGAGGTTGTTCAAGAGAACAAAATATTCTGTTAATAATTTTGTGACAAGGTTTTCAAAGACTGACAAGGCAAATCATTTTTTGGCAAGAAAAAAATTCAGCAATGTTCAATAAATTGATCTGGATCAAAATTTTAAAAAAGGGTGCACAATGAAGTATGTAATAAAGTTTCTATAAAAGTTTCATAAAATTTCTGTCAGTTTGGTTGAATGCATTACAGATATGACATGGGTACCCAATTTTAGGGAATGATAAAATCCACATTTGCCGATGTGAGGCCTAAAAAAAAAAGCCAGATCAAAATCTAACAAGATGTTGCATGCTACGTCCTGCTAAGAATACCCCAGTCAACTATCTATGGTATATAGAAAGTAGAAAAGTAACAAACCTGGAAAGGGGAAGCACAGAATAAGTAATCAAGCAAAAGCAATATATGAAATATCTACGAAATGCCTCCAAAAGAAGCTGAGAAATCTGTTGTATATGGCCCAAAAAACTACTAAGTAGTTCTGTAAACAGAAAGTAGATGAAAAACAGACCTGAAAAGGAAAGACACATCATGCAAAAGCAATGTTCTAAATATCTAAGCATTCCCCCCAAATAAAGCGGAGAAATCTGTTCCAGAAAAGTGTAAGAGAGACAGACTGATAAGGTGATTGCAATATAGCCCCATTTGAGTAGGGGTATAATAAGACAGGAGGTGCACAAATATAATTTGTAATAAGGGTTCAGTGGAAGTTTCAGTGGTTTAGGAGAAGTAATAGATAAGAGATGGATTCCACATATTCATTAATGACCAAGTCCCTGTTTTGCTAGGTGAAACCCCAAATTGATTTGGATCAAAATCTAAAACAGGAGGTGCACAATGGGAATATGGAATAAAGATTCATCAAATTCCATTAAGCTGTGTAGGAGGAGTAACAAATAAGAGATGGGTCCCCTCTGTATTACATGGGGGTATAAAAAAATTCAGGAAGGGTAGTGCAAACAATTATAATTTTTTCATTTTATTTTTTTTATGAAGTTTAGTGGCACCTGTCATACTATATTGTGATCTTTAATTTACTCTGCCTATTACTTTTATAATTATATTTCTTTCATTGGGTATTGTATTTCCAGTATTATATTTATTCACAGCTGACTTGACATGACAAATGAATGAAATAAAGCTTACTACAGGATTTCTTTTGTTGTGGCATGGCACCTTGTAGTACAATCTAAAAGTGATCTACATGTATTTACTCAGTCGATTTATGATCTGGGCATCAGGAAAAGCATGTTTCTGGCCCATAGTTTTTAATTGGTGTTTAAGTCAAATTCCCACCCTTCCTTCAATGGTATGGCATTTTCAAAGAGTCCCAAGTAATTGTCTGGGCATAAAAAAGCTTGCCAAATGGTTCAATCTTAACCCCCAAAATCCATCCCAGTTTATCCTTTTTGGTATAGAATATTGTGGAGCAATATCATAGACATTTATATGCTTTTATTGGACTAAATTCAATAAAAATGCTTGCTTTTGCCCTTTTGTGGCCAATGATTTAAAAAGAGTTGGAGGACATAACATCATTGCCCCCCCCCCCCCAAAAAAAAAATTAAATTAAAAAAACCCTTCCTTTGTTGTTCAGAACCATGTTAATAAAACTATCAATCAAATAATATTCAAGTCATGGTACGAAAACAAAAAGTCTACAAGTGTTGATAACTAAACTGCAATACCATTATGTGATCACAATTTTTTTTTGCTGTCATAAAAAAAAAAAGAAGTATATATAATGTTTATTTAAACTGTTTTTGCAAAGGATTTCCATGATTGCAAAATTTTCTGATCAGGTAGGGTATAAATTTTCCTTTAATTTCATCACTTCCACACTTATGAGTAAAAAACTGTACAAGCTTTAAATATTTTACTATAATTCTCCCCAAGTCAAAATTTTTGGAACATGCATTTTGCAATATGGCACTCGGAAGTGAAAAGTTGGAGTATGGAGGTACTTGGTAGGAGACAGAAGTGAAAGGTTGGAGTATGGAGGTACTTGGTAGGAGAACACTGATTTTTTTTTAATAGTAAAACAAAGAGGTAAGTTAAACTTTTACATTAATTTGTTTTTTTTTTATATGCTGCAATACCATAAAAAGATGTAATTCTTGGTGAACTCGTTTAATGAATATTAATAATTTATCTATTGAGTACAAAACATCTAAAAACTTTGATCAAGTTTAAGTTTTGATGCAGTTAATGGAGATATATGTAACTAAAAGGCTATGGAAACAAGAAAACATTGCAGTTAATGGAGATATATGTACACTAAAAGGCTATGGAAACAAGAAAACATTGCAGTTAATGGAGATATATGTACACTAAAAGGCTATGGAAACAAGAAAACATTGCAGTTAATGGAGATATATGTACACAAAAGGCTATGGAAACAAGAAAACATTGCAGTTAATGGAGATATATGTAACTAAAAGGCTATGGAAACAAGAAAACATTGCAGTTAATGGAGATATATGTACACTAAAAGGCTATGGAAACAAGAAAACATTGCAGTTAATGGAGATATATGTACACTAAAAGGCTATGGAAACAAGAAACCAGCTACATATGAGTTGTAGCTAAACTTAAATTAAAATTCGACTATCACCTACCCTCACAGACTGTTGTGAATTTGTATTTTTGTCTACGTATTTGTTATGTTTTATTTGTATTCTATACCTGTATTTTGATAGTGATGCTGTTTGGAGAATATAAACAACTTTGTATGTCAAACTGATGGTGATGATTTGTGGATGCAGCTATAATATATATGATTTTATACATTGGACTTATTCCATCTTTACAACTGCTGGACCTGGATTACACTATATATATAACAATGTAAAACATGATTCTGCATTGTACACAGACCAACAAATTTAGGGGTTATATCAACTTATTACCTGACTTTCTAGCCATTCTTCTGTAAGGGACATCATATCTTCATAAGTCATTTGTTGGAATAAATAGGCATATTTATGTAGCCTTAGAGTCTTCAGCCACATGGGAACATCTGTAATTGAAAATTTTATCAAAGAAATTATGTAAATAAAATTTTCCTTGAACAAAAAATAAACAAAATATGTGAACTATTTTCAAAATGCATCAGCCAATCTTACACAATCCTGAAATTAGTTAAAACTTTTAAAGAATTTTGTCTGAATATAGCTGAAATATTGCTGCTCGGACGTTAAACCCCAACAAACAAACAAACATAAAGAATTTCTAACCTGAATAGAGTCTTTTTAGAAAATACAAATAACTGAGCTTTATTTACATCAAAATTAATTTTTTAACCTAAAATTTTATCAACTTGTCAACAAGGTCCATACACTGCATAGATAGCAGGACACAGTTAAACCAACTGATGAACTGAGGATAGGGTAAATAAATTCACCCCACCCTGGACTGTTTATAGCAGAATATAATAAAACTGTGAATTTGCAATTTAAATAATCCTAATTATTCACATATTCTTCTTTGAAAATACATGATGTTTACACTTAAAAAATGATATGCACCTACCTCTCATACCACTGCCCTCTTCTAAGAAGCTGTTCCTGACAGGCTGAGGGCCATCTTCTTGATGCGTGTCACTACTACTACCAGATGATGTAATACTACTTTGTGGAGATAATGGTGCATGCTCTATGCGACTAATTTGTGTGTCACTTGATGATAACCATTCATTGATGGTGACATTTAAGGTTGATGGTGGGGGTACTAAAGATGAGGTTCGAGTTAACTGGGCATGTGTTCTTCTTACTGAAAAGAAAATCAATAGTTCATATCATATATCAAAAATAAATTCAGAACCCCTAAAATTGCTATTGATCAATGATGCATTTTAATTCAACTCTTTAATTACATTAACAATTTTTAAAACACTAACTTAAATAAATTGTAACTTTCCTCTAGGAAGTCATAATTAGAAAGCACAATAAGGCAATAGGTAACTAAAAAGCAGAAAAAGTAGAAGACTCATGGTTAAAAAAAAAATAATAATAATAACAAAAATAAAATAAATAAATAAAATTCTTAGACAATAAGACAACCCTTAATAACCTTGTGCTTACTTCGAAATCAACAAAGATTTCCGAAGTCAGTTGGACTGTCAGACATCATTGTCATGTTCAGTATAAGTGGGCCAGGTGCGTACAGACTTTGTATTATTATATCTCTGTGAAGAAGAAGTGCAGTAATTTTTATTTAATTGATGTTTTTAAGCTTCCAATAATATGAGCTGAGGTAAATTTAAGTCCAAATTCTTGTTAATGAATTGGTGATTGCTACTGCTACATGAGACAGTGGCCACGTTCACATGCGCCATCAGTTCATGGTGGAAAGGTGAAGAAACAACAAGAGGCTCCCAGGAGCCTGAATCTATCACCTGGTTAAATTTTTGGCTTTTACGGGCAATAACTCTAATAAGGAGTTGTCAGACAATTTTGACTCCATTTGATTCATTGGACACATTTGTAAGCCTTATAATAAGGATCATTTCAGCAATTGAAAGCTATTGGCTAAACCTAACAGATTTGGAGATGTATGCAAAAATCTGCTGTCTGACCCCATTTTTCTATTTTTAGAAACAGTAGCCAGGTTTTTTCAGCGATCAAAAATCAGTCATTTCGTTAAGGATACCCTATGAAACAAAAATGCCAACTTTCATTGAATTTTGCAGAATAGTTTCTCTGGATCAGATTTATTAAAGTAATAACATCAAAATCAGCAAAAAATGTCCAAAAAAGGGCAATAACTCCACCATGGGTCAACAAATTTACACCAAAATTTGACCACAGACAGATCTCTTCATGCTGAATAATTTTATCCTGGTCAAACGATGGATGCCAAGTGATGGCGATAGCTCACATGGCCTTTGGCAAGGTGAGCTAAAAATGGGTACACCAAAAGCTATATATATGGCTGACACTGACATTAAATAATTCAGAACTTAAGAAAAATATATTTGTCTAAATATTTTAAAATAATGTATTTCATAAATAAACTAAATAATCTAAGAAGTAAAATCTACATAATTTGATTAAATTACCTATAGCTTATCAAAGGTTTAAATAGTTTTGGTAGGATATCTAACTGGAGCAGAGCATGTGCTTTGTTTGAGATGCTTTAAATAGAGTACTTACATGGTGGTTTGGTAGGGTATCTAACTGGAGCAGAGTACATGCTTTGTATGAGATGTTTTGACTTGAGTACTTACATGGTGGTTTGGTAGGATATCTAATTGGAGCAGAGCATGTGCTTTGTTTGAGATGCTTTAAATTGAGTACTTACATGGTGGTTTGGTAGGGCATCTAACTAGAGCAGAGTACGTGCTTTGTATGAGATGTTTGACTTGAGTACTTACATGGTGGTTTGGTAGGATATCTAACTGGAGCAGAGTATGTGCTTTGAGATGCTTTTACTTGAGTACTTACATGGTGGTTTGGTAGGATATCTAGCTGGTGCAGAGTATGTGCCATGTTTGATATGTTTTAACTTGAGTACTTACATGGTGGTTTGGTAGGATATCTAGCTGGTGCAGAGTATGTGCTATGTAATGGTGTGTGATGATTCTCTTCTGATTGTTTTTCCTGCCAATTATTAGTGTCAGATTTCTCACTACTTTGTTGATGAATTCCATAAGTGAATATTTCCTCCAGTTGTCCAATCCACATTGTAAATTGTGACCTCTCCTCACTTGTGCATGCTGGATGGATTAAAGAGTATGATAATAATTGTCTTGTATCTTCAATATGACTTCCATTTTCTTTGGAATATGACAAAATAATAGGAATCAACTTGAGATACTCTTTTTTGGCTTCTGCATTGCCTGTATGTAATAAAGGCCAGTGAGCCAACAGTTTACTAATAGCACTATCCTTACTCTCATTGCAAAGATTTTGAATGTATGCTGTAAAATAAAAAAAAAGGAAAATATGAAGTTCATTTTCTTAGCACGCTACTCAATAAACAGATACATTAACATTATAGATAATATAAATATCTTATATGTTCTAGGATTTCACTTTCCAATCACCTGTGACAAGAGCAATTTTAGTATGGTAAACTTACCTGATATGTCCTCCATTCCCCTTGGCAAGTATAAAACTTGAATATATGAAAGGATGGTTTAGGTATGGAAAGTAGGTTTTAATTGTGGGCAACTTATTTTCCTGTGTAAACTTATAACTTTCAATAATCCTAAAACACTGATTCTTAAATACATGTGTCCCGTGCAGGTCCGGGTATCAAAAAAATAGTTCGGCAGATGCACTAAGCTTGTTGTCAAAGGCGACAAAATAGTGCTCAGAACCCTGGGCCCTGGCCAGAGCGCTCTACCCAACTGGGTTGTATGCCTCAGGTGTTGGAATGGGGTACCCCTGGCCTCCTACATGGGGTCATAATACGGAAAACCTGACCACAAACCATAGTAGTGCAACATGTTGGGAAAGATGCCACGTTTCTTGCACGTTAAAGAACTCTGCTATGGTATCCTCTCAGAGTAGGAACCTTTGCACTACGCCACAGGAGGCTAAATTGTTCGATCCTATCCATCTCTCCCTATTTCCATTGGCAATCATATTTGTCGACCTTATTGTTTTTGTGTCCTATCCCATTTTTCATTTCATTATCATTTCATGTTCATTTTGTCATCCACTTATGTTCATCGCCTGGATATAGCTGAAATATTGCTGCTAGGGCGTTAAACCCCAACAATCAATACAATACATGTGGTTATAATTATGAAACATATTTAAAAATTTGTTCTGTTATGTATTATTTCAATCAGGAATGTCATATTTGTCATTGCCCCTTGTGGCTCGTTTATCAGAAATAAAGATTTTGAATTCGAATTCTGAATTGAATATAAATGCATGTTAACTTCCTTCACTGAAAAAGATTATAGTAGTAATTTTCAACAACAAACTTGAAGGACGCAAAACCATACACGCAATTCAAATTCATATAATGTTAAAGTACAGCTTTGAAGTTATATACAAATTACAAGGTTTCTTTCTTGGGATTGGAAGCCATTTCCTGGCTGCTATTTTATGGTGGAGATTATTTGGGGCTTTTTTTAAACACTGATTACTGTATCTATTAAGTTTTGTTATGGAAAATTTGAAAACTTTATCCTTGTCAGGAGTTTACATGGTCATGAAAAAAAAAAAGCTTTCAAATTCATCTTGGTTACAAGCCTAGGAAATTGGGACCAGCCCACCAGCCAATGCTGGTAAAAATAGTGGCGGGTCTGCAGAAATTTTGCTTCCAAGCCAATGTATCCTGTATCAATTTTTTTCAGATGAAGAGTAGGGCTTGTTGTCTGTAACTTAGATATCAAAGACTGGGTTACTACTATAAAAATCCTTGTCCACACAATTCCTTTTTTCCAATGCAGTCAGTATGATTTCACTTTTACCCTTTGACCTTGAAGACTTACTTCCATGGAAATGCAAGTCACCTGATCGCAGTTATGTTTCCTGATTGGCCAAATACCAAAAACTTAGTGGAGTTCAAAAACAAATTTTACTGTGTCAGCTATCTTTTCTGTGGCATGTTTATTTGATTAGAGGGACACTGTAAAACGCAGAGTTTTAAATTATTTTTTTTTTTTTAATTAAAAAAACATTCAGATTTACATAACTATAACTTAAGATAGCTAAGAGTTCATTAAAACAATGTGCAAGACAAGTCCGGATGATACTCAATAATGTATGAAATACTGCCACAAATTCAAAGCTGGTTTCCAAGATGTGCTACATTACAAACATCATAAAAGAGAATCAATAAGCAACCAGTCTAATTACAACAATAAAAGCATGTCACTGTTCAATGACAAAACATATACAAATTTCATGGAGGCAAGTGTTCTAAACAGACTTACTGATGAGGCATTTCAGAAAATCAAGCATTCATGAAATGCATTGTAAATTTGACAGCGCGGCATTTAATAATAAATGTGTTAATTCTGCATCACAGAACTATCCCTGATACAGTCCTTAATCTGGCTGCCTATACAAAAAAAAAAATCAGCTGAATCATTAATTTTTATTTCCTTCAGAACTGATGGGAAGTACAGTAAGAATTAGATCAGTTTATTTACCTCTACCTCAGTTTGGATTTTAATGAATCTTGAAAAATCTTTGAAGATAGTTGATATGATATATGATATGATTTAGGATTTTTACATGTGCAGTATTGAGAATTGTTTATCACAGTATGATCTACTTTATAAGTTCCAAACATTATGCTGTTCTTGCCCAGTTTTGTTTTGTTAACTCCAATAATTCTTCCAAGGGAGAGCACTTCGGCCTCTCCATTTTAGTTCCTTTATTTTATTTGTCCATTGCAATTGTTATAAAACATAGCTTTAAATTTGCCATAAAAGATATGAAAGGCACTATCGAGACCACAATTTCAGTCCAATTCATCCCAATAAAATTGCCCCACAAATAGGTAGTGGTGGGACAAAACAAGAGGCTCCCAGGAGTCTGAATCGCTCACCTAGATGAATTTTGCCTTTCAAAGACAATAAATTAAAGAAGAAGTTGTCAAACAATTTTGACTCAAGAACACTTTGTTAGGACTTATCATAAGGATCATTTCAGAAAGTCATTTCCCCCTTTCAAGGGCAATAACACTCACAAGGAGTTGTTTTGACAACTTATATCCCAAAGACTTTTGTAGTCCTAGTACTAAGGATCATTTCAGCTATTCGAAGAATTCGGCTAAACCTAACGGTTTTGGAGACATATGGGAAAAACTTATGTCTGACCCCTATGTTCCATTTTCAGTAACAGCAAACATGTTTTCTGACAAATCAATAATTTCCAGATCAGTTCTATGCAGGATACCCCAAGGAACATTCATACAAAGTTTGGTTCCAATTGGTCAAATAGTGTCAGAGGAGATTTTTGAAAGAAATAACATTAAAAATAGCCCAAAAATGTCGAAAAAGGGCAATAACTCTAACATTTCTTAATGGATTAAAACTAAACTTTGACCACAGGTACATCTCATCATACTGAACACTTTCACCCTATGTCAGAATTTGCCTAAACCATATAACTTGGGAGATATGTGAGATAACTTCTGTCTGACACCTGTGTTCTGTTTTCAGTGAGGCCGAAAAAAAAAATGTGTGTGTTTATGGTTACCAGACCGACCCTCATTTTATCGCCGCGACCCTAACTTTTTTATTGGCAATTTTCTGAAATTCCAGAAATTCTGAACTTTTCCGTCACTGGTAGTGGTATTTATCCTATTAAACAACAATGGCGGCCTCCAGTGTCAGCACTGCCAGCAATTTAAAAAGAAAACTAGCTGACAGATGAGCATGTGCACCATTAGTGTATTCTGTTTCTCTCTATGAAGCTTATTAGTCAAGAAACTACAATCAACCTACCGACCCTATTTTTTTTTCAGCATGTGACAGTAAACACACATATTTTTTGTTTGGCCTAATGGCAGTCATGTTTCTTGACAGATCAAAAATCCCAAAATCAGTTCTATGCAGAATACCCTGAGGAACATTCATACCAAGATTGGTAAAAATTGGTCCAGTAGTTTCTTAGAAAGTTTTGAAAAATTGTTAACACTGACACACGCCAAGTGATGGCAATAGCTTACATGGCCTTTGGCCAGTTGAACTAAAATAAATGCACTTAATCTACTTTCTAACTATGTCTGAATCTTGACATTTTTGTGACAAACAACATATGATCTCTAATAGTTCTTTAATTTGTTGTTTTTTCTTCTGTTTGACAGATCTCTAGATCTCTAGCAGGATAATTTGTTTTTCATGACGCATTGCACCACTGTCCAGCCACCTTAAATTTTTCTGTTTTCAGACAATAACGTAATTTTATGAGTTTCCATCCAATTCCATGGGTACAAGGCGGCTTATTAACCAATAACATCTCTGAGAACAAAACTAGAAAAGAGAAGATCCAATCATACTGTGATATATATTAAATGCATCAGAAAAAAAAAAAATTAAAAAAGTACATACCTGACTCATTAGCTTCTTTTTCTTGTTCAATTATATCAGTGTAGTTTCTCTGGGATAATACTTGTGACAGGAATCTACATTGTGTTGTAGTTGCTTTCATTAACAAAGAATAGAGAGCAACTGTCTGTTCACACTCACTCCAGTTCTCAAACCAATTATATACTGTGTTCATGTGATCACGAAACATATTATTTGACTTCATGGTTGTTGTCACATTTTCATCAATTCAGTTCTAAAAATAAAAAGGTACCAAAACATAGACAATTAATTTTTTGGGGGTTAAATTCACATCATGCAAGACTGTATCAATAAACATAAATACCAATTTAAGTACATGTATTAAACTGCATAAAAGCTGAAATAAATTTCATGGCTGTAATTTCATCCAAACCAAACTAGAAATACTGCAATCAAGCTAAAAAGGATAAGACCTGTGTCACTTGAATGTTCAGTCAGTAGTTAGATTATTACCTAAGGATTAAAATTAGCACTCTCAAGCTGGCTCACAGGCAAATTTCATGATGGGCAAGTCAAACAGACCTTGGCAACTGGGTCACCATATTTTGGATGTTTTGGGTTTTTTCTATTCAACCCATTAGGTCAAGTAAATTTAAGTTCAGACAAAACTCAACTCATCTGACCAGTTGGACAAATTTCTTATACTTTTTAAATGATCTCCCCAATTATACTTTAAATGAAAATTTGTGACATGCATTATAAAAATTGAGAAAACTACCCAAAGGGATTTAATGTTTACAAGACATTATTACAAAGCCAACAATAAAGTGGAAATTATCAAAATTGGAAGTAACATATGTAAACAAGATTGCTACTTGTAGCCATATGTCCCCCGCCATGGTGAGGTCCCATATCTAAAAATTGCCAAATCAAAATGACAGCCCAATATGATCAACATCTTTGTTGACTAACAATCCTACAAAGTTCAACAAAATCTGTTGAGTAGTTTCAGAGGAGTTATATCCACAAAGTGTGACGGACACAATGACACACAGACACAGGTATTTATATGTCCCCTTCTGCATTGTGACAGGGAACAAAAAAGAAATGGAATGGTTAATCTGGATTTGAAAGACCGGGGAAAATCATCATACATGTTGTATATTATGCAATGCAAAAACAACTTGAAACATTGCCACCCTTACCGTAACTTCTGCAAAATAGATAAATATGTGACACAGCCAATGCAATGTATTTGGAAATTTGATAAACATATTTTTAGAGTGATGGTTTATGGGAAATCCTGAAGACTGTTGTAAATTAAAAGATACAATTTTTTGTTACCTTATTCTGACCCACAAGATTTTGCTGAGTACACCGTTTATAGTGTAGTACGTTGTTTATAGTTGTTAAGGAAAGAAAACATTGGTCAGTTAAAAAGAGCTTTGATAGTGTTTACCAAAGTATGTTCCCCATCTTTGCCAACACCCAATATCAAATTAAATTCAGCAAACATTCTGTTACAGATGTACATCAGTACATGTACTATATTTTCTGATATATAGAGATTACTTACATGTATTGACCCCATAATCCCTACAAGTTCACAAATCAAAGTGCTGTTAGCACTGGAGGTTTTTGGTCCTTGTGAAAATACAAGCATACACAGTCAATTTCAAAGATTATATGATGTAAAATACAACTTTAATTTCCAATATAAATTGTACTCAAAGATCAAGTTTTTTGGCTATATGCTAACTTCTTTATTAGGTTCTGCTTTTATAGATGCAGAGTATTTACTAGTCTTTACATTCATACAGTTTATCTATGGGGAATGTTGATCTAGAAATCAGGATATAAATTATTGGTAAATAAGAAGTTGTTTTCAGATTTTTCCCACAATGTATCCAACCATATGACATACCCAAGGGTACGGAAATTTTGATAGCCCATGCCGGACATTTTATCAAACTTCATCATCTTTTACATGCTCAGATCGAAAATAAACTTAAAAAACGTTTGTATGTAGTTATTTAAAATAAATATTAGAAAGTGTGTAATTTCATCACATACTCTGTCTTTTACAAAATATCAGAGCGATTGAACGTGTTCGGTTTCTACCACACGTGGACTTTCTAAAATGTAAACAAAACATCATATTTCTCAGACTTTTTCATCACATAGGCTAACAGCCGAAAACTTCTGAGTGATGAAAAAAAAAGTTGATTACTTATAAAGAAAATCGCGAACACATTTTGTATATTGGTTTATACGGTCTGTTGACTTCTGTGTTAAAACGATTCAATTGACGAATTAATAATTACTAACTACATGTTTCAGTTCCACGCGCTTTCATTACCGCTGAAAGATCGGCAGGAAAATGGTGGATTCTCCGAGTTACTTCAATTAATTCATATAGGCAATGGGGCTGCACATGTACCATTAATTAAATTATCCAATCAACTAATCAGTTACAGGTAAATCAGAGTCACAAGTGGCTGCACATCGGCTAAAATTGACACATACCTGTCAATTAATTTCTAATAAACAATTAGGAGACTGGTAGACAGGATGTTTATACACTAATAAAACCACACAGACTGTAATTTATAAGGGTTGACAATTTTTTATGTCCGATATTGGAAAATTGTCATGCGTCATTTGCAAAATTTGTCGGTCAATGACCTGCATTTTTTACCGTTTCCAGATCCATGGACATACCTAGAATAAGATCTATAATATGGAGTAACGGAAACATTTATTCCAAACTTTGTGGAAAAAAAATCGTGAATTCCTGGAATATCAAAGCCATGCCCACATGTGTTATCCGATTTATTATTTATTATTTTTCACACCCTAGACATTCAGAATTTCAACCCCACTAGTGTTGCTTAACTCAGGAATGTTTCAGGGCAACAACCAAGGAGACCTAGTAAGGCTCCTTATGGTAAAACAGAAGACAATAATGATGAGGTCACAGATAAACTTGATATTTTCAGTTTATTAGATCCTGAATGTGTTATTGATTGTTAAAAAGATATGTACTTGCAGTAGTAAATGATCATTTTCATCATTTCTTCTCTCACATCCAATTTTTGCAGGACCAGTACATTTTTAAGTCTACTGGTCCTGCGGGCTACATGTAGTTGAAATTTTATGTTAATTTCCACCCCTGAAATGTCAAGCCACTGTGAAGAGTAGCTGCTGAGAGAACCGAGACGGAAAAAAATCATTGTGAACGGGAACACAGACACATGGACAAGGGTAAAACAGATGTTCTATAGTCTCTATGCTCTGATTACAAAAAGAACGCAAATTTGAATATTTTATATGAATCTTGTGCAAAAACATATTTGATGTAAAAACTTGTACTGGAAATTGCCAAGATAAGCATTACTACAACACTTCTTATTCAGAACAAATATTTTTTCCAATCTAGAATTTCAGTATGTAATTTACTTTCCCATTTCAAAAATTTCTCATCAGGAAGATAACATTGTAATTTTACTAAGTGACAATAAATAAATATTACCAAGCAGTATCAAAAATGTATCCTCAGCAGTGTGTATCACTGTGTTGTCTAAATATTTTTTTTTTAATAAATGGTCTCAAATCAGTAGGAATACATGATTGTAAGGAGAAATATTTCACAGTTTTGTGTATGTACCTTGCATTTCAGTTCTGTAAAGGGGATGAATTTTTTCCCCACTATGTCAATTAGATCACTTAGATATTTGACATCCGAGTCTTCCTACTTAATGAAATAAGATAAATCTTGTAAAGGCACAAAATTTAAAATATCTAAGCTTAACCACTCATTGATATCTGAAAGTTTTTGTATTGGTTTAGATAATAAAGCATAAAACACGTCTTTCAAAAACGGACTGTTAATATTCTTAGACTCTTCTAATAATGAAAAGGCTCTCAACCATCCCCCTCCCCCAAAGGTCTTTTAATTAAATATTAGGCAAACTTTGCCACTCCTTTTTGTAAAAAAAAGAACAGCGTTCCAATGTCCCCACGTAAAAAGATACTTTTCAAACTTAAAATTCACTGAAATTTTCTAAGACCAAGAGCTGTAACTTCTGTACAAATTTTTCAACCATAACCAAAGTCAAACTTAATATGTAACTTCTCATAGTAAGACTACATACAAAAGATAAAATCAATTGATTAAAGCAGTACATAAAAAAAGTGTGGAAAACTTCAAATTAACGGAAAAGTCCAAGGGCCGTAACTTCTGTAAAAATCATTCATCCATAGGTCTCACTAACCACTTCCGGGTCTAATGGCCACTCCCCCTATGTAGTACCAAAAACATACTGAACCTAGACCTATGCATTGTAAGTGCATTATTTGTGTGTATTCTGATTAAAAATAGTCAAAATAAAGCTGAGAATGTGTGCTTTAAAATCATATATGTAATTTACTACAAAAGTGTATGAATATTGTTTAAATGTGTTTTAATTTGCCTCCATGCTGTCAGTTAGCAGAAAAGGTAATCATGTTGATTTTCAGTATTTTTTATCCAAGTAAATTTTGTGCAGAATTTCTACGGAAATCATACCATTTGAGTAATTATTTTGAAAGCCTTATTTTCCAAGCTTTGTAATGGTATGTAACATTAAGGTGTCATTTGTCCTGGGAATTCACAATGAAACATTGAAAATTACTTGTTTAACATGTAAAGTACTGAAAACATTAGAAGTGGTTAGTGAGACCATAACCAAAGTCGAACTTAATCTGTAACTCTTCATAATAAGGCTACATACAAAAAACTCATTCGGTAGAAGCATTAAAGTGTGGAAACCTGGACAGACATATCACTGGGGACAAAAAGAGCCTTAATAAACTTTGCAACACACTGAAAATAAATAATTTCAAAACTCCTTAACTCATTTTGTATGTCAAAAAATTATATGAACCCTACTTTACACCTCTAAATTAATGTTAGAAAAAAGGATCTACATATTCAATACTTTAAATTTCGCTGGGCTAAAATGTAGTGTGTTTATATGTATCAATTGAGATTATTATGCCACACCAGTTACTAATGGAAGATAAGAATAGAACCAGCTGGTTTGTCACAATAAAGAAAATACTACCTACAGTATGTACAACCTGTCATTGCCCATGGAGCTACTATAGAATCCATAAAAAAAAGTCTGGAAAACTTTAGTCAACAAGAGTTTTAAGGAATATTGGAAAGACAGATTAATTCATTTATGCCAGACATATAACAAATTAGTCTTGTTGATAACAAGCTAGTCAGCAACTGTTATCCGTAAGTCCTCAGACCTTTTAAAAGAAACAAGAAACAACATGAAAAGCTATCAAATTAGTTACTGGTTCCTAAATCTCTTCCAGAAAAATTGTGCCAAATACAAAAGTCCATTAGTACAAATCTTCTATTAAAAAGAAAGTTGATTTATGCATACATGTTTTTGTAAATTGATGGTATTCAGATATGCTAGGCCGGTTTTAAATGTTGAGTATTGTCCCTTAAAGTAATGGTAATGGAAATTTTTCTGTGTATAAAGAGATGGCTGATGCACTTTATATGCCATGATGCATCCTTTATTTTGTTTTCTATGTGAATGGGTTTCTTAATTAAAACATGGACTATGTCATTAATAGATTAATGTTGAACTATCTTGTAATCTGTGGCTCATTTACTCCTAAACTGCTGAATAAACTTTAATGAAACTTTCACGAATTCCTTATCACATGATGTCACTGTGAACAGACCTCCTTTTTCCATAAGGAATATTTGGCTTTCCTCATACGAAACATTAACTATGTCATTGGTCAACTAAGGGGCAACTTCTAATCCACAACTCCTCAAAATACTGAACCTTTCACGTCATCAAATGATGGCATCCTATTTGTTTTCTTTTCATCTGAACAACTTCTGAGGTTTCCAAGTTGTACAACAAGTTTGATCCCTAGCAGACTTTTATAGGCCTTATAATTAAGTGCATACTTTTGTAAGGCCAAAAATAAATAACTGTTTGTTTCCCCAAACCCTGACCCTATCAAGTCAGGTAAGAGTAAAATTAGTCGTAAGTTATGATGTCACAATACTTTTATTTACTATGGCATCATAACTTACGACAAATTTTACTCTTACGATTTTTTGTGAAAAGGACCACAGCATTATAGGCCAGTATTTTAAGTTCTAGGGTGTGTCAATTTATCATTTTCTTCAGGCCTAAAAAAAAAAAAAATTATGTTTCTGGTAACCCGACCGACCCTAGTTTGTGGCCCCCCTCACAACCCTAACTTTTTTATAGTGTTCGCAAAAAAAAAAAACCTACCTACCCTATTTTCGAAAAGGGTATTACCGGAAACACACATTTTTTTTCAGGTCTACAGGAAACATTAGAATTAGTGAGACCATTAGCAGATTAAAACAAAAATTTGACCACAGATACATGTAGATCTCATCGTGCTAAATATATCAGAATTTGTTTAAACCAAATGGTGTTGGAGGTGTATGCGAAAAAACTTGTCTGACCCTTATGTTCTATTTTTAGTAATGGCGACCATGTTTTTTGACTAATCAAAAATCCCCACCTAATTTCTATCCGGGAAAGCCCATGGACATTCATACTCAAATTTGCTTTTAATTGGTCAAGTAGTGTCTGAGGAAATTGTTAACAACAAGCACAGTGCTGCTAAAAATAGCAAAACCAATAGGTCATACCCAAGGCTTTGCAAGAAGCTTTGCTTTGCTCATTCATATATCAATTTTGCTGTAATAAATTTGGCAACTGATAGAGGTATAGAAATTCAATTTCATGTATATATGTATAATACAGTAAATCATTCAATCAGCAGGCTGATTTCATCTTGACCAAGATATTTAGTTACTTACAAATGTACCTACAGCCCCGTGCCGGTCCGGGTGTCAAAAGAATAGGCCTGCAGCAGCGCTAAGCTTGTCGTAAAAGGCGACTAAATAGTGCTCAGAACCTTAGCCGGGGGCTACGGAGCTCTGCCAACATAGCAACTGGGTTGTGTGCCCCAGGTGGTGGAATGGGGTACCCATAGCGTGTTACATGCTGGAGTTGTCAGGCTATAATACGGAAAACCTGACCACAAACCATACTGATGCACCGTGTTGGGAAAGATGCCACGTTCCTTGCATGTTAAAGAATCCTACTGTGGTATTCTCCCGGAGTAGGAACCATAGGGCTCCGCCACAGGAGGCTAAATTGCCCGACCCTACCCACCTCTCCCTATTGCCAGTGGCAATCAAAATTTGTCGACCCCATTATCTTTGAGTCCCACCCATTTTTCATTTCATCATCATTTCGTGTTCATTTTATCATCCACTTCATGTTCATCTCCTGAATAGAGCTGAAATATTGCTGCTCGGGCGTTAAATCCCAACAAACAAACAAATGTACCTACATACAAGCAAGCATGTAGCTGAAACAAAAAGTAACATATGTCTCAATTTTAAAAAGTGAACATATAAAAAATGCTAGCTTATTGTGTGCATCTATGTAACAACACATAACAAATACATTGTATTATAACTTTTTTAAAAAAAAGTGTTTGTGAATAATACGTGTATGCATTCACTTTTCCCCCAAGACTCCTGATGTCTCTCTGAAAGAGAAGTCACTTTTCTCCAGGTTTTTCTCAAGACGCTCGAGCCCTCAGTTGCTGAATTATTTTTTTTTTTAATGGATTACTGTTTACCTATCCTATCTCACCACATCTTTGACTTAACATAGGTGCCATGCTACATGTATGTTGTAGGCTGTGCCTAACTCGTATTATAATTTGTGATACATGGTAATATGCCTATTTAATATAATCATTGTAGTGACTGAACATGTACCTAGTGGGTCCATTATAGGTGAACGAAGACTTGGTACATGTAGGTGAACAAGTTTCACAGCAAAACACTTTGGATTTGAGCACATGTTGATTACTACATGTAGTTCAGTTATTCTATATAGACAACCAACTTCAGCTTCATAATTATCCAATAAAGTGTTTCTGCCAATTTTGGCAATAACTACTTCTGAACAGTAAAACTTTCCTTCAAAAATAATCCTGTCTGCAAATGACAGGAATACAATTATTTAATGTACATGCATCAAAAATATTTGGTCTTCACATAGGCACGTCTGAAGAGTCAAAGTTTTAAAGTCAAGCGATATCCAAATCGACAGCTTAAGTACTTAACACATTCAACATCAATTCACTTTGCAAATATACAATCTCTACAACTTACAGAGAATATGTCAGGCTATATACATGTATGTTGACAAGGAGGACCATCCATTTTGTTTACATGAGACATAATGGTTACAAACGTCAATACTTCATCTTCTAAACACAAATATTTCATTACTTACGAACAACTCTCATATTTACATCACCGTCTAAACTTAACACCAGGATATTTCAATATTTAAGTCTTAGGAATTTTTTGTTTTGACATCCCACATGTCGAAAATACACAAATGAGTGACGTCATGATACTGCAACTATGGCGGTAATAACATTAGAAACAGAAGTCTGGGATTAATCGGACATTTCTATGTGTAACAATATAGTTTTTTTGCGAGACTTTATAAAGTATAATCATAGGTATAACTTGGATCTAATTTTAATTCACTAAAACAATTAATACAACACAGGTCAAGCCTTAGTTGTCAGATTAATTACAATGAACTTTGACCTAACAAGTGCTCTAGCATACGCCATCTGTTGGCGACCAATTTACACATTATTAGCACTGTTTCGGACTTTTACGGATTTGCACCAAAACATTCTGACGGTATCCTTCATATATTCAATATTCAGTATTTTATTGACTGACACACAAACAATAAATGGTCGAGACCTACTGTACATAGCATCATAGGAACAGTTATAATTAACGACATATAACATGCATGAAAATGCATATTTGAAACATTCATGATGATACAATGTACATCATCATCTATAATAGATTATTTCTGATGCTCAAACATTTTAAGATGAAAGAGGAAGTCAATCTTAGTATTTTATAGCAGTTATTATGGCAAGCCAAAGTGGACAAAATTGAGTGTTTTCTAAAATTAAAAAATGATTTTTTAAATATATTTCAAAGACAAATCCATACCAATTATTTCATATTCCTATACTTCACCCATTGCATCCAAAATTTTCAATTATAAAAGGCTATTGCAGAACCTAGAGATTGTGGACATCAAGGCTAAACCACCTGACTGTTCTTGCTAAAACTCTCCATTCAAATATGGTCCTTCTGGTCACGTCCTTAGAGAAGATTTAACCATCACCGAAAATGAATCTCTGCGATATCCTTTCTAAAGGTCCAAAGTACCGTGAACCACGCTCCATAAATTGGAATTATAACTTTAAAGTTCTTATGGATGCAGTGGAGGACTATGCAAGGAAATGGGTAAAACGAGAACAAGAATACATTGATTCTCTGTCAGAGGTTTTTAATTTTGAAACGAATGAAAGTTTTAAGTAGGTCAATGAGTGCCAAGGATACATCGGTTTTCAAAGACCCCGATGTAGCAAAAACATTGTCCACTATACATGACAAATATGTTGTCGTACCAGCAGACAAAGCCCAAAACAACATTGTTTTTGTCCACAAACGTTTTACATCCAATGTTTATTATCAGAGGTAGACGTAGAAAATAATGAATAAGTCCACTTTAGCTTGCCATATACATAACTTTTATATTAGTCGATATATTTTTCTATTTACTCATTGATTAGTGTTCTCTGAGAATTATATGTTTCATATTCCAAAAGAAAATGTTTTTCATTTTCAATGTTTTGAGAATTTTGAGGTCTTAAGAGCGAGGACTTTATTCAACGAAATTGCAACGGTGGGCTCTTTTGACCCACAACACATACCCGATCACTCAATGTTATGTTGAACATATGTTTGTATTAACGGCAGGGCGTATGAAAAAACCGTGGTGGAACGAAAACTTGACAGTACTTTGGAACGATGTATGTAAAGCCGATGGCGAGTGGCGAAAGTGTAAAAACCCTATGCAAAAAGAATTTACGACACGTATTTGTGGAGAAACGGAAGAACTTCGATAAACATTCTCAAAACTTTACCTTGTAAATTTACAGGATGTCATTAATCGAAACGTCAAAATTAATAGCAGAGAGTCGAACGGTTATCGAAAAAGGAAATAAATCCGATGTATTAGCGATAATCTTCGAAGTATTCTAGTATCAAAGAGATTGCTGTTGGGATGACCAACATTGAAACAATAAAAAAAATCCTTAAACTTACTGTCAGCTGATCTTCACGAAATTTCTATAAATAAAAAAAATGTAGAAAAAGAGATAAATGAACTCGAGACCAGTGTACAAGCTATGAGCAACATGTATGACAAATGTAAAGCAGAGAAAAACCATCTTGTAGTAAAAGTAAATGAAATGAGCAAAAAAGTTTAATGGCTCGATAATGAAACAAAAAAATAAACAGTCAATTGAAAACTTGGGTAAGTTACAAACCCAGGGAACTCTCCAAGAGGTTGAGAAGCTCAAAAGTAAAGTATTAGACCTCCAGTACAGAAGCATGAAGAACAAACTGGTGTTTAGTGGTCTTTGTCACATCCAATATGAAAATTGTGAAAATAAACTAAGGGCCTTCATACAGCAGGAATTAGAAATTGACCACTACATAGAATTTGGAAACGTTCATCGTTTCGGTAAACGGAATACAAACGATGCCTGTTCTATTGTAGCACGATTTATTTACTACAGTGACTTAAAACTTGTACTCCAAAATGCATACAAGCTAAAATGTCCGCCTTTTGGTATTAGCGAGCTGTTCCCTGCTGAAATTGTTGAAAGAAGAAAAAAATCTTTAGCCAAAAACGAGAGAAGCAAAACAACAACGTCGGGATGTTGTACTAATACGTGATCGTCTTTACATCGATGGTTGTACAGCCCAACGGAAGTCTCTGCTAAATCTACGCATGTGAGCAAAGTCGTGTTCGACTCTTCTCCGTATCAAAGTCAGCTTGTGCCAAATTTGTACAAAACACCTGGTAGGCCAGTGGAACGAGCAATTCAGGATTCATCCCCGCGACAAGATGTTACAGTCCAATAGAACAGTCTGGGAGAACACTCTTCATGTAACATTGTTGGTCAATTATTTGTAAATAAACCTAATGATTATGTTGGTTGTCCAACTGTAGAACAAAACAGAACTTTATGTGATAATAGTGTTGTGTCTGATTATTCCTACGTTCAAGAAGATGAATATAGTATTACTTGTCTATTGTCTCATTAGCCAATTCAAATGTGGCTTCAGAAACTTCATTGTTAAATATTTTGTCAATGAATTGTTGTGGTATTATCGGAGATGGAAAACATGTTTTAAGTCCATTATATGCAGATCTTCGTAATTTATTATTTGAGGAAGCGTGTAAATATAATTAATTTTTTTATGCATTGTCTGATAACGATAAATTTATTTATATTTTTAATTGTGAAGAATTATGTCAATTAGCTGCTAAAACCTGCTATACTATTTTGTATGTCTTTTTTAATATAAATAGCTAACTTTTATAAATGTGCTGTATATTTCCTTTCTGTTTAGGTATGCTTATATGTCTTCCTCTTTCATTCATCAGAGGATGAGCACTAAATCTAAGTTTTCATATAGCAGCTCTATCAAGTCATTTTTTTTCAAAGCGTCAACATAAAGGGGTCTTTGACCAATGATTAAAATAATTAATTACAGGTCTATGCTTGCTTGTTCTTAGGAGATACAAATTATGTAGAATGTACTGTAGAATTAAAAATTAAGGGTGATAACTCTGTAAATGACACTAAAATACAATAGAAACTGTTAGATTTTCTGTGTGTATTATCTCCTAAAAGCAGACAGATTATAATGAATAATTATACATTTCTTCATATATAGACCTTTAAAACAACTTAATAACAAAAATAAAAATGTGTAGCCTTTTTGGGGTGTATCACATATTACAGAATTTCTATGATTCTTACAAAGAACACCACTTAAGAACATTATTATCTATTTTTTCATTGTCTAAAACAATCAACCGCGATGTTACGTTATGTGGCGTTTTTCGATATTCTGATTGAAATAAAGAGCTATACCATATGTGCATGGAATGCCCGTCTAACTCCCCCTTTTTATGAAAAAGTGCACACACAGAAAATCAAAAATGTGAAATAGAAGTTTACATTTATAGAAAAAGAAAGGGAACCTATGATTGACCATGGATACCACGAATATTTGAAAGTTTTGTGGCATTTGCCGATCGCGTTTTTTAATATGAGCTCGAAAACAGGCAAACCACCCTGCCTTTTTTATGAAAAAGTGCCACAAAAATGGATAAAGCGAAATCAAAACTATATAGAAAACAAAAGTGAGCCTATGACAATAGATACAAAGAATATCCTAAAAGTTTCGTGGCATTCGCTGAAAGCGTTTTTCAGTTAGACCGCTAAAACAGAAAAAAAACATCCCGCTTTTTTTTTAAATGCAAAAGCTCATAAAATAAAATGCTCAAAATTAATGTAAAATTAAAGGGAGCTTTTTTTCAATCAAGGAGTAATCAAGGGAACCAAGGTTATAGCGGTAATCAAAAGAATGTAATCCAGGGACAAAGACCAGACATGAAAAACAGACATACACAACAAAGAACATAAAGTAACTAAAATCATACACACAAAATAACAAAAGCAAATGAGCAACTCGGACTCCACTAAAAACTGGGAGCATGGACCAGGTGCACCAGTAGGGCAAGCATCCTCTGCTTTTCTAGAAACACCCGCCGAGTTGCTCATAAAGTCAAGTCCGGGGTAGACAAACGAGGAAAGGAAAACTATGACCCGTTGAATAAATCAGTTTTCATGGTGCAAATGGATTGTGTTAAATTATCATATGTAGATGTGCAGGATGTCTGGAATTTATGTTTGGGAAATTGCATCATGTTTAGAGTATCCGCGGTAGCTCGAAAGACCGAAATGATGGTACGCGTCCTTGACAGAAATGCACACATCCAATCACCGGAAGAAACGACAAAATTTTAAGTAGCAGTCCGCCTAAGAATCATGCAATTTTCACTGAAAGTGATTTATTGATGTCAGATATTTTATCCAAATTGACTTTACATCATTTGGATATATTAGAAAAGCAATGAATAAAATGAAAAAAATGAAAAATGTTTACACCGTTACCATAGCAACAACCACTCCTAATCAACCACCAATTTAGGGCCTAATAATCACAAAAATGTCACAATTTGAATGTATGTTTTTATATCTAATGGTGGAAATTTACCAAACTAAATAATTATATTAGTGAAGTGTGTATTATGGAAAACAATTTACAATAAAGTACAAATCAATCTGATTGGTTAAGATCTGGTTACCATAGCAACCAAAATTCTTAATTTATGACAATTTGAAATATACGAAAATAGGCTATGTTTAGACCCGTTTTGGTAACAAGAGCAAGAAGATATTATCCAAATGTATGCATGGATGTGTAGTAGGTGCTAAAAATAAAAATATGTAACATATCTTTGTTTTTTGCTCATTTGGGCCTTAAATTACCCCCATAAAGACTTTTCTTTTTCCTTAACGCTTTTTATACAAACTTTGTCCGGACCATAACTTTTTTGTCTTTTGACCTAGACTTCTAATATTTGGTATGTTGGTATATCCTCTCGGGACAGAGTGTCGCGTACCAGAGTGGGTGATTTTTGACCTTGATCTTTATATCAAGGTCAAATAACATACAAATTTTGGCAAAATACGATACGCAATTTTTTCTGTGCCATTACGTTTTGGTCTTTTTGCTTAGATATCTGACCTGTTTGACATTTAAGTAAATCATATCAAGTTAGAATGACCTTGGCCTTTGACTCCAAGGTCAAATGACATACCAAATTTTGTCCGGGCTATAATTTTCTTTTGTCTTTTTTCTTAGACATCTGATATTTGGTATGGGGTTATGTTTTCTCAAGGTGAGGCGCCTCGTACTAGATTGGTTGACATTTGAACTTGACCTTTGACCTCATGGTCAAATAACATATCAACTTTTGACTTGATGAGTGTCATGGACAGATGTCATATAACTGATACTAAATTGTTTTTTTTTTTAATTTCTGTATTTTGAGAGAATTCAATCAGACCCAAGAATAATATTTCTTGATTTTGTTGATCAACTCTTGACATTATATCCCATTTTCATTTTTTAACTCCTGTTTTACTGAAATGCACATCTTCTTATCAAAATGTCCCAGGATTACATTCTTTTGATTTCCTCTAGAATCTTGATTCCTATGTTTACTCTTGTAAAACATGAACATGTAGGTTCTTGTTTACACAATATTTCAAAATGTTTTATAATTTTGTTGTTTAAACATAATGTCACAATACTGTGACTTACTCAACATTTTGTGCCAGAAATTTAGATAAAAACAATTGGAAAATCAACATTAAATTTTATAATATATTATAGAAAAATTATAAATGGATAACTAGAGGCTTAAGAGAGACTGAATCGTTCACCTGGTTTACCAATTTCTTATTAGAATAAAAATGGCAATGAGACAGGCTAAGTTAAAATTAACTGAATAGTCAAATGCAGGAAACGCTTTTAATAGCATTTTATGACCTGAACCAGAATTTTGCTGAAGGCAACAGTTTTTGAATTATTTTAAAAAAAACTCTTCTGACCCTATGTTCCATTTTTAGTATAGGCAGCCATATACATTTTTAATGGATTAAAAACACAAGTCATTTCGAGCACAATACACTAAAGAATTAATATGCTTCATTTCCATTAACTGATTTTAAATGGTTTAAGAGATTTTCAAAATTGCACATACACATGTGGAAAAATTAAGAATTGTTTCAGGAGCCATAACTCCTACATTAGTAAACGAATCGTTTCGGAAATGCTGGTATTGGTCAATCTTATGACGCTGAACTATATAATCCTCCAAAAAAAGGACAACAATCTTTGAATTGTTTACAAAAAATTGCCTTCTGACCCCTATGTTCTATTTTTAGTAACAGGGGTTATGTTTTTGTCATGGATCAAGAATCCCAACATTTATTTTTTTGTGGAATACCATACAGAACAATTGTTTTAGAGGAGAATATTTTCAAAGTTGTACATATGAGGAATGCCAAAAAAAATTTTATAGGGGTCATAACTCCTACGTTAGTTGTAAATATCGTTTGCAGAATTTCGGCATAGGTTTTCTCTTAATCCTGGACAATATTATCCCCTGCCAGAATTACGCTAAAGGCAACGGTTTTTGGAGTAATTTAAAAAAAAAAATGCCATTAGACAGCTATGTTCTATTTCTAGTAACGGTGGCTGTTTTTTTCACGAATCATAAATCCCGACAGTCATTTTGTGCACAATTATCTAGAGGAGAATTTCGAAAATTTGTCGACGAGGAGGGACGCCAAGTGATAGCATAAGCTTACATGGCCTTTGGCAAGGAGAGCTAAAAATAACAAATGTTTGTTTACTGGCCTGTTACCCTACATCTATTACTTGTAGCTGTCTAGAAACTATGTGAGAACCAAACATGGGTAACCTAAAATTTTATATTTCATCTGTATTGGCATTTAAGAATAAATTGCATAATTGTAAAATACGAACTACTTTAATTTATAGTCAATAAGTTTACATGATCTTTCTACTTATTATTGCCCATACATGAGATCAGAAGTAAATTTTAATACATAAATGAAATGTAAAATATAGGTTGCATACTTTGTTTGGATGCTGATTCAATATCCTAATGTATCTGTATATGACTTCAGTTATATAATCCTGTCATTTATATTTAATGAGGTATGATACCAAAAGTACTAAATCGTGATGTTTTTACTAAAAAATAAGTTTTTTTGTCTTCTTTGGCATATTCCTTTATATATTTTCCTATATTCAACTATGCTGGAACACAGACATAAACATGTAGGTAGACTGATAAGAGAAATACATTTAGAAGGACCTAGATGAAAAAAAGGAATTAGAGTGTTAAATCAGGTGTAGAAAAGATTGCAACAAAAATGAAATTGAAAAAAGATTTTTGAAAATGATTTTTATAGCCATTAGAAAAGATTGCAACAAAATAAAATTAAAAAAATTTTTTTTTTTGAAAAAGTCGACAATGACAACAGACAACTACAACGAACATCAATTGATGGCAATAGCTCACAATGACCTTCGTCCCAGATGAGCTGAAATATACGATGAGAAAACCAACCTCTTCTAACTAAATTCAGAATGTTAGTTTAAAACGCCAGACTTTGATTAATTTAAGTTTTAATTAATCTAAATTAAATATCATCTATTGGTACAGAATGTAAACTTGACCTGTAACTTATCATTGTGAACTTATCATGTCATTATCTGCAAGCGTTTAGGAAAAAAGTCCTTAAAATGATTATTTCTGTAAATTTTGCTAAGTTCAAGGCCCGTAATTTCAGTAAAATCATTGAAGTGAAACCAAACACAAACTTGTATTGTAACTTATCACGGTTAATTTATAATAAAAATCATGTCAATATCTGCAAATGTTCAGAAAAAAAAAATGTCAAGAAAACGGTTATTTCTGTGAATTTTGATAAGTACAGAGCCTGTAACTTCGGTAAAAATTATTGAAAAGTAAACTTTTCCTTTAACTTATCATGGTGAACTAATTAACCAAAAAAATATTTCAATATCTGCAAGTGTTTAAAAATAAGTTCGGAAAACTTAAGATGGACTGATGGACTGACGGTCAGACGGACGGGTCAAACACATTATACCCTGCACAACTGCATTGCGTGGGGTATAATTATTTAAGCTCAGAGTTTTTCTCCTTTGAATTTAAGAGAACCCATATTCCATAACAGATGTAAAAGATTAGTACTGCTACTGGAGTTACGCACAATCAGGTGATAAAGGGCAAGTGATTCTTTACATTTACGACATACTGTGAGGTGAAATATTGCATGAAATCAGTCATTAACTTAAGCCAAAATTGTGTATGTCATTTGACCGTAAGGTCAAAGGTCATGGTCAAAAGTCACACACCTTAATTGGTACACGACACTCAACCTTGGCGTGAAATACACACATACCAAATGTCAGATATCTTAGTAAAAAGACAAAAAAGTTATGGCACAGGCAAAACTTTTGGTGGTATTTTGCCAAAATGTGTATCTTATTTGACCATGAGGTTGACAAGTCAAATTCAGGTAAAATTTCATCTATTCTGGTACGCAACACTCCACCTTGAGAGGATATACCAACATACTAAATATTAGAAGTCTAGGTCAAAAAGACAAAAAGCGTTATGGTATGGACAAATTTTGTATGAATGGCGTCAAACTTTGGTATGTTATTTGAACATGAGGTCAAAAGTCAAGTTCAAATGTCATCCACCCTAGTATGTGATGCCTGGCCTTCAGGTTTTATACTCCCATACCAAATATCAGTTGTCTTCAGGTTTTATAATCCCATACCAAATATCAAATGTCTAAGTGAAAAGACAAAACAATTTTAGCCCAGACAAATTTTGGTATGGTACTTGGCCAAAATTTTGTATGTCATTTGACCTTCTCTTTATCTGTTGCACAATAATTTATCATGCTTTGTATATGTATATATTGCTTTCTTTTAGAAATTTGTTACCGAGAGAGGGCTTACATAGGCTTTGTCTACTGACTATTCTTTTCACTTTGTATAAAACGTAATATGGTTTAAATCAAATAATAAAAAAAATTAAAACTTTTAGCTGAAAAGTTTTTATCGCATGAACACAATACAGTGTGGTATAGAGATAAGGAAGAAAGGAGAAAGGGATCGGGGCCGACTTAACCTCCACTGTTGGAAATAATGTTAATTTTGTGCGACATGTGGACAGAGTGAGCAAAAACTAGACCGGAACATCCTTAAATACATTACTGGATCTGCACATGCCCATGCAGGAAATAGTTTGTGTTACATTATGTATATAAAGGTAGCTCATGTAAATAGATTATCCCAGATTTTCTCAAAGATGACTTTGAATGAACATACTTCAGAAACTTAATATTTAAACAAAGATAACTTGATTTCGAGGTACAAAATGTAATTAAACCTTGATACAGGCAGTTTTTTTTCAACATTTAGTATGAATTCTGTTGGAAGTTTTCACTACTGCAGGTACTATTGAGAAAAAAAATGGTATAAAAGATGAATTTATTTTCTTATAAATCTATATAAGGAACAATTAACTGACATTCTTGTATATTTCAAAAAGAAAATAAAGGTCAAAAGTTATCCTATCTTGAACATTACGCTCTACCTTAATGTGATTTACTTACATACCAAAAATCAGATATCTTGGTAAAAAGATAAAGGAAACAATATGGCCAAGACAAAGTTTTTTTATGGTATTTTGCCAAAACTTTTATGTTTTTTTGTCCTTGGGCCAAAGGTCAGAGTCAAAGGTCATCCACCTAAAACATTACTCCCTGCCTTGGTGTGATATACTTAAATGCCTAAGATCATGTATCTAAGTAAAAAGACCAAATAATAATGACACAGATAAAATTATGTATTGTATTTTGCCAAAATTTGTGTTATTTGACCTTGAGGTTAAAAGTCAAGGTCAAAAGTCTACCACTCTGGTATGCAACAATCTACCCTGAGAGGATATACCAACGTACCAAATATTAGAAGTCTAGGTCAAAAGACAAACAAGTTATGGTCTGGACAAAGTTTGTATGAAAAACGTTAAGAAGAAGAAAAGTCCTTACAGGGTGTGATTTTGGGTGCAGATGAGCCAAAAACAAAGATATGCTACATATTTTTATTTTTGATATGTTTCAGTGGAGAGCACCTACTACACATCCATGCATACATTTAATTAATATCTTCTTGCTCTTGTTACCAAAAGGGGTCTGAACATAGCCTATTTTCGTACATTTCAAATTGTCAAAAATTAAGAATTTTGGTTGCTATGGTAACCAGATCTACACCAATCTGATTGATTTGTACTTTATTGTAAATTGTTTTTCGTAAGACATACTTCATTAATATAATTATGTATTTTGACAAATTTCCACCATTAGATACAAAAAAAATACATTCAAATTGTGATGTTTTTGTGTTTTGTAGGCCAAAAATTGGTGGTTGCTAAGGAATGGTCGTTGCTATGGTTACGGTGAAAACATTTTTCATTTTTTTATATTAATTCTTGTTTTTCCATTAAATCCTACATATTGCAAGGCAATTTGGTTCAAATGTCTGACATCGATAAATCATCCACTGCATGATTCTTAGGTGGACTGCTACTTAAATGGTGTTAAAAATATGCTTATATTTTTATGGCAATATTTTAAAAAAATAATTATAAGCCATACTAAAGTGATTTTTAACGTATCCAATGTTTTAGCATCTGTATTTTCTTTATTGAAAACGAAGTCTCCTAAAGTAGCTCTGAATTTTTTGCAAACAGAAATATGTTTTAAATCAATAATGAACTGTATAAAAATAAAGAAAATAAATACTAAAATTTAACAAAACAGAATATAATAAGTCGCCGTGATAAGAACGGAAACTTGCCGTGTCGAGATAAAAAAAAAAAGATCCTTCCCTAACCTGAACAAGTGTTACTACAAAAAAGTATAAGATTTCTGAAAAAAGCTGAATCCACCGTTAAGTACATGTCGCTTATGTAGCATATTCTGTTTTATTACATTTTAGTATTTATTTTCTTTAAGATTTTAACAATTTCTTCCAAAGGACCTTGATTTTTTTTTGTTGACCTGGTCAACAGTTTTTATAATTGGTTGTCTTGACTTGATTTTCAAATCTTTATACTAATATTTCCCACACTCAGTTAAAATACCGACTTAAACATTATGCATCATCGTTACTCCAAAAAAGACGGTACACTCAGATACAAATATGTCGTACTTGGTAGAGATTCTTCATACATTGTGAAAAACGATTCTAAATCGTCTTTCAAACATACCGAAGAAGATGTTGTAATTTTTTATCAACAAAATATTTGTCCAGTGTGGTTGGTGCTTTTTTCAACAAATGGTCGGCATTCCCATGGGAACAAATTGTGCTCCTCTTCTGGCTGATCTATTCCTTCACTCTCATGAGACTGACTTTATAGTTAATCTGATCTAAAAATGGTAATATCGTTTAGCTAGATCCTTTATTCTCAGCTTCCGCTATATAGATGACGTGTTATCGTTACACAATCCTAGTTTCGGGAGTTTATACATCGCATCTACCCCAAAGAACTTGAGATAAAGGATACTACAGGCACTATGAAGTCAGCCTCATATCTTGACCTTCATTTAGAGATCGATGGTAAAGAAAAACTATTGACCAAACTGTACGACAAACGCGATTTTTCATTCCGTAATGTCAACTTTCCTTTCATTTGTGGCACTTGCGTATGGATTTTTCATATCACAATTCATACGTTATGCCAGAGCTTGCCTTAACTACGCAGATTTTTATATCGCGCTAGACTTGTTACGATTATGCTTCTGGAACAGGGTTATGTTGCTACAAGATTGAAGTAATCACTACAGAAGTTTTATGGTCGTCACCATGGACTCGTGGGTCATTACGGTGTATCCATCTACACCATGAAAACTGATTTGTTCAACGTGTCATAATTTTCCTTTCGTCTTTCGTCTACGTTGGACTTGATCAAAATTGATTAAAAATCCGTTATTGTTAATAAAAAGCGCTATAATTAAAATTTTGACGTATCTTCCGGTGATTGGATGTGTGTATTTCTGTCAAGGACGCGTACCAGCATTTCGGTCTTTCGAGCTACCGCGGATGCTCTAAACATGATGCCATTTCCCAAACATAAATTCCAGACATTCTGCATATCTACATATTATAATCTAACACTCCATTGAGTTTCAAAATAATAGGAGTTGTGGTCAAGTTTTGCTGAAAAATATCTAAGTTCTAACGGTCACCATTTGTACATTTTTGTTTAAACATTAATTCCTGACTTAGACTTAACGTGTACATCCAAATAGGGTAATTTAACACCCCTTTTAGTTTCATAACAATCCTGCAAGTCGTCTAAGTTCAATAGCCGTCATCTCTACATTTTTTGTCCAAACATAAATTCCTGACAATTTGCACATTCCCATGTGGTCATTTTAAACACTATTAAGTTTTATAACATTTCTGCAAGTCGTTAACGCATGAAACCAAGTTTTGCTGAAAAACCCATAAGTTCCAACAGCTGTTATTTCTTCATTTTTATATCCCTTGCTAACAAACTTTGGGGGTATGTATGAATCACCCTGTCTGTCTGTCCGCCCGTCTGTCCATATTCCATTGAAGTGCAATGCCTCCTTTACCACACAAGGGATTTTAATGAAATTTTATATGAAGGCTGAGTATCATATGTAGATGTCCCTTGAATACAGTATTAAAAATTCAAGAGAACTAAAATACTCTTATGAGAAACTAGAAAAGGGTGTCCTAGATCTAGAGACAATGCTCAATGAGCAGCCGAACAATAATATATAAAGAAAATGGAACTAGAACATAGCAGAGACAACATTATATCTGGGCTTTTGCTTCGGTAAGATGGGTTTACCGTTGATTTTTATGAATTTTATTGGGGTGATATCGGTCCTGTGGTCTTTCGATCTTTATACATCATGGTTATGAGGTGGAACATTTTTCACCATTCCAGTACCATGAAGTTATTACATGTATACCAAAAGAGAACAAGGACAGACGTTTTATTAGTAATTGGAGACCTATTAGTCTTCTTATTACTGACCTAAAATTGCGTCAGCTGTGTTGGCTAATAGAGTGAAATCAGTGCTCCCACATATTATTAGTGACTCACAAAATGGTTTCATGAAGGATAGATTTATTGTTGAAAATACTCGCTTATTATATGATATTATGCATTATTTGGAAGAAAATAACAAATCTGCATTGCTACTATTAGTAGACTTCGAAAAAGCCTTTGACTCTATTGAATGGGATTTTTAACCAAAGCTTTGACTACTATATGTACTATATTATAGATCCACGAAGTTTATATCTGTTGATAAAATCAAGGAAGTAATGATTCTATGAGATATTAAAACTGGATATCTAGCATACCAAATTTTGTAAAATATTACATTAGAAATGATGTAAATAATATTACTTTTCAAAACTTTCATGCAGAAGATTCTTTTCTCAATTCATTATTATCAATCAAAAGGCAAAGTTTGTTTATAAAAATTTAAGAGGTGTCATATTTTTTAACCTAATGAAAAACTTGAAAAGTGGGAAGAACTGCTCGAGATAGAAATTAGTGATTTTTCAAAATATTACTATCTTTTGAAATATGCAATCACACTTATATGAAATCTTTTCAATACAAGATACTTCATAGAATTCTTCCCACAAATAAATTTTTGTACTTAATACATCTAAAAGATACAAAATACTGTACTTTTTGTAGATTTGAAGAAGAGACTATTCAACATCTCTTTTATGAATGTAGAATTTTGGGATATTGTGTCACAATATCTAAAGAATTTTTATCAAGATTTTCAATTGAACAAAACCAGTATTATTTTAGGATACACTGACGAGACTCCATTTCTTAATTATATTGTTATTGTTATGAAAAATTATATCTACCAATGTAGGTTGAGGGAGAAACTTCATAAAACTAAAATCAAAACTTCAATATTTATATGGTTTAGAATAATTTATTACAATAAAAAACGATAAAATTTTGAACTTTGAGAGAAGATGGACCCTTTTTAGACATATATTTCCTTTATTATCATGTCATGTAAATATATACACAGGCAAAACTTTTCTTTTGTATATTTTATTTAGCTAAGCATAAGCATAAGCAGTGTGAAAGCTGGGTGAGAGTGTGAGTGAAAGTCCCTTTTTAGCTCACCTGACCGAAGGCCACGTGAGCTTATGCCATCACTTAGCGTCCGTCGTCGTCGTCGTGGACAAATTTTAAAAATCTTCTCCTCTGTAACTACTGGACCGACAGATTTTAAACTTGACATGATTGTTCCCTAGGGTGTTCTGCACAAAATAAAATGACCGCTGGCAGTTTTTTGCAAATAACCAAAAAACCGTTGCTTTTAGCAAATTTCTGGCATGGATATTATTCAGCATCGTGAGATGGACCTATGCCAAAATGTTCAAAACGATTGGTCAACTGATGTAGGAGTTACGGCCCCTGAAACAGTTTTTTTTTTTGCATTTTCCGCATGTGCAACTTTGAACATGACCGTTGGGATTGTTGATTCATGAAAAAACATGGCCGCCGTTTTTAAAAAATAGAACATAGGGGTCAGATGGCAGTTTTTTGCAAATAACTCAAAAACCGTTTCCATTAGCAAATTTCAGGCATGGGTAAAATTGTTAAGCATCATGAGAAGGACCTATGCCGAAATTTTCAAAACCATTCATTGACTAATGTAGGAGTTACGACCCCTGAAACAGTTATTTTGTTGTATTTTTTTCACATGTACAACTTTGAAAATCTTTTTCTCTAAAACCATTCAAGATCATTGAATGAAAATAAGCATAATATTTCTTTAGTGTATTGTGCTCAAAATGACTTTGTGATTTTTAATCCGTGAATGGATATGGCAGCCTGTACTAAAAATGGAACTTAGTGGTCATAAGACAGGTTTTTGAAAAAAAATTTTAAAATGTTGCTTTTAGCAAAATTCTGGTTCATGTCATGAAAATGCTATGAAAAGCATTTCTTGCATTTGACAATTTAGTTGATTTGAACTTAGCCTGTCTCATTCCTCAAGTTTTTCAAACAAGTAAATGGTTAACCAGGTGAGCAATTCAGGCTCTCTTGAGCCTCTAGCTCGATTTTGTTTTCTTCCTCTTTTTACTATGTGTATTCATTTGTATTAGTCTACACTGAAAATAATACAGTCATGCTTTCTTTTTGTTTAAATACCCCAAAACACCCTAGTCAGGTAGTGGTGTAGGGGATTTTTGTAAAATCCTGTCTTTAAAAAACAAATAAAATATAAAAAAGATGGACATGAAGTAATATGAATACTGTCAACTCCAAAGGGAGAGAATCCAAATTAAAAGTTTTAACATGTTAAAACCTTTTAAGTGTAACTGCCCCTTCACCACTTAAGGAATTTTAAGTTATTTTATAAGAAGGATGGTTATCATATGTAGATGTGCATGAAGGAATATAATTACTGATGGATGATTTCAAAGGGAGATAAATCCAAATTAAAGGTATTACATTTGAATCCATTTGAAGCCGAGGCATACTCTTTGTGAGCTTTACAGTATTTCTAGTTTTCCTAAACAAATATTCATCACAAAATGCAAATCCAAATATGGTAATCTAACATCCAATTTAGTTGCATAACTATCCTGGAAGTCATTGATTTACAGACAGTGCATCAGATCAAGTTTTCCTTAAAAATCTTCAAGTCAAACAGATGTCATTTCTACAAATTTTGTCAAAACATAAATTTCTGACAGTATACATACATCCTTGAGTTCTATATTCAATCCCACAAAGTTTCAAGCTGCTCAGAAAATAGTTTGGACAGACGGATAGAACAAAACCTATATACACCCTAAACTTGGTTTGTGGGTGTATGAAAACTTGATCATCAATTAAACAGTGTATACCACATTTTCATCATTTACCTCAAATTCATTTTTTGTCGTCCTCTGCAAAAAACTGCTGTTTGACCTCTAGGTATTTTTCAGTAACAGTAGCCATGTTTGTCAAAGAATTGAAAATACCTACATTATTTCTGAGCTGAAATGTACCCTGAGGAATATTCATGCCAAGTATGATTCTAATTGGTCAAGTAGTTTCAGAGGAGAAGAATTTTGAATAACTGTTTATGACAACAACCACCATGAAGATGACAAAGACGACAGACACCATGTGATGGAATCAGACCAAGTGACTATATAAATCTAATACAGCACTTGGAAAATATCTTTATTACAAATCAAACAGATTACATGTATAACAATATTTCATGGCAGTTCTACTTTATTGACAAATGCATGTTGGCAACATGTTTTTTATATGGTTAAAAATATTATGACATATTTAATCTTTACATAAGTTTGATAATACCGTTAGTAGAAGTAATCAGTTTATAAGTTTGCCATGAATAAGGCAGGTAATCATACAATAACAGATATGAAGCAGTAGTCAAAAGTATTATAACATGTAAGTAAAGAGCTACCTGAAGCACAGCATGATACAACTGCAGTGATCGAACCCTGAATAGTTGGGTCGTGTTGACACAGTATTAGTTTTTGACACACTTAAGCATAGGGACTTACAGTTCATTATGGACACAACTGGTTTGGACACAATATAGCACAAAATTTAAAATTCAACTCAACAATTTCAAAAACACCTCAAAAATTAAAAAGTTGATTGTTTGAGGTGTGGCCTCTGATATTTGATTGAAAAGCACAGGCAAGTATTTTCATAAGGAATCCAATAAAAACAAATTTCAAAATTGGAATAAAAATAAAAAAGTAAATTTTTTGGGGCATGGCACAATTTTGTTTCCCTTTAACTCCAAAAATGTTAAAGATAAGCCTACCCTGAAAAACTTAAAAAAAAAAAAGACATCTGAATCTTAAAAATAGGATCATTAATAAACTTTTTCTATCATTTCTAATAACACCTATTTTCCACCTTTTAGCCCCTTATTTCCAAAAGGGTTGGAGCAATTATCTAAAAAAACTATAGGGCCCTCAACCATGTCCCTAGGAACAATATGTTACCATTTTAAAAAGATTCGATGAGTGTTACTCAAGTTTTCGTAAATAAACTAAGTTAACAGATGCCAACAACAACAATAGCGACAGGGTGATACCATTATATGACAGAAAAAAATTTCTGCTGCCATATAAAATGTAAATTTCAAGGGATAGAGTTGGTCTTCTTTTGATTGAGTATCTATTAGCTGTAAGACTGTTTGTCATTCAATCAAACCATCTCTATCCCCTTTCAGTTATAACTGCAGTTAACGGTTTTACTCCCTACAATAAAAACTACAAATTATGACAAAAATATAAATGTTTCAAAGTCTACAATCCAAATATTCAATTCTTCCAAATGCTTTTATAGGCAATGTGACAAATAATTATAATAATAATTGACCATAAGTGAGAAATAATTTTGTGATCAAATAAAAAAAAAAAATTAACTTGAGCAAAGCTACTGTTCTCTGTTGTTTTATTGAAATTTATCAAATGTTTTTATTACCCTTGTTTCTGACTGATTGCCTCAGATTCCTATAACCTTCATTCCTAATGTAAACAGTCCTCTTGTCCATGTAAACAATGTTCTAATATTAAACCTAAAACACCAATCAAGTGTCTATTATATAGAATTTTTCATTCAAATTAAAAAAATAAACTATATTAAAGGCATGATTGTCCTACACAATGGAAGTGGGAGGTTTAGCAAGCTATAAAACCTGGTTTAACCATGAAGACCATGGCGGTGGTTCCCAACTTTCCGGTTTTTACCCTAATATTGCTAATTGCTATAAGGACTTTCCTTTTGACTATTCCTTTCAATTACTGCCTGAATTTTATCAGTTTGGTAATTTTGTTATTTCCCTTCACACATAAGGCAAGAAATAATAATAAATGATGATAACATTAGAATTATATCCATATACCAAATTTAATTTTACCAGCAGTAAATATTGAACAAATAGGACATCTGGGTGACAACTCAAAAAAAAAATTCAAAACATTTTTGCTTCAGAAAGAATAATTTTGAAAATTGGCACTTGAGGCCATTTGGGGCCTGAATCTCTCAGCTTAACTCATTTCTTGATGACAATAATAAAGAAATAAATCTTTCAGACTTAGGTTTGAAACTTATCCCTATCTGCTACAGTTCATAAAAAACATAATTTTTTCCCTTTCAAGAGCAAAAACTGATAAGGAGTATCACTACAACTTTATGCCAAGAAGACTTATATAGGATTTATTATAAGGATAATTTTATCAATTCTTATTTCTTTCTATCTATTATGGTTTTCAAAATTTTGGCTAAAAATTACATAAGTCCACCAGATAAGCTAAAGGGGGTTCAATGGAGAGATTTCAAAGAATGTTTTTTTTTCTGTGTAAGGTTTTAATATCTAAAAAATTATCCATCCAGCTGGTTAGATTGATCTCTAAGGGTTCACCAGTTATCAGTAATATAAAGTAAAAAAAAAGATATATTTCATTAAAATGTCCAACCTCCTAAATCTGAATATAATGTTCCCAGTAGTTATGTAGAAAACAATAGTTGGTGTATGATAGACAAAGTGTGTGCACTATCTTATTTGTACATTTAGTTCAGGTGAACTAAAAACAGTGTATGATATTAAGAATGTCATCATTGGAATAAAATTTATAACATATAAATAATTCAATAATTTATAAAATATTTATAAAATATATATATAAAAAAATTACAACTACATGAACAAAATCATAAATAAATAATATCTTAAAGTGGAATGTTCTGTTATTTTTTTGTAAATTTTACATCCAACAGTATACAGAACCACACATTAAAATGCTCTTCTGGATGCAGCCAGATACCATATATTATATCACCATTATATAAATGCAAAATATTTGCAGTTGTATAAAAATCAGACCTGCTTCAAATGTACAAATGCAGAAAAGGAGAAAAACCTTACAAATTGTTAAAACAATACTCCATGCAGTTACATTTCAATTCCAACTACATTACTATTCAATGTTTTTTTTCTAAATTTGCAAATCTAAATATTGTTAAAACATTGTGAAATCTAGTATAGCCACAAATAAAGCCCTTGTTTGTTATATTGAACAACATTTCATCATTTATCACATCATTTCAGACTTCCATTTTTTTCTATTTTTTGTAAATGTCATATACACACACACACTATAAAAATTTCAATAAAGCTATGCTTATCTGACACAAGTGCACAACAGCATATAAAACACAATTATCATTGCAGATACTTATCTCATCGTGTCTGAGATTTCCCAATCTTTCATGAGAAAAGCTGGTGTTCTGATTCTTTTTCTCACTTCCACTTTGTTTTAATTGAAATAACTCTTTATTTAATTGTGCCATTTTTTTACTGGAAACCACATGTGTATTTTCTCAACCTGTCGGTGAGATAATGAAGTCTCGCATAGCTTACAATAGTTTTCTTGTCCCTTCAATTAGAAATCCCATGACCTCCTAAGTGTATTTGCTACAAATATTTGCAATCAAAATTTAACCCAAAGAGACTCAACAATTTTCCTACAGTTATAATCACTATAATCAAAACAAAAGAATTAAAGTTTTGTCCAACCCCACATTCTTTTTTTTTTACTAACATTTAAGTGACTCTTTTAGGTCATGTATAATACAAGTTAAGATGCAGTAAAATAGAATGCATATATCCACATAAAGCAAGATATGATATATTGTGTACAATTACATTATAAAAACAGCTGATGATTTTTTCCAATTGTTGAAGTACTTATCTGCAAAGCTTCTTATACAAGAAATGTTGTCACCTATTACAACTATCGTATAAGTGTGAGAAATTCTTCTCTTGTCTTTGGATCATCACGGAAAACTCCTAACATTGTACTAGTAACTGTTTTGCTATTCAATTTCTGGACACCTCTCATTACCATACACATGTGACTAAAAAAAAAAACAAAACAACAATTTGGAAAGTATCATCAAATATCATCAGATCTCATATGGCATGTATTATTTACAAACATTTTTATAATTTAGGCGTTCTATAAAAAGACTGAATCATACAGATATTATATAAAATACCTGAAAGTATTAGGTATAGGTAGATACCACTGAGATAGAACCCATCTCTAAGAGCCCCACTGTGGGAAACTTATTAGGTATAGCTAGATACCAATGAGATAGAACCCATCTCTAAGAGCCCCACTGCAGGAAAAGTATTAGGTATAGGTAGATACCACTGAGATAGAACCCATCTCTAAGAGCCCCACTGTGGGAAAAGTATTAGGTATAGCAAGATACCATTGAGATAGAACCCATCTTTAAGAGCCCCACTGTGGGTAAAGTATTAGGTATAGCTAGATATTGAGATAGAACCCATCTTTAAGAGCCCCACTGTGGGAAAAGTATTAGGTATAGCAAGATACCATTGAGATAGAACCCATCTTTAAGAGCCCCACTGTGAGTAAAGTATTAGATATAGCTAGATATTGAGATAGAACCCATCTCTAAGAGCCCCACTGTGGGAAAAGTATTAGGTATAGCAAGATACCATTGAGATAGAACCCATCTCTAAAAGCCTCACTGTGGGAAAAGTATTAGGTATAGCAAGATACCATTGAGATTAAAAACCATCTCTAAGAGCCCCACTGTGCGAAAAGTATTAGGTATAGCTAGATACCATTGCGATAGAACCCATCTCTAAGAGCCCCACTGTGCGAAAAGTATTAGGTATAGCAAGATACCATTGAGATAAAAACCCATCTTATGGGAAAAGTATTAGGTATAGCTAGATATTGAGATAGAACCCATCTCTATGAGCCCCACTGTGGGTAAAGTATTAGGTATAGCCAGATACCATTGAGATAAAATCTATCTCTAAGAGCCCCACTGTGGGAAAAGTATTAGGTATAGCCAGATACCATTGAGATAGAACCCATCTCTATGAGCCCCACTGTGGGTAAAGTATTAGGTATAGCCAGATACCATTGAGATAGAACCCATCTCTAAGAGCCCCACTGTGGGTAAAGTATTAAGTATACCTAGATATTGAGATGAAATCCATCTCTAAGAGCCCTGTTGTGGGAAAAATGCTGTATATCAGCCATGCATAAAATCATTAATTTGATCTGAGATCAAAGTTCAAATGTCTACAGAGGATGGGGTTGACACCAAAGCATATGATGACATGGTGATGACATAATTAATGACAACAATTGTTTTTTTTTTTTTTTTTTTTTTTTTGGGGGGGGGGGGGGTTGTATAAAAATACTTACGTAGCCTCTATAACAACAGCAACTCCGCTGGGTTGGACAGCTTCTGTAATGGCTACCGCTATTTGTTTTGTAAGTCTTTCTTGTACTGAAAAAAAAAATAATAATAAAACATCAAGTAGACTGATCACAAAAGACATACCCTAATAACCAAAGATGTCTTTTTCATAACCAGGATAAAATAAAGATACATCACTTGAAAATGCCAACTCATGTACTTTCAAAATATTGAAAGAAAATCAAGAGAAGTTAAATGTTAGAAATTTTATGAATAATCTAAAACATACAATAACTAACAGTGTGTAGCATGATACAATGGCAGAGGTAAAACCCTGAACAGCTGGAGCAAGTATGGACACACCATTCAAGAATTAGGTGACAGCTCTGAATTTTGATTTGGTTTCAACATTTGAAACAGGGTAAGATAAAAGCTATGTAGCCCATCTTTGCCCTTAATTGCAAATAATTAAAGTCACAACCTCCAAAATCAATCCTAGCTTTCCTTTAGTGCAATGGCACAATGTGGAACAACTTTAAAAGAAATCCATAAAACTTTACACAAGTTTTTGTCTGGAAATCGTGAAAATGCTCCTTTCTGGCCCCAATTTCTTAATCCATTCAAGTCAAAACCCTCAAAATCAATCCAAGCCTGTTACTTTGTTATGCAATAACCATTGAATAGGGAGAGATCAATTCACTTTTACTTAAGTTATTGACTGGACATTAAGAAAATGCAGATTTCAAGCCTTTATTTTGATAGTATGACATATTGTCTTCCAATGTTAGAGAGATCATTAAATTTTAACTCAAGTTATAATGTGAATATCAGGAGAAATATCTAATTCCTTAACAGTTCAAGTCACAACTCCCAAAATCAATCAAAGTTATTGTCTGCCCAAGACAACAAGAAAACGCTTATTTCAGGCCCCTCTTTTTGCTTCAAATTCCTGAACAGTCCAGTCACAGCCCTCAACATTAACCTCAGTTTTCCTTTAGTGGTATAGTACCTTTGATTCCATTTCAGATAGATCTATACACATATTCACAAGTTATTGTATGTATACCACACTTCAAAGGCTGATGACAACAACAGTATCCTACCATCATACAAAAAATTTTGTTGCTGTCATATTAAAAAACTGATGTTCAAAGTTCAAATCAGCATGGACATAGGCAGATCATAACCAGGTCAAAATGAATACTGTAGACATACTCATTTTCATGGATTATGTCAGGTGAACATATTTGCAGTTACCGATTTTCCTGCTTTTTATAGCTAGTGCTTTAAAATCAATCCACAAGTACAAGTAGGATACTATTTTTCCAGGTCAACAGGAATACAGTCACATGATCACAGGAATCAAATAAGTAGAGCTAAATTATTCAAGGGGTCAATATGGATACAGCCTGATTATGTCATGGGTGAAATTGAAAATTCAGTTTATTCAGGGGTCAATATGGATACTGTCAAATTATGTCTGATGTAAACAAGGATAAAGATTATCTTAGGGGTCATCAATAATACATTCAAAATATCTCAGGGGTCAGCAGTATTGCAGTCAGATTATCAAAGGGGTCAAGACTCACATCGATTATCCAAGGGGTCAACATTATTGAAGTCTGATTATCAAAGGGGTCAAGACTCTCATAGATTATCAAAGGGGTCAACATCAATACTGTCAGATTATCTAAGGGGTCAACACTTATATAGTCAGATTATCTTGTGAGTCAACATAAATACAGTCAGATTACTGTTAAATGACTTTAAAAAAACATACCTTGCAACCTTCTACTATAAATTTCAACAATTCTGAAAAAAAGAAAAAAAGAAGACATTTTAAAATTGTTTAAAAAGATACATTTTTAAAGTCAAACATGTAACCTTTCCCCAGGAGAATCAAATATCTGAAGCTCCAATGTCCTCTCACTAAGGAAATCAAACTCCCAATCAAAATAAAATGATTCCCAAGCCAGGTCAACATAACTGCAGAGGTTGAATCCTGAATAGTTGAGGCAAGTATAGACACACCATACAAACTTGATACAGCACTGAATTGTAATAAAACATTTGACACTGGATGAGGATATGATCAGAATCAAAGTGTTCCCTTTTTGACTGTTTCATAATAATTCCCAGTCACATTCTAGCTTTCCTTCGGCTGTATAGAACCTTGTAAAACAATTTCAAAGAAATTTATATGCTTATAGTCAAGTTATTGTCAAAGCAAACAATGCAAAAATGCTTATCTTATTTCTGGTTCCTTTTTTGCCCCTTATTCCCAAACAGCCCATGTCACAACCCCTAAATTTAATACTAGGCTTATTGTTGTGGTATGGAACCTTGGGGAACAATTTGAAGAAATCCATTCACTTATAATCAAGTCATTGTACTGACATAAAAAAAATGCCTGTCTCTAGACCCTTTTCTGACCCTAATTCCTTAACCCCAAATGTAGGATAGAATATTGTGTAATGATATTATTTGATAGCAAATTTATTCAAGACCTACTAAAATTAAGGTGAATGTCAGATGACCGATACCTGGTGTTCATATTTGACAAAGCATAATTCAAGTTAGACTACTTAATGAGTTTTATATGACCTTTAACTCATTCAAATGCATGATTAAAAAAATAACAGGTATATGGCTGTAGTATTCCCAAGGTTGCTTCAAAACATTTTGAACACTGCATGGTAAACTGACTTCAAATGGTGCCAACACATGAAAAAGAACACTTTTAATCAGAATATTAGATTCCATCATAAGAAAATAGTTGAAAACTTTCATAAGGAATCCAGTAAAAAGATATTTTCCTTTCCTCTTTCGTCTACACCAGACTTGGCTTTTTATGAGCAACTCAGTGGGTGTTTCTAGAAAAGCAGAGGATGTTTACCTTACCAGTGCACCTGGTCCATGCTACCAGTTTTTAGTGGAGTCCGAGTTGCTCGATTACTGTTGTTACTTTGTATGTACTACAGAAAAGGATCTACCATAGAAATATGAATTTTTTAAAAATAAAATGCTTCACTGGTTGCAGCTTAATATGACTGCAGTGGTCGAACCCTGAACAGTTGGGGCAAGTATGAACACCATGCAAGCTAGATACAGCTATGAAGTTTGATTCTGATTTGACATATGATTAGAATTTGACAAGAACCAAAGTTACCCCTTTTTTGCCCCTTATTCATAAATGGTTGAAGTTGCAACCTTTAAAATCAATCCAACCCTGCCTTCGGAGGTATGCCACTTTGTTGTGCAACTTTACAGAAATCCATTCATTTTTATTCAGATTTTTGTCTGGATATCTTGAAATGCTTATTACTGACCCTTTTTTTGGCCAACAATTCTAAAGTGGTTAAAGTCACATGGCCCATAACAGATCTATTCCCTAATAATTTAATTAGATTTGTAACAAGCTTTCTGATTTTTTGGTTCTCATTTGTGCAAACCAGGTTATTTTGTATAATCTGGCTTGGTACTATGACATCATTAACCGCAACTGGTCCACACTCCACAATTCAATTAATCCCAAACAAAGTACGTTTGGTAAGAAATCAAATATTTCTATTTTGCCTATCACCTGTTAGAATTTAAATTATAAGAAATATTTCTTATTTTTGAACAGGTTATACTCAATAACCTAGTTTGGGCCAGTTTACACTTTTTTAAACTGCTTCGAGATTTATAAGTGTAATCTGCTGCTAACCAAGTAAAAAATTAGAAAGATTCCTTAAATAATTAAATTATTGTCTGGTTATCATAAATATCTTGTCTCTGGCACCAATTCGTAAACGGTTCAAATGACAACCTCAAATGGACTATACCATGACCCTTTTATTTCTGAAAACCAACACCATTAAATGAAAATGTGTGAATTAATCTTAAGATTAATTTAATATAATTGAGCTAACTTTATTTTGTAAGGTTGCCTATCAACCTTTGCCTGCCTCATTTGTGTAGGTCAGAATCAGAGTTCTGATATTCTAACAAAATATGTCTTTCATATGCACTTTCCTTTCCATCACTGTAGGCTTTTGTTAAAAAACCCTTGGATTTGTAAAATGTATGTGCAACATAAAATCTTAAAACGCTCAATTAAGCTGTTTTACAATGAAAACGACTTTAACCCTGCCACATTTTTGCATCAGTCAGAAATTTCTGGCCTCTGTATGTCTTGTTTCGTTTGAACTTCCAGTATGCTTTCATGTTTTTGGAGTCTACGAGAGCAACTATTTTGTTGTACCTGTGTATAATGTTGTTTTGGGGACAGCTGCAATCTGCCCAATGGTATGAGGGTTTCCTCATTGTTCATTGAAGACCTATCGGTAGCCTTGAGCTGACAATTTTCATCTTGGTGGGGTAACATTGTCTTTTTGACATACTCACCATATTCATTCTCCTTATATTCTATGTGATGTTGTCATTCTAAAAAATTCTGGTTCAGTATGCATGTACTACATGTATGAACATTGAGGATTATTGCAAAATTTCGAAGGTAAAGAAATCAAACCGATTTTTTTCTATAATAATCTCAAAAATCTTTAAGGAATTGATTACATATATTTATCAGTATTTATATTAACAATGCCATCTGTTAATAAAACTGGCTAAACATGTACAAGAAACAATTATTTTCAACCATTTTACTCTGAACTGTTGAATTAGTAAACTGGCAATACATGTACATGAAAGCATTTTAAGACGCAATGAGTGGAATTTTAATGTGCTAGCTCAAAGAAGCAATAGTCTGCATTCATGTACTAATGTTTTACACATGTCTGATGAAGAAAAAAGGACACCTGATTCTTTTGTGAAGTTTTTGGTTTTACTCACGTGAGATTGAACCAACAAACTGTCATTATCTCACTCCAGACAAATAGGCTACCACAAGATCACTGAATTAGTATTAACTCATTCAAAAGTCAAACTCCTGAGGAATGATAAAATATTGCAAGTTAATGAATTCATGCATAAGCATCTTACAGTTTTGTATTCATATGTAGAACATACATGCAAAAGTCTCACTCATGACTATGTACTTGAGTTAATTTTGGTATCATTTTCATGAAAAAAATTCAACTCATTTATGCCTATCTACCCACTTTCTAGTTAGGGCCACTTTAGTGTGCTATTTCCATTCACCATAACATCTACATAAATAAGGGACAAACCTCCAACAAAAATGAAGTTCAATTATTCTTCTTGCATATTTAAAATTATCTGTATCCTGGCTGTCATCTTAATTTTCATTTAAAAATTTTAACTAAACTAAAATCAAGGAATTAAAACATTCCCTCAAGTCTGAATCAATATGAAGATAAAACAGCCATCTTATGGCATTTCAGTATGCTTAAATGCTTATATGGCCAGAACCCTTGCAGCTTGGAGCCTACACTTCCATTTATTATTTGTTACACCCCTGAACTGACAACATATGATTGTTTATTCACAATTACCATTTTTTCATTGATTGTGATTTTTATAAACCAAATATGAGGTATTAGATGAGGTCACCACTAGTCTAAAGCCTACTGAAAATCCATATATTAAAAAATCCTTTAGATTGGTATTGTGAGAATGTAAAGAGAACACCTACTTTAACTGGGAAGTTTTGTTACTTTGTTCTATTTCATGCTGCTAATATGATCAGTAAATTTCCAATGTAAAGGTTATATCAAATTGACTTTGACATGGCTGATAAACTGTAGCCAGTTTTGAACAGTTTGATGGAACTTACTTCTGTGACTTTTAACATGTCGTCTGCCCTCTTCAAATGTTATCGACTAGAGGCAACAAGGCTTTTATTAAATATATGTATGCAAAATCTGTGTTATTGCAATAATATGTGATAATATGGAATATCCATATAGCATTAACAGTTTATCTTAAGGATTACTTTTATTATAAACCAAACATCTCTCTCTTTGTAAAGAATGTTATGCAAGTTACCTCAGCTTTTTTCAAAGCTAATCTTGTCAATAGAATATTAAAACTTTTTGTTTTATTTTTAGTATGAATGGTCCATGAATGGATATTTATTTGCATTGCATATGATCAAAAATGCTAAAAATACCTTTTTTTCTGAAAAAAGCCCTAGGAAATCCTGTTTTTATTAAGTAGATCTGATGGTATAAATAATAAGAACTCCACTGTCACTGTGGTTATGTCAATCTAACACCTAGTTCTCACAGAGACACTGAAATGCAGACTACAGATTTCAAATATATTGATTTCAGATTAAAATGAAACCAACCACTCTGAATTCCAATAGTTAAATCAAAATTCAAATGTACCACATGACATAAACCAGTCACTTCAAAGCAAATGTTAAAATGCAGTTGTATTTATAACTAATTTGTTTAGAGAAATCAATGATAATACAACTTGATCTTTTAATGGTTTGTTCAACTGAGAATATGGATGAAGTCATTAGGATGGTCAGACTGATTTGAAAACCTCTGTTTGTTACACCTTTAATGAATCATTATCAGTGAAGAACCATTGATTCTTACCTTGCTAATTTACTAAGTCCTAGAATTCTTTTGTTTGGTAAATAGCCTATTGAAACCTAAAATATAGGAAAACAAGAGGCTCCCAGGAGCCTGAATCGCTCACCTGGTTGAATTTTGTCTTTCAAGGGCAATAAATTAAACGAAAAGTTGTCCAACAATTTTGACTCAAGAAGACTTAGGTAGGACTTAATCGTAAGGATCATTTCAGCAATTGAAAGTTTCTTTCTATCTATATCATCATTTTTAAGATATTGACTGTAAAACAAAAAAACCCTGTCATTTTTTTTCCCTTTCAAGGGCAATAACTCTTACAAGGAGTCATTTGACAACTTTTATGCCTGAAGACCTTTGTAGTGCTAGTAATAAGGATCATTTCAGCTACTGAAAGAATTTGGCTAAACCCAATGGTTTTGGAGATATATGCGAAAAACTACTGTCTGACTTCTATGTTCTATTTTTAGTAACGGCGCCATGTTTTTTGATGGATCACAAATCCCCACATCTGTTCTATGAAGGATACCCCTAGGAACATTCGTGCCAAGTTTGGTTTCAATTGGTAAAGTAGTGTCAGAGGAGAAGAGAATTGAAAGAAATAACATTAATAATAGCAAAAAACATTGAAAAAGGGCAGTAACTACAACATGGCTTAACAATTTTAAATGAAAATTTGACTGCAGATAGATCTTATAATGCTGAACACTTTTACCCAGTCAGAATTTAGCTAAACCTAATGAATTTGTATATATATGCGAAAAATTACTGTCTGACACCTAAGTTCTATATTTAGAAATGGCGGCCATGTTTTTTTCGACGGATCAAAAATCCCTACACCAGTTCTATGCAGGATACCCCAAGAAACAATTATACCAAGTTTGGTTCCAATTTGTCAAGTAGTATCAGAGGGGAAGAGTTTTGAAAAAGTGTTAATGACGACGATGACGGACGCCAAAGAATGGCAATAGCTCACATGGCCTCTGGCCAGGTGAGCTAAAAATACAATAATAAATGACAACAGATTAAATATGAAATTGCACACCTTGTCATGGTAGCTGATATATACCTACTCATACAAGAAGTTGATATTGGACAGCAACCAAAATCGCTTACAATGTATTCCCCATCTATAAAAAGCCTCAAACCAAATTTGAAATCAATCCAACCTATTGGAGCAGAGACAGTTGGACAAGGTGACTCCATTATACCACCCACACATTGAGTGGGGGTATAATAACAGGTATAATCAATATAAAATTGCAAATTCAGAAAACAAACAGTATACTAATTTATATTACCAAAGATAATGATTACTGGTATAGACATAAAGTAAACACCTTGTTTTTAAATACATTGTAGTCAATTTGAAGTGAGAAAAAGTCTATCAATTTTTCTAAAATATTTTAGTGATGATGAACATTTTTATGTGATAGAAATTAATTTCAAATAACTTTTTGACCAAGCGATTTATATGTTATTTTTTTTATTTATATCGGAGAAAGAAATTTAACATCAATATCAGCCAAGTCTTGATTCAAAAAGTTTATCCACTCTCTATAGCAAAATTAAGATTTTAAACTGCTTGAATGTTGAAAATCTAAATTTTACAATGTTGAGCAGAGAAATCATTTAAACCATATCTACCAGATGGAGACCAGTAGATATTTACTCTTTTGTCTACACTGCTTTAATAGTACTGGCCAAATTGCCATAGATGTCACAACAGCAGGAATTTGAGTCCCACCAAAGAAACGACACAAAAACTACTTTGCAAATTTCACAGACCTGATTGGATAAAATATTTTTGCCTGTATCAGACGTAATTTTCACTATATGATAGAGACATCATCGATCATTTTTAATTGTTATACACTTTTTTACACTGATTCAAAATAACCTTTTTTCTGAGGTGCAAATTTACAGTGGTTTTTTTTTAGTTTGCATCATATAAGTAAGGTTATTGTGAGCTTCAGGCATTCCTTAACTCATCATTGGTTTAGTATTTGATGTAAATCAATGTTAAACTGCTTCCAAACAAATGAATCCTAGTAAATGGTTTTGCATACTTCTGTAATTATTTAAAATTAAATTATTTTCTTTATTCTGAAGCAAAACATAAAGGACTAGTTTATTGGTTGATACTGTCATACCTTTCCTAAGAATGGAACTAAGTGATGTTCACATAGAGAAAACATTTCTATGTCTTTAACAATAACCATTTCATCATGGTCCTCATCAAATATGGCATCATTTAAGGCCTCTGGAAAGATAAAAAAACAGAAACTAAGTTGTCATGTTTTCAAACAAATTACAGTACATGGAAATATAATAACAGCACGACAACTTGGAAATGAAATAAATGTACATGTAGTGATTAGCATGACAAATTGTCAAAAACCTATGAAGACAAGTTGAATGTAATACATTACCACTCATTTAAATAATTAAGTAGCACTCCAGCTAAGAATCATGCAAAATGTGATACAAGGTTGGAAAGCCTACATATTTTAATTTTTTGTTTTGTTTAAAATGCTTTAGTAAACAAAAATTAACATTTGGTTTTTCATATAACCTGTGCTCATAAAAGATAAAAATTGTATAGAATGCAGTGTAGAATTCAAAATTAAGGGAGATAACTCTGTGAATGACACTCAAACACAATAGAATCTATTGGATTTTCAATGTTGATTTTCTCCTAAGAACAGGCAGACTTGAATGAATAATTACACATTTCAAAATATAGACTCATAAAACAACTTGATTACAAAAATAAAAATATGTAGCCTTTTTTGGGGTGCATCACTTTTTTTCAGATTTTGCATGGTTCTTACAAAGACAGCTACTTAAATAACAAGAAAGAAATGTGATTAACATGGATCTTTCTTCCTCTTTTTCAGAACCTGTTGGCCATGAACAACAAAAGTTATTCTACATCAACAAATAATATTATTTGGCTGTCAATATTTAACAAAAATACAAGACTTCATATCAAGGAGTTAAATATAGAGTTAGATATATAGTGCTATATATATATATCGTTGTTCATACATACAAAACTTTATAAAACTAAAAGAGATTATAAAACTGGAGATATGATGAAGAATGAAATTTTATAAAAAGTCATAAAATTTTTAATGAAAAGTATAAAAAAATTAACATATAAATTAAAGTATAATAGGAATTCTAATCGTTAGAAATTTACAGATTTTCCATCATAAAAAATTTCTGATATTTTACCCATAAATTAAAGAAAACTAGAAATTCTAATATTTAAAAAATTGACACAGATTTTTTTACATAAAAACATAAATGTTAAATATGTTAAAATCATAAAAATAAGATCTAGTATATTCCGCTTTGGGCTGTAGTTTAATGGGTGCACAAGAAAAATATTGCCATTCCAAGCATGAACAGCATTATGCTCTTTTCTAGAGTATCTGCATCTTTGTCACAAGTTTAATTCACATATCTATATAGGATGGTCCGACTCCTGCTTACAAATGTTCTACTTTTTTTAAAACCATAAAAAGAAATTGATATGTACTCACTATACCTTATATACAAAGTCAGCAAGAAGCTTATATATATAATTTTTGATAACAGCATATCATCATTAATCAATATTTTAATTATGTCCGACAAAATAGCCACAGCCTTATTTTTTTTGTGTTACAGTATTTCATCCAGGTAACTATGTTCAACTTTTTCATCTAAAAGAGGAACATTAATAATAGATATTCATTTTTTTATATCTTTAGTTTCATAAACAGTTTCAGTTTGGCATAAGAGATTAACAGGAAATCCAGCACTAGTGTTGATGGAGACTTTCTTCGGTTTCAAAATGTCATCAACAGCGTCGAATTAGCACCATTTTGGAAACAAGCAGAAACACAGCATGATATAAAAAATTGTTTTGTTACAAAACTCTTAACTGATACTCCAAATATAACCGCTGGTTTATATATTCTATGCAAGAGGTTATCTTTAGACATATATGTTCACGCCTGCTGTAGCTGCTCTGCCACCAAACCATTACAAGACTCTTTTTGGGACCTTATTGTTGAACATTTTCCGTTGTGTTTGTTTATTAACCTGTACAAGCATGATGAATCTGACTTATCTGAAATATTTCTGGGTAAATTGGTAAATACATCTGATGAAATAGACTTCTTCAATTTTATGAGACTATGTCACGTTCATGTGGTGCAAAGCCTCGGACAATATAATAGGCTCCTGAGATTTGATAATGCAGAAAATATCAACCACACCCCATCCCCACCCCATGAGTAATTAGTCCGTATCATGAAATATATTTCGTTGTAATATAGACAAACTGTAAATTTAGAAGACATGTAAGTTGAATTGTAACATTATTCTTGTTATATAATTTGTCACTGATATCTATTTGTAAATCTGTATGTCATTATATCTCTTCAAGAGGAAATAAAGACAATGAATGAATCAATGAATTATTAATCAATATTTTTTAATTATGTCCGGCAAAATAGCCACAGCCTTATTTTTTGGTGTTACAGTATTTCATCCAGGTAACTATGTTCAACTTTTTCATCTAAAAGAGGAACATTAATAATCGATATTCATTTTTTTATATATTTAGTTTCATAAACACTACTGTATAACTTCCAGTTATATTCAATTGATTGTTCCTGTGTGGGATTTGTTTAAAAAACAATTGTTGGTACACTAAATATTTTAATGGCACAGACTCATTCGCAATAAATGGCAATGGCCAATAATAATAATGAAACATTCTTAAATTAAAAAACATAACTGTAAAATCACATCTTAATACTGTATTCTTTTGATACAAATGCAATCTATTGTCCATTTAAACTGTTATCTTTAATGACAGTGCTGACTAGTAAGCTTTGTTATGCTAATCACTCCTAATGTCAAAATATTATTCATGTGTCCTACATTGGTCCTGAATTGAAACAATAAAATTATTCTATTCTATCTTATAGCCATTTCTTTGTAATTGAGAAAAAAGGTCAATACAGGTAAAAGTTTGAAATGTAAATAAAATGTTGGACACATTATAAGATTCTAAAACAAAATATTTGAAGGTCGTAATTATATGGATTTGTCAAGTAACAGCTGGTTGAAAAATTTGAAAAAAAGCATTAAATTTCTAAGCACACTGTATAAGCAGGAATTCATTTTTTTTTTTCTAATGGAACAACAGACTAATAATTCAACTGTACATCTATTTTGAAGGGCACCTTCTTGTTGTGGTAGGGATAGACAGTTTTATCTTCAATACTTTTTGCCCCTGACGAAGGCCGAAAGGCCCAAAAATTTGGGCTCACATTTATCAATTTGTTTTTATGTTTTACTCATATTTTATTTGTATTAAGGTCTTTTTCTACCTTTTGAACTGGCCATCTTTCACAAAGTCATTATTTTGTATTTACATGCACTCTCTTGAAATAAACTATTAATATAACTATTATTATTATTATTATATTAGAGTACTTACAACATTTGTATTGATATTAGTTAAATATTTTTGAACCTAATTAGCATTCTCACTTTTTTATAATATGAGAATATGCTTACTCACTTCACCTTCAAAAATAATAATTCACAGGAAACAGCTTGATATGACCACAGAGATCAAACCCTACCAACTGAGTAAGTATGGAGAGATATCATTCAAACTTGATACAGCTTTGATTTTTTATTGTAATAGGAAAAGAATTTGACCCATTTTTGCACCCAAATCCCAAATGGTTCCAGTCACAACCTCTAAAATAAATCCCAACCATTATCTAGGGGTATGGTACTTTGTGGTAGAATTTTAAAAAAGATCCATACTCTTTGAATCCTCCAGATATCAGAAAAATTCTTGTTTCTAGACCCTCTGTGTTCCCAACTCTTAATTGGCTCAAGTAACAACTTAAAACACCCTAAAACCCAGTTTCCTTTGAAGTTAAGCACATTGTAGTGCAATTTAAAAAAACAGATCCAATCACTTTTACTCAAGTTATTGTCTGGACTTCAGAAAAAATGTTTGTTTCCCGCCCTTTTATAGCCCCTTATTCCTATTTGGTTCAAGTCATAGTCTCCCAAAATTCAATTCTAGCTTTCCTTTGTGGTACAGTGGCTTGTAGTCAAGATATTGTCTTAACATCAAGAAAATACTTGTATCTGGCTTCTGTTTGACCCATTATTCCTAAACTGTCCCAAGTTTTAACCCCAAAATCAATCCAGCCTGACTTTTGAGGTAAAGAATGTTGGGGTGCAATATCATAGACTTCCAAATGCTTTAACTAGAGTTATATAGTTAAAAACAATGAAATGCTTGTTTCTGGCCCAAAAACATGACCACAAAAATCAATAAAACTTTTGTGACTTTGAACCTTATCATTAATTTAATAAGATAAATCAACTAATATTCATTCTATTGCACCAAAAACCAACAGTCTACAAATGACTATGACACAAATGAAGAGAGAGCCATATTTTGTGGTTGAAATAAAAAAAAAATCATATTCAAAATTAATTTGACATGCGACTTTATTGAGTAAGACCTAAAAATAGAACAATTGGTGTGTTGTGTAAGTCTAAGTGTTTTTCCAGTGAAGTTGGTATAGTTTCTCTTTTCCTTCAACTGTAAAGATGCTCTTCCATGAAAAGCAAATCACCTGGTTGTAGTTCTGATAACTTAGTGGCATTATAAAAACTGAATTGAAAATAAAATAGAATGTTGAAAGTATGCCAAAATCAGTGATTATCAAAAGTGCCACATTTTTCAACAGATAAAAATCCCCACATTAGTTCTATGCAGAATACCGTAAGGAACATTCATATCAAATTGGTTCAAATTAGTCAAGTAATGTCAGAGGAGAAAACCTTTGAAAGAAAAAACATTGAAAAAGGGAAATAACTCAAACACAGCTTAACAGATTAAAATGAAAATTTATCCAATTAGATCTCATCATTCTGAACACTTTTACCCTATGTCAGAATTTCACATAACCTAACAGTTTTGGAAATATATGTGAAAAAACTTCTGTCTGACCCCATCTCCTATTTTTAGTAACAGTGGCCATGTTTTTCAACAGATAAAAAATCCAAACGACAGTTCTATGCATGATACCCCAAGCAACGGTCATACTAAATTTGGTTTTAATTAGTCAAGTAGTGTCAGAGAAGAAGAGTTTTGAAAAATTGTTAATGACGATGGATTACGTGGACGCCAAGTGACGGCAAGAGCTCACATGGCCTGTGGCAAGGTGAGCTAATAAGTTAATTTTTAGGGGTGTGGTCCCTTTGACTCCTTATATCTTGAAAACCATTAGAGATATCTGAAATCAGATTGAAAAACACAGGTAGGGATTTTCATAAAGAATTTAATTAAAAACAATTTTGAAATTGGACCAAAAATAAAGAAGTAGATTTTTTGGGGTGCGGCCTCTTTGACCCCTTATAACTTATAAACAGCCAAAAATCCATCAAATATGCTGGATACATTTGTTTACTAGAAAAATATAAGAAACAAAATACAACAAATTGTCAAATTCAGAAGAAAGAGAAACATTCTATATGGGTTTAAATAAAACACATATTTTTACTGCTTTTGGCCTCTTTTTCTAAAATGGTAGGGAGTCACAAATTCCATAGGAACCTTCCTTTAGTGGTAAGTAAAATCATATCAAAATTTAACAACAATTGGTCAAACACAACTTAATTTATTGCACAAAAACCAATCGTCTTCGGACAACGATGACAGTGCCATACCAATATACAATGTATGACTCCAAAAAAGAAATCAAATGCAAAATGGTATTACCTACATGTAGATACCATCCCCTGAAAGTTTCATCAAAATCCATCAAGCAGTTCAGGAAGAGTTTCTGAGTAAATAGCATAATACATGTTTTGTTACTAAAAACTTTAAGTCAATTCATATCCAAATTTTAGTCCAAGTGTACTAAAATTTGGATGTATAAAAACAATACAGAAAAGACACTAATTTCATACTGTTGGTCTTGAACTTTCACCTGAAAAACAAAGTTTCAACTGGGATTTAATCAAAACTAAAAAAAAAAATTTCATGCAACATTGTCATCAACTGGAGATCTGAAAATTCAGGATATGCTCACTTAAAATAATTAGACAGTCTGTAATGCTACACAAAACTATAGCAACAGTTCCTTTGCTCTAGACTGATAACTGCCTTTAAAATGGGAATGAAACATCTTGAAATAAATTGCCCGATAACATCCCACAGAAATCCAATTATAACTCCAATAAGAGCCTTTTAAACGTACACTAAATCAGTCTTAGTTACCAATAAAACTCAGTTTAAACATTCATAAACATTAAGTGACTGTAGTAAAATAGGTTATTGGTAAAATGTAGTGGCAACTAGGCAGTAATGTGGGTGTTTACAAAACATCAAATCAATGAAATTGTAATTTGTTTTATTAATGTGAAATGATTTGTCAAATGTTTTAAGTAGAATTATGTGTATTGATCACAGTATTGCCAATACTTGATCCATTCATGAATTTTATTTACATACATGAATAACAGTATTGATGCTGCAAGACATCTTCACTTAACAATGAAATACAAAAACTAACACTGGATACATAAATAAGACATTTTATTGCTTTCTTTAAAAGAACCTGAACTAAGATTCCCTAAACTGGTTTTAAAAATCTGAAAATGTCAAGAAACAAGTGATCTAGCTTATTTTGAAACTTAAGCATTTTACTTTTATCTATGTAGGAAATGTGGGGAGTAAGACTTGAAATGCACAAAAAAATTGACACACTTTTCTTGTCAATCTGTATGGTATTTCCATTTGATTATGGCTCAACTCCTATCTCAGAACAGTATAAGAAAATTACTATTCTAAGAATATTAAAAGTAGCAAATGTTCTCCACTTTTAAGTTAAAAATAAATAATAGGAGAGAAAATTTGTCAAAAAGACAGAACAAAATCCTTAAGCAAACTTTATACATGTACCTCTTTGTTTTTAATAGATTTTCCTTTGACCATTTAAACATCCCCCAAAAAAATTGATGTCAAAATGTTCGCAATTCATGTAAAGTAGGCATACAAAAAAATATTTCAAACAAGACACTGTGAGCAAGCTCACAAAGAAAATACCCCCACTTCAAATAAACTTGTTGGATTATCTCCCATTGGAGTCATCAAACAGTAACTATTTCCTTTAAGCAAATTTACATATAATATCCTATCTTCCTTTAAAGTTTCATCAAAATCCCTTAAGCAATTTAGAAGGAGTTGCGCTTGCTAAATGATGATAAAATAAATGTCCAATTCAACTTTTGTTGTATGGTAAGAAATTAACAATTAACAATATTAAGATATAAAGATTCTAAACATTAAATGTTATTTATTCCACTTTGAAGTCAATATGAAAACTTCTGCCAAAACCACCTACCACTTCTACTGGCTTTGTTCCTTGAACAATGCAGGTACTACCTCCAACAGCATCAGGAAAACTTTCGGCAATTGATTGACTCATTTAGAATTATTCTAGAATCTGAAGTTTTTGGGTTTTGTTATCTTTAGTGTTTTAAGGACGGTATGACAATCTTCATATTTATTTAAATATGGTTCATGTTACTGTCATCTTGCAGTGCTGACATTGAGTTTTTACCTCCAAAATCAATCAAAGTCTCACCATTGTGGAACAATATCATAATTTCATGCTTTTACCTGAGTTATGTAGTAGAATTCTATAAAATGCTTGTTTATTCCCTATTTTGGCCCCTAATTCTACACAGGCTGTGGCTATATTCCCCAAAATCAATACCGATCTTCCTTTGGTGGTTTTTAACCTTGTTATAAAACTTTATAAAGATCAACCACTTAATACTCACTTACTCAAGTGATCTATGGACGACGACGACACAGATGATGAGACAGACAATAAAGACAGTGCCATACCAATTTACGACCACAAATTTTTTGCAGTCCTATAAAAAAAGTTCAGCTTTTGGAATGTGCCCCCTTTGCCCCTTGTAACTCCAAAACCATAATTGATATCTGAAATCTGACTCAAAAACACAGGCAGGGATAAGAAATACAATACAAAAATTCAAAATTGGACCACAAGTCAATTTCTGGGGTAAGGCCCCTTTGACCCCCTTTTACTCGATTTATTTCTTGGTGTGGCCAAATTTTGTACTCTTTAAATCTAATCACTTAAAGATACACTTTGTATTACACAAATTGTTTGCAGTCGTATAAAAAGAAGATGTCCTATCATCACATGCCTGTTGGCAATAGGCCCACTTCAGTAATAATTGTTGCCAGGACCCTGATACATGTATAAACATGTACATACCACTTTATTAGTTACGTGTAGGGCTAAAAATATAATTTGGAAAAAAATTTCCTGAAAAATTAAGATCATTGGTGGAAAATGGGAAAGGTCACCATCAGATTAACTGCATTATGTATTCTTTTGTTTTGCCCAGCTTTTTTCACTCTCAAGATGTTTGAGGTTCTTGATACGGTCAATCTTAAAGAAATTCTAAATGATGCATGTTTTCAAGAATAACAAAATAAAATTTATGACATTTTTTTTTGGTAATAAATATTACAGACGATGCATTTTCATAATATTATCAATACATCAACTAATTATACCAATTTGCTTTTTTGTATATTTGTAATTAAGGCCACAGTTAACTTGTTGTTTAATGGATTTTCGACTGGATGAAATCAAGTTGGTCGATCGGAAAAAAATAAAAAATACAATGGGAACCAGAAATATGTATCTACCATTTTTTTTTTTAATTTTCAAAGATTCCATTATCTAACCTGACATAGTTTAGAAGTGTGATTCTAATCTACTGTAAGTACCTACACATCAATTATCATTTCAATTTTTTAAGTATCCAATAACCAACATACTAAAAAACTATGACCTAACCATAATGATAGCAGGGGCATCATGCATTTGCGCCAATTTTTGAAATATTCACTATTTCATTTGCGCTTTTGTTTTTTTTTTTTCAGGTAACCCTTAGTTAAAGGTATATATATATGCAAACTGTCAATAAAGTTTCATGTGCAATGTAGATAGTTTTAGCCTCTGATGTAGAACCAGGAACTACATATACATGTGTATATAATACTAGTAATATAAAGTCATTGGTAAACAGACCTGTAAAGTGATTGCTGGTTAATACTTAACAAAATATGTGCATGTATGGAGTTTTATCTGAATTATAATATGACTAAAATAGACTTTTAATTATTATGCTGAAATGCAATATTAGTTTTTTGACCATTTTAACATTAAATGACTTATCCTGCTCAAAATCAATTTTTACCTCCATATGGTCAGCAGGGGAAACATACTGCTGGTAAAAAGAAGAGGTGCACATACATGATCTAAAGAAGTATTACTATATCATATCAAATTAACCTGTAATTGGTGCAAATGAAATACTTTATTTTTGGCACAAATGATAGATTTTTTTTGTGCAAAAGAAATGTGTCATTTAAAGGTTTAGCATGCTATAAAACCTGGTTTTAACCCACCACCTTCATTGGAAATGCATGTCTGTACAAAGTCAGAACCAGTCCAACTGTTTTCGACAATTTCATTTTTGCCTTGATAATGACATTTGCTGTATGAATGTTCCCTTTTTTTACTATCCCCTTTAACTACAGTTTATCATTTAGGTAATTTGTTTATTACACTTTCTGTACAACAATCATATAAATATAATTAACAGTTTTGATTGGCACAAAATGAAATTGAAGTGAAAATCCATTTGAAAAAAAATAAACACTCTACACGTTGACATATTCCCAAATAGTTAGAGTGGGGAAATACTCTTGGAACCATGTGGGGTCTGGGAGTAGGCCAGCGTGTCAACACAGCAGCCCAGCTGCTAGTAGGACACACTCTGACTGAGTTCTTCGGTCTGATATCCCGAAGGCTGGGCTTCGCTACCTTCTACTACTGACATTACTATCAGAATCCCTGTGAAGGGCGGTCATGTGAGATCCGTAAGGATAGTCAAGACCATAATAAACCCCAATCATCAAAAAAATAAATTGAGAAACAACTTAATTGTCTTTAAAATTTTTACTTACCTTTAATGTCATCATTGTAACCTTTTGTAAAAAACATCATAGCTTTGGCTGCTCTCTCTGGTGTTTTAGCTAAACCTTGTCTAGAGGGATCCTCTCCTAAATTCCTTAAAATGCCTTTATAATTTTCAACTAACTGTAATTGGGCATTTTCGTCCCTTAAGCTCTTGTCCTTAACGATTACACTGTCCTCAGCTAACTCATTTTCACCACCTAATGTGAGCAGCTTGACTTTTCTATCTAGCTCTGTGTTAGGATTAGGTAAAAAATGGCAAGATCCACAAGCTGTCATGTTTTAAATATTCCACAACAATACTCGACCAGTATGTCCTTTCTTTGATATAGTCTACGTTCCTCTGCAATCCAATGTTTATATAGAACTCTCTAACTGTGGAGGCGTGAAAGAGTCGAAAGAGCGTTTATTGGAAGTTATTTTTAGTACAACGTAACCTTTTTTTCATCCAACTAAATTTAGCGGGAAATTCTATAATTGTAGGTATTCACATCATCAGATGTATAGTAAAATGTACTTTTCTTAGAATTATAAAAAATGGGCAATTATTTTACACACAATTTAGAGAATCTACATACTAAATCAAACCATTTGGAGTTGTTTCTCTCGATTCATCATCGTCTGAATATAGCTGAAATATTGCTGCTCGAACGTTAAACCCCAACAAACAAACAAAACAAACTCTCGATTCATCATAACATTTACCTTACTGACATAAATTTGCCATGTTATTGTTCTGGAAATCCCACATATGAAGAAGGTGCACCCTCGTAAGGTTTGTCTAATAAAAGTTAAAAGTTCATAATATGCAGTATTAATACTATTATGATCTTTTATCAGCTAGGAGTAGAAGTTTGAGTGAGCTGATGATAGTACATGTACATGCCAAATGGCAAGGGCTTGATGGACACCACTCTCATCTTAGCTTAATTCTACTAGATTGGGCCAAAGAGAAGAACATCCTTTTCATTTTGCCACCACATGGTCTTAAATGTGTAACCCGTACTGATACCAACTTTTCCCCATACCCAAATACTATTTTGACAATTTCTTCATTATTACTTGTTATTTCCAGATGAAAGTTGGTACACATTTGTAAAATGACATGATGGTAAGGCTAAAAATGATTTGTGAAATGTTAGTCGAAAAAATTGATTTTATTCAAATTTCTGTATTCAAAAGGTCTAAAATGTGTAACCCGAAATTCCCCTACCCAAAAATCAAAGTCCTGTATTTTTGTTATCTTTGCTAATTCAATGCGTATTTGACACTAGAACATTATAATATCAAAATAAATTTTCATTGATGATAAATTAAAATCGCATCAGGCTATGTTCATGAGACTTTGTTTTTCATTCTAGATAAGATGATATCCATCCTTTGCTGGTAAGGGGATTAACGCTAGGTTCGATAAGGAAATCAAACTCAATCACTTCTTTTTGAAAACAATATCAAATCTTTCAAAACTTTATCCTAAGTCTTAAGGTGAAGTTTTAACCTCTTATTGATTGTAGGAAATTGTAAAAATCTGACAGAAATATTAGAAATAGTCAGTAAATAGTTGGAATGGTAACTTCCATTTTAGACCTTTTGACTTCAGAAAACCGATCAAACAAGAAATATTTTAGACCATATCCCACACATTCATGACATTGTATTTGTACCCACAGGGGCTTATTTATTGATCAGCAACATGTGCTCAGCAATTGATGAATCTAATGAATAAACATAGGTATCACCATCAAATACTTATAATTAAATTAACACAAAGATTTAAACTTTCAAACTCTATATTTTCTACAATCACTTGGACTGAAATTGAAACAACTGCAACCTAGTTATAAATATAGAGGGGCTTCATATTTGATATTGGGAGCAGGCCTTCTAGGCTTTATACTAATGGGGCAGCATATTGATAGTGCAGGAGCAAGTCTTTTAGGTTATATACTTATGGGGCTGCATATCTGATAGTGGGAGCAAACCCCTGTGTCACATCCTTCTGTCGTTATATATAGGATGCTCTGGACCATTCAAGGCTTGCTACAACAGATAAGCACAACAGCTCTTCATGCATAGAAATTTGGTTTGTAGAATAACAAAATTCAGTATTGTCCGATTGTCATGTTCAGCATACCAGAAAGGAATCTGCACAGAATCTAACATCATCTTTCAAGAAAAGTGATATACATCCTTTTAACCCAAAGGCTGTTGACAAATGAACTTGCTCCAGCTACTATATACAACACAGAACCATCCAATACTGAAACTGAAACAACAGTCAGCAATGAAAATATTCCAGAAGAGATGCAGTTACCTTTCTGAATCAGTCTGAACAGGAGTTACATGTTATCACATCTGACAGTGAATCTAAAAGTCAGCTTTTTCTCCCACAGGTTCCCCTTGACCAGGTTAACAACTTGCAGTATGACGTTCCGATATATTATACAGCAGACCCTTAACTGAACTTAACAAGCCACCATATAAAACATCAGATTCTAAATTGGTAGGAAATGTAAAGAAGGAAACCAAAGGTATGTCCAAAACAGGAACTAAAAAGAAAGCACCAGTGAAGAGGAAAGGTTCAACTGAAAAGGTAGAAATTGAAAAAAAACGAAATTATCAGATGATGGTGCCAGTGCAGGTCATGGAACAACATAGATAAAGGAGGTCCAATATGTCTAGAGGACTCATTGAATGATAGTGAAGATGACATTTGTGTGTTTTTAATAAGAGGTCCCCTGCTGAAATTTGTCATTTAGCTAGAATTGTGGGCACAGTGTGACAATACTGACTGTAAACACAGGACACATCTCCAGTTTTAAAGTGACATCCGGGTGATCAGAAGAAGGGATGTGTTCTTTTGTCCCCATTTTTTGAGGACAATGACAAATGAAGTGTTCATTGCATTATTATGTTAATATTTTCATTGTTTGACAAATGATTGTATCCCATATGGGTCCTCATCTCTGCGCCGGAAGTTGGATACGACAACAATAATGGCGGATAGTTGACATATGATTTTCATTCACTGGTGTAATAATTAAATAAAGACATGAACATGACATAATATACAGGAGTGAAAAATAAAATGTCTGAATTTTATTTATATAAGTAATATTAGCGTCATCTGGTCAGATCGGTAACTCTATCAGACGAATATCATTTTTACCACTGGATTGGGGATAACTCATTACAAAAGTGAAAGGTCGTTAAATGCAAAAAAAAAAAAACACTTAAGACCAATCATGAATAATTTGAGATGTAAGCTGCTAACTTGGTTTTTTGTTTCATGCATAAAATTAAAATTTCAGATATCGCAGATTGACCCTTATTAACTGAAATAATAGATTTTGGTAGGACATCAGTGTTTTAGTAGGTAGTAGGTTGTAATAGCCAGTTAATTGACTTGGATAAAGGATTACATGCTTTTAAGCCCAAATGGTTCACTGAGGGGTATATACATGTGTATGGGTTGATCCTTGGTGGCTTGGGTATAATTTTGCGAGTAAAACCATGCTCTCTCATTACAGATAAATGGATTTTACTAGCTTTTGGGTCATAGGAGGATCTGATTGGGCCTTGGCAATTTGCAAAAATAAAAATAGCAAATTTTTGTGTGTAAATGTGTGCATTGTGTTTATCAAGGATTCTTTGAGGGTGATTAGGTGAATATCTGGATCTTCCACTCTGGGTACTACTGGTCAAGAACTAGTTGTAGCCATCTGATTTTTCATCCTCTCTGGTAACATATGAAAAACAAATTCATGTCTAAAATTGAAGAAAAAAAAATATACAGATTGCTGATTTTTGGTCTAAAAAATTTGGGCATTTTTCTTTTGTGCCAAAAAGGAGGCCTTTTGGGCCACAAGTCTTTGGCACCATTACTCCTTTTGCAACAGTTTACTTTCTGATTTTTGTAGTTAAAATGTGCCAATAAATTTTTGCACCAGAATACAGGTTAATTTATATTTTATATTGTTTTAGTGCTACATTAGATGCGTGGTATGGTTATTGTATGTTATTCACCTTTTTTTTTTAGCTCACCTTGCCTAAGGCCATGTGAGCTATTGCCATCACTGGGCGTCCGTCGTCATCGTCATTAACAATTATACAAAACTCTTCTCCTCTGAAACTACTGCTTCAGTGGAAACCAAATTTGGTATAAATGTTCCTTGGGGTATCCTGCATAGAATTGATGTGGGGATTTTTGATTCGTCGAAAAACATGGCTGCTGTTACTGAAAATAGAACATAGGGGTCAGGCTGTAGTTTTTCACATATATTTCCTAAACCGTTAGGTTTAGCTAAATTTTTTCAATTGCTGAAATTATCCTTATTGTAAGGCCTGAAAAAAGTCTCCAGGGATAAAAGTTGTCAGATGACTCCTTGTAAGTTATTGCCCTTGAAAGGTGAAAAATTACCAGGTGAGCGATTCGGGCTCCTGGGAGTCTCTTGTTTTATCCCTTATAATTGGTTGTTCATCTCTTTTGCAAGTACAATGTATAATTATAAAAATATATGAAATATAAGACTTTTATTTTAGTTAAATAATGTAAATACAGACCTTCCTCCTTCTTGTGGGCTTGGGACCGGCATGTTATCTTTGCGGAGTTAATCTTCATTTTTAAAGAAAGTTATTTTAATATAGCATTATTAACTAATACTTACTGGACTAATCCAGACCTGTCTGGTAAGGTTTGGATAACAAACTTTAGATCTTTTTCAAGAATAATAAAATCAAATGAAAGTTAAAAAAAAAATTATTATAATCTATAATTCACCTTTGGTTTTATTCCAGATACACTTTTAAAAAAAAAATATATATATATATATATAATCGTCTAAATAATAGTCAACATCACTCTTATGGGGTGATGGATCGTTAAAAACGATGCGAAACATAAAGACAAAAGACCCTCTTTGTTATTTTCATTCAGGCTCCTCATCAATTGCTTATGTGAGCCTTTGATAAAGGTACAATCACCCACAGCCCACGCTATTCAGTTTCTGAATCTGTTTTGATCTTGAACTTTGTGAGTTTTATGCTCGTTAAGTTTTGTGAGTTTCATGCTCATATAGTTTTATGAGTTTTATGCTGAGGAAGGATATCTGTTATCCAAAATATTCAATTTAAATTTTACCATCTTCTGGTGATGTTAAACATATTTAGACGTTTATACATATATATATATATATATATATATATATATATATTATGTTTCTTATCTTTAATTTCTTTAATTTATTCATTTCTGACTCATTTTCTTTATTTAATGTTCGTTTTGTTTTAGATGTTTATCTTTTTGATATTTAATTTCCTTATTTGTATTTGGTGCATAAGGTCATCTGTTTCTGCTGAAAAAGAACTACACGGAAATTTTTGTTTTGGCGCAATTAAACTACAATTTTTTATCCAATTGGTGCACAAGGACGATGCCCAAAAATTTAAGTTATCATACAATGATTTTCAATAAGGAATGAAATTTTGGTGAGCAGACTAGTGAGAATGGCTTCTGTCTAATGAAAACTTCGAGATCAACATTAGCCCAATATTTTCATATAACTGTTGTTCATAGGAGATATTCATTATAAAGAATGTACAGTAGAATTTAAAATACATGTAACTCTGTAAATGACACTAAAATACATTAGAAACCATTGTATTTTGTATGTGCATTATCTCCAAAAACAGATAGAAGTCACGTTAGTGGACTGATTGAGTATACATTTCCTCATATAGACCTATAAAGCAACTTAATAACAAAAATAAAAATGTGTAGCCTTTTTGGGGGATGTATAATTCTTACCAAGACTGATACATTTATGTACTTAAGATGTTTTTTTTCTGTTTTTTTTGGTTTTTGTTTTTTTTTTTCGGTCTAGTCTTTATCCCCGAATCAATGATGTCCTGTTCATGTTCTAATCATGATCTCATTGTTTTTACTTTCCTATTGTGCATCAATTTGGCATTTTGTTTTCTTACATTTATAACATGTTTGATTTTTATTGCAATTTGTTCTTTTTGTAATCTAACTCAGAAACTATTGAACCAATATTATTAAAACTTTGCAGTGTTGATATATATATATTGATGTTGATTGTCTATTTTATATATTTTCCACTACTGTTTTATAAGCCATTTTTCACACAGTATATATACAGTGTTTGTGTACATTTTGATGATGTCCAATTCCTGTAAGTTAAATATGAACTTCTGGAAGTTTAACAAATGTGTTTCAGTGGCATGTGCTGTCATTGGTACATAATTAGTTTATAACTTTAAGCATTTTTTTTAAAACTTTGTAAAGAGTATACTGGTAGTTATGTTTTGATGGTGCATTCTTTGTTTGTTCTTATCTTTGCTGCATAAAAGAATTTGATTGTGAACATTTACTGATGAATGACCATGATGCAGGTCCAAATGGTGAACATTTACTGATGAATGACTGTGATTCGGGTCCAAATGATGAACATTTACTGAGGCATGACTGTGATGCAGGTCCAAATGATGAATATTTACTGATGAATGACTGATGCAGGTCCGAATGGTGAACATTTACTAAGGCATGACTGTGCTGCAGGTCCAAATGGCGAACATTAACTGAGGCTTGACCGTGATGTAGGTAAAAATGGTGAACATTAACTAGAGAATGACTGTGACGCGGGTCAAAATGGTGAACATTAACTAGAGAATGACTGTGATGCAGGTCAAAATGGTGAACATTTACTGATGAATGACAGTCTTGTTTTTTTCCTAAATTGTTGAACAACTGCACATACATTTGTATTTAGGTTTTTATTTCAGGCAATATAATATATGATTTTGGAACTAAGTTCTGGTCTTAGAATGAGTACAATTTTTGAAACAACAAATCTGTGGAATATGAGTGCAAAATTAAACCGATTTGTTTTATAAAAAAAAAAAATGAATATTAGGGTTTTTTAATATGCTGATCTTACCATGTAATTGTATCTATTTTTTATTGCACGGTTGGGAGTGTATTGAAAGGGATGTGTGTCTTCCTGTCTGTACTTTCTTCCTACTTTCCTTACATTACACAGAGGGACACTCATCTCTTCAGGGTTGGGTTAATCATAATCAGTAATTGTAATCCATTTCAACATGGTGAGTAATCGAAAGTAATCTATAATCGACATTGATTTCAATTACTTGTAATCATTATTTAATAGATTACAGCTCTGTAATCATCGATTACTTTTCAATTACAATGGATTACATTTTAGAACTTTGGATTTTAAAAGGTGTTCATTTGTGTAATTTTCAGTTGAAAAAAAAGTACATTTACTGATGATATTTTAATAGAAATTATGTTAATCAAATATGCTATCATATTTTAATGAATATTGTTTTAATTTGGTTCATTATCATTACAGTTAAATATGATTTTATCATGTTTCACTAAATGTGTTTTAACAGTTTAGCAATAATTTATTTAATATTGTCCTTGATTGTATGCGTCTCCAAGCATTTATATATTTACTAATTGATTTTTTTGTTATCTTTTACTTGATTCATGTCCAGTTCATTATACCAAGAACTGTGTGTTAATATTTAATACTATAAAGCTGATTAGGACAATTTCAAAACAAATGATTTTTCAATCGAAATTGTGATGATGATTGGAGGTTTTTGACAACCTTTAATACCAATACAGGCCTCGCATAGTCGATGTTAGTGGGTTAGTAGAACCAACTGGTTGTTGGTGGAGCACATCCTTCGGGTTACCTGACGGAAGGAGTCATCAGAGTATGTCCTACTAGCAGCTGAGCTGCTGTGTTGATGCTCTGGCCTATTCCCTGACTCCACGTGGGTGCGAGAGCGTTTCCCTACTCTAACAGTTTTGGAGTACATCAACTTGTTGAAAATGTGAAATATCTCTTAATTTATAAAGGTCCAACAATTTAGGCCTGAGGGTATATGTTCATGTAGACAGTCTTGTTTTAATTCAGTCCTTTCATGAACTAAAGTTTCATACCATAAAAAATAATATAACCTGAGGCATATTTCACACCTGCCATATGTATGAATTACAACTATAAAAACAATTGTTTGTTAATTGTACTGATTGATTAGATGACCATTAAAAAAAATTAATTTAGATTTTTGAAAACTGAAAAGAAAAATCAGCAAAATTTTGTCCAATTTATGTCCCAAAAAAATAACAAAATCAAAAGAATACTAATGGTGCATTAGTGAACATGATAGCTAGAACATTATCATCACTTTCCCTCATCCATACTTTTAAAGACTTATAAACATTCTTGATCCTAGATATGAAATCCCCTCAGGGAAACAATTCTCAACTCAACACTTAAATAGAATATTTGAAGAAGTTAAGTTGAAATTGAAAGATACCTTGCGATGTGTAGAATTTGTAAGTCTGACACCCAACTTTGTGATGACACTTTTTACAAAATGATGATGATAAAGTGCAACTCTGATGTTTAAGTTTTGTCAATATGTGAACTACACTTTGATCAGGGCCTTCCGAGAAATGTAATGGAAAGTAATCATCGATTACATCTTTAAAAGAAAAAGTAATTGAGTGTAATGGATTACACATGATAAAGGAATGTAATTGATTATTAACAATTAATTATTGATTAATACAACCTTTTTAAGATCTTGATCTTAATGCTATGTATTTTTTGGTCTCCCACAAGAAAAACAGGACATTTGATTCCCTGACATGAGGGTACCAATCTCTTATGTGTAACTGAATGTATTTACAGATTTTTTATTATTCCCATTGTGCACTGTACCGGTTTTATAGATTTTCTTCCTTATGAATTGCAGGTCAAAATGTGCATGTTATGAGATATGCAGGGAGTAAATTTGTTCAACATGATGAGTTGGACCTATGCTGAAATTTTCAGAAATATCTGTAGACAAATGATTCAGTTATGAGTCCTGAAATGGATTTTTTCCCCCAAATTTTACATTTCCAACTTTTAAAATCTTCTTTTCTGAGACTACTGGTAGGATGGGATTGTAACCAAACTTGGCATGAATGAATGTAAGGATATCCTTAACAATCAATGTCTGCAGATTATCTTTGGATAAACATGGCCTCCATTACTCAAAATTGAGGATTTGTGGAAATAACTCAAAACCAATGGGTTCAGCATGGTCAGACAGACTTATGCCAAATCTGTTGATTGATGTTGGAGTTATTACCCTTGAAGAGTCATAAAATGAATATGTAAACTATGTAGATAACTAAGATGCTCTCTATTAATTAAATGATTCTTGTGACAGTAGTAAAACAAGGACAAGAGTCCAGCTTTAGAAAGCTAAAAAGACTATTTGTGACCAAGTGAGCAATTCAGGCTCTCTAGTGTTTACTGTTTTACTGTTTTTATTTTAAAAGTGAACTCTAAAGGTTCTTCAATATTCTGAATTTAAGTGTAATTATATTTTTGAATGATTTATTGAACAATTTCTCTGATATCTTTAAAATGAATGTTGTTTATAGTGCTAAATAGCATGAGAAGTTCCATTGTGAAATGGTTAGTTACATATAGGAATATGGCTTGCAACACTGTGGTATATATGGAATTTGTAAGGACATGCTAATCAATCAAAATTCTAGAAATTAACTAGTACTGGGGTAAAGTTGATAACAGATTCTGAGGAGTTTTTCTGTCATTGTCCTTGTTGTTATCTTTGTTGTGATAACTTGAAAATCAGTTGGTGAATTTTGATCAAATTTAAACACAAAACAATAATAGCCTAAACCATACAGGAATTGGGAGCTGGAACTTGCCAAAAAAACAAGATCTTATACTGGGATCAGAACAGCATTTTTTGTTAAAACATTGTATGTCAAACTGCAAATGATTAGATTCAGTGAATATTTTCATCCTGGTCAAAGTGAAACATTATAATATGAATTGTATCCAGTTTTAGTGTTGTTTCCATATTAGTCCTAATTGTTCATGGTTCAACCTCTGGTTGTATGATGTTTGTTTGTTTGTTTGTTGGGGTTTAACGTCCGAGCAGCAATATTTCAGCTATATTCAGACAATGAACATGAAATGGATGATAAAATGAACATGAAATGAAGAAAAAAAAAGGATGGGTCACAAGGATAATAGGGTCGACAAATTTTGATTGCCACTAGAACAAGGGGGATGGGTAAGGTAGGGCAATTTAGCCTCCTGTGGCGGAGTGCAAAGGTTCCTACTCCTATCGAATACCACAGCAGGGTTCTTTAACGTGCGAGGAATGTGGCATCTTTCCCAACACAGTGCACCACTATGGTTTGTGGTCAGGTTTTCCGTATTATAGCCTGACAACCCAGCATGTAACATGCCAGGGGTACCCCATTCCACCACCTGGGGCACACATCCCAGTTGCTCTGTGGGCAGAGCGCCTAGCCCCCGGCTAGGTTTCTGAGCACTATTTAGTCGCCTTTTACGACAAGCTTAGCGCTGCTGCAGGCCTATTCTTTTAACACCCAGACCTGCACGGGGCCTGGTTGTATGAAGATGCACCCACAAAACATTGTATTCTTAGTTAAATTTTATTAAATGTTTTCAGGATGTTCCTTTAAAATAACTTCGTCATGGTTAAACTATCCAGGTTATGATAATTATTGTCTGAACTGCAACCACATTTTCTTTGAACATCATGAAAATGTAAACCTAAGAAAGCATTGCCGTTAATCAGTTGAAGTAAAAATATATTTTTTCACTTTTTTGGTAAGATCTGAATGATTTGAATCTTTTTCAGTTCATTGGTGAGATATAGCTTTTTTGTTGGTCTTTAGTTCTTTCTTTGAGCTTACTGTATGAAAATATAGATAGTGAAAAACTGCACATAAAATGTTGGAATCTATCGTCTACAATATTTTTATCTAATTTGGAGGAAAGGTTTTTCAAGAGACAGTTTGAATAGTTGTGCACTACTCTAGGCTAATTTACTTCTATATCTGTATGAAGATAATTTTTTATAATGGCTACTACTGAAAAAAAGAGAGACCCAGTCCTTCAATTTCAGTTTTCTATTAGATGATGTATTTCTGAACAATCATAATTCATGGGTAACAAACATTTGATCCAAATGAACTTAAAATTAAATAGACAACTGATACCCCTTCTGCTTCATACTTTAACCTATACATAGATGATATAGGACATTTGAAATCAAAATTTTATGATGAGCATGATGATTTTAAATTGTAAACTACCCCTTTCCCAACATTCCCAACCTATGGAGTTTACATTTACAGTTGATCAGTTACTGTCTTGCATGTGAATTGTTAAGATGAGGCGAGATATCATAAGTGATATTTCTTGTCTTACCAAACCACTGAACTTGACACTTGTGACTTAGGCTAAGAATAAAAATATCTGCTAGAAACATTGGATGAAAAAATAGGGAAGGTGAAATCATTTTATATTTTTTAAAAATATATATTATATAGACACTTATGGATTTCTTGACTTAAATAGTGCTCAACTAAAACATGATAGTTAAACAGCATGTCATCAAATAATAAAATGTGCTAGGGAAAATAGGATTAGTAGGGTAACCTTAAACACACAAGTTTTTTTTTCTCTAGCCTTACCTTGAATTTTTGACAGGTGCTGCTTGCAGGTCAGGGTATTCTTACCCTTCTCTTGACCTAATGTCACTCCTGGGTTTTTATTTTGTGTTTATATTGAAAAATGCTTTAGTCCTGTAGCACTTATCATCAGTCTAATATATGTACCAGTAATTAAATTCTGTTGTCCACATACATGTATACATAGATTGTCTCTGTTTCCTGCTTTGGCAATGCCACTTGGATTTTGTTGTCACTTATTGTCGTATTCTGTTGTCCACATACATGTATACATAGATTGTCTCTGTTTCCTGCTTTGACCATGTTACTTGGATTTTGTTGTCACTTATTGTCGTATTTTGGTGCTTCAGTATTTGTACTGATCCAGACACTACATAACTGTAGTAATGGCCTGTCCATCTAATGAAACTTTCAAACAAAAATGGGCATTTTGAGATGAATAGCACCCACCATTTTGCTTTTACTGGACAACAATGCAATAACATTTTTTTTTATCAATTCTCACAAAAAAGTTGGTGTGTAGAAAAAAAAAGATGGTTGTTTTGCAAATTGTTTTTTTAATCTATCCATTGAAATTTTTCAAAGGGTACTGTATAATATTTTTCAGGGTAGCAACAGATGGAAACCTTGGATATGCTTTTGGAATATCCTAATTTGATAGTGTTGAATAGTGAATGCTCTAAATATGATGGTTACATCTCTGTTCAGGTTAGTTTTTATATGACACCAATTTTTTTTTCTGTGTTGTGCCAGTCCAATAAATGGTATGTAGTGAGAGTACCTTCTGTCAGGAAGTGGTTCCATAAAAATCTGTTGTTTGCTGAACACTTTTCAGACATGTTAAGCTAAGGATAAAGTTTTCGTGTTTTTTTTTAAGTTCATATATACATGTAAATAATCATATATTTGTGCAATAATCCCAATATTCAACAAAATTTAATAAAATATCAAACTATTTTATTTAAAACACCATTATGTTACTAAATGATAAATATTTTTTTCTAATATATGGTTAATTTGTAAAAGTATTTTTACAATTTTAACTATAATTCTATAGGTAAAATCCAGGTTAAATTTAGGTGATCAATAAAGAACAGACTATAATTATTAAAACAACAATTTCTTGTATGTTTATTTAAACTTGTAATTAAATGTATGCAAACCAAGATTAAACTGTTTTTGCCCCACCTCTTTGAAGTTAAAAGTCTGAAAAGGGGAAAATATGTGTTGTCACAAGAATTGATAAAAATCATTTATTGTTCATTAGATTATTATGGTTGTGTTGTAAATGTGTTCCTTTTGAAATTCTGTTTTGAAAATTTTTGTTGTACAAAATAGACTTAATTTTTTGCAGCTTTTGGGCTATAAGGTCTGGTTATGAAATTGGGCCACACCCCTAAAACAACTTTAAAAAAAAAAATAGAGTTCGAAAAAAAATCCCTTATCTGTTTTGATAGTTTGCATGTGTTCATGCATTGGGTTTCATTCACACGTAATATTTGTTTTCTTTTTGCAGTAGTTTACGTCACAAATGGTAATATGGGAATCAATGTTAAGGTTAAAAGTGCCAGTATTTCATACTAAGCCATGTACAACAATTATAAACATTCTTTTTTTTTTTAAGTATGAAACTGAAGTTTGACATTTTTTATTGGGGATATCCTTGGCACATGTGCACTTTTTGTATGTAAATTCTACAACCTTGTGAGTATTTGTAAAATTTGTGTTTCATTTTTTTATGTTTTTACAGGACCACAAGAAAATTGTGGTCATATAATGGTATCATGCAGTTATCATTGTTGTCTGTAGAGTTTCTTGTCTGAACAATACCTTGAGTATAAGTTGTAGAACTTCTGAAGTTATATCATGAAATTTAAATGTTTTGACCAAACCTACAGTGTCTGTTTTAGACAAAACTGAAAAACTTATATTGCTTTTGAAAAGTAAAAAAAAACCATGAAAGTTTCATATTACACAAAGAAGCCTGGGATTGATTTTCTGGGTTGTGACTTGAACCATTTTAGAACTAAGGGCCAGAAAGGGACAAGAAGCAAGCATTTTCATGATATCTATACAATAACTTGAGTAAATGCAAAGCAAAGCATTTTTTTTAAATAGTAGAGATTAAAGTGTTCTGCAGTGTAGGTTTTGTTTTATATTCGTTAAAAGAAGATGTAAAATTGTGTCTACTTATTACTGTGTTTGAAACCATTAGTCATATTTTAGATAAATATTCATATCCATAAAATATTTTATGCATCACAATGTACAACTGTCTGGGAACTCTTGTCTCTGTATTATAGATTATTTGATTATTTATTTTAATTACTTGCAGAACAAAGATTTTCATGTGTATGTGGAATTTCCTGAGGATATTACGAAAGCTAAATTTTTATGTGACTGGAAGTTGAAGTGTTTACTGGCAGATACTGTAGACAAATCTATTCTTCATCAGGTAACACTTTGTCCTGAAAACTTTTATACACTTTAGTAAAGTTGCAGTGGTGTATAGTGTTTATACCATGATACCTGGATAGCTTATTCATTTCTCTGGGGGACTTAGGTAAACTTTTGGATATCCTTCAAATTTGAATGAAGCATTGGTAATCACAACAGCTTGTATTGGATTGATTTTCACAGTAATCTGATGAGGGGGAACTCTTGGAGTGTATATATATGGAATGCAATCGGGGTCAAAATTCTTAATCCGTAAATTGTTGATTTGTGACTTCTTGATTTGTAAATTGTCAACTTGAAATTTGTAAATTGTATATTTGAAATTAGTAAATTGTCAATATGTAACTTGTAAGTGTATAACTTTCCATTTTGTACATTGAAAATCTATATATTCAACTTTGAAATTCTTCATTTGCAGCTTCTCACTTCGTAATGCGTTTTTCGAGACTTGTAAATCATCAAATATTCTAAATTTGTAACTCGTCATTTTAAACTTCTTTGAAATAGCGGACAAATCGTCCTTTGTCATTCTTCATTTGATAATGTAATGAACCATGCAATTCGTAAGATTGACAATTGGTAGTTCGTACACTGAAGTTTTGTGACGTGAAACATGTTGATTTGTGAAATGTCAAATTATGCTTAGTTGCATTATATGGGTTATGATCGTTATGACAACAGATGGCGCTTGGGATTGGAAGACACAATGCAGTGGCTGCTGTCCAGAACGGAAATTGAACGGGTTGGTCTTAAAACAGGACAAGCATTTTTTGATACTTTTTTTACTATAACTTTAGTTTCACTCAGTGGAATTCAAAAATTTTAAGTGATTTCCAAAGAATAATAAAAGTGCTTTAAATTTTTGTTTAAAAAATAAAAACAATAAAGCGAAAATCTTGACAGGACGGACATTTTTTACAGACACGCCGATGAATAGAGTTCATCATTGATCGAATGTGTTACGTCTGTCAAATAATGTTTACTTATTCTTAAAGCTTATAGTAATAGGCACATTTTGATATAAAAATTATTTCATTTTCAGTCAGTTAGGTGGGAAAACCTTGACAGGACTTATTCTGTTACATGATTGGTGTCGTTTTTTATGGGGGTGTGGTAACAATACATAAAATATTTGAAATTCGTTTAATGTCTGTCAAAAATATTCATCATATTTTTAAAGTTTATACTTTTTTTTCTACATTTTGATGTATAGATGTTTGAAATTGAATTAGAGATAAATTGAAAATCTTGAACATTTTTCGGAAAAATTTTCATTTATCGTCATAAATAGACCTAGAACTATATTATATGTACGTACTTGTTTTGTATTCCTTTCTAAAATAAATTATGACAGTTTTGACTTTCCTTTGAACTTGCTTTATTTATTTTTATTATTGTCATTTATTTAAATTTTGTTTTTAAATTTGTTTTACTATTATGACATTGTCAATTGTGTTTTAACTGTTGTGGGATGGGGAGCATTACATTTACGAACTTTTTGGTCCTACGTTTGCGAACCATTGTAAACTTAACATTTGTGAACCAAATGATATAAGACATCAAATTTTGTATAGACTTTTAGTCCATGGGCTGGGAGGGTCCAGCGTGTACCCCCCACTCATCAACTTCATGATGATTTTTAGATACCTTTATACCTCCCATTACCGAATCAATTTGTCGCCAAAGAATATTCTCGGATTCTTTTTCAGTATAAGCCTATATTTGTACTCCGCTGGGTCAAAAAGCCAAGATTTTTGTGACTCAATTGTTTGATCGTCTAAGTCTTCCTGGGATAGCATGAAAGAGTTCAAATATTTATTGCTTAGGCTCATTTTGAAACTTAGACATAACATTAATGTACTGTATGACATAAAAGCTTATTTAAACTACGGAATTCTGGAAAAAAAAAGACAATAACGGGTGATATAGAAGAAAATTCTGAAATTTCCCATTTTTTCTGATTTTATAGTAATTGTCACCCTAAAAGGAAAAACTAGGCACCTGAATTGGTCAGGTATGTTTTATATGTCTTATTAATGAATGCTTAAAATATGAGTTCTACACTCTTGATATGATGTGAATAAAAATTTTGTTTGATACTGTGACCAGTTTTCTAGGGGTAGGGGTAATAATTTTACCATTTTTTGAAAAATCTTTCTTGAAAATTAGGTTTTTGTGGTTTATTTATGTAGAAAATAAAATATCTATCGATACTAAAAATACCAAATTTTTTAATTGCTGAAATGATCCTTATTATAAGACCTAGAAAAGTCTTTGGGATAAAAGTTGTCAAGATGACCCCTTGTAAGAGTTATTGCACTTGAAAGGGGAAATGATGAAATTTTTGTATACAGTTTTCACCCAATATCTTGATAACTATGATTGATTGAAAGAAACTTTCAATTAGTGAAATGATTCTGATGATAAGTTCTACCAAAGTCTTCTGAGTCTAAATTGTTGGGCAACTTCTTGTTAAATTTATTGCCCTTGAAAGGCAAAATTCAACCAGGTGAGCCTCATTTGCCTGACACTTTTTCAAATATTTTCTGTGCGATGACCACTATTGGTTTTCATTGTCAAACACCGATGCCAGGAAAGTGTCTTGAAAACCCGATATATGTGGAAACTTTAGTTGAAATGAAATGTGTGTGTAATGATCTCTAAATTAGATTTACAAGGTGTGAAAGTTTTACAAACCAGTTAATGGTGATTAGAGATATTTCATCCAATTAACATCTATGTATTATAGTTCTATGCCTAATTATGTTGATAACTGATTTTTTCACCCGAAAAAAAGTTATATCTTTATTTTATTATTTTATCTTTAAGTTTTATTTTTGGATTTATCTCTACATTAATTTCAAAATATCTATACACCAAAATGTAGCACAAAATGTGTAACCTTTAAGAATATGATAAATATTTTTGATAAACATTAAATAAATTTCAGATATTTTATGTTTTGTTACCATATCCCTGTAAAAAACTGCACAAATCACGTAACAGAAAGAGTCAGTCCTGTCAAGATTTTCTCCTTTTAACATTCTCAAAATTAAATATTTAAATATACTTTAAGATATGTAAATATTTTTGACAAATAATTATAATTTAGAAAAAAATATTTTCTTTGTTCCTACATCTGATACCCAATTGAGAATTTCATGTTGGAAAAAGTTCGTCCTCTCACAATTTTGAATTCATTTCTGGACATATTTCAAAAACATATATATTCAAAGTGTAGCAAAAAGTTTAGCTTTAAGAATATGTTAAGGACTTTTGACAGACATGAAGTAATTTTCAAGTTTTTGGTGTTTTGTTACCACACCTCCTTAAAAAAACGACACAAATCACGTAACAGAATCAGTCCATCCTGTCAAGATTTTCCCACCTAACTGATTCCAAATGAAATAATTTTCAATTAAAATGTGCCTATTACTATAAGCTTTAAGAATAATTAAACATGTTTTGACAAACGTGACACAATTCATCAATAATGAACTTTATTCACTTAGTATATGTGACAAATTGACAATTTACAAATTTCAAATAGACAATTTATGAATTTCAAATTGACAATTTACAAATCAAGAAGTTACAAATTAACAATTTACAGATTAAGTATTTTGACCCCGTTGGCATTCCATAAATATAGGAATCACCCCATCTGTTTGTCTGCATTTGTAAGCACAACTATTCCTCAAAGGCTCAAAAGATTTGATGAAATTTTATAGAAACGTATGACATCATATGTAGATGTGCATGAAGGAATATCTTGAAAACAAAATTGAAAGGAAGAAATTTAAAAGTTTTGACCAGACCTACAATGTCCGTTTTTAAACAAAACTGAAAGCTGAAAAACTTTATATTGCTTTTGAAAAGTAAAAAAAAAAAAACACATAAAAGTACAAAATTACCTATTGATGATATGATCTTTACTGTAGCCAATGCAACTTTGTGTAGACTCTTAATAAAATGTAGAGGGGTTGACAGGTTTTTATTTATTGAACAAATGTATTTTTTCAAAAAACTCAAAATTTGGAATTAGCTTTGCAGTTAAGTAGATTATTTTTGTATATTTCAGAGATTAGTCCAAAGCAAAAGTTTGACTGGTTTTCTTCAAGAAGTAACAAGAATTATTGTAAGTAATATGAATTGTACCTAAGGGGCTCCTAAGAAAAGGTTATGGGACGAAGAAAACACACTATCTGTCCAGATATCCAACAGTTTGTCAATATATCTTGATAATTAAACTGTTCAATAAATGTTGATGACAAATTTTAGGGAGAAAATGCATCATTTTCAGACATGCATGAAGGATGACCATTATTGTCTGATGCCTTTGGAGGAAGTCCCGGAGATAATCCAGATTAAAATGTTTTGCATACCAAAACTTTTTAAGTGCAACTCCTAAAACTATTCAATTTCAGTGAAATTTTTAGGTAGGTTGGGCATCATAGTAAATTAATGTCAAGTCAGTGCAAGGGTAGATATATTATCCATCTTTTGGTTTAACGTAATATAAGTCCACTTGAAGTGAGGGTAATATATTAGGTTTTTGATTTATCAAAATACCTTATGTCGCCGGTCTATCACTGGAACGTTCCTTCTATTTCTGAAATTTACACAAAAATTTAGTCAAAATGTAATTCCTTTTATATCATTCAATACCTCTTTTATAACCAGTAAATATGTTTCTTGCAATTATTCAGCTCAATAATAATCTATTATTTCTACAAATAGAATTGAGATCTAGTCTTCATATCAACTGAAGATTTTAGGGACTCCTTTTTGGCCTTGAAAGATCATATTTTGTAATAAATTTGTACTTGTAATTTAGTTCTTGCAGTAATGTGTCAAGAAGCATAAAATGTGTTAAGCATGTTCCATTTTACACACTTATCAGTCAAATTCTCTAGCCTTTTATTAATAGTTCACCATTAATAAACAGGAAGTGAAAAGCAGTGATTTTAACCAATTAAAATTGGCAGGAAAATTTAAATTGAAAAATGTCTCAAGTTTTTTGAAATCTTATGTTTATCAAGGAATTTTTTTTCTTAAGCTGAAATTGGTTTTTAATTGAGTACATTGTATAATAAATAATCTGTTACTGTAGTTTTTTTAATGTTAATGCAAATTAACTTTTGGACAGTTTTAAAAATTTAGGAAAAAGATGAAATGGAACAAAATTTGTATTTGTGTGTGGAGTTGGATCAGAAGTATGGATTGGCATCTGGTTTATACATATTAGGGAAAAAACAGTTCTTGATATATATTTGAAAAATGCAAATGTATGATCATAATTTTATTTTACATCATGTAACCTTCGAAATTTTGTTCATGCTACAGGCTAAAAACCACTAATTCCACTTCCCATAGGCTTCTATGCTAATTTCACAATATTCAATGGGTTCTCTGGACTTTACCTTAACTTTAACCTGCAGAGGACTATATATCAGCATGATTCTACATATGTCAGCTCACAATCCTCAGAATGGCATGTGGGGTTAGCAGACTTGCAGTGCAGTACTGGTCACCGGAAGTGAAGGGTCTATAAATAGCATGGGAAATCCCAGTGTTTTCACAAGATAGGGGTATATTTAAAAATCATTATGGAGGTTAGGCTTCACATCACAAGAAGCAAAATGCACCTATAAAATGTACAGAAATGTTTTTCCTGTCAGAAACTGTTTAAATTTTTTAAATAAGATGAGAACTTTTTTCACAGCACTATGAGGAACAGGGGTAATTTCTGCGTAGGACTATTTTTGCGTACGTTCTGAATGCTCATTGGTTGAATTGGTGGTCTGTAACCTAAAGAGTCACTTTTTGTCTTAGAAAAAATAAATCACTATACAGGTATCTTCCTACACACATACTGAATGCATTTGCAAAGTTTCAGTGAAATGTGATAAGCACTTTTTTAAATATTTGATTTTTAAATATAGGGTAACCAAGTTGTGCGAGCAAAAAAGTGACAATATTCTACCATACTTAAATGCATTAAATATTTGCAAAGAACTTTTTCTGACTTTTCAAATAAAAAATATCAATCACAACTTGTTTTTTAACAATATTAATGAAGAAATAGTTTTAAAAGTAATCATTTTCTGAGAAATTGGTCTATTTTTAAAAATTTATTTCTGACATGCCTCCCCCTTTTTCTGGATCACATGTCAAAAATCCTAAATCTTTAAATTTTCACAAAAGGTGATATATTTGGCTTTAAATTTGTAAATACAGTGTTTTCACATTACAACATGACCAGTAAAGGGCACCTAAAGCAAAAAAAGTGCTCAATAATGGATTTTCCATGTTGCCATAGGGGAATGCTTATATGGCCTTAACCGCAGTAATGAAAGTGAGTTTTTCCTCATTTCTAACCTAATTTTTGCTCAAATCTACACAAAACTTGATTTCAAGTGCTTATTACCACCATATTTAGGTAAATATAGCCCTCAAAGTTTAATATTTGATATTTTTACTAAATTTTCTACACTTTTTACAAGATAGGACATAAAAATCAGCCAAAAAGACCAATTTTCCATAATTTGGACCTATAACTTAAAAAAATGCATATTTTGAAGGATTTTTGTAGTGTATTCCTCTCATGGCAAAGTTAACAAGATCTTCAAGTAGTTTAAAGCTATTTCAAGAAACTTTTCATTTTGCCATGGCTTCATCTTAAGGCTAAAAACCACTAATTCCACTTCCCATAGGCTTCTATGCTAATTTCACAATATTCAATGGGTTCTCTGGACTTTACCTTAACTTTAACCTGCAGAGGACTATATATCAGCATGATTCTACATATGTCAGCTCACAATCCTCAGAATGGCATGTGGGGTTAGCAGACTTGCAGTGCAGTACTGGTCACCGGAAGTGAAGGGTCTATAAATAGCATGGGAAATCCCAGTGTTTTCACAAGATAGGGGTATATTTAAAAATCATTATGGAGATTAGGCTTCACATCACAAGAAGCAAAATGCACCTATAAAATGTACAGAAATGTTTTTCCTGTCAGAAACTGTTTAAATATTTTAAATAAGATGAGAACTTTTTTCACAGCACTATGAGGAACAGGGGTAATTTCTGCGTAGGACTATTTTTGCGTACGTTCCGAATGCTCATTGGTTGAATTGGTGGTCTGTAACCTACAATTTTCACAACAATCAAAAGCCTCCAGTGCTGACAGCACTTTGATTTTGTGCTTGCTCACAGTATTTTTAGTAAGAAAAATATATTGTGGCAATCTTTGTGAAAATTCTAATTGTAGAAGAATTTTAGTTATGTTGCCACATTTGTCTCATTTTCTAAGGATTAGTATTAGAACTTCAGTTAGCGTTGGAGGACTTTTGTTTAGATATAAAATTCTTTATGTTGCCCTACACCCATTAATGTAAAAAGAAGGTGGGGCGCTTTATGACCTCAAATCAAAACAATTCCTGTGAATTATGTATTAATGATATTCTAATATGTTCCTACAGTGTTCAATCACTTCTCAAAAAAAAAAAAAATTAACTTATTCTCACAACCATGTCTACCTGGACATGTAAATTTTTTGTGATGTCACATGTTTACAAACAAGGGATATAAACAATTTGCCATTGCAATAGACCCTTTTGTGTTAAGTTGATGAGCATGCTCAGTATACACTTATGTGAGGTAGGGCTTGGGTAGAACGCATGCTCATCGACTATTTTTCAGTTAGCACAAAAGGGTCTATTATTTTGTTGTTTGATTGTGACACATTATCTATCAAATCTGTTTAGTTGATAGCGATGTGATGTTTTTTTACATATTTCTCCTGTAACAACTGGTGATGTCATCAACCAATAACCACAAGAATTTCCACAGTGGAAAGGTGCAGAATGTTAAGCTGCCAAATATTTCAAAAGAATTGTAGAGACAACAGTTCTATAACTTGTAACTTGAACATCACAAACATCAACTCATTTTATTAAATATCCACATCACAACAAGGCTCATTTCTTAGGCTATATCTGGCCTAATTACTGAAATGATGATAAGGCCTACAAAAATCTGCAGGGATCACAGTTGTTGGAAGACTTTTTGTTAGATTTATTGCCCTTGGAAGGCGAAAAATGATGTTTTTAGCAGTTTTCAGCCAATATCTTTAAAAATATAATAGATAAAAACTTTCAATTGGTGAAATGATCCTTATGACATGTCCTACCAAAATTTCTTTGAGTCAGAATTGTCAAACAACTCCTTGTTAGAGTTATTGCCTTTAAAGGGAAGGATATAACCAGGTGAGGGATTCAGGCTTCTGGGAGTCTCTTTTTATCATTTTTTGCCTATTATATAGAAAAAAAAAGCAGATTGATGATTAATGTACATTGTTAAAATGTTCATTTTTTCAATATCTATTTTTGGTGCAAAATTTAGAAATCTGTTGCCCCTCCTTGGAGTTGTGGTTCGGGAAAGTGTCATTTTTGACATTTGTATTAGTTTTTGCCTGTTTTTTTAGAAAACAAAAGCAGTTTGGTGATTAATGTAAATTGATAAAATGTTCAGTATTTCAATATCTATTTGTAGGGCAAATTTTTGAAAAATCAGTTGATCCTTCTTGGAGTTGTGGTTCTTGAAAGAGTAATTTTTAATGTTTTGGGCAGTTTTTGCCTATTATTTAGAAAACAAGATCAGATTGATGATTAATGTAAATTGATAAAATGTTCAGTGTTTCAATATCTATTTTAAGTGCAATTTTTCGAAAAATCTGTTGACCCAACGTCGAGTCATGCTTATTGAAAATGTCATTTTTTATGTTTTTATCAGTTTTTGTCTAATTAAGAACAAAAACAAAAACAAAGGTAGATTGATTATAATTGTAAATTGATAAAATGTTCAGTGTTTCAATATTAATTTTTTGTGGAAATTTTAGAAAAATCTTTTGATCCTTCTCGGAGTTATGATTATTGAAAGTGTCGTTTTTATCAGGTTTTGCCCTTTTATTTAGGAAATGAAAGTAGATTGATAAAGTGTTCTGTATTTCCAAATCTATTATTGGTGCAAATTTCAGAAAAATATGTTGACTCTTCTTGGATAAATATCCCTAGTTAGTGTAATTTTGATTGCTGCTCGGACGTTAAACCCCAACAAACAAACAAAACAAATTAAGACAAACATGGCTGCCATTACTTATAATAGAACATAGGCATCAGACAGTAGTTTTTCGCATATTATATCTCCAAAACTGTTAGGTTTAGCCAAATTTTTTCAGTTGCTGAAATTATCCGTATTATAAGGCTTACAAAAGTATTGAAAGGATGAAAGATGTCAGACAACTCCTTGTAAGAGTTGTTGCCCTTGAAAGGTAAAAAATTATGTTTTTTTGTTTTATTTTTTTTTACAGTTTTCAGCCAATATCTTGAAAACTATGATAGGTAGAAAGAAACTTTCACTTACTGAAATGATCCTTATAATAAGTCCTACGAAAATCTTTTTGAGTCCAAATTGTTGGACAACTCCTTGTTTAATTTATTGCCCTTGAAAGACAAAATTTAACCAGGTGAACAATTCAGGCTCCTGGGAGCCTGTTGTTCTGATCTACTGACCACTCTATACATATCTTTTTTTACTTTATTGAATTGTTACCATAAACCACACTGGAATATCCCTACTGTTTGCCCCTGATTGGTGTATTTTTGGGACAATAACATTCAGGTCATTGAATAGCAGGGGTCCCTGTGACTGCAGAATGCTGGTTCATGTTCTTTAATTTTTTTGCATGAGATTTGGCAATTTGAAGCAACCAATGCATTGCAGGTGTTTAAAAACTGACCAATTGGGAGGCTGGCTATTATTGGCTTTATTCAATTTTCAAGCCCCTATATTCATGTCATTCGCGCTAGTTCAGCTGCGTGCAGTAGCAGCAATTTGATATGTTATGTTTGCTGATTTTTTTAATTCCCTCCCACATCCACCCTATATAAACAATATAATGCAAGAGTCAATTGTACACACTTAGAACGTTTATGTCCACCTTTATTTGTTTACATATTTCATTACATTTTTAATTGGCTGATATGTTTAGTATTCATCAGGAAACCTGTAAGAAGTTGTCTGGGGTGCAATGTACAATACTTACCTTTTTATAATTTGAGCCTAAAATATTCATGTAATTGTAGAGTAGCTTTTCTTTTCAAAGATACCACAGTTTGTGATTTTAATTAGTTTTGTACATAGTACATGTATACATGGAGTACCACTGTTTTTCAAATCCTCTGTTTATCGTGTGAAAAACTATATTTGTATCATTTCTGCTTTGTTTATGCAATTATGTAATTAAACATTAATCTGAGCGTCCAGGTCCAGGATATTTATGTTCTGGAGGTTTTAAAAACAATGGCGACTTAAAAAAACCAGAGATGATGGTTAAACTCAAACATGAGGAAGAGCAACTACAATTGTTACAGATAATTATGCATGGACCCACAAATATAAAGGCTGCTGAGATCCCAACATTAACTTTTTTGATATTGTTGACTTTGTTCCAAATCTTTCATCAGGGGTCCCAAAAACTGGTGACATGTTGGTTTCTGAATCGGTAGGTTGGAGACTTGTATTTCAATCAGGCCAGCCAAGTATATTTATGATAACTTGAGTAAAACTTATCTAATCTTTTGAAATTTTAACACAATCTTCCTAAGGGAGTACTTTTGTTTTTGGAGGTTTTATGTCCAATCCCTTTTGAAATAAGGGGCTAAAAGGGGAAAATGGGTGTTATCATTAGAATTGATAGAAAAAGTTAGTAATAAATTTAAATATGATGATTTAGATGTAACTGTGTTCTTTTGAATTTTTTAAATTTAATACAGGGTAGATTTATCTTTAACCATACCTCACAAGCCATTTATGATATTTCGTATAGTTTTGAGTTACAATGGCCAAAAAAATCTATTCTAGCCTTAAGGCTGTGTGAGCTATTGCCACCATTTTGCATCTATCATCATTCTGTTGTCGTAAATTTTTTCAAACATCTTCTCCTCTGAAACTACTTGACCAATTGGATTGAAACTTGGCATGGTTGTTCCTAAGTGTATCCTGCACAAACCCATCATTTAAAATTTTTGATCTGTCCAAAAACATGATGTAGGAGTTACATCCCCTGAAACAGATTTTTAGTCGTTTTTTACATGTACATCTTTGAAAATTTTCTTCTCTGAAACCATTTTACACAATTCAATGAAAGTTTGCATAATTGTTCCTTAGGGTGTCTTGCACAAACTGATAGTTTAAAATTGTTTATCAGTAGAAAAACATGGTAGTTGTTACTAAAAATTGAACAAAGGGGTCAAAATGTTTGTTTTTTTTTTGCTATTTTTTTCTCTGATATAGAGGAATAATGAAGATGAAAACATGATATTCTGAGTTGACTGGCAGTATCAAAATTTTTTTAGGTGGCCATTTTCAAAAAAGCTGCCATTTGTGGCCACAATTTATGTGGATTTCAATGTTTTTTTTTGTTTCTACAGGAAACATTGTTTTCTTAGTTGAATGGTGATGAAGAAATTTGTTTTGGGTGGCCATTTTCAAAATGGCTGCCATTTACCTGCTAATTTTTATACTTACTTAAATTTCAACAATATTTGGTTATATTTAATAAATATGGTCCCTGAATAGAATGGTAATGATGAAAATGTTGTATAGCCATGATTTAACTTCATTTTATGTTCTTGTTCAGCAGTTGTATAGCAGGCTTGTTACCACTCAGATTTCAGATATATCCTACAGTTTTTGAGTTATAAGATGTAGAAGTGGCCACACCTAATAAGTTGACTTTTTCATTTAGGTCCAATTAAAAAAAAGATACTCATTGAATTTCGAATTTGTGCTATATTGTGTCCAAACCATTTTGTCCATAATGAATTGTAAATCCTTATTATTAAGTGTGTCAAAACTAATATTGAGTCCACACTGGCCCTTGGACTTAGAAAATTCATGCAAAAACACCCTTTTTTTGCTATGCTTTCAGGTATATATTTGATATTGGATATAAGATTTGTGTCTACTTTGAATGTTTTGTCTATGTTAGTCATGGACACTACTGTTCAAACGTCTCTTGTCATCAATCTGATTGCTAGAAAACATTACATTGGACAAGCGAAGAATTGTTAGATTTCTCTGTATCAACGTTAGTGGATTTTTCTCTATATGTTTACAAACATTTGGTTGTTTTTATGTATGTTCATAGATTGGTTACAGATGAATTTTTGAAGATATTTTCAGCACTATTTTTTATCCCCATCCTTTTACCTCATTTTGCAAAACTAAATAAATACACGACAAACTTTCTCTTTACTTAATATCATAAGATGAAAATTTAGAGCCCTGTTAATGCTTTGTGTCATTCTTATAAACAGTTTGTATTTTTAAGGATAAAACTATGGAAAGCAGACAATCAGTAGGTGCTCATAAAGAACCATTGGTGTGTGGGAAAATCATAGCAGAGATAGATAATCTAGGCTGGGATAAGTATGTTGAGTTAAAATTACTTCATTGTGGTCCTCTATACACAAATACAATTATTTCACATGATTTGCACCTGAATTGAGCAAATAAACTTTGTGACAGACTTCACATGAATTGTTCACGTGAAAATTGTTTAAGTGTTTGTCAGATTTCTCCTCTTTTTTATGCCCCAGCTACAAACTGTCGGGGGCATATTAATTTACCCCTGTCCGTCCGTCTGTCCGTCCAGATTACACATGATCATGGCTTGTCTGGCTATCTCCTCGTACAGTTTTTGAACTACATCTAAAATATTTTACAGGATATTTCTACACATGATGAAGGTGTGCAGGGCCATAGGATTTAGATTTCCGTGAAATATTACGGAAATTGGTGAAAGTTAGACTTAGTCATTTTACTCAGAAATAGGGCTATATGGCTAGTCTGGCTATCTCCTCATACAGTTTTTGAACTACATCTAAAATATTTTACAGGATATTTCTGCACATGATGAAGGTGTGCAGGACCAAAGGATTTTGATTTTCATGAAATTTTACGGAAATTGGTGATAGTTAAGCTTTGTCATTTTACTCAGAAATATATAGATCATGGCTTGTCCGGCCATCTCCATGTACGTTTTTTGAACTACATCTAAAATATTTACAGGATACTTCTACACATGATGGAGGTGTGCAGAACCAAAGGATTTTGATTTTTGTGAAATATTACGGAAATGGTGAACGTTAGACTTACTTATTTTCTTCAAAAAAAGGGCTATATGGCTTGTATGGCTATCTCTTTCTGTAGATTTTGAACTACATCTAAAATAGTTTTTGCAGGATGTTTCTACACATAATGATGGTGTGCAAGGTCATCGGATCTTGATTTTTTGTGAAATATTATGCAAATTGATGAAAGTTAGACTTAGTCATTTTCATTAGAAATATGGCTACATGGCTATCTCTTCATCTAAAATATTTTTTTGCGGTATGTTTCTACACATAATTATGGTGTGCAAGGTCATAGGATCTTGATTTTCATGAAATATTACGGAACTGGGTGATAGTTAGACTTTGTTATTTTTGTCAGAAAGAAATATATCCCAAGCAAAAAAGTTAGGGATTTGTTATGGGGGGTATTAACATTTTTTATGTGTCCATTAATACGTCCTCTCTTTCTCATCGCAACTAGTCTGACACTACCAAACAGAATTTCATGACACTATGTAGCCAGGATACAATATGTAGATATGTAGATAGGAATTTCTGATCCCCAAATTGATCCCCAGACCATGAGTAACACAAGTCTTGGAAGGATTTCTAAATCTGCAAACCATGTTTTCATACAAAAATAAACATGTTCCTAATTTGGCAAATCTAGCGAGCGGGGGCATCATTAGTGTCTTACAGACACATTTGTTTTACTAAAAAAAAAAAAAAAATCACTACTAACAAATGAGGCAGGGGCTCAACCTTAGATAAACAGGGCTTCTAGTTTTATATATTTTTAGCTCACCTTACCGAAGGCCATGTGAGCTTTTGCCATCACTTGGTGTCTGTCATAGTTGTTAACAATTTTCAAAACTCTTCTCCTCTGACACTACTTGATCAATTGGAAGCAAACTTGGTATGAATGTTCCTTGGGTATCCTGCATAGAACTGATGTGGGGATTTCTGATCTGTCGAAACACATGGCTGCCGTTACTAAAAGAAGAACATAGGGGTCAGACAGCAGTTTTTCACATATATCTCCAAAACCTTTGGTCTAGCAAAATTATTTTAATTGCTGAAATGACCCTTATTATAAGGCCTTCAAATGTCTTCAGGAATCAAAATTGTCAGGTGACTCCTTGTAAGAGGTATTGCCCTTGAAAGATGAAAAATGACATGTTTTTTTTTTTACGGTTTTCAGCCAATATCTTGAAAACTATAATAGATAGAAAGAAACTTTCAATCGCTGAAATGATCCTTATGATAGTCCTACCAAAGTCTTCTTGAGTCAAAATTGTTGGTCAACTCCTTGTTAAATTTATTGCCCTTGAAAGACAAACTTTAACCAGGTGAGCGATTCAGGCTCTTGGGAGCCTCTTGTTTGGTTTACTTTACTTGCACAATATTTTGATTTATTCTCAGATTGGTTACAATCGATGCTGAGTTTACCTGGTTACAATTTGTGTATTCAGATAAGAACGAAAGATGTCATTTATTGAAAATGAAGCTTCATCCACAGGTAGGTTGTACTCTCTCTCTGTGTAGAAACAAAACCACTTTGAATCTATATCTTTGCATAATCTATGTGTACAATGTATACTGGTCAAAAGTAGTCGACTTAGAGCTGATTATGTGTGCATATTTGTCATTTACTACAAATTTGTATTTACTTGAATAACCTAATAATTCTGATGATTTAGTATGAGAAAAATGCTTTGACAAGAAGTACTGGTTTTCTTAAAGGAGAAGACCATGTTATTGTGCAAGTCATAAATATCGAAACTAATCTGTTAAATGTTCATGAAAATTAAATTTAAACAAAATAATTCCCTTTTCTTAAATAATTAATCAAGATTTATAATTAGGGAATTTGAATTTCCCGTGCCTATGGGCACCACCTTGATTGGTTGAACTGTGATGTCATGAAGTCGGTTTGTAATGTGAAAATAAATAGGTAATTGATTACGATGCCCAAAAATCACAAATTTCCCATGTAACTTCAAAGTAAAATAAACAGAAGAGATTGAGGCACAACATGTAAGCAAATGTCAGACATCACTGAGGAACAACAGGATTTGCAGTCAGATGACTAGTATTTATATAAGGAAAATCTTACGGCTACTTCGAAGAATGTTAGTGTTGCATTTTATAAAAGCAAATTTTGCATTAAAGGTTATTTATTTTTGTTCACATGGGTATCATTTATCATAAGAGCCTAACTTAATGTAAAGGTGGTCTCTCCCTTTAAAGAAACACAAGTAACTCACAATGACCTATTGCCCCTATGACTTAGATACAAGAAAGCTTTATTTGCAAAATATTGAGTTAGTTGAAGTTATCAATTTTAATATTTTTGTTGTATAAATTTGTAAATTAATATAGATGTATTTAATTTAACTTTTTTCATGCTTTACTTTTTATTGATTAAATTATATATTTTTCATACCTTCTTCATTTCTTATATGGCTGCAAAAAAATTGCGGTCATATAATGGTATGGCACTGTCATCGTCCATAGACTCTTCCATTTTTATGCAATTACTTAGGTATAAATGTATAGATCTGTATGAAATTATACCATTAGGTGCCATACTACTACAGGAAATCTGGGATTGAATTTTTGGGTTGTGACTGTAGCCGTTTAGGAATTAGGGAACAAAAAAGGGCCAGAAACAGGTATTTTCATGATGTGTGTCAATAACAAGTATGAATGAATAGATCTGTATGAAATTACACAAATTGCCATACCACAAAAGGAAGCCTAGGATTGATTTCTGGATTTGTGATTTGAAACGTTTAGGAATTGTAGGCCAAAAAAGGACCAAGAACAATCATTTTCCTGATATTATCTGGACATTAACGTTATAGAATTTTGGGGGTTGAAAATTGCTTTCTGGGACATACATTTGGAACACCTTCATACATTTTCATCAAATATGCATAGTTGAAGGCTTGCACCTATTTATTTTTGGATTAGTAGTTCAAAGGTCAAGATCACACATACTTAATAGGTAAGAAAGACACCCATTTATTTTTGGATGAGTAGGTCAAAGTCACACATACTTGATTAAATCTGTACTACTAAAGGAAGAGACCAATTTCTTTGAGCCGCAACTCCTCTGAAACCTTGCAAGGTCGAATATATTTGTGATATAAATAAATGTAGTGTTGTGTACTTCCTTAATTTGTCTTTGAAACAATCTTTTTTCTACAGAAGAATGTGAATTATTGGGAAAATATCCAAATTCAAAGACCGTCATTGTTCAGTGTGTTATAATATGCTTTCATGCAGAAGTCCAGTTTGATAATTAACAGGAAATTTCGCAGAATAATAGGCCAAAATGCTAGAAAGTCCCCTTTCAACTTTTCTTTCCAATTCACCCATTGAAAAATTACAAGCATACAAGTCCCAGTTTGAGGGTTGATCACATATTTGTATATACATATAAAAGGGCGGTTACGTAGTAAATGTGCCTCTGAAAAACTCACATGATACATTGAAAATAACTGATATCAAGGAACAGGGCCTCTACTGCATCTTGATGTTGTATGACAGTCTTCAACAATGAAAAAATGTTAACACCCTCAAACCAGACCAAGAAGGTCCCCTATAGCGTGCACATATGCGGAATTCTTGATAACATAAAAATCAAGGTTACTTTCTTGTTGCCCACTGGCCATGGAATGAAAACTTGGGTGAAGTCTCAGGATAACCAGCATATTGCACCAGGGTTACAGGTAGAAACTGCTAATCTTGAATTAATTGATGGCTCCAAAAATATGTCATTTTAATGGAGTTTGTGTTTTTTTTTCCTCAACAGGCCATATCAACTTTTGAAAGTCTTCAATTTGTGTTTGTCTGTGTCGTCATCGTCATTGTAAAACATCAGCTTCTTCCATACCCCTGGGTCAAATTATACCTGGGACCAATAAAACAGATTCTTAGTCCCAGATTAAACCAATTTTTCCAGGAAAGTTCATTGGCATGAGGATATGAAACTTTGGTTCTTTCTTTGGTTGTTCAAAATATTTCAATCCTGACTTCGGAGAAAAGATAATTTGGTAAGGAAGGGTTAAAAAATAAGTAATGTGAATAATAAGAGAAAAGAATAATTCACTTACATGTGTTAGAAAAGTAAATATTTTTGTGCGCTGTGGCGCCAAAAAAAAAAAAAAAAAAAAAAAATTAAGTAAAAAAGAAAACCAAGTCCCCCTGAAAGGTTAATGGTCAACTCCTCTTAAACCACTAAAGCAATTTGAACGAAACTGTACACCATTGATGTACGGTAGATGATCGTAGATCCTTTACAGCGATTACTCATTTTGTTTGGATCTGTCAAATTAGTACTGTGTCCACACTTTGCTCAATCAACCGCAAATTTAGGCTATTAAATTAATGACTTAATGATAGTAATGATTGAAAAATAAATGCAGAAAAATGGCTTTTTTCTCCAAAACAACCAGTGTATTATACCTACTTAACACAGACTGATTTTAAATAATTTGGTTTACCTCTTCACAACGATCAGTTGTTTATAGAAACAGAGAAAGAGATAGCAATTACATCAAAATATGAAAAACAACCTTTAGCCCATTCTGTTTTTATACTAGATCTGGGTATGCCAAGCAACATGTACAACTTCATTGTACAGTGACTCCCTAATATTCTGTTTCAGCATCCAGTTGAAGCACCTCAGTGTACCACTGTATTACCAGTTCCATTCAATCCATGTTGGACAGTCAAGGTATAACATAATAGATAATGAAAGTTAGGTTGTTGAGATGATGTAGGGGCATGATCATATACACACTCTCCCCCCTAGTACCTTGTAAGGCCTCAAACAACACACCTGCTGCATAATTGTATGACACACGGTCATGCACTGCATGACGCTTTTGTCTATTTAGCTATTGCATGTTGACTTTACATTCATTATTAGATCTATGACTGCTCAAAGCATTATTTACCATCCTTATAAATACACTTTGTTGTTAAAAGCCAGTTGGTTTTTGTGCAATGAGGACTCATAGCTTGCTTTACTCACAGGAATGGAAAACAACACTCTTCTATGCCAAAGTCTGTTGACTTAAATAATCATTGAAATAATTTCATGTAAAATTAATAACCCATCCTAGAATACTAAGCACCTTTATTGGTATATACCAGCAGTATTATAGAGCACACAAAGAGACATATACCAGCAGTAATCCATCCTATAAAATCATACTTACAGAGCACCCTTAGTGACATACATCAGCAGTAATCCCTCCTATAATTTCATACTTACAGAACACCCCAAGTGACATATATCAGCAGTAATTCATCCTATTATTTTATACTTACAGAGCACCCTAAGTGACATATACCAGCAGTAATCCTTCCTATAATTTCATACTTACAGAACACCCCAAGTGACATATATCAGCAGTAATTCATCCTATTATTTTATACTTACAGAGCACCCTAAGTGACATATACCAGCAGTAATCCATCCTAATATTACATACAGTCAAACCGGCTCTGTCTGTCACCTTCACTTAACGGTCATTTTAAAACCCACCCAACTGTTTTCTCTATATATTTTAACTCGAATCAGTGGTCACCTCCCTAACATGGCCAACTGTCACTTATTTTTCGGCAAAAATTGTCTTTTTGACTTCCTAACGAACATTTTGTACGCATAACCTGATAACAGTACCATGTCACATGATTTAATTATATTTAGTACATGTAAATATGGATAATTAGGTTGCCGAAGGGATTAAATCAATATTGCAATGAAAACAAAATTAAAGATTTGATAGTAAAGATGTGAAATTTACTCGCTGGTCAGTGATTAAGTTTTAAAAACTTCAGTCTTCAGTTTAATTATGAAAGTTTGAGTTGCAACAAAGGTCTCAGAAATGGAAAATTTTGACACTGATCGAAAGAAATGAGGCAATTAAAAATTTAATAGTTGAAAAAAGTGCCCGTGCCAGTGCAAAGGTTATGGGTGTGTGGAAAACACAAATTATTCAAATTGCCAAAAGAAAAGCAGAAATTATAGAGGACATTGAAATTAACATAGACAGTGAACGAAAAAGGACAGTTTTAAGTTTTTTATTATAAATACTTTTAAACAAACATTATTCATTGTTATATATTTTTATCTGAATGATATTTTGAATAAAAATATTTTTTACTCCTGATATACATGAATCTTTATCTGAAAATGAAAAGTAAATACATGTAATATTATGACAATCACAGATAGTACAATCTAAATGACATCAAAGTCTTTCTTCATCACATTTTGTAACCTCATTTCAAAGGTCACCTTTCAATAAAGGTCTCGGAGTATTCCCCAGAGGTGACTGCTTTATACAGGTTTGACTGTACTTACTAAACACCCTAAGTGACTTATATCAGCAGTAATCCATCCAATTATTATATACTTTCAGAGCATCATAATGTAGTACAATACAGTTAGGTCATTTCTGAAAATTTGGTCTCATTTTGTTAAAATAAAGCTGTTTTGAGGCAGTCTGCACAGAAATTTCAAGTGTTTCGTCATAAAAAAGTGCATGTTTTTGAAATCCTTGGTGTGTGGAGGTTCAAGTCATTTATAAGTAATTTAGTGATTATTGTTATGAAATCTAGTAGCCATGGTAACATACTAAAAAAAATATTACTGAGTTTTAGTACAAATCAGGGGTGCCTTTCCAAAACTAACAGCCAAATACTATGTTTTATAAAATATCAGGCACTTAGACACTACCACAGGATGAAAGCATGCATGGAGTAGATGGAAAAAGGGTAAAAAATAATAAGACCCTTTTTGTTTATTCTCTCACAATTTTAGTTCCAAAAAGTCGTGCGAAATAAGGTATTTTGAAAATCAGCCATCTGATGCTGAGGAGATAACCTAATACGACAGGGGACTGAAACATTTCAGATACCATTCTTCATTCTTTGTTTACCATAACATATATTACATCTGTCTATGTATTAATGCTTAACTACATTTAAACAATATATCCACCAAATTTCAACTTTTTAATTTTAAGTTTTACGAAATTTGACGGGGGTAACTTGGTGTGCCAAACCGTGTGCCTTAATGCAACTGTATAGTGCACCCTAATTGACATATATCCATCCTGTAATTTTATACTTACAGAGCACCCTAAGTGACATATACCAGCAGTTCACACACTGTGTCGATAGTTTTCAGTTGTTTTGGGACAGTATGGAGACTATAGATAGACAGACATGGGTGTTAGAACCAGATTCTCCTAACTTGTCTGCTGTCTATAGACGTATTGCTATCAGTAAGTCTTCATTGGAGTAAGGCTGATAAATATGACCACTCTAAAATTGGATTGTAAATAATGGTCATTCATTCATATGTTATTCCCTCTGTTCGTCTGTCATACTTTTGTATCCATAGATGATTTAATTTGATTTGAAACAAGCTTTTTGATTGATAGATTCTCTGAGCAAACCAGGATATTATATCCCCGTTCCATATGAACGGGGGTATACTGGTTTACCCGTTTCTGTCTTTCATAACACATTTTTTTATCATGGTAAAGTTCTCAGCCTCTGTAAATGAAAGATTGCTGATATATTGTGCTTTAGCTTCCTATTGGGATGTATCATTGGTTTCATTTTTCATAGTCGTATGACATGTACTTTGTGTTGTATTTTCTTTATACAGTTGTACAGTCCCTGAACCCATCCTTGCAACTACTTGACATATCAATAACTGGTGACAGATTACCAAACTTAGTCACCAACATCCTTATGGTATCTACTTCAAAAATTGTATTGATTATATAGATCAAGCATGAAACATTGCAGTCATTGCTTTTTTTTAGTTCACCTGGCCAAAGGCCATGTGAGCTATTGCCATCACTTGGCGTCTGTGTCGTCGTTAACATCTTTTCAAAACTATTCTCCTCTGAAACTACTTGACCAATTGGAACTAAACTTGGTATGAATGTTCCTTGGAGTATCCTGCATAGAACTGGTATGGGGATTTTTGATCCGTCAAAAAACATGGTGGCTGTTACTAAAAATAGAACATAGGGGTCAGACAGTAGTTTTTCGCATATATATCTCCAACACCGTTACGTTGAGATAAATTCTGACATGGAATAAAAGTGTTTAGTATGATGAGATCTATCTGCGGTTAAATTTTCATTCTAATCCATTTAGGTCTCACTAACCACTTCGTTTCCATTACTTGACATGTTAAAAAAGTAATTTTCAAAGTCTCACTTTGAATTCCCAGGACAAATGACATCTTAAAGTTGCATACTGTTGCGAAGCTTGGAAAATAAGGCTTCCAAAATCATTATGCTAATGGTACGATCATTGTAGAAATTCTTCACAAAATTTACTTGAATAAATAATACTGAAAATCTACATTTTTACCTGTTCTGCTAACTGACAGCATGGAGGCAAATTACTCACACATGTAAACAATATTCATACACTTTTGTAGTTAATTACATATATGATTTTAAAGTACACATTCTCAGCTTTATTTTGACTACTTCTAATCATAATACACACAAATACTGCACTTACAATGCATATGTCTAGGTTCAGTGTGTTTTTGGTACTACATAGGGGGGTGGCCATTTGACCCGGAAGTGGTTAGTGAGACCTTAAAAACATTTTATGAGTTTTTATGTTTTTCTTTTTTTTACATTTTATGAAAGCTTGTGGTATTGTGAGTCTAATAAGACCAAAACTATCAAAATCAGACATAGGACTACAAAGAAATGGTCATTTTTATATCATGCCCCTCAGTGATATTTTCCCTAAATTACTAAAAAAATACAATTTTAACTAACTTGTCACACCAAATTGATACCTATGATAATTCAAGAAGTTGTAATAGTAAATATCATTTATCATTATGAAAAAAGAACAGATTTCAACAGTTTATATCATACCTGTTTCATTACTGTGTGATTTTAAGTCTGTGCTGTGTGACTATTTGAGTACTTTGAATATCCCAAGCAGTGACGTTGTGTATTTCATGGATGACGTCAAGTTATGAGTCACTGTTACTGATAAAAATCTTGTTGCTAAGTTGTTTTCTAAAATACCTTGCACAATGCACCTCTTAAAATATAGCCAGATTACCAATATCACCATTCTGATTTTATAGGAAAATGGAAATAATGACCAGGAAAGGCAATTTTCCTCAAATTATGCATTTCTCTGAAATATGCCATAATTTAATTTATGGTCTCACTAACCACTTCTAATGTTTCCATTACTTGACATGTTAAAAAAGTAATTTTCAAAGTCTCACTTTGAATTCCCAGGACAAATGACATCTTAAAGCTGCATACCGTTGCGAAGCTTGGAAAATAAGGCTTCCAAAATCATTATGCTAATGGTACGATGATTGTAGAAATTCTTCACAAAATTTACTTGAATAAATAATACTGAAAATCTACATTTTTACCTGTTCTGCTAACTGACAGCATGGAGGCAAATTACTCACACATGTAAACAATATTCATACACTTTTGTAGTTAATTACATATATGATTTTAAAGTACACATTCTCAGCTTTATTTTGACTACTTATAATCATAATACACACAAATAATGCACTTACAATGCATATGTCTAGGTTCAGTGTGTTTTTGGTACTACGTAGGGGGGTGGCCATTTGACCCAGAAGTGGTTAGTGAGACCTTAGCCATGTTGGAGTTATTACCCTTTTACAATGCTTTTTGCTATTTTTAATGTTATTTCTTTCAAAAATCTTCTCCTCTGACACTACTTTACCAATTGAAATCTAACTTGGTACGAATGTTCTGAGGGGTATCCTGCATAGAACTGATGTAGGGATTTTTGATTTGTGGAAAAATATGGCCGCCGTTCCTAAACACAGAACATAGAGGTCAGACAGTAGTTTTTCACATATATCTCCAAAACCATTATGTTTAGCCAAATTCTTTCAATAGCTGAAATGATTCTTATTTTTAGGACTGCAAAAGTCTTCATTCATAAAAGTTGTCAGATGACTCCTTATAAGAGTTATTTCCCTTTACAGTGTTAAGCCAATATCTTGAAAACTATGATAGATAGAAAGAAACTTTCAATTGCTGAAATGATCCTTATGATAAGTCCTACCAAAGTCTTCTTGAGTCAAAATTGTTGGACAACTTCTTGTTAAAGTTAGTGCTCTTTAAAAGACAGAAGTCAACCAGGCTAGCGATTCAGGCTCCTTGTAACCTCTTGCTAGACAAAAGTGGTCCAGTCACCAATATCTACATATATCTCAAAAACTATAAATGATATTGTAAAATAAATGTGATCATCCTTCTTCAGCTAGAAGAACTCTACAAATGTATGTAATGGGTCAAAATTGTTGGGCCACTCCTTGATAGACTTATTGGCGAAACATGTTTTTTGCAGTTTTCAGCCAGTGTTGTGAAATCTTAATAGATAGAAAAAAAACTTTCACATGATGAAATGATCCTTATGATAAGGCCAACAAAAGTCTCTGTTGAGTCAAGTTGTCAGATGATTCCTTGTTGGAGTTATTGCTCTTGAAAGGCAAAATATTATGTTTTTTGCAGTTTTTAGCCAACATTTTGAAAAACTTTCAGTTGATGAAATGATCCTTATAATAAGGCCTACAAAGGTCTAAATTGAGTCAAAGTTTTAGAGTGACTTTTTATTAGAGTTATTGCCCTTGAAATGCATAATGAGTTTTTTTTCTGTTTTTGGCCTATATCTTATAGATAAGAAAAAACTTGCAATAAATGAAATGATCCTTATAATAAGGCCTACTGAAGGCTTTATAAGGTAAAGTTGTCAGACGACTCCTTATTAATGTTACTGTCCTTGAAAGGAAAAAAAATGAACCCGTTGAGTGATTCAAGCTCCTGGGAATCTTTTGTTATGGAACTTTGAGGAATAGGTAAAGCCCTTGCATACCTGTTATTTTGATTTTAATGCAAATGAATTGCATAACATGATCTTCACCATTATCTCAGTTGGATGATAGGGATTTCCATTTTCCTATCATTAACTCTTTGTAAGGTCAAGGTTCCTTAAGGGTTTCGGTCCATAGAATTTATTAAAATTTTGGCAGTGGTTACAATATTCAATTTGACACCAGTGGATACATTTTTAAACCAAGCTTTTTGTAGAAGTATTTGAGTTTAAACAGAGAATGATAAACTGGGTCTGTAGAATTTTTTTTAATAAAGATATCTTTTTGCTCTGTTCAAGAGAATTATTTGGAGCAAAAGTAAAGAAAAAGGTATAGCCAGTTGTGAATCTGGACTGGTACAAATATAATCATGCTGCAATTACCAAATTTGTGCTATTTTTCTACAATGACGTTACATTTACAAATGTTTACTGCTGTTCTGAACAGCAGTAAGTGACTTACTGAATCTTTACCACTTCATTGATTTTCATGGAAATTTTAAGTATAATTATTAGTTAATTATATTGGGCACCAGGTATTTTGATTTTGAAATGGAATGGGTTTCAGGTTTCCATTTTCTATGCACCTATTTTGCTTCCTGATTTCAGGCACTTTTGGAATTAGTTCTTTTAGTTGATGTGTATGATTCATACTTTTTGTTTCCTGATTATGAGAGATATACTGTTATACTTACATCATGTTAATCATGTTACATTTGATTCCATTGTTCAGGTTCTTCAGCTTCCGTACAGATTAAAGTCGATCCACGACAACCAAACTTGTTTCCCAACTGTAGGTTTATGGGAGCTGATCATAGTAAGTTTCTCCATAGTGGCAACTTATAGTAATATTGTACAAACTAATGAGGCCAAATAAAAATATGTCTGTTTCCTGTTTCTAATCAACCTGGACTGAAATAATCATTGATAACCAAAAAGAAAAAAAAATAAGGTGAAAAAAATACCAACCTACTGACCTGGATTTTTAGCCTTGGCAACATGAAACAGTCTTTTTTTGGGGGGGGAGGGGGAGCTGCCTGGTATGGATTTTTTTTATGTCTCCACTCCATGATGTAAAGAAAACAACTTAGAAATGGTCTGGGTCTGTCATACAAACAATTGTTCATAAATATAGTGGGACTGTTAATCACTGTATGTTCTTTTAATCACTGTATGTACTTTTAATCACCATATGTTCTGTTAATATTCATATGTTCAGTTAATGACTGTATGTATTGATCTCACTAACCACTTCCGGGTCAAATGGCCACCCCCCTATGTAGTACCAAAAACACACTGAACCTAGACATATGCATTGTAAGTGCATTATTTGTGTGTATTATGATTAAAAGTAGTCAAAATAAAGCTGAGAATGTGTACTTTAAAATCATACTATCATTTCTACTATCATCGTACCATTAGCATAATGATTTTGGAAGCCTTATTTTCCAAGCTTCGCAACGGTATGCAACTTTAAGATGTCATTTGTCCTGGGAATTCACAGTGAGACTTTGAAAATTACTTTTTTAACATTTGTTAATATCACATGTCAAAATCTGTATAACGCCTTGGACAATCTGATACAAACTTGTGATATGAAAATTTGCCATAGCGATTGGTTGTTGTGTTATTGTGTATCACTTCCTATAAAACCTGATCGGTAGAAAGTGATGTCTCCAGACACCATTGGTAACGTCACAGAAGGATGATTCCTACCACCATGACATATGCTGTTTGTCAAGCAGCCAAAATATTACAATGGAATCAAAGAGAAAATAAATTATAACTGGTGAAAGTTGAATATCACATAATATCAATTATATGTACTGTAATTTTCGATGTGCTGTACACATGTTTCAAGGAGTAACATCAGCAGCTTTTTAATCAAATATATAGGAAGATCTAAATCCAAACATTAATTGTATGCAAGAACTTAATATTATTTCAATATTATAGCAAACTCGCCAAGGCTCGTTTGTTATGATTTGAAGTTGAATAACTTGAGTTGATATTTTGAGATATTCAACTTTCACTCATTATGAAACCAATAATTGTTAATCATAAAATGAAAAGTTAGGCAGTATTTGATATTATGATATAACCAGGTCATACTTAATTGATTTATACATCGTGGTTTATCAACTGATTTTGTTCACTCTATTTTAGGTATAAACCTGTTAAAACAGAACATGAATTCTAACATGTATAACTGGTATGTAGTTATTTTACACACCAACAGCTATAATAATCCAAGCAAGCAATTAGTATGGAGTTAAATGGGAATCAACATATTCATCTGTCTGTCTGTCTGTCCCTCTGTCCATATACCTTGTAAACTCAACTCATCCATAATCATTTGATTTTGATGAAGTATTATATAAACTTTGGTATATTTCAACTTGGAGATAGTACATGTTATGCAGTGATTTTGGATAAAAGTTTAATAGAATTTGTTGTCATTAACTAATAATTTAATTTGATTTGTTTTTTTTTTCTCTTATGGACATGAGAGGTTATTTTCCATAGACTGACTTGATGCTGTGACCTCATTAGTGTCAATTGGTCAACAGTCAACAGTTCTAATAATTGCAAACTAAATAAGGCTTTGATGAAGAAACAAATCAAAACTTTTACTGGAAGCAATTAAAATATAAGGACTGTTTTTAATTTCTATTCAAGTTATGCTTGCATGACCAACTTTGGGACAGCATACGCTTGTTCATAAACCACTTCTTGGTTCATGAAACATTAAGTGTCCCAAACAAAAGTCTGGAAATTTTGACAGCCCATGCCCATCATTTTATTAAACTTCAGCAGACATTTGTTCCAGTCTTTTACATGCTCAGACTGAAAATAAACTTAAAAAAAAAAACTTTTTTTAAGATAAAAATTGGAAGTTGTGTTATTTCATTACATACTCTGTCAAAATATTAGAGCGAGTGAACGACCACCCAGGCTGTATATTATAATGGTTGACAATTTTTTATGTCCGATATTGGAAAGTGGTTGTCGGTCATTTGCAAAATTTGTCGGTCAATGACCAACATTTTTTAAACGTTTCCAGACCCATGGTCCCAAAGTTGGTTATTTTGCATAAATTTATAAACAATCTTTAATTATTATACAACACCCACTGCTTGTAGTGTTTCTACTGAAAAACAAGTTCATATCGAAATCCCTGGAAAAAATTTTAATCAAACTTGAAGTACCCAAAGTTAATACTGTTAAAACTAACAAGAAGTGAAACTTATTCACAGGTTTTGGCTCACCTTGCCAAAGGGCCATCTGAGCTATAGCAATCACTAGGAGTCCATCCTTATTAACAATTTTTTGAAACTCTTCTCCTCTGAAACTACTAGACCAATTAGAATGAAACTTTGTATGAAGTATGACTGTTTCTTAGGGTTTTCTGCATAGAGTTGATGAGTTACTGTAAACGTATTAATTTTCGCGGTGTACTAATTTTACATTTCACATATCTTAAGTTGTCTTATGAAAGACTGTGCCCATGATTTTGACAACTCTATGCGGCCCCAAATTCTGAGAGTAGACATTTTTCATTGTTCATGATAATTCACCTTGCAGTTGCTATTAAGATTTAGCAATTGATCACTCCTCCAGACACAGGGATAGGCTGTACGTATTCCTCAGCATCCTTTTCGTATTTTCCAAGAAGTATAGGGGTTCCTCTGCTTTTTTTGTTCAGAGCTGTAATTTCATCACACGATTCAGAATCACTTTTCATGCTTGATTCCTCTTTTGATATTAAGAGAAAAGACTTCTTTAAAGATTGAACAGTGCTTTTGTTCACTTTCTTACAGAGAACCCCAGCCCCGTGCAGGTCAGGGTGTTAAAAGAATAGGCCTGCAGCAGCGCTAAGCTTGTCGTAAAAGGCAACTAAACAGTGCTCAGAACCCTAGCTGGGGGCTAGGGCACTCTGCCCACAGAGCAACTGGGTTGTGTGCCCCAGGTGGTGGAATGGAATACCCCTGGCGTGTTATATGCTGAGGTTGTCAGGCTATAATACGGAAAACCTGACCGCAAACCATAGTGGTGCACTGTATTGGGAAAGAAGCCACGTTCCTTGCACGTTAAAGAACCCTACTGTGGTATTCTCCCGGAGTAGGAACCATAGGGCTCCGCCACAGGAGGCTAAATTGCCTGACCCTACCCACCTCTCCCTATTTCCAGTGGCAATCAAAATTTGTAGACCCAATTGTCCTTGTGTCCCATCCCTTTTTCATTTCATCATCATTTCATGTTCATTTTATCATCAATTTCATGTTCATCATCTGAATGTAGCTGAAATATTGCTGCTCGGACGTTAAGCCCCAACAAACAAACAGATTCTCTTAGGGCTTATTTCTCTACAATAAATACTTTGTCCATAACATGTTTTTATCATTAGAATACAAATCCATATAGCATCACATATCAAACGTGTAAACATGGGTTTTTCCAGAACTTGTTTGGACCATGTCAACTGTGCAGATTCAATAGTAGAACGATTTATTCTACAGGACTGCTTATAGGAGATTGTTGCCTTTTAAGCTCACCTGGCCTGAAAGGCAATGTGAGCTTTTGTCATTACTTGGCGTACTTTGGCATCAGTTGTCTGTTGTTAACTTTTCTTTTAAAGATCTTCTCCACTGAAACCACTCAATGGATTATTTCCAAACTTGGTGATAGGCATCCTTAGGATATCTACTTTAAAAAATTATATCGATTTATGTAGATGAAGTGTAAAACATGGCCGGCATTGCTATTTCTCAACTACAGGGGTCAAGTCAACAATTTCTATATGTATCTCAACAACTATAAAAGATATTAGAAAATAAATTCGATCATTGTTTTTCAGTTTGAAGAGCTCTACTACAGTCTGTGTTGGGTCATATTGTCAGATGACTCCTTGTTAGTTTTATTGCTCTTGAAAGGCAAAAAATGATGGTTTTGTTGCAATTTTGGCCAATATCTTGAAAACTATAATAGCGAGAAAAAAATTCAATTGACGAAATGATCCTTATGATAAAACCAGCAAAAGCCTCTATTTGGTCAAATTGTTGAATGGCTCCTTGTTAGAGTTTTTGCTCTTTAAAGGCAAAAAAGATGCTTTTTGCTCTTTTTAGCCGATATTTTGAAAATTAAAAGATAGAAAAAACTTTCAATTTATGAAATGATCCTTATTATAAGGCCTACATTGGGTCAAAGTTTTAGGATGACTCTTTGTTAGAGTTGAAAGGCAAAAAATGAGATTTTTATGCAGTTTTTTAACCGATATCTTGAAAGCTATAAAAGATAAAAAAAAAAAAAACTTTCGAAGAATGGAATAATCCTTATGATAAGGCCTTCAGGAGGTTTTATGGGTCTATGTTGTCAGACAACTACTTATTAGAGTTGTTGCCCTTGAAAGGTGAAAAATGAACTAGGTGGTAGATTCAGGCTCCTGGGAGCCTCTTGTTATACCTTTGGAGTGCAAAGTATCGGGTATATAGTGGTAGGGGTGCCTGTCCTCCTGTCTATACTTCCATCAAGCAGAGGAGTACCCTTCTGCTATTAAGTATCCACTACTTTTTATACATCACTGAATGGAAATAAATGAAACTAAGAGTCAGGGTGAAAAGCTTGACACTCTTGTGAGTCAGGGTATGACAACTATCCTGAGGAGCAATTTTTTTTCCAATTTTTGCCAAATTTATATACTGTTTTTAACTCTAGTCGATACACTTTTATTGTCTTTATACTGCAAAGCTCATCATTTATCAGGTTTTATTTTTATATGACATGTTTACTACTGTTTTAACCCTATGGTGGCCCCAGTAGTGACAGGTAGTTTAGCAAAGGGAGGAATGTAGGTGGAGCTTAAATATTACAATATTGACTGTTTAACATTTATAAATATACTGTCAATCCAATTTGGTTGCTGAAATAGAATAACTGGATTGAGATTTAAATTTATTTGTACAGGAACCCAGATGCTACCCTTCTTGATAACTTACAGATGCTGCTTAATGTCAAGTTTCCTTCACCATCAACATCCAAGAAAGAGGTAGATAACAACACAATTAAATTTTATTCTCTACAGCAAAAACATAAACAAGAAGGTCTCTTTAGGTAGCATTTTCTTTTAACACCTGTTATTTAGAATGTAAAAATCCCTATGATAATGAGCTTACCTTCACCGGATGCTTGACAAAAAAGTGATATACATGTAAGTGGGGATACACAGTGCAGTATGGTTACAGACTTGTCATGATTTTTTTCTGTGTTGCCAGACATACAGTGATCAGTTACAAACTTATTATGATTATATTGGAGATCAGAAACAAGGATGTATTTGTTTTTTTTGTTGCAACTCTACCCCAAAGGATAATTTATGCAGTTGAGTGCAGTAAAGTCACGTCTCTCTTAAGATACTCATCACTTTCAGTAATGTAGAAAGACTGGTACTTAAGTTGAAGAGAGTAAAAAAACGACTAAGCGTGTACTGTGGCTTAGGTCAAAGGAAGGAAATGCCTTAATTTAACATGATGACTGTTAGCAGATTTGCATATAATTTGAAGTCTTACTACATTAAGAGACTCAAGTTTTTAGGGTTTTGTAAAAGTCTTTTTGGGAAAAATAATAAGACACGGTCCTTTATTGCTCCTGTGAAAACTTTTTACAATAAGGCTTGTGGAACTGGGTTATGTTACTGCAAGACTTACAGAAGTTTTATGATCATCATTATGAACTTGTATATCATTGTCACTTGTCACATTCTTCCTTTCCTCTTTTGTCTACCCCAGACATGACATTTTATGAGCAACTTGGCAGGTGTTTCTAGAAATGCAGAGGATGCTCACCCTTCTGGTGCACCTGTTCCATGCTCACAGTTTTTTTGTTGAGTCCAGGTTGCTAATTTACTTGTGTTTCTTTGTACATGTTATTTTGGTCATTTTATGTTCTTTGTTGTGTTTGTCTGTTTTTTCTGTCTAGTCTATATCCTTGGAATATATTTTTTTTATTTCAGCTCCTTTACTCTTACATTTAAGTAATTGGTAACTTTTGAATATTTAGTTAAAGTCTTTTATTCACAATACAAAGTCAGGGCCAGGAAATATGTCATGTTTTTGAACAAAATTTAAAGTTTCATTTAAAATGAGATGGTACAATTATGCAATTGTAAATTTCTTGTAGTCAGCAGCAGTAAGAATATTTTTAAAAAATTGGTACTTAGATTTGATGTTTTTTCCCCAACTGAAAAAATTAGGTGACCAACAAATTAAAAAAGTGTATAGAAGTTTATAGTTTATGTAATCCTTTATAGAACAGGTTACTCCCTATTCAGGTCTGTATAAACTTTCATAATTTTTGCTATTATTGTTCTTAAGCGATGGACCTATTTATAGCAATATTTTTTGAAAATAATGTGTGCTTTAACTTATTCAGTCTTCATCAGAATCTTTTCAAATTCAGGTAGTTATTTTCATATTTTTTGCAGTCATTTCTTGAATAATGGACCTTTTTATAGCAAAAAAGTGGGCTGTTCATTGTCAGTTACATACCTTAAAATACAGCTGATGCTAAAGGGGTTGGAATTAGTGTAGGTGCAAGGTCTTGGACTTACATTTAAATTAAACTACATTTAACTAGGTTGTGGACCTTTCAAACTTTTCCTAACACTTTATTTAGGACTTGTGGTTTTTCTCAAGTACACAATTGATTTGAAACTTGAAAAAAGTCCAGGAACTTCCATTCTTGATAGAAGTATACAGAACATCTGGTGTGCTGTCAGTTCAATGGCCCTAATGTTTTTGGTGTACTAAAACAGTTTTTTTTCTAAATTAAACGTTCTTGTTCAGGGGAAGGGGTATAAATGGTGTACATTTAATAGTGTGTTCTACATGTTTATTTTAATTTTAGGAATTCAGTATGGAGTGTGGTATTTGTTACTCATACAAACTAGACACAGAGTTACCCAGTGAAGTATGTAATGACTCTAGATGTGGCCAGGCATTCCATCATTCCTGTTTGTTTGAAGTAAGAATGGTAGAGATATTGGTAGATATATCTTTTTCTGTCAGTGTGTGACTTTTGTCTTAAGTATGCATTAGGTCCACATGAGCCTATGCCATCACTTTAAAACCTAGGGGTAAAAACCACTTGCTTAAAGTTAATTTTATTGCTCAAAAACTATTATACTTTCTTATTTGGTTTGAAGGACTCTACAAACAAGGGCAAAATGACATTTTCTCAGTTTTTATACTACCACATGAATTTGTTTTTGCTTCTATTGGTATCACTGTGTCATTGGCAATGGTGGGGTTGTTGGCATTGTTGTCATTGGGATCTGTTAACTTTAGTTTATTTATGATAACTTAAGTAAAACTTATTCAGTCTTTTGGGAATTTTAACACCTTATCTTTAGGGACATGGTGGAGGACCCTTTAGGTTTTTGAGGTTTTTTGCCCAAATCACTAAGGGGCTAAAAGGGGAGAATAGGTGTTATCATTAGTATTGATAAAAAAAAAAGCTTATTGTTGATCCAATTTTTAGCTCAACTGGTTACAGTCGAAATGAGCTATTGCCATCACTTGGCGTCTGTCTTCGTGGTTAACTATTTTTCAAAACTCTTCTCTTCTGAGACTACAAGACCAATCAGAACCAAACTTGTTATGAATGTTCCTATGGGTGTTCTGCATAGAACTTTTGTTGGGATTTTTGATCCATCGAAAAACATGGCCATTATTACTGAAAATAGCACATAGGGGTCAGAATGTTTTTCTCATATATCTCCAAAACCATTAGATTTAGCCAAATTCTGACAGGATAAAACTGTTCAGCATGATGCATGATGAGATCTATCACTGGTCAAATTTTCGTTTCATCTGTTAAGCCATGTTGGAGTTCTTGCCCTTTTTTGCTCACCTGGCTGGAGGATAAGTGAGCTATTGCCATTACTTGGTGTCCATCGTTGTCAACAATTTTCAGCTCACCTGGCCTTAGGCCAACTGAGCTATTACCATCACTTGGTGTCCATCGTCATCAACAATTTTTAGCTCACCTGGCCTTAGGCCAACTGAGCTATTACCAACACTTGGTGTCCTTTGTCGTCATTAACAATTTTTCAAAACTCTTCTCCTTTGACATTACTTGACCAGTTGGAACCAAACTTGGCAATATTCCTTGGATTTTACTGCATAGAACTGGTGTAGGGATTATTTATCGGTAGAAGAACATGGCCACCGTTACTAAAAATAGAACATAGCAGTCAGACTGTAGTTTTTTTGCATATATCTCCAAAACCATTACGTTAAGCCAAATTCTGACTGGGTAAAAGTGTTCAGCATGATGAGATCTATCAGTGGTCAAATTTTTTTTTAAATCTGTTTAGGTCTCACTAACCACTTCTAACGTTTCCATTACTTTACATGTTAAAAAAGTAATTTTCAAAGTCTCACTGTGAATTCCCAGGACAAATGACATCTTAAAGCTGCATACCGTTGCGAAGCTTGGAAAATAAGGCTTCCAAAATCATTATGCTAATGGTACGATCATAGTAGAAATTCTTCACAAAATTTACTTGAATAAATAATACTGAAAATCCACATTTTTACCTGTTCTGCTAACTGACAGCATGGAGGCAAATTACTCACACATGTAAACAATATTCATACACTTTTGTAGTTAATTACATATATGATTTTAAAGTACACATTCTCAGCTTTATTTTGACTACTTTTAATCATAATACACACAAATAATGCACTTACAATGCATATGTCTAGGTTCAGTGTGTTTTTGGTACTACATAGGGGGGTGGCCATTTGACCCGGAAGTGGTTAGTGAGACCTTAGACATGTTGGAGTTATTGCCCTTTTTCAACATCTTCTCTGACACCACTTGACAAATTGGAACCAAACTTGGTATGATTGTTCCTTGGAGTATCCTGTATAAGACATTTGTGGGGATTTTTGATCCGTTGAAAAATATGGCTGCTGTTACTAAAAATAGGACATAGGGGTCAGACAGTATTTTTTTCGCATATGTCTCCAAAACTGTTGGGCCAAATTCTGATTGGGTCAGACATAGGGGTCAAAATACAGTTTTTTGCAAAGAACTAAAAAATTGTTTAATTTATCAAATTTCTGACAGGATAAAATTGTTCACCATCAGAAGACGGACCTAGGCCAAAATTTTCAAAATGATTTGTAGCCTGATGCAGGAGTTATGGCCCTTGAAACAGATTTTTTGGTCATTTTTCACGTGTACAACTGAAAATTTTCTCCTCTGAAACTATGTGACAAAATTTAATGAAATTTGGCATAATTATTTCTGAGGGTATCCTACACATTTAAAAGTTTTCATTGATAGGAAAACATGGCCATTGTTTCAAAAAAAAGAACATAGGGGTTAAAAGGCTTTTTTTTGCTATTTTTTCCTCAACTATAGAACAATGAAGATGAAAGCTACTCAGAAGATAAACATGATATTCTGAGTTGACTGGCATTTTCACCAGTTGCTCGGATTCCAATGATTTTTTGTTTCTGTAGGAATCATGGCATTCTAAGTTGAATTGTGATGGTGAAAATTGGTTCTTGTTGGCCATTTTCATTATCACGCTATTTCTAATACTTGCTTTGATTTCAATGATATTTGGTTAATATATTTAGATTGAGTTGAATTGTGATAATGAAAATGTTGTATAGCCATGATTTAACTTCATTTTATGTTCTTTTGCAGCAAATGGATAGCGATCTAATGCCCCTCTTTGACCCAATGGGATAACATGGCATAGGGGACCCTTGCCTAAATTTTTACCAAAGATTCTAAAAATTTCCAACATTTTACAGTGCCTTAGGTACTCAGTTGAACAACATTCATCAAAATATGCTCTTTTTCTGCAATTGTTTGATCAAACATGGTAACATGGTAACAAAACATGATACCTTTACTCATTTGGTTAAAGCTGCATTAGCTGTCATTTACATTAATTTTTGTTTCTGTTGAAATATGCCTTAACTTTGAATTATTTCTACTAAATTGTACTTTTCCTGCATAATTTCATTTGATATCCACAAATAAAATGCATTAAATACATGAAATAGGTGTCTATATATTTATTGTCTTGCAATAACGAATCTGATTGCTAAGTGAAAGTGGTTATTCAACAGCATAGAAGACCAACACACTCAAGCCATGAAAGACAAAAATTTGAATATAACACAAAGATCCTTTTGAAATTTACGTATTGCGACACAAATATGGTCATTATCTATTTGAAAACTAATCCAGAAATAGATGAAATGATAGGAAAACAAGACAAATACTTACCTGTGTATTCATTATTGTTATTTTTTTTACCAAGGTTATAATATTTTTAACCCAGGCAAATGTCCTCTCAGCAATCTTCAGAAGTAATGTCGAAAAATAATTAGATCAGAGCTATCAATCTTCTCTGATTAAAAAAACATTGTTTTCATAATGCAGCTTTAATAAAGCATGGTTCATCAGATGAGCAATTCAGGCTCTTCGCAAGCCTCTTGTCTCCATTTCTGTTGTTATTTCTTTCAAAAATCTTATCCTCTGACCAATTGGAACCAAATTTAGTATGAATTTTCCTCAGGGTATTTTACATAGAACTGATGTGTGTGTTTTTTATCCTTTGAAAAACATGGCCACTGTTACTAAAAATAGAATATAGAGGTCAGACAGAAGTTTTTTTCATTATCTCCAAAACTGTTTGGTTTACCCAGATTCTTTTAATTGCCAAAATGATTCTTCTTACAAGGCCTGCTTTAGATCAAAATTGTAAACCACTCCCTGTTATAGTTATTACCTTTGAAAGGTGAGAAATGATGTTCTGTTACAGCTTTCAGCCAATACCATGAAAACTATGATAAATGGAAAGAAACTTTTAAATGCTGAAATGAACCTTATATTAAGGCCTACAAAAGTCTGTGGAGATCAAAGTTGACAAACAACTTTTTGTTAGAGATATTACCCTTGAAATGCGAAAAATGATGTTTTTAGCAGTTTTCTGCAAATATCTTGTATACTGTAATAGATAGAAAGAAATTTTCAATAGATAAAATGATCCTTATGTTAAGTCCTACCAAAGTCTTCTTTGAGTCAAATTGTCAGACAACTCCTTATAAAGTAATTGCCCATAAAAGGCAGAAACATAACCTGATGAGCGATTCAGGCTTATGGGAGCCTCTTCTTTATTTTTGGTCCAATTTGGAGAGAGAAAAAATATTTGATTCCTAATGAAAATCCCTACCAGCATTTTTCAATTAGATTTCAGATATCTCTTACTATTTTCAAGTTATAAGGGGTCAAAGTGACCACACACCGAAAAATCTACTCACCGGGCCTGAAGGCTGTGTCAGTTATGTCATCATTTTGTGTCCGTTGCCCATTAACTTTATCAATCATCTTCTTTTCTGAAAGCACTGGACAGATTGTAACCAAACTTTGCATGAATGTTTCATTAGGATATTTATAACAGTCCTGATGTGGGGATTATTGATCTGATGAAAAACATGGCCACCTTTACCAAAAATAGACTATATGGGGTCAAACTGCAGAATTTTGCAAAGAACTGAAAATTATAAGTTGAGTTTAGCTAAAATCTGGCAGGAAGTGATCAGCATGATGGGATGGACCTATGCCAACATTTTGAGAATAATCTATTGATAGAAGTTTGAGTTATGGGTCCTGGAAATCTGGTTAATCCATTCATGGGCATCATTAATTAGATGATGAGTCATTTAGCTACCAATTACAGAAAAAAACCACATACAGACCATATATGAGCTCATATATGGAGCAGTACAGATAGTCTAATCAGTTGGATAACATGGACACTTACAAGATTCCCTTTGATCCCGTGTTTTCTGAGCATTATTGGCCTTTGTCTAATAAAACAGTTTAGAGTTCTATGAGAGCATCTCATGTATAGCATGTATGTTGCATGTGACCATAGGAAGAATGTAATATAACCACATAAAACTGTACATCACAAGACCACCTGGATCGCTTTCTTTTAATTAGGTTCTCTCAATTGATTAAATGATTCTTGTTACAGTAGTACAGTAGGGTCATGAGTCCAGCTTTAGGCGGCAAAAAAGACTATTTTTGACCAAGTGAGCAATTAAGACTCTCTAGAGCCTCTTGTTTATTTTTGGTCGATTTTGGCAATTTTTAATTTAATTTCAAATTTTGTGCAGTATAGTGTCCAAACCATTTGTTGTGTCCATAATGAAATGTAAGTTCTTATGCTAAAGTGTGTCAAAATCTAATATTGTGTCCACACTTGGTCCAACTGTTCAGGGTTCGACCATTGGGGTCATTTCATGTGTGCTCAGCAAAGCTCTTTATTTTTTCATTGTTGTAAGTTTTGCATCCCCTTATGCGATCAATTTGACTTGAATAGAACATTATGGGCAAGTTTTCAAATTAAGCTTTAGTACAATTAATTTGACTGTGTGAGAAAATCAGCTCATTGCCATATCCACTTCATGTAAAATGTTCCAATGTTGAAGTTAACTTGAAGAAGTGAGATGCATACAGCATCTGTAGGTTAAAGATAGTGATTGGAGCAACTGTAGGTCAAAGATCAGGGTTTGGATTTCGGGTGCCATAGTCTTTGATAATAACTTCACTCCCTTTTATGATAAAGACCTGATATTCAATTATTGGTTTAAATTTTCACTAGCATGAGAAGATGTGTCAAGGTCAAAATCTTTAAGATCATAGGTCAAGGTCAGGAACTGAGATTACCGCGGCAAATTATGTTGTCAAGTTGTTGCCATGTATGTTCTACTTGTATCATATGTTCATTAGTGTAAGAAGGTTGTAGTAATTAGGTTCCCTCAACAAAGTTGGGGAACATACTGTTTTACTTCTTTTTTTTATTATTATCTTCCTTTTTCTAACCTCCATCTTGTCCCCCCCCCACCATACCTTTTGAAATGGGTGAATTGAATTTAAACCAAACTTTTCACATGAAAATAGACCATGAGCAAAGTTTTGAAATTTCAAATATGGCCACCGTCCTAACTTTAAAATGATTCATAACAAACTAACAACAAATCATGGAAAGTTCATACTTTTTCTTCACCACTAGGGCTTCCAATCGGCTACATTGCAATTTAAAAAATGGTTACCTGTCAAAAAGTAAAAAAAAATTATAAAAATTCAAAAAAATTCATAGAGATGTACAAAGTGATTTAAAATGCTCCTGTGGCATTGGGGAGCGGGGGGTGGGGGGGGGGGGGGGAATCCTGTTATGCTGTGCGTAACAATTATATATATATATAGTGTAACAGGTATGGCGAATGGTCCATTGGATAAGATGCCTCTCGGTTTTAAATATTACTTTCCTGTGTATTCTATAGGCATATGCAAATAGAATAAACCAATTAAAAATGAAAGATAAATTTACCACAATAAATGAGTTTTCTATTCAGCAGGATATATAACAGAATGATATTGACCCCTAGTGATAGCAGTTTCTGTGTCTTTAATAAAATATATGCCTTGTGTGACTTGTTATGTTGCCTCATCCTAGTCCAATTGTAATACTTATAGCTTTCAGCACTGGTACTATAGTATTCACCAACAGAAGTTAATAGTTTCTGGTTCCACATCAAAAGATCCATAAACATATTAACCATGCATCCTAAAGTCAGGTTCCCATTAAATTCCTCCGGTGGTGCTCCTATATTGGCAGAAAATATCATGTGATATTGTAAAACGCAATAAACGTCAAATGACAGTATCAATGTGGTGGGAGATTGCATTAATGATGGTTTCTTGCAGCATTAAGTCCTTCCCATAAGTTCCTTATATTTCAAATGATGTTGACAGCACTGCAGCCAAATGCCAATCTGCCATCTTCTGCGAACTTGCTCCGTATTTATACCTTCAAAATTATTCATAAGCTGGCTTATGATAATGATTACATGTAAGCACACAAAGGAACCTTAGCTCACGGTATGGCAGTAACGTTATTTCATAATTGTGTAAAGGTCCCTGTGGTTCTCTTCCACTTTTTTTTTGTAAAAAAAAAAACTCAAATTAATCGGCTAACATTTCCATTGGCGCTGTTGTATGTGAAATGGTGAAAGAGTAATCAAGGGAACCAAGGTTATAGCAGTAATCAAAAGAATGTAATCCAGGGACAAAGACCAGACATGGAAAACAGATATTCACAACAAAGAACATAAAGTAACTAAAATCATACATACAAAGTAACAAAAGTAAATGAGCAACTCGGACTCCACTAAAAACTGGGAGCGTGGACCAGGTGCACCGGTTGGGTAAGCGTCCTCTGCTTTTCTAGAAACACCCGCCGAGTTGCTCATAAAAAGTCAAGTCCGGGGTAGACAAACAAGGAAAGGAAAACCATGACCCGTTGAATACAGCAGTTTTCATGGTGCTGATGGATACACCATAACGATCCACGAGTTCATGATGACGACCATAAAACTTCAGTAGTGATGACTTCAATCTTGTAGCAAGATAACCCTGTTTCAGAAGCCTATTTGTTAGAGTTCTAGCGCGATACAAAAAGTCTGCGTAGTTTCGGCAAGCTCTGGCATAACGCATGAGTTGTGATATGAACACTCCATACGCAGAAGCCAAAGATGAAAGGAAACAAAGGTTAACAATACTGAATGAAAAGTCATCACGTTTGTCATAAAGTTTGGTCAATAGTTTTCCTTTACCATCGATTTCTAAGTGTAGGTCAAGATATGAGGCTGACTTCACAGTGTCCGTAGTATCCTTTATCTCAAGTTCTTTTGGGTAGATGCGATGTATCAAATCCCCGAAATTAGGATTGTTTAAAGATAATACGTCATCTATATAGCGGAAACTGAGATTGCAGGATCTAGCCAAACGATATTCTTTCTTTCTGATCAGATCAGCTATAAAGTCAGCCTCATAAGAGTGAAGGAATAGGTCAGCAAGTAAAGGAGCACAATTTGTTCCCATTGGAATGCCGACCGTTTGTTGAAAAACACGTCCACCACACTGGTCAAATATGTTGTCGATTAAAAATTCCAGCATTTTGTAAACATCTTCCTCTGTATATTTGAAATACGTCGCTACAAATAGTCCATGGCCCCAAACATCTATAGGTTTGAAATATTGGAATAATTATCGAAACTGCTATCATTCTATGAGTCAGCATTTATATTAAACAATATCAAGATCAACATATTACTTAAATCTTGCTTGAAAACTTATGAAACGCCATCCCCAAAATCCAGAAGTGAAAGTAAACATAAATGACCTCATTCATAAACATTGAAGACAGTGTCATGCTACTTGGTTAAATATATACTAAAATCAAAATTTGACGTTTGGGTAATAAATCAAACTTGTCAATACTCCTCAAAGGTAATATTTTTTCACATACAATATGACTCTTCCTAACACCTAAATAAAAAAATATAGTTACATCACAAATAGTGTTTTTGGACATGTGCTTGAAGCATGTTGAATGAACTTGAATCATTCTAAAATTTAAGATTGCAATTGTCACGTTTACAGTAACAAGGAGGCCTCATGCATATTACAATAGTTATAGTTTATCTGTACATCAGATTTAGTACTTATTTCAATCTCAATGTCCTGTAGTTTTGACCATACCTGTTGACTTTATTTTAGTGGCTTAGATCTGCTGGATGTAGACAGAGTTTTAATACTGTTTTTGGAGAATGTCCTTACTGTAATAAGGTAGGTACAGTAAAAAAACATATAATCTTTCTGGTGAGCAATGCCTACAAATGAGTAGGGTCATCAAGTCCTATCTTATGCCCGTTTATATTTTCAGAAATGATGATACCAGTTTTATTTCAAAATAGCTTATTTTAATGATGAAAAATACATTCTATAGTCTGATAGAACCTATCTACTTTCACAGCATCTCCAAAGTGAAGAAAAAACATAATACAAGTTAATTTTAGTTTAATATGTTTTAGTCTCAATATTGATTATTTCAGCAATTACAAATCCAAATTTTAGTCAGAATAAGATAAAATAAGACATATATGGGTAAAAAAAATTTGTAACTCATATGTGGACACTTTTATTTCAAGAAAAACATGGCTTAAAAGAAAATACTAGCAACAAATTCAAGGCATTTTCAGGTATTTAAAGATAAATTCTTCATCAAAGAAATAATTTGCAAATTCATTTAGTCTATATTTTGATATTTTGGGTCATTGACTTTACCCATTCATCAGTGGTAACCTGGGTAGAATGAAACACCAAAGACAAAGTCAATGGAGTTAACATGAAAAATAAACTAAAATTTAACAAACCACTCAGCAATTGCATAGAAAAGTATTGAACATGGCATGAATTTTGTTGCCAAAGACAAAGAGTATATAAGTTGTTGATGGATTTTATTCATTCAATCTCATTGGATTACTTGGATGTTTCACACACAAAAATGTACAATAGTACAGTACTTAGCTAAAATGGTTTAGGACCATCAAAGCACTTTTTTTGAGTTTTTTTTACTAATATAGTACCAATATCACAATGTTCCCAACAAAACTTGGTCAGGTAAGGCTAGGGGATTTCATTTTCTGAATGTTAAAAGAGACGTTTATGTCGCACAAGTTTGTATATTTAATTTCCAAGACTTGCTAAATCATATACATAAAATTTAGATATATATATTTTTGTTTACTAAGCTGAATACTGGTTACATGTTAATTTGGGGGATTACTTTAGAAACAAATTAAGTTTTGAAAATGTATATTTAGGGGCCTTGTATACATATAACATAAGAGAAGAGAGGCAGATTAGTTTGAGGTTATAAAATAAGTTCTATATGAATGAGTAATTAAATGGCGAGGTTTTTTCACTGTCTTCTGTTTAAAAGAATGATTTAAGATGATAAAAGGTAAATTTGGTTATAATAATAAAAGTAGAATGGTATTATCCAAATATTAATTGTACTGATGCCAAATGAAAGTAACTGAGATAGGAACGGATGATGAGCTCTAGTTTAGCTGTTTGGTCCTCAAGCTGACTTGAAACACAAAGATCATCAGTTTGTATACAACAAAATGCATAAAGGCTATTGTTGAGGTATAAAAAGACACCCAAAGTATAACAAAAGTATGGAACCATCTCTGTATACATAAATGACTTCAAATGGTACCAGAGGTTTAAGCTATTGACCAAAATTTTGAAATCTCTCATAATCAAGGTATATTATATGTATATTGTATGGAAAATTGTTCATTTATCTCAGACAGAACATTTTTTGTATATATCAGATGCTGGCATGGGGAAACAATCTGTTTACTTCATAATGACGCTTTTATGGCATCATTTCTGAGGTCTTACACAGGCCATGGATTTCTCAGAACTTTTTGGCTAACTTGTCTTGAATGGCTTACATAAAAATGAAATTGTGCATTTTTTGGTACAGTTGGAGACCAAAAAGATATTACCTTTGCCAATAGCAAAATCTGGATCATTACATCTTTGTCATATAGCCTAAAAAATTGCTCAATAGCTATATATCTTATGGACAGGTTTCTGATGACTCTACCATATAATACTGATTTTAGAAAAAAAATTATTCAAAAATACCGTTTATTTTCCAGGTTTCTGACCCTACCATTTAGTACTGATATTAGAAAAAAAAATATTTAAAAATGCCTTCTTTTTCCCAGGTTTCTAACCCCACCATTGTTAAATAATGATTTTAGAGAAAAATATTCAAAAATGCCTTTTCTTTCCCTTGAAGGCCCTCTGCTGTCTCCATAGTGAACTTGAAAAAAATTTGAGCTATCCAAGAGCTTTGAAACTGTCATGTTTTTTTTCAGTTTTTATCAAGCTGCATCCTGTGAAGCATTTTATTGAAATTACTCACATTGATAGGGCCACTACAAAATGTTCTAGGTACTTTGCCCTTTCAACTAACTCGGGCAGCATTGTGAGAACCCTTCAATATATACATATATGAATAATGATTTTACACCTTACAAATGATGAGATTGGTCAAAAGTACATTCTCTTTAGCTTACTATATAACACATATGGACATCATACTAAAAAATCGTACAATGCAAATATGGTTCTTCTACTTCTATGGTGTGGTTTAACCAAGTGATTCACACTCAATTATTTTTTAGAGTAACACCTGTTGCAAAATTGAAATTTATATCATATATTTTTATCATGACATGAATTGAAACAGGGAAAGTTTGTTTAAGTCCACTACATACAAGCCAAATTTTGTAAGAAATAAATGAAATTAAACTTGATATGCATGGATCATTTACATGTATGTATATAAATATACTATAAACATATTTTACCTTCTAATGGAGTAATTACTCTTTATTTTAGCCAATTACAGTTAAGATGGGGACTAGCTAATATTGCACTGAGACTCATTCCATAATATCAAGCTGAAATCACTAGTGTTACTGAAGAGAAACTTTTAACAAAGGTAGATATCAAGCAGTTTATGACAGAATGTTAGTTAATGTGTAATGTTTAGACCTTTCAGAGCGTGTTTAATGTCCTTCCACAGCCTGTTAAGATCTAAAATGACAATTCCTCCAACTATTAGAATTAATATGGCGGCTCCAGCATAACCAATACTAACAGCAGTAATACGAGAGTCAGCAGCACTTGATTTACTCCTTCTCATTAATGATGTATTAGATTTATCAACTTTAAGACTGTTGACAAGCCAATCTAACTGTTCCTTCAATGTGCTGTTGGTCCAGAAGTCTGGCAGTCCAGAGTTTACACATGGTTGGCATCTACATTGCTCTGGCAGGGTGTAGTTACACTTAACATCCTTTTCAATAGTATAATCCTCAGTACATGTAGTCTGTGGGACAACATTTTTGTTTATGTAACTACTATTTAGGCGTTCCTGTGGTTTTGTGTCTGCAAATACAAGACAAAATACTTTACATACAAAGTGTTGTATGTTTGGAATGGCTTTTTATTGTTGGTTTTCATTATATTTAATAGTTAACATTTTCTGTAGTTTGTTATTTAAGAAAATGTTACTTGAATCATTAGTATTGAATGTTACGCAATGTGATTTGGATTAGTAGTGTTTAATGTTATAAAATGTGACTTGATTAATTACTTTTGAATGTTATAAAGTGTGATTTGAGTTAGTAGTATTGAATGTTATAAAAAGTGATTTGAATTAGTAGTATTGAATGTTATAAAATGTAATTGAATTAGTAGTGTTGAATGTTAAGAAATGTGATTTGAATTAGTAGTGTTGAATGTCATAAAATGTGATTTGAATTAGTACTGTTGAATGTCATAAAGGTGATGATTTGAATTAGTAGTGTTGAATGTATTAAAATGTGATTTGAATTAATATTGTTGAATGTTATAAAATATGATTTGAATTAGACAATAGTGTTGAATGATATAAAATGCGATTTGAATCTCTGGTATGGAATGTTAAAGAAGGTTTTGGCCCACCTTATTTTACTTGTTTAACATAAGCGACATACCTTAATTTGAACTGCCTATATGTATAAATTATGTGTATTATTTTTTGGGTCATAATTTTTTGTAAAAATAACCTTCTTTTCTTAATTTGAACAAACTTAAATTATAAGTTAGTAAAGAAATATAAGTGTGTGGCTATTGTAAACCCATGTAATATATTGATACCCTTTAGCATTTATGTCCATTCTATTAAATTGATTTATAAATGATTTCATAGGTCTACATTAACACAGACTTGGCAAATTTGAAAGAAAAGATAATTTTTGTTATCAAAATTTAGCTATTTATAAAAAATAACTTGTCATAACTCACCAAAAACCAAGTAAAAGAATCCAATATGGTTTTAATATTGTACTACATCAAGTCCTGAACACATAAAGAGATTGGTAAAATATAGGTACTAGAATAAAAATTCAAAATAGTGGGCTAAAAACATCCATTATGTGCTGATAAATAAATGTGAATTGAATCACTGTTATTTAATGTTTTGTTGTATAAATTGATATTTCTTTTCACTGGTAGTAGGGAATGTATAACTTAAAGAAAATATTACATCATGTTTCCTTACTATATGTGAAGCAGACTTTTGTATAAAATCTCAGCTCAGTGTTACAAGTTTTGGTAGCCTTCAGTCGTTCATGGAGGAAACAGGTTGACGTTTCTCTGTCATAAGAGAGTCCCCAGCATTGGTCATTAGATCTAACGTGTAACAGGCATTTTATTTTACAAGCCTCTTCGGATAGTCCTGTTACTGTTGAACTTATAGTTCTCTCCATGTCTGCACATTCTCTTGTTCGTAATGATATAGTGCATTTACCTACAATCAGTGAATGTATATGTCAAACTTAGTCCCCTGAAGACTATAACCTTTCTAGGTGACATTATCAGTGATTGCTCAGTATAAATAACAGCAAAACTATACAGGAAAAATGGGACTATTAAGTCCAACTACATGGCCTAAATGTGAAAATAAACAACAGACACACACAATGTGACTAACAGTATATTAGAACCCAGGAAAAGGAAATCAGGCATTACACAATGAACAGAGCATTTGCATAATGAACTCCCCAAACCGTGAGTGACCTAATGTGCTCGGGAAAGGTAACAATATCCTGCCTCAGCAGCGACACCTGTTACATTGCAAATTTAGCTACAACGTGGCATTTCGACACTGAGAAATCATAAACGTGTTTGTAAAATTGATATTGGAGAATGTGTTTGTCGGTGATCTCCTAAATTTCAACTATTTTTGCCCTAAAATTTAAACATGTACAAGATATTTAAAAACACCTATTTAACCAAAAAGTGGAAAAATAATTTTATCCAGAATTTTTCATGAGAGTGAATAGATTTCAGGGTATATGTGTGCACTTATTTGCTTTCAGTTGGTTTTTTGTTGAGGACTTATTGCATCTATGTAATGCATGAGAAATCAGAGATTATTTTCAGATGTCTAAAATCCTACATAGTTGGTGATTTTTTTTTATTCTAGAAATAGTTAGATAAATATATATATCACTTTGTTCAAAGAGTTAAATATACTAAAAAAAAAAGCCTTACTTTGTTGCATAAAACAGGATTATTCTATCATAGGAATAAGGCATTGGTGTATGGAGGGTTGTCTAGAAATATCTGAAATTTGGTTTGTGTCTGTTTTTGTTTTTGATCAAACAAGACAGCTGCTAACACGTAGCTTTTATACCTTCTGCGATACATTCTGTTTGTCCAATCTGTGGCTTATCTACTTCCGTTGTAAGGACGGTAGATACTGGTTTAACTGTGGGGAGTGGAAATATGCTGAGGACATAAGAAACGTGTTTACCTGTGGAAATACGCTCAGTGAGCAGTAGTGCACCGATATCTTATATTCATTTTGATTTGTACCACATTTAATACACTTTCATGTCTTGGTGTATTTTGATATTTGTTAGTCTCTATTAGATTATTGTTTCCATGTATTATACTACACAAAAATGGCTTTTTGTATTCGCAATCTGACTTATATAGGTTCCCAAATCCCTAAGTATAGAGTAAAGTATATTAAAAATTATAAGATGTCGATACATACAAGGCTCTGGAGTTTCACATACTGCTGGCAGTAGGTCTGTACAGGGGTGTATCTGCCATGACAGATCTTTTGGATTGGCAGATACGCAGTATATTCCTTCGGTCTGAGATGTATTACCCCAGTAAGAAGTAGTGACGGGGCTACAGTCTGACCATTGAAACAATCCTGCTTTATTGACATCGTGTAGTCCAATCCAAAAAGATGTTTTTCTGTGAAAATAATATTCCTCATAAATATATCAGTACCATAAAGTTATTTGTGTCATGGACGGGCTAGTCCTATGTTTATTACGTTTATACATCTTATGATTAATAAAGAAAAAAGTCTTAACGGTCCTTTCAAAATCTAGAATTGATTGAAGGCTGCAAAATTTGGTCGATCTCTCAGCTGGAGTTGAACTCGTTCTCATCCGTTGTCCAAATGTTTTTTCATTTTGTTGCGTATGTTCCGTAAATTATCATAGAGTTTTCAGATTTGAGATGTCTTGTTTTTGATCTATTGAAATTTTAGTTTTTTTCAGAGCGGAGGTATATATTTTAAAATCCATAATAGACGCACAAATAATCATCATACAGAATGAAAGATCGGTTCAGGTTCATTTGTGTGACACAATACCAAGGACCAATGTAGAAAACCAACGATACTAGAACAACTTAAAATTTTCATATTTTTAATGGTTTTGTGTATTTCATCAATACCTATTTATATATTTGAAATTGCATAATTTTTGTTCAACTTCAAAAATTCAGTTTCAATTCCGATGTCTTATACATGTTCGAAGGGTAGGGTCATTAAGTGCAAAAATGTTATGCAGTTAGGTGGTTGCATATCAAATTAAAAGTCATAAGGTGAACATCACAAATGTCAATTTTGTTATACAGAACAAGAACCCTGTTGGGGTTAACAAGTGCAAAATGCTTTAGTTCACAGAAAGTAGGGTTCTTGTATATCAAATAAAAGGTCGACAAGTTTAAATTACAAAAATCATGATGGAAACCTCTACAATTGCATTTGATGAGATCACCAAGTGCAAAAACTTGTCGAAGGTTAGTATGTTATGTGTCCAACGAATTGTCTTAACGTGAGTATTACAAAAAGAAAGTTTTTAAGGAAAAGACCTTTGAATTGTTTTACAAACAACTGGTATACTAGTTTTTCTTTTCTTTTTTTTCTTTTTTTTTTTTTTTTTTTTTTTTGTCTGCTTAGCACATTTCACTTGAAGCCACTGATCAAGTATATTATCTCACCTACGTAATGTGCTTTTTAACTGATTATCTAAATCACCATGGGATTAAAGAGTTCTATTTATTCGATCTTACAATCGAGAAATGTACATTTATATAAGCAACTTCGTTTTATGGGACTTAATTACCAACCTGTGCATTTGATCCCCCTACTTCTTTGATATAATCGGAATCTCGGTTTTCTTTATTTGGATCTGACTTCCATATAGTGTTAACATCATAACCCAGATGAAAACAAAAATGAATGCTTGGAACAGTCGATGACAATGTGGTTAATTAGTAGACGAAAAGATTTTATCTGTCAAAAACTTTTCAGAAGTCTTAAGAGATCTTTAAAAAATTTAGATATAAACCTATCTGACTTAAACAACGCTGAGGAGGAATATTCTCTATAGAACCCTTTAAATAGAAAGGATATCAGAAATATTAGGCTTTGAGTCGTATAACTAGAAGATTATTTTCATGACTGATGGCTCAGCCTCTGTTCAGATATAGCTTTTAGTGTTTATGATATGTATTGTTTTAATATCCAATAAACGTTTCTGAAATCTGACAATATGAATAGTCGTCATGCACATTTTCTAGCATTTTGCAAAAAGCTATTCATCATTCAAATTATGAGATTATTATCAATTTAGATCGAAAATCAGAATTGATATAGCAGTCGCCAGAGCCTTTAGATTTGTAAAGCCTGATGGCATGTGCAATTATCTTACACTACCACAGTAAAATAGTCCCATTGGCATATCCCATTTAGGTTCAAATACAGAAATTAGGTCAACTTTACAGGTAAATCCAATGAATCAAAATTCTACGTTATTTACGCCAATAAACAAACCCAACAAACAACTTGTACTGTAAACTAAATCTGCTGATTAATTAGGAGTGTACATTTATATATTTTTTTATTTAGAAGCTACTCCTTTATAACGGGGGCACCAGCTACCAGGGTATAAGTAACGGTGCGTCTATCATAGTTGCAAAACATACAACAGCGCTGCTAGAATATTCAGCTACAATAACAAAAGAAAATATCGTTCAACAATATAAAATTCCTCTGTGAAACACATAGTTATCATAGTACATAAAATGTTATTTCTGTGGTTAAAAATATCAACAATGTTCATGAACATCATCGTGCGTAAAAAATCAATCTCAGTGAATGAGTCGTAAAATATCAATATCAAAGTACTCATGTACTGAATCAATTTATATCGATCGTTTGAATTTTCACGCCTCGAATAATCGTCAAATTGCAAAAATAAGGTATAAAATGAAAGTTCAGGAATCGAATTCAAACTTATTTTAACACAAGCTTATTGTTGTAAATAGTTATTATTGAACTCTTTGATTTATTTTTAAATTCACCATTCTGATTACGAAGGACATTTAAAAAAGAAAACCCGCACACATTAAAATTCATGATGCATCGTAGCAGTGCGCCAGTTTGCGTAATATTCAGGTTCGATGTCGGTTTCCATGGAACACCCAGATGAATGAAGACAAAATTCTCCGACATACTGCATAATTAAATTAAAGCGTGGCATGCCACTATTTCAATTGCATTGGTACAGATGGTGCTGGAGTGATTTCATTATGAAGGGCACCCTTTACCCCAACTCTTAAAATATCAACATATTTTATGTGTCTTCTAAGTAATAACTGTAAAGTGAAAGAAACTATATGCAGAAATCACTACTTTCGTCTTGAAATTCAGCCATATCGAGGGCCTAGCTTTTTTGTTCAGAATTATTTTACCCTACACTGAAAAAAAAAAAACTGACGTTTGAGACTACTGCTGTTTTATTCAACTTTCAGTTGATACAAAGTTTGTACACCTTTAATAAACTATAAGAATGATACAGTGCAATATTGGGACTACTTCGTGTCATTCCGAACTATTTTCTTATATATGCAGGCGACAGTGGTATTACGCCACTAACTACTAGTTGGCCTTCCCCATTTATCGGCCTCCAGGCTGAAACCATTCATCAATGAAATAAATCGTTCTAAGGTACACGTTCCTCTAAATTATATACATTTCTCAGGGATCTCTAGCCATGCACTTGTAAGGCCCTGGAGAACCTACAGCTCTATTATCATAACACATGGCCAAAATAGCCAAATAGAATTATTATTACAAAAAGCAATATCACCAGACCAAAGACTGACTCCATTTCCGAGAAATGCTTTTTTTCGAAATTCATATGTCATCGTCAAAGCAAAGTTTTATTTTTATTTGTCATTTCCGGGCTTCCGATTGAGATGTCATGAGGCGGTTACCGTAATAAAAATACACGATACAGTGGATGATAGATCAGGATGGTTTTAGATTAAGTTTATACCACCCCCATATATCTTTTAATTTATATATAAAAGTAAAAAAACTGCTCTAGTTTTGTTTTAAAATTTGTTTCTATTTTTTCTTAAAACATAAAATAAATATCCGCCGTAAATCTCATTTATTTTGATTTTTTTTTTCAAAAGAGAAGGTTTGATCTTATATCTTATCAAATCTTTATTAATTCATTATTAATTATGGCTAGTCTTAAAAGAAAAGACAGAAGCCCTACAGGTACTTCACCAGAAATGCCTATCAAAAAGGCCAATTTCAATGGCCACAATCAATAAAGTTTCAACTTCTTCCCAGAGGAAGAGACAATAATTCTTAACTCAAAGGCTAAGATATTCATTATTTTGACAGTGCAAACTTTGCACTATCTCCTTGTTTTGGCTCTGGGAGATATAAACAAAGAGGCAATATCTATCAAGCCTTTAAAAAAGAGTTTCTTGCTACTTGTGCCTTCAGCAACTAACAGATCAAAACTCTCATCTTTAAATAAATTAGGTTCAACGGGAAACTTTTCCAAATATGGTAAGGGTCATAAAAATAAAGTTCAAACTCGCACCACACTTCAAGGTGATAAAATTAACTCTCCTAAAAGAATAAAGTCATTTGGAATCCCATTCAGGTACAATTTTTAAACTTAAAACAACAAGAAAACTTGTTGAGACAAAATGGGGTTGACATTAAACTTAAAATGGGCAGTAATTCAAATTTTATTTTGGCTAGTCTGGATTACAAGCACAAGGATTTGTCCACTTTACCATTAGGACACTTTCAAGATTACACGTTTAGCCCTTTCAAACCTAATCCAAAATTCTGTACTTCTTGTGCTAAGTTGGGACATTTTAAAAAGGGGGAATGCAACAAGACCAGCCTTACTTGTATTAAATGTGCAGGAAAACATACAACATCTAAATGCTCTAGTTAAATAATACAATGCAACAACTGTAATGGCAACCATCAAGCTATAGATAAAAATGCCAAGTTTATCAACACCACAAACTGGTTTTACAATACATGTATGTTGATTATTTAAATTTTACCAAGCAGTCAAAAACGCTAAATCTAGAAGTCAAACTAAGAACAACACCGAAGCCATAAAACCCACCACAGGTGACACCACAGGAAGACGGTGTCTTCTAGCTATTCCAACATTTTAAAAATATATATTCTGGATATTCCTACATGCAGAGAACAATGGATGTTGTTTTAGTAGGTTTTGTTGTTTTAGTAATTATTGCCTAATTAATTTTGCAGGTAAATTTGGGATTCAACATTGGATTTGAACATTTTATTAGCAAAATTATAATGTGTTTTAGAGAAATGTGGAGCTATTTTTGCCAAATTTATAAGAAGATAGAGACTGAAAATTAAATTCAGTTAATTAATAAACAAACGAAGAAGCCGTCCATGCCTGCACCTTGCTCCAGTACCAAGCCGATGGTAAACGTGTCCCAAGAAAACGCAAATACCGGGAGATCGACTCCAGACTTACAACACTAAAGATTCGTCTACAGAACCAGGAACTCACATCAGTCGTTTGCTTACGCTGCTTTTCATCTTTTGCATCTAGAGTAGACTTGTGAACTTTTGATTAGTGCTTGAGCTGTTGTGCTTTGTATGTTTTATTTATGCATTTATTGTATGATTCTTTTAAACAAATCATGTGTACTTTAACTTTATTTAATGCTTTTTCATTTATTTACAATGTTATCAGTGCTTGAATATTTTGTACTTATAAAGTGTGTATTATCAATGACTTATTGTCATCATGAATATTGAACATTTAATAAAATTGTGAAAAAAAAAATTTTTTTTTTTTTTTATTTGTTGAAAAAGAAAACTTTAAATGACACTTAAACACTTGCAAGTCTAAAATTCATAAGAATTTTCACATGAACCTTTACAGATCCCAAATAAAATTTCATACATACAGCAAAAATGTGACAGGTAACTCCAACACATTTAGAATTCCAATTAAAGTTTTGTTTTTACAGTATACACAAACTTAATCCCTTGTTTATACAACCGTTCTGGCTATTCCTACATGGATTTTATAATTTTTACCCATATATTTTAGAATGTTGGAATAGCCAGAATAACCCCAGGAAGACACTCATTACAGTTCATATATTGTTATAACATGCTCTATTATTCTATATGTATTCTTTATATGTATACTGTATTTAGGAAAGGACAAAATAAGAATGATTTACTTTTGTCCAATCCACTGTAAAAACTACACCACAGGCAGACAGAAATATTATTACAAAAGATAGGACCAAAAACCCAACATCTGATCACTGCCAACAGTTAATTAAACAGTTATTTGAGATGGACGATTCTGGTATAGACAAATCCCTTGTGCAAGTTTTAGTAACTTTTTTTGCAAAACATGGGTGTCAAATTTCAGCTTCAGCAGTAAGCACCTTTGTGCATGTTTTTTTGTATTCTATTTTAACAAATTAATTTTAATATAATTTAAAAAAAAAAACATTACCATCCTACGGACAGTCCCGTTCTAAGTGAAAACTATCGTAGGGAAAGAGAGGAGTACTGGATACGCAGACTAGGTACTGCAATAACTTACGGATGCAATGACAACATCAAAAGTATAGGAAACCTTTCAGGCCAATATAACAGTAGCATAAATGTGATGAATTTATTTGACAAAAATCCAATACGGGAAAGGAGTCGTGGCCATCGCCACTATATGTCACTTAAGTTACATGATGTCTCTATAGATGGTCTCCTTCCTTTCATACAAAAACCTCTTGGACTTCATCGCATTAGAACCAAACTTTATTCTAAACCTCTCACTTTACAAAACAAGTCTTGACACTCCTGTTTCTGACCCCACCTCATCATTATACATACTTATTGCCATCATTTTGGATATTGGTTTCCACATACTCTTTAAACCAGTTTGTGTGAAGATGAAGAAAAACGACCATTTCTTCCACTACCGTTTGTCAACAAAGGTATAGATGCAATTAATTTGGCTAACATCCTCCATCACAAAAACGTCACCAACAAAATTCCCCCATATTTCAACGACAAATCCATACCAATTATTTCATATTCCTATACTTCACCCATTGCATCCAAAATTTTCAATTATAAAAGGCTATTGCAGAACCTCGAGATTGAGGACTTCAAGGTTAAACCACCTGATTGTTCTTGCAAAAACTCTCCATTCAAATATGGTCCTTCTGGTCACGTCGTTACAGGAGATTTAACCATCATCGAAAACGAATCTCTGCGTAATATCCTTTCTAATGGTCCCAAGTACCGTGAACCACGCTCCATAAACTGGAATTATAACTTTATAGTTCTTATGGATGCCGTCGAGGACTATGCAAGAAAATGGATAAAACGAGAACAAGACGACATTGATTCTCTGTCAGAGTGGTTAAAGGCCGTGAGGTCTTTAATTTTGAAACGAATGAAAATTTAAGTAGGTCAATGAGTGCCATGGCCAACGGTTTTCAAAGACCCCGATGTAGCAAAAACATTGTCCACTATACATGACAAATATGTTGTCGTACCAGCAGACAAAGCCCAAAACAACATTGTTTTTGTCTGCAAAACGTTTTACATCCAATGTTTATTATCAGAGGTAGACGTAGAAAATAATAGCAGTGATAAGACCTATACTGCTACCACACTCTCCAAAGAAGAGATTGTGGAAAACCATAAATCTGTGCTATCCTCATTTGGTCTCTCTACCAAGGACGATGATTGTGATTTACCGTCTATATACTGGATTCATAAACTCCACAAGAATCCACACAAACAACGTTTCATAGCTGGATCTGCAAAATGTACCACCAAACCTCTTTCAAAACTTTTAATTTCTATACTCACAACTGTCATATAGGGTCTACAGTTCTACCACAATACATGTTACTCCCGTAGTGGTATTAATTCACTGTGGATCCTGAAAAATTCGAAAGGTCATTTGGAGACAATCAGTTCAAGACTATTATCTGAATATAATACCATTAAAACCTATGATTTTTCATACTCAGTTAAAAACATTATACATCGTTGTTTTTCCAAAAAAGATGGTACACCTAGATACAAATAAATAATTCTTGGTAGAAATTCCTCATACTTTGTAAGAATTAATTCCAAAGGGGAAGATGTTTCCAAAATGCTGGATTTTTTAATCGACAACATATTTGTCCAGTGTGGTGGACGTGTTTTTCAACAAACGGTCGGTATTCCAATGGGAACAAATTGTGCTCCTTTACTTGCTGACCTTTTCCTTCACTCTTATGAGACTGGCTTTATAGCTGATCTGCTCCGAAAGAAAAAATATCGTTTAGCTAGATCCTTTAATCTCAGTTTCCGCTATATAGATGACGTATTACCTTTAAATAATCCAAATTTCAGGGATTTGATACATCGCATCTACCCAAAAGAACTTAAGATAAAGGACACTACAGACACTGTGAAGTCAGCCTCATATCTTGACCTACACTTAGAAATCGTTGGTAAAGGAAAACTATTGACCAAACTTCATGACAAACGTGATTACTTTTCATTCAAAATTGTCAACCTTCCTTTCATCTGTGGCAACATCCCTTCAGCACCTGCGTATGGAGTGTTCATATCACAACTCATACGTTATGCCAGAGCTTGCCGAAACTACGCAGACTTTTTGTATCGCGCTAGAACTCTACCAAATAGGCTTCTGGAACAGGGTTATGTTGCTACGAGATTGAAGTCATCTCTACTGAACTTTTATGGTCGTCATCATGAACTCGTGGATCGTTATGGTGTATCCATCTGCACCATGAAAATTGATTTATACAACGGGTCATAGTTTTCCTTTCCTCGTTTGTCTACCCTGGACTTGACTTTTTACGAGCAACTCGGTGGGTGTTTCTAGAAAAAGAAAGGACTCTTACCCTACAGGTGCACCTGGTCCATGCTCCCAGTTTTTAGTGGAGTCCGAGTTGCTCATTTACTTTTGTTACTTTGTATGTTCTATTTTAGTTACTTTATGTTCTTTGTTGTGAATATCTGTTTTCCTTGTCTGGTCTTTGTCCCTGAATTACATTCTTTTGATTACCGCTATGACCTTGGTTCCATTGATTACTCTTTAATGATCAATGGGTGGGCTAATTCTTCAAAGGAATGCCCGCTCATTGTGGGCGAATTCTCTACAACTTAAACATTATCTAGATACAAGTGACAAACCACATGTCATATGTATACAAGAAACCCATTTTGTTGATAAAAAATGTGTTAAATTACAAGGATATCATCAACCTGTTATTAAAAACAGAGTTGCTACTAAAATAACTAAGGGTAAAAACAAGAGTAAAATAAAACAAAAAGGCGGCGGTGTTGCCATATATGTAGCAAAAGATTTAAATTTTACTCAACTATATCTTAGCACAATTTTTGTCGAATTCAATGGTATTGCAGTTAACTGTCAAGATAAAATTATTAATATTATGATTTATAGACTCCCAGATCAAGATCTTAAATTAGAAGATTATGCAAATGTTATTGATAAGGTTAAAGACAATATTGTCATTGTCGGAGATTCCAAATCCTCGTTATGGGGGTCAACATCTACCGATAAAAATGGTAAAATTTTAGAAAATTTTATTGAACATAATAATTTTATAGTTTTGAATGACGGTACAGGCACACACCACTGCCATGATGGTTCACTTTCACATATTGATTTAAGCTTAACAATCTCCTCTTTTGGCGAACAATTCATCTTTTTATGTGCATTCTGACTCCTTAGGTTCAGACCGTTTTCCTATTTTGACCATTTTATATGCCAAACCCATTAAGACAAATATCTGTACAGCTAAACGTTGGCAATTTCATAAAACAGATTGGCAACCTTTTTTCAACTTTATGTCAAGATGTCGATCCTAATGACATCATTAGTCAAAATATTGATTTCTTTAATCAAAATTTATGTCGAGCAATTACAAATATAGCAGATGTTGCAATACCAAAAACCAACGGCACTGTTCATTAATGAGTAAACTGTCCGTGGTGGGCTCAGCAATGCACATAAAAAAGAAAAAACGTAATAAAGAACGTATTTTCAGTAAGTCAAAATCCGAAAATGATTACCAAGAATACAAAAAAGAACTTAAGTCATTTCCAAAAACTATAGAATATGCTAGAAAAGACTATTGGCAATACTTTTGTTCCAAATTGAACGACAAGTCCAACGTAAAACAAGTATGGACTGTGGTTAAGATCCTAAAAGATAACAGGGATAGCAATGTTCCTACACTTTCTGTTGATAACTTTCAAGCAGTTTCCAATAAGGACAAAGCAAATCTTTTGTTTCGCACATTTGCTATCGCATCAAGTGACCAAAGCCTTGATCCGGAATTCTAAGTTCACAAGAACAATTTTGAAGCTTCAAATCCAATCCATAAGGATAACTGTCATGCTAACAATCAATCAAAATACAATCTACCTTTTACAATAGAGGAGATGTGTAAAATAATTAGAAATAAAAAAGCGTCAGCATCAGGTGACGACAGAATATCATATGAAATGTTCAAGCATATGCCCGAAAATATGCTAAAATTGCTTTTAGATTTGATAAATAGAAGGTGAAAAAGTGGTAACTTACCAGATTCATGGAAGCAAGCCAACATTATTCCTATTCCTAAACCTAACAAAAATAAATCTGATCCAAAATCATACCGCCCTATTTCTTTAACTTCTAATCTTTGTAAACGTATGGAAGGTATGTTAATGAAAGACTCAAATTTCTTCTCGAAGAGAAAAATATAATTAAAGATACGCAAAGCGGCTTTAGGCAGGGTCGGTCTACTTTAGTCCATTTGTTAACGCTTGAGGGTGATATCAAAAATGCTAAAGTTAAAAAAAAACATCTTTTAGCAGTTTTCCTAGACATTGAACAAGAATTTGACCTAGTTCGGAAACCAGGATTGTTATAAAAATGCAAATCATATGGCATCAATGGGTATATGTTTAACTCCACAGCTGATTTTCTCCAAGGTAGAAAAATTAACGTAAAAGTCAATCAAGAAGAATTAGATCAATTTGAGTTAGATAATGGTATTTCTCAAGGTAGCGTTATAAGACCTACACTTTTTAATATTATGATAGATGACTTGGTTTCCCAATCTAAAAACGCCACTTTATTACAATTTGCAGACGACAGGGCCATGTGGTTAAGGGTTTATGATCTTAAAGCGCTTACTCGAAAAATGCAGCTATCCCTTAACAGCATTAGTAAGTGGTAAAAAAATGGGGCTTTAAAATATCCCAAAGCAAAACAGTGGGAATTAATTTTGGCGATAAAAAAGAGACCCCTGTCAGCTTATTTTTAGACAATAAACCAATCTCACCAAACATATGTCAAATTTTTAGGTCTCATTTTTGACAAACGTCTTACATGGAATAAGCATGTGTAATATTTAGAAGAAAGATCAAAACCAATTTTGAACTTACTGACATATGTTAAAGCAAATAATTTTGGCATGGGCACGGAGTCCTTACTATTGCTTTACCGGTCTCTATTAATGTCAATTTTAGACTACGTGTATCAAGCATTTAATTCTGCCCTTCCAAATGTTACAGAAAAACTAGACCGCATTCAATCTAGGGGACTTTAAATTGTTCTAGGGGCAATCAAATAAACGCCTTTAGAAAAACTTCTAGCAGAAGCTGGTGAACTCCCTTTACAGCTCAGACAGGTCAATTGAGTCTTAAATATTATGCTAGATCTAAACAAAATTCTTCAAATCCAGCCAATAAGTTAACCGAACAATGCTCGGAATATACTAAAAGATATGCACATGAGTGGAAAAAATGACTGCTCATATGGTTTCAGAGTACGTCAATTTCTCTGAGAGAATGATTTAGACTCAATAGATATCGTCCAAAACAAACAACCAAAACATGCCCCTGGATAATTGGTACGGTTAACACATCCGAGTGTATTAAAAAAAGCAGATGGACAAAAATGACAGTCAGCATTTGATTAAATAAGCTGTTATGCCAATTATAGATGAAAAATAAAGAAACTTTTTTAAAATTATATACAGATGGCTCCAAGGATCCTGCTTCTGGTAAAACATCAAATGCATTCTTTATCCCTGGTCAAAAAGTATTATTTGTTTTACTTTTGTTAATCATGTACACATATGCTTATGAAACACATCTACCGCGCCGATAGTGTGTAGTATAATGTCGCGTGCGTTCTTCTTTAAAAAAAACTCCGGTTCATACCTAGTCATAAAACTCTCAAATAATAAAAAAAATATTTTATTTTTTTTTTCTTTATTTTCCTTATTTTACTATCTTTTATTTTACTACTTTGGCTTATAAATACATTTTTTTATTTGCTTCTTTGGCTAAACCTTTGACTGTTCACGTGTAAATTTTGGATTTGCATTTACACTTGTTAAATTGTAAAAGTGGACAAATCTAACCAAAGATAATCAATCCAATTGTCAAACTTTTTATTAAAAAAATTGCTCAACCCATTCACCAGTAGCATCAGCTGGAACGGTCTCGTGTGGCGTTAGTAAAACTGCGTACTAACGTCGTGTGCTAGCACGATAACATCCGGGAACAACGCCCGGCTAGACAAGGCAGTCTACATTTACAAACACTTTTTGGCTCGGCATAAACTTTTCGCATTCTAAAAAAGCATACACCTTTGGTAACTAAAACTCTAACATTATCAATTATTAAATTTGCACTTCATCTTTGGATATTTACCAAACCACACCCATTTGACTCTAAAATGCATACACTATTTGGCAAACTAAATCACACAGTTCTTCCGCCTTCTGGGTCCAACTGGTTGTCATTGGCTCTTCTCCATCCAATTTGGCATTTTCCGCATTTACATGGTCCATTTTCAAATTTCATTTTTATTGTTTACTATTTAATATCTAACATTTCAGCTATTCACAATTTATATTACCTTTTTCATATTTTTAAACTTATTATTTCTTTTTTTGGTAAAAATACAATTTAAATAAATAGCAAAATTATTTAAAGCTCACCAAAGTGGGCCGTCCGTGCGAGACCCGACAGGGTAGTCAAAAGGACGTTAAAAACCCCCTTAGTTAGACGATAGCGTAGGAATTTTGATAATGCATTTCTCGGGATGGTGTCTTTCTGATGTCTGCTGATATTTAGCTTATGTTTAGATACGTTTGATATTTTCCTTTTATCCGGCCCATTTTTTGCAATTTGACGAATATTTGCGGCGTAAAAACTCAAACGATCGATATATATTGATTCAGTACATGGGTACTTTGAAATAAGTATACGTTTCTCGATACAGCACATTGGTTTTATAACCTGTCGTGATCGCTTTTTGTCGTCAGAAAGGTATTTGAAACATATTTAGTTTTACTGTTTCTTCCAAAACGGCGCCTATCCCAAATACGGTTGATAAACAACTTAGAATAGAACTGAAGTGAGTTAACAATATTGTAATATTCGATTAAATATGAAAAGTATGAATTATTGGACTGCATCATTATCAGTTAAAAGGCAAATGTTGACTTTCCTATAGTTTAATATATGCTGTAAGTTAATTAAGTATGTGTATAATGCATTTTCCCTCACCTTCCACTAATCTTCAATTTTTAGACTCATTTTTAGATATTTAAGATACACCTATTCCGGCGCTGTTTTTAATGTGGTCAGTGTATAGTATGATATTCGATATATGTATATCAATCATTTACGAATAATAACTGTTTTTAAGGCGCAAATCGGATTTTTTTTTCGATGAAGTGGTGTCGCTTTTACAATGGTTGAACTAAAATTGTGTGTTCGCATAATGTGATTGGTTTTATCGTCAACATATAAAATGTACGGTAATAAATATGATTAATTTTGAAATCTGAGAAACTGTTTTAGTCCATAATATTTAACAAACCAAATAAAAACCAAAGTTAATATAAATTGCACGAAAGTCCTGCATCTGCTATTTGGGTGTTTTTTTTTTTCCCCAAATTACAAGATAGGATGGCCTACATGATTCAATGTACGTGGCGATATCTATAATTATGCCTTCGCATGTCCAAGGAGACCTTTCGACCGGACTGCTGTCTTTTTATTTGCTTAACATTTATAAGTGGACACTTTAAACTAACCTATTTATACAGATTTCTCAGATTCGGGAGCTACAGGTACATACTATCGGTACATGTAAGTAGTTTTTACCATATGAATGAATTGGCAAGTCCAAAATTTATGAAGATGGAAGGGTCCGATCCATAAATTTATAAAAAGGAAGGTTTCAAAGCTTATATTTGCTAATTGACAATTTTCAAACAAAATATAAATCCAACCCATGGACCTTCCCTCTTTTAAATCCAGCTGGTATGAAACAAAATAAGTTACAAACAATAAATACATCATACATTTAACTATTTTTTTTTTTTGAGGGGGCAAAATTTGGCCCCGTGGTTGAGTGCATTAAAGTTCATTTTCGCTATACACATTTTCACAACTGAATTACATACCTTATGACGTTTTTATCTTCTTCGAGTTGTTAAAGTGCATTACTGGTAAAAAAAAAATAAGTGGAGGGTTCATAATGAAATAGAAATGATTCTTTTCTACCTGAAAGAGTACCGGTATACAGTGTAATGGATGTGTACATGTACTATTTTAAGTGCTTTTTGGGGCCCACACAACGTATATACACTCAATAAAATTGGAGTTTTCTGACTGTTCTAGAGTTTAATTTTCTGCTAAAACCTAATGTTTGGGTCTTTGTCGAAATGGTGACCAATTTGATCACCAATAACACATAATAATAAGTTTAGTTATGGTTTACTACTTGATTTGAAGTATGACTGCAAAACATTTGCTTTAATTTTGTTACACCAGTTTGCCAGAACTTAAGGGTTTTTGTATTTTGAAATCTTATGTATATTATTACCAATAACAGAAAACCATTTAAAAACATCTAAGATAGCAAATATTATTTACTGCATCTGATCTGCTGAACTTTCAATAAACTTTCTATTGGTCATATTTTGACAACGTATAAACGACTACCTGAAGATAACTGCAATCACGGAACCAAACGACTTGGAAACTATGCGAATTATGGTGATAAAAGAGTTTGTTTATATACTTCTTGCTAGATTTTAAGCATTTGCGACAACAGCACTTAAGAAACAATCATCCATATTAAAGTCTAGACATTCTTGACTTAGATGCTTCAATGATATCGTTATTTATCGCCAAGTGATTTAAATCTTTGAACTGATAATCTTTCTATGAGTTATTTATACGAGGGGTATTCCCTAAGGATTCATTTCACTACTGCCCGTGATCTAAATATAGCTGAAATATTGCTGCTCGGACTTTAAACCCCAACAAACAAACAAAGCCCGTGATCTTGAACCTTTTCTTTTCTATGCGATAAGCAACGTTTTGGAAGAAACGGGTTTACCTGCGTGGTTAATGGTATGCTTAATTGAATAATTATAAGAACATGCTTACAAGTTTCCGGTTCCAGAAGTCCAAAAGAACACAAAGTGTTCAATGGTAATTAAGTAGGACACATTGATACGATGTAGGGCAGAATGCAGAATTGGAACTGGTCTATTTCAACTTGCTGTAATTTGTCTTCAGCTTTGTTCGAACGGATTTAAAAGTAAAAACTAATTATCTTGAAAATGTTTGGACACGATCAGCCGGAATCTGGTCGGTTTAAAAGTTTGTTTATCGATTTGCGACGACTACAATGTATACCAAACTAGGAGAAAATCGTTTGGTTATAAGGGTCTTGGAAGAATCTTTAAATAATAATAATACAAAAAAATATATACATTTTTTGAAAATCAATATTTTGATATTTTGAAAATGGGCGAAAAAAATAGTAGTATCCTCTTATACATTATGCTTAGATATTTGTAGTATGTAAAAATATAATTTAGCCTTTAATATGTTAAAAATAAATAGTTTGATCCGAAGAAATCTTTCAGGCCCTCCCCTCAATATCAGATGGCCGACTCCTTAATGGCTTAGATATATTTCCATATTCGTGATAAAAAGGGAAAAATTGCGTGTGGTTGGATATAAAGACAACGATTGACAAAGAAATAATTTTATAAATTTATAGTAAAAGACGATGCAATTTTGTTTCTCGGAGCAGGCATGTGATACTTGAGATTTCTTGTGAAATGTTCAATTGTTTGTATATTATCGCATAATGAACAATGTAGTGGATAATCTATATAGCTACTGCACACAAGTCCAGGCGGTTCTACTGTTGTTTTTTTTTAAGTCACTCATGTTGTTAGCGACTTCTTACACTCGTAATTTCAGTACTGTACATTCGTATATGATTCGCATAATTAAATATTACTACACCACCTTATGTTTCATATGGTTGCCATAGAACCACCAGTTCTAGCGTAAATACAAAATCAAAATGTACCTCTTTAATACCATACACATGTGTTCTACTTGTGTTTTTTTTTTACTTTTATGAGAACGGGAAGTTTACATTCAAAGATGAAATGATCGGTAAGCATTGAGCTTTCTGTAACTTAGTCTCCGATTCAGAAGTTGCCAGTTGTTTTGATTGTAAAACATGATTACGAAGTCACCCGATTTTAGAGCATTTCGCAACTCCGGTCGTACGATTTTGGACTCACTCAAAGTTTGCCGATCTTTGCAAATTGACGAACTAAAATATAGTTCTAATACACTTATTTTGCTAGTAATGTACAAATGAACAATGTCAAAAGATGCGAAATGGAAAATAACATGAATGTATCTTATCAATCATCATCCTTGCATAGTCTTCCTTAAATCGACCTAAAATCTTCAAGTTTGAGCTCTGTCACTGAATTTGTGATTTTTTAAATTCTGAACCAAGTTCATATATATATCTACGCCAGGGTTTATTGTGAAAATCATTGATTGATTGGGAGTTCAGTTTAGTAGAGCATTGAATTCGCCTTGATGTTGAAAGCAAGCCAAAATAAATGGCATAGAATATTTGATGGTTAGCGACTTTGAAGACATCGGTCTTTGATTGAAAATATAACCAGAAAAAAACTCTGATTCTTGTTGACTATTTGGTTTTTACTATGACTTGATAGGTATACTTACAAGATTTGTGATTGTGTCATGTATTTAATAAGGAAAGACACAGCGAATTTCCTTAACTCATCATAAATATTGACAAGCCTTCCCCCTCTTTCTGAACACTCGAAAGAGGCTTCATCCCGTGTCATGTTGTCATTAATCAGTTGAAACAAAACATTAGTCGTTTCTGGGATTTGGGTTTTTCCTGGTAGAACGGAAAAGTAAAATAAAATAAATTAAAATTGAAAAAATATCATTCAATAAAGAATGTTACATATTGGAAACAAATTGCATCTCTATCTGATATTTCAAAACCCGAAATAAAAAGAAGAACAATATAAGAATAGATAAGGACATACCTGTGCTACGAAGAAATAGAGAGCAGAAGACCCAAGCTACTAACATAGCGCCAACGTCTGTACAAGACATAACAAATCAGAGATATAAATCACGAATTTCATCACAACCGGATTAGATAGGAATATGGATTAACAATAAAATACTAGTTTTTGTTGTTATTTATTAGTTTTTAATTTCCGCCGATTCCCATCATCAAAGACTGAACATCCTTCGATTGATGGTAACAACCAGATTGTAGGATTATACAGATACGAAGGAAACAATATTGACAGATCATCAATACACAACCCTATCAAAGCAATCATGTGGCAAACACTGATGTATTGAAAATGAGGAATGAGGAAGCAAAACATAGGGCCTCCATGCTACTCAGCCATTCTCCGTTTCTTTCAAGCATCTTTTCCTAGAGAGGAAATTCACTTTTTAGAAAGGTACGACAAAAGAGAGGTCCTAAAAAAACCAAAAACAAAGAAGAAAGAAACATTTATTGCACATTACTTATTGAAAAACGTGTTCATTGTCCGGAAAATACGGGAAAAGAAAACCATGTTCATTGTCCGGGAAAGCCGGGAAAGATCAGATCGTTCTTCCGTTCATCTTTAAATAAGTAAAAATTGGTTGTTCCGATTAGTTATATTCTCTCTGTACTAATGTAGAAATAAACTTTAATATATAGATAGAAATAGTAGAACAGTTGAATGTGACAGAGAAACAACAATCCTATCCAACTATGAAAGCAGACAGTCTATGTACTCCTACATCGTAAGAGGTTGGAATTCCGTTCCACCATACCCCACCAAGTCAGAAAATAGCTTGCCAGACAACCTCTAGCATTGCTGGAGTAGCGGTCTATGGACATTCTATGGACACCCAAACCCACCCCATAGTCTACCTTCTATTAGCCATCTTTGTGCATTTATGTAAGTTTGATTGTGCGATTCCACAGGTGTATTTCATAAACACATTTTAGCACTGATATTAAAATCACTTGCGCAATAACATGTTTTAGAGCAATAATACGTTCATAACTGGTGTAGTTTTGACAATTAATATTATGGCATGCCAAAATGGACAAAAATGAGTATTTTCTAATATTAAAAAATGATATTACAAATTGAATTTCTAATATTAAAAAATCTTTTCTAATATTAAAAAATCGATTTTGTGATTTACAAAATATTGATTTTTGTCCACTTTGGCTTGCCATATAATACCCTGGAATATGTAATATAATCTGACTCCATACTCATAAGCAAATTAAAATATTTTTCTTTCTATTCAATTTCATAAGTAGGAAAAAAATTCATCGGAGGTAACGTTCATATTTTGCCTAAGCAAATAAAACAAAATGCAAAATGATATTAAAGTCAGGTTTTAAATGGTATAAATTTGATTGAATTTCCCCCTCAGAAGTGTACTGAGAATACTTTCTTTGACTGTCGTTATTTCAACTGACTGAGACGGAAGTTTCAGAACTGATCTTACTTTAAAGTAGTATCGAAAACCATCCTCTTTTTGAAAAAAAACTTGGACGGACGTCGACATTCAAAGTAATGGCAGGTACGCATATTATCATAGATTAAAGGCTGTTCTCGTAAACAAACCAAAACAAGAGACTCCCAGGAACCTGAATTGCTCACCTGGTTCAATTTTGCCTTTCAGAGGCAATAAATTTAATAAGTTGTCCAACAATTTTGACTCAGAAGTATTGGGTAGGACTCATAAGGATCATTTCAACAATTAAAAGTTTCTTTTAATCTATCATACTTTTCAAGATGTTGACTGAAAACTGTAAAAAAAAAAAGTCATTTTCCCCTTTCAAGGGCAATAACTCTTACAAGGAGTCATCTGACAACTTTGATCCTGAAGACCTTTGCAGTCCTAATAATGAGGATCATTTCAGCTAGGATCATTTCAGCTATTGAAAGAATATGGCTAAACCTAACGGTTTTGGAGATATATGCGAAAAACTACTGTCTGACAAATATGTTCTATTTTTAGTAATGGCGGCCATGTTTTTGGCAGATTCGCCGTCTTGAAAAAATAGGAAAACGCAACTTTATTATTATCTTTCAGCCAATTATTTAAAAAAAAAGCTGGAGTCGACGTTGATCGTGGGTCTAAGTTTATGCAGAAAAACACTAATCCTGTGAACGGACATTAAGATAAACAATTAAGTTATTAAGTGTAAGTACCTATGTCCTTTTAATATGTAGCAAATGGGATTTTAGTACATTACAGAGCGGGATCCAGATACTTTGAAAAGGAGAGGTACCAGCCGAGATTCCTCAGATAAAGGGAGGCTAGGACATTATTTGCAATTTTTTTGTCAACTCTACACATGAAAGTGACAAAAATTCCAATAAAAAGGGGTTGTCAACCCCCTGCACGCCCTCTGGATCCGCCACTGCATTAGTTCACCTAAACAATATCAACTTTCAGTCAGTCAACTAACATAGTCATGGCGATACAGACTGGTTCCTACCGAAATAGAAATTCATCATAGAATTGTTATGTCGTTAGAAGATAAAGGTTTAAATGCAGTCGTTTTTTGTGACATCTCAAAAGCCTTTGACGGGGTGTGGCATGCAGGACTTTTGGTTGAATTAAAAGCTTAAGGCTTTCATGGTAATTTACACAGACTGTTTGAGAGTTATTAAATTAATAGAAATCAATGTGTTTCCATAGGAAACTCTTGACCGTCAACTTTACACTCCAATGCAGGAGTTCCTCAGGGATCAGTTCCAGGGCTCTTGTTGTTCCTAACATATATCAATGATATAAGACACGAACTTTTAAATCTTGCAAGGCTGTTTGCAGGCGACACATATCCCTCTCAACATCCTCATACTATCGAAGATATTTCGATTTGGAAACTTTAGGTTTGTGGTCTCGTAAATAGTTGGTGAAAGACAAAAGCATTGCTTACTATTAATGATGATATAGCTGAAACCGATATCAGCTTATTATTAAAAAATGAAAGAGTAATCAAGGGAACCAAGGTTATAGCGGTAATCAAAAGAATGTAACCCAGGGACAAACACCAGACATGGAAAACAGACATACACAACAAAAAACATAAAGTAACTAAAATCATACATACAAAGTAACAAAAGCAAATGAGCAACTCGAACTCCGCTAAAAACTGGGAGCATGGACCAGGTGCACCGGTAGGGTAAGCGTCCTCTGCTTTTCTAAAAAACACCCGCCGAGTTGCTCATAAAAAGTAAAGTCCGGGGTAGACAAACGAGGAAAGGAAAACTATGACCCGTTGAATAAATCAGTTTTCACGGTGCAGATGGATACACCATAACGATCCACGAGTTCATGATGACGACCATAAAACTTCTGTAGTGATGACTTCAATCATGTAGCAACAAGAGTACAATTGTTTCATCGCAATAAGCATCAAGGCGTTACTTTTAGCAGCAATGTTAAATTTCATTAATATTGCTCAGTCTGTTGGTAGAAAATTATGCGTGCTTAAGAAGCTTTAATATGTGATGAGTAAGATAATTTGGCTCGTATATATTTGACGTTTATTCGACCTGTAATGGAGTATGCGTGTGAGGTTTTGGAATGTTGTACAGAACTAGAATCTGATATTTTAGAAAAATTACAACTAGAAGCTGGCAGGATAGTAACGGGTTTGTCCCTGTTTGCCAGCAGGGACTCTCTTTACTTTGAAATCGGTTGGGAACGGTTAGTTGATAGGCGGAAACATCGCCGCCTCAACCTTTTCTTTTCTATTCATAATAATACTGCCCCAGAATATCTTATTGATCTATTACCCCCATTAGTGCGTGAAGTAACACAATATACCCTGCGAAACAATGATGATTACGTTGTACTACAGCACCGTTTGGCAAGCACTAGTAAATCATTCTTTTTTAACACAATCAGAGATTGAAATTTACTCAACTCTGACGTGAGACATTCCAGGAGTTTAGACAGTTTCAAAGAGCAAATCAAACAACCTATTTCAAAACCTCCCATTTATTATAATTATGGGATGAGAAAGATAAACATAATTCATACCAGACTTAGAAATATAAATAGTTCATTAAATGCTGATCTTCGTCGAGTCAATATAATTAACGATCCGTCCTGTAGCTGTGGCCCCTGTGGAAGATTCTATTAATTTCTTTATTGGATGCGAAAATTGCACAATTAATGGACGAATATTGTTTGTCCAGATTAATCAATATTGACATATCGATTAAATTGATAATTGATATTAGCTGATGATGAAAATTTAACTGTATCTCATGTATTCATTCATATATTAAAAATACGATAATGTTGTATAACTTATGTCCAATCCCGTTGCTGATATTGTAGCAAATAAATATGTTTAAACTAAACTACCGAACATAGACCTCTTTTACAATATAAAGTCATGTGTATAAAGGGTGTCTACCTCGAATACCAACATTTTATAAATATGAACCTATTCCTTGAATAATTTAGGTTGACTATATATAACAGAAATAAATACTTCAATGTGATCATGATGTATAGATGTATGAATGATTCAGCACCTGAATATTTGTCTGATTTTTTTTCCATAATGCTCTTCCATGAATACATACACATTAAGATCAGCAACATTAAGTAATCTTTAAATAAATATACCAAATTCAAATTTTGAAAAAAAAAAAATAAAAAACATTTCACTACAGTGGAGCCATCTTGTGGAACTCCCTTCCATTAGAACTAAAACAGTCAAAAAAGTATTGAAAATTATACGAAAAAAATGTAATGTCTACCTAATCAACAATAAAATGAAGGTACTTAGTCACAAATTGTATTGTATAATATCTTATTCTAATATACTCCAAAATAATAATCATATGTATGCATATAGACTTGTGTGTTGTATTTATTATTTTTTATTATCATTATTTTGTTAGTATTTGTGAAAGGTACAAAGGAAATTAACATACTTTATTGTAACCTTCTTTAAATAAAGAATTTAGAATGCCAACAAAAATATTTCAATAGATGTTTATATTATAACAATAGGTGTTTTTATAACAATTATTCTGTTTTAATAAGTATTTAACTGTTATCAAATGGAAAGCAGCAGATTTTTAAAAATATGTAAGAATATAATAAAATTGAATTATTAAAGATTTGTAAAAATATAATAAAATTTTAACATTTTTTTTAACTTTCATTTTAAGAAATGAATAAATTATATACAAAAATGTTAAAGAAATTAAAAAATTTAACAGAATCAGAATATTTCATTATAGTGTCAAATACCAATACAACAGATTGCATTACAATATATACAAAAACGTTGATCTATAGGAATTTTTGGCTTAACATCAATAAACAATATTTAAAACTCTGAACTTAATATTAATGATTTATTGCATTCTTTATCATTCTAACGTTTTAACTAATTAATATGAATATATTTATTAATTATAAAATTGGATAGTTATTTAAACAAATTAACAAGACAAGACAAGACAAGACATTTATTCTCATAAACCAAATATAACAATGGTATAGAGAAAAAAGAAAGGAAAAGGAGAGTGAGAAAAGGAGAGAAAAGTTTATAAAAAGGAAGACAAAGATTACAAACACACATATACATACACTATTTACAATACATCAGATTATTTAGAGTTCAGCCAAGAGAACAAATTTCTATATTAATTTTACGGATAAATTTACAAACTTTTTTCAAAACAATTTTATTTTCTGATTCCAAAAGGTTTTTGAGTTTTAGCGTATTTGGTCTTTGATATATATTTTGGCTAATATATTTCTTCCTATCTTCATTGAAAAAATTACACTCCAGTAGATAGTGATATTCATCCCCAATTGAACCGTTATTACATTTTTAATACATGTTCTGTTTTCTCTTGCAATGTTATTCCATCTGCCGGTTTCAATTGGTAGTTTGTGATTTAGTGTTCTAAATTTACAGAGTGTCAATATATCCTTGTCATCCAATATATTTAAGTAAGGCTTTATCTTTAAATTTTGTTTGAATAATCTGTAATTTAGAGATTTCGGTGAATGTTCTACTAAAGAAGACCATTCTTGAATAAATTGGTCACGAAGTCTAGTTTTGATCATATCTGTCAGAAGTTTTGTATCAGTCGGATTTTGGTATAACCAAACATTTGCATAATCTGTAGTTTCAAAAATTGATTTAACATATATCATCCAGCTAAAATTAATGTTTTCTTCTTCTGATAATTTAAATAAAAGTTTATAACAAATACTTGTAAGCTTAATGTATTTTGCATTTAATAATCTAGACCAGAAAGATATCATTCTGCACTTTATATCAATTTCGAGAGGATATAAGCCAAGTTCCCCATAAACCATAAATGTAGGGGTAGACATATTTAGTTTAAGTAATATTTTGTAAAAACGCAGTTGAATTTTTTCCAGGATATTTGTACAGTTACTAAAACCCCATACCTCAGATCCATACTAAAGTATCGGTTTAACCATTTTATTGGAAAGCTCGATATGGCATTCTATTGATAAATTGTGTTTTCTACCTCTTTTTAATAATGTGTACATCGATTTTGTCGCTTTATCTACTTGTTTTTAATCGCTTTATTAAAGTTTCCGGTTCTATTAAAAAGTATACCCAGATAATTAGACTCAGCCACTATTTCTACTTCTGACCCGTTTAGTGTAAAATGTAGGTTTTGCAAACGTCTACCTTTTGAGAAAATCAATACTTTTATTTTTTCTACATTCACGTTTAGTTGCCAGTTATTACAGTAATCATTGAACTTGTTCAACATATTTTGTAGATGATCGGCTGACTCCGCCATCAACGCTGTATCATCAGCGTAGAGTAAAACGAATAATTTCAAAAATATATCTAATTCCCTTTCTAGAGTATCGGTAATGCTAGCCAAACCGGTAATATTCTCGTTTTCAAAGAAATCTTGTAGATCATTTACAAATATAGAAAAAAAAAAGGGGAAAGATTTCCCCCTTGTCTGACCCCCATTTCACACTCGAAATAATCTGATTTACAACGGTTATATGATACACATGATTTGAGATTTTGATACAAGTTAAAAATAACATTATACATTTTCACATTGATATTACATTGTAACATTTTATACCAAAGTGCATCTCTCCAAACTTTATCAAACACTTTTTCAAAGTCAACGAAGGCACAAAATAGTTTTTTCTTTTTTTGTTTTAGGATTTCGAAAAAGGAATATAGAGTAAATATGCTATCGGTTGTAGAGTAGGACTTACGGAAACCAAATTGATTTTCTTGTATTAGATTTATTTCATCTGAGTAATTGTACAATCTGTCGTTAAGGACTGCGGTAAACCATTTTCCTAAACAGCTAAGAATGGTTATAGGTCTTAAGTTTTTTGCATCAAGGGGATTGCCCTTATTTTTGTATATTGGTATGATATTACCTGTTAGCCAATTTTCTGGTATAATTCCCGTTTCAAAAATCATGTTAAAAACCTATTCATAAAGTGGGAGGAACAATGTTGACGTTGATTTGATGTATTCATTTACAATGCCATCTTCCCCACCTGCCTTGTTATTTTTGAGTTTCTTGATCTTGTCTTGTCTTGTTAAATATACAGTTTGTTTAGAACCGTCTTGGCAAAGAAAACTTAGTCTACAAAGACTACAAGTACAGAATAAAGACAAAACAAGGAGACAGATCTATTGGAGATGTGTAAATTTTGACTGCACGGCTACCATCAACACACTCAACAGAATACCACTAAACACTCAAAGATCAAGAAAATCGTCCAAACTCCACACAACCAAAATATCTACGCCACCGGTGGTAAACGCGTAAACAACGCGTAAACAGAAAGAGAAAGTGCAGAGAAATTGAGAGCAGACCTAGTAACCTGAAACAGCGACATGCCAACCGTGAGATGACAACTTTACTGTTTGCAGACACAGCATATATTGTAATGAACTGTTAAATGTGAAAAGTGTTTTGTATGAACTATTCATCAATTGTTATCAGAATCACAAATTGTGTTGTGCTTTTTGACAATTTGCTAAATGTTTGCTTATGTTTTGTTTTGTTTTTAGTTCGCTTTGTGTGCAAATAAATAATATATTCTGATTTTGTTTCTACTTTTTATGCCTCATGTGATATAAAATTGTAGTAATAAGAGTATAGTCCTTACACTTGTAAAAAAAATAGTGTGATCTTATTACATATGCCAAAAACAAAACTATTCGGAACTACTGAACAAAATAAAATAATATATAAACCACTTACAGCAAAAACGGATCTTCTATTACAAATATTTTATTAAACTGTACAAAAAACTATTCTAGTACTAGCATTCCTACATAAATCAGAATGATAGCTTGAAATATCTTCAAGTTATTGGACTATAGAAATAATAAATAAGTCTATTGTACTATACATGTACTTTTGTGAAGAAATGCTTCAGTAGAAACAGCCAAAAAAAAAAAGAGAGAGAGATTTTAACAACTGGAATAACTACCTGAAATATGAACTGAAATAAGTCACCTGTAATTCACGTGTCTGTTAATTAGTATGAATGTTTTGATAAGCATGCACTTTTGTTGTGATAACCACTGACACCTATTCCTTGAACGCCAACAATTTTTTTACAGGTAAATTGTCGGTAGATCAAAGGATGTTGGCATTCGAGGAATATCCAGTGTCTTCTGGCTATTTTAAAAATATATATTCTGGATATTCCTACATGCAGAGAACAATTGATGTTGTTTTAGTAGGTTTTGTTGTTTTAGTAATTATTGCCTAATTAATTTAACAGGTAAATTTGGGATTCAACATTGGATTTAAACATTTTATTAGCAAAATTATAATGTGTTTCAGAGAAATGTGGAGCTATTTTTGCCAAATTTATAACTTTTTTTCATGTAATAAATAAATAAAAGATAGACTTAAAATGCTGAAATACTGGAAAAAAGATAAGAGATTGAAAATTAAATTCAGTTAATTAATAAACAAATTTTAAAATTTTAACAGTTTATAATTTTTTTTTAATATATATATACATTTAAAACAGATTCTGAAAATATTTATACATTCATTTGTAAGCAATATATGAGATTGATTCAATTATATTCAAATACAAGCTTCGGAAATTATTGATACATGTTTATGAAACTTCTGATAATATTAATTAATTCATAATCAATTATTAATGATAATAGACCAGAGGCACCAAGGATGCCAACCACCTTGAGGGCTGGCACGGGAAACTAAAGAAACTGGTGAAAGCTCCGCATCCTAACATCTTCAACATGGTGAAACTACTAAAGCACGAAGAAGCCATCCATGCCTGCACCTTGCTTCAGTACCAAACCGGTGGTAAACGTGTCCCAAGAAAACGCAAATACCGAGAGATCGACTCCAGACTGACAACACTAAAGACTCGTCTACAGAACCAGGAACTCACACCAGTCCAGTTTGCTGACGCTGCTTCTCATCTTTTGCATCTAGAGTAGATTTGTGAACTTTTGATTGGTGCTTGAACTGTTGTGCTTCGTATATTTTATTTATCTATTCATGGTATGATTCTTTTAAACAAATCATAAACAAATCATGAGTACTTAAACTTTATTTACTGCTTTTTCATTTATCTACAATGCAATCAGTGCTTGAATATTATGCACTTATAAAGTGTATATTATCAATGACTTATTGTTATCATGAATATTGATTATTTAATAAAATTTTGAAAAAAAAGATCTTATTTTTTATTTGTTAAAAAAGAAAACTTTAAATGACACCTAAACACTTGCAAGTCTAAAATTCATAAGAATTTTCACATGAAACTTTACAGATCCAAAATAAAATTTCATACATACAGCAAAAATGGGACAAGTAATTCCAACACATTTAGAATTCCAATTAAAGTTTTGTTTTTACAGTATACACAAATTTAATCCCTTGTTTATACAACCATTCTGGCTATTCCTACATGGACTTTATAATTTGTACCTATAAATTTTAGAATGTTGGAATAGCCAGAATAAACCAAATATCCTTATCCTGATCAAACTGTTCTTCCGATAAGACCACCAATTATACAGTCAAAGCCCACACAGACTTTATTTGGTAGCCTCCACAGTGCCTCCTTTGGTATTACATTCATCCCAGTCAGGCCAGAATGTCTCCTTCATCCGTTCGCAGTAATCACAAAGATTTTTATACTCTACAAAAAAATGAAAAATATAATTTCTCCATAAATAGTATCAAACTAGGAATGTACCTCCCGAGTTATCTGTCCCAAAAATTTAGAAGATGAAGTTAATTTCGATAATATCTGTAACCAATGAAAATGGACTGAGTTGATTAATTCAGGGTAAATATTGTAGGTAGTTATTGCTACATGCATAGAAGTAAATCAAATAGTAAACAAATGTACATGTACATGTAGGATTTAATTGAAAAAATAAAAGGAGGCCATGTGACATGGCATATTCATCACATTCAGTGGTGCAACTTGAAATAAATTATTTCTATATAGCCACCAGACTTTTCGAGCATAAAGGGTCCTAATTTGGACCTGTTTATGCCATTCCTGCCTTATTTTTTTTCAGATATATCTTTTAAATATGATTTTTTTTGACATTTTGATTGTATCTGAAATTGACCCATTCTCAAATTTGTAATCCCTATCATTGTGGCTGATCAGTGATTTGAATGGACTTAAAAGTTAGTTGCTTGGTTAAGACATGCGTGGGCAGATCCAGATACCTTGAAAAGCAGGGGTGCCAGCCAAAGGTCTTAAAAAGGGGGATACTAAGACATTATTTACTATTTTTTGCCAATTTTACACATGAAAATTATAAATTTTCCAAGATAATGGGGATGTGCCACCCCCTGCACCCTACTGGCTTATACTTTAAGTATTCTGATAACCGATGTAGGTAAGAAGGTATGCAGAGGAACAAACTACATCAAAACATTATTATTTGTACAAGTTGACGAGGAGGGATAAAACATCTTATTCAATATGAATATACAAGTTAAAACAAAATGAAATAATAGGAAGAAGATACATGTACATGTGTATTAAATCCATATCCTACAATGTATATAACTGATTATCAATATGGTTCTTTTTTAGTACATTGTCTACATAAAATATACCAGACACATTCATTTAGAATGCAGATCATAAAGTAAGATTCAGGATTTCCATGACACAAAAAAAGACAGTCAGTTAGGTTAGAAATTCTATATCGATGAAAATGCATAGAAAATGTGATGGATATCAAAGCGCCCAGAAGTGGACCTTTGATAAATGCTGATTTTTAGGGACATTCATACAAGTAAGTGTTGAAGGTATACAATATTTGTGCATATACTTTTACAATTTTAAAAACTAGCGATTGGTCTACTGTAAACATGGCCAGTGCAGAGCAGTAGGCATACTTCCTTGCAAAATTTGGAATTTACATTTTACAGGGAAGTTGCACTGAAAACTACAAAAATACATGTGACATGTGCATGTACTCAATTATAACTATGGTTACGGACATATGAAGTATAGTATTTTAATTGAAGATTTATACAGTGTACTTGAAATTATGATATTTGTATTAAATATAGTTATATCTAATTTGTTTACTACTTTACAATGTGACATTATTCGCCCCATATATTAATCAACATTCAGGGATTGATCCAGAGACTTTGAAATGGGGATCCAAACTCCAGACATCATTAAAAATCACCAGGTAGCTAAAATTATGCATGGTAGGAGCCCTAAAGCAAAGTCCTTAGCAAATTTTCCATTTTCTGTGTCCAGAAGAATTTTGTCTGGTACATGAAATAACTTACAAATGATTTATTGTTTTAGACTCATCACTTTAAGCCACTTTTTAATCTTTCTGGTTGTGTGGGAATGTTAATTGAACACCTGTCAGCCAGGTGAAAAGTAAAATGTTCTACTCTAACTTATATTACCTGATATACATGTAATCACTCATGAAAAATAAAATGTTTTACTCTAACTTATATTACCTGATATACATGTAATCACTTATGAAAAGTAAAATGTGTTCACGAAATAAGGTTTATTATTTAGTTATGTTTTATTTCAGATTGTATTTTTTTTTAAATAGATGTATATTCTTCTTAATTATTATATATCATAGACATATGTTAAGAATAATATTTTAGAATATTGAAATATAGTTGGAATTTGTAATTTATTAACTGTTTTAAGGTAGGCCAAAAAATATGAATATTGACAGAAATATTGTTCGCCAAAATTTCAATTGACCAGTATTGACCACTGTGACGTTGCATACGTTGTAAGTGTCACATTCGACTGAACCGGGGCTGGTTATGATAACTTAAATGTTGCTATTAGAATGTGGAGTTATCAAAGGCAATATAGATATTTAAATGTTCGAAAATAGTTGTTGTTGTAGGATAATAATCATAAATCTTTGAAAGATGCCATTAATTCTGGAGGGAAAGCACTATTCGATCACAAGAACGTCCATTTCATATGTGGACGGGTAACATTAAGAAATGCTTGCTTCCCATTTCACCAATACATCTAAGTTCTTTCTGGCGTATTTTGATAAAACAAACTTTTTTGGAAAGAGCAGTTTGTGCTGCAGACGATGTCATATTTTTCATTACGTAATGATAAGATCATAGCGTATTACAATATTACAAATGTCTCCCCTTTGATGTGGACATTGTAAGAGTAATCAAGGGAACCAAGGTTATAGCGGTAATCAAAAGAATGTAATCCAGGGACAAACACCAGACATGGAAAACAAATATACACAACAAAGAACATAAAGTAACTGAAATCATACATACAAAGTAACAAAATCAAATGAGCAACTCGGACTCAGCTAAAAACTGGGAGCATGGACCAGGTGCACAGGTAGGGTAAGTGTCCTCTGCTTTTCTAGAAACACCCGCCGAGTTGCTCATAAAAAGTAAAGTCCGGGGTAGACAAACGAGGAAAGGAAAACTATGACCCGTTGAATAAATCAGTTTCCATGGTGCAGATGGAAACACCATAATGATCCACGAGTTCAAGATGACGACCATAAAACTTCTGATGACTTCAGTCTTGTAGCAAAATAACCCTGTTCCAGAAGTGTATTTGTTAGAGTTCTATCGCGATACAAAAAGACTGCGTAGTTTCGGCAAGCTCTGGCATAACCTATGAGTTGTGATATGAATATTTATTATTCCAGAAAATAACACAATGTCATGACAAATACTGAGTATGCCTTCTAGCATTTTTCTATATATACAAAACAACTGCATTTGAAAAGCTCCCCATAAAGGCATAATGAATGGACATATATCTACGAAAACCTTGTTATTTTCTGGAGTAATAAATACAACCGTCTTCCAATTTCAGAGGGTGTAATTAGGTTTACAGATATATAAAGTTAAAGATTAAATGGACATACATGTGTGTGAAAGAGTTACTTATTTTTCGTAATATTTTTGAAAGCAAACAGGTATAATCACTCAACTTCAAGTGCAATATTGATTCATCATAAAAAGTGGTACTCATGGGATTTGAGTTCATTAGTAACTTTTTTGTTGTAAAAAAAGGATTAACTTATACATGTGTGATAAAGACATCATATTTCCTGTATTCATCATATCTCAGTATCCTTGACTCTTTCCAACTCTTCCAAATAGAGTCGTCACATTCTGAGACGTTTGTATAATATTGATTTCTTGTGACATGCATCATTAATTTTATCCTCCATCCTATATAATAACACCTAGATGAACTGTCCCGTACTACCATACATCGTATACTAAGTTACAACCCTAGATTAATCCTACGAGGAGGAATGACCCGGCCAACGATAGCTATATTTTTATATAGCTTACTGGCCAAGTGGTCTAGGGCGCTGGACTTTGTGCAGGCGGTGTTGCCATAGCTAGATATCACAGCGGTACGAGTTCGAGTGCCGCGGAGGGAACGCCAAAAATTTGCATCGCAAATTTGACAGTTCTAACATCGACTTTTTCAGACCCTTCTAAAAGCTCACGTTATCTTCCCTGTATCAATTTGATCCGATGGAGCAGTGTAGCGAATGGAGTCGTCACATCGTCACATTCTGAGATCTATCTATCTATCTATCTATCTATCTATCTATATATAACATCTAAATGAACTGTCCCGTACTACCATACATCGTGTACTAAGTTACAGCCCTAGATTAATCCTACGAGGAGGAATGACCCGGACAGCGAAAGCTACATTTCTATATAGCCTAGCTGGCCGAGTGGTCTAGGACGCTGGACTTAGTGCAGGCGGTGTTGCCATAGATGTCACAGCGGTACGAGTTTGAGTCCCGCGGAGGGAGCGACCAAAAAAATTTGCATCGCAAATTTGACAGTTCTAACATCGTTGGGAATTTTACAGACCTTGATACACTTGTCAGCTAGCACAAAATATTTTCATATTTCTATTCATAATGTCATTCAGAGCTAACGTGAACATTATTACCTCACAACACTTCATTTTAAGAGTATATAATACTCTCTTTCATATTTTCATTGTAGGGATATTTGGCGTAATGCCTCAGATATACCTTCCCATTTTTGTACAGACGACACAATTGGTAACTACTCCAATACTTTTGTTGGTTTGTCCTATTGATATAATTTGGATATATTTGCATCTGGAGAGATCTATATAATTATAGACACTAATTTTCTTGTTATTTATATTACAATAAAATATTGAAACCTTATATTCTTGATCACTTGAAATCTAGAATCAGCCATAAATTTAAGCTCAGTAGAAGTCATTTCCACAAAAAGGGTTAATGATTGATTTTGGTTATAATAAGTCATATAAATGTCCAAGATAACACAGGCCCCAGCAAGACCTTCGATTTGGTAACAAGACAAGCAATTATCTATTTTGAGCACTTTCATGCTATACAATTGGCATCTACATTGGTTAAATATTGTTTGAAGTTGTTGAGAAACGAAACTTGTGCAATACCATCTCCCAGTTTCTTTAACCATCGTCTAGCGCTACAATATATATTAGACATCTTACTTTTGATTATCTGTTCAACTCGACTACCAAATGTTTGCCAGTAGGGTTGTGAGAGCATTCCAAACACGCTACAATCCTCCAAGCATGGACTGTCTCCCAGTAAGAACTTCCTACTGCCTGAAACAGATCACACCGATTTCATTTTTATGGTTTGTTTTATATTACCAATGGTTTTGTGAACATTTGAAGTCAATAAACAAACAATAAATAGCATTGACTAACTATTCTAAAGTCTGATGTGACTCAGCGTGGGTCAAACCCATAATATCAAGTACTCGAGACGATCACTATACCACCGAGGACGGTAAAGAAATAAAGGATTTAAACACTATTTATTTCAACAGATTTATTCATCTTACTTCAACAGCTGCAACAGTTAACCTGAAAAATTTGTGTTACATATTTAGGAATGACCTCGTTTAAAAGGCAAACCATATTCTGATAATTTCGTTTAAAAACTATTTTCTTTATAAGACAAAAAACATTTTTCAAATGAAAATTGTGTATGAAATTTCAGTCATTCCAAGTTAAAGAATTTTCAGATCACACAAAAAAGATGCATGTACGACAGTGTGACAAATTGACAGATGACAGACTATAAGCCAAGCAGACACATGACAACCCAGGTACATGTTATTCTTATGAAGTACTACTGAAGTACTCCACATAGTTGTTAAGAACATCAAATATGTATGTTTGATCTGCTAAACTAATAGTTACAACAATGTCTTAAAATTCTGATTATAACTGCTATAATACCCAAGAAATCAGACAATGCCTTCAAGTCCAAGTCTAGTATGTGATAAACTTCCTCAGGACTGTGTCTTCCCATTCCCTGTGCATGCGCCATCTTCTGACATTTTCTAGTAACCATGTAACGAAGGAAGCGGGGCACACTGAAAAAGCTCAGTACTTTCACTTCTTTATCATAAACCCATCTGTCTAACACCAAAACCCTTCAAAGAAAGCCATATATATTAATGAAAAACAGTCAATACTGAAATGTCCGAACCGAGACTAATTAACTGTATTGTGTAGTAAAAGTTACGGTGTTTTTTTTTTCAGAAACTTGATTTAATTTATTGGTATCATTTGACTATATTAAAAACGCAAGAGACGATATCAACTCAATTAGAATATATTTCACAAGACGTTGGATTGCACAACACCTCATTTGAACTTAAAACTACGAACTTGACATTTTTTTCCTTCAAATTCCTGTGTTTTGCATGTCTTTGAAATATGCATGATATTTCGCAATTTAAATTTCAACGTGTAACTATAATTCTTTGTTGAACATCATTGTTTTTGATACTTGTTTCAGATTGCTTTTTTTTGGGGGGGGGGTCTTCAAATAACATAGACGTACATGTAATTATTGCCAGAATATTACTGGCATGAGGTTTGAAATAGGCGGTAAGCCGAGTCTTAATGATGAAGTATACAAATTTGCAACATCGTATTTAACTCCAGTAGTTGGAGCAGAAACGGTCGTGAAGTTAAGACTGCAACAAAAAGATGAAGTAGATTTTTTTTAATCAGGTGGTGCCCCATATTACCAGATTTTAACGACATTTGTACTGGACCTTGTAGTTCTTGGTTGTCGATAAAAAATTCCAGCATTTTGAAAACTTTTTCTTGTGTATATTTGGAAGATGACTTGGCATTGTTTTTTTATACAAAGTATGAAGAGTCTCTACCTAGAACTACATATCTGTATCTAGCTGTACCGTCTTTTTGGAGTAACCATGATGTATAATGTGTTTGAGTCGGGATTTTAACTGAGTATTGGGAATAAAAGTATACAGTGTTGAAAAATCATAGGTTTTAATGCTATTGTATTTTGATAATTATCTTGAAATGAGGGTTTCCAGTAGATCTTTCGAATTTTTCAGGATCCATATTGAATTAATACCACTGCGGTGTCGTGGTAGGACTGTAGACCCTCTTTGACAGCTGTGAGTATAGAATTTAAAAGTTTTGAAAGAGGTTTGGTGGTATGTTTTGCTGATCCAGCTATGCAGCACTGTTTGTATGGATCTTTTCTGAGGAAATCTTTATTGAATGAATCCTTAAAAAGGGGAAAAAATTGTGAGGTCATTTATTAATGAAGGTCACTGAAAATAACCATCACTATATGGATAATGAATAAACAGCCTTCATTGGGAATAAATAAAAACTCGTAAATCAAATTCCTTACCAGTATGAATTTTCTTCCAGCATTTTTTGGAAAGCTCTGGCAATTGCTATATCTTTTGCTGTAAAAGTTTTGTTCAGATTAATTCCCAATTTCTTGTTTAAATACTCAATACAAAATTGACTATCTGCAATACATTGCCCGTTGTACTCTATCCAAGGAAACTTGTCCTTCTTGCTTGCTATTCTGTTGTGATCATTCTACAAATAAACAACAAAACAAGTGATTGATTTTCATAGAGAAACCAATATATTTTTCTATATTTGGGTTTTCGTTTTTGTTTCGTTTTGTTTTGTCTTTTAGGGGGGTCACAAGAGAGACTTTTTTTTTAAAGATTGGTGTTACGAGTAAGCACTTGCATTTATTTTTGGTTTCGTGTTTTGTTTTTTGGGGTTTTTGTGTGTTTTGTTTTTGTTTTGTTTTTATATTTCTAGTAGCTACAATGTACATGTATTCTGAAGTATTTCAATTTTCTGTCTGAATGTAACCTTCAATTGTTTCTCTCTCCTCATGTACTTAACCTGGCAACACAAAACGACTATATGCTTAGCTCCTACCATGTAAGGAATTTTAGCCATTCTCAAATATGTTTCCAGTTTGACAGCAAAAGGTGTCAGACTTGGTGCATATGGTCCCCTCCCAAGTTGATGCAATATAACGGTATCTGGAGGATAATCTTTTCTGAAAAAAAATATATAATTGTCATTTCAATTACATTGTATGATAAATTCGCTCTTGAGGATATTAGCGATCTTAACTGCCCTCGTTAATTTCCAACGGTCGCCCCTAGTACTTTTAGTTATAGACTTAATATCGTTGGTTCGGTGTTCAGCCTTCGGCACACCTAAACGAAGAACTCGGTCAGGGTAATGTCATACTAGCGACTGGATTGTTATGTGTTGGTGTTCAGGCCTACTAAAAGATCCCACATGGGTCTGGAAGCGTTTTAGGTACGCCAAATTAACTTTTTTGAATATATCAGAGCAAAATTCTAATATATTTCATAAAGTTCAAAAGCTCATCATCAGAAGTCATAGAGATTATGTTACTGCACTTTAATCTTGCATTTCATCCTCTATCTGACTTTTAGTATTTTTCCGAGTTATTTTACATTTAACAACTCCATATATATTACTTAATTGATACAGCATGTTTATATTTGTAAAGTAGTTATATTAATTAGAGAGAGGGGTTAAATATTTATAAGTTTACAAAAGCTTGTTTTCCGAATACTTTGTATGTCATTTGTTCATATAAAGAGTAATCAAGGGAACCAAAATTCTAGCGGAAATAAAAAGGATGTAATCCAGGAACAAAGACCAGACATGGAAAACACACGCACACACACACAACAAAGAACATAAAATAACCAAAACAATACATACAAAGTAACATAAGTAAAAGAGCAGCTCTGACTCCATAAAATAAACGAGTATGTGGACCAGGTGCACCGGTAGGGTAAGCGTCCTCTGCTTTTCTAGAAGAATGGATATGGTGAATATGTCAAAGAGACAACAAGTAGACCGGGATGAAAAATTTCAACTCAAGGTCACCTACAAGTCTTCAATGAACAACGAGGAAATCCTTACACCACTAGAAAGACTGCAGCTGATCCCAAAACAACATTATATACAGGTACAGCGAAACAGTTGCCCCTATATACGCGAGCAACATAAAAGTAACTGAAAAAGAAAAGGAAACAAGACATACAGATGCCAGAAATTCCTCATTTGGGACAGGCGCCCCTCCTCTTTTTAAACATGGCCCCTGTGAAAAAAAAAATATTACACAATTAAACATACCTAAAAACCAGTTCAAAAAGGGCTGAGTTCCTTGTTAAAACATAAATAATGAAACTGATTATAAGTCACATAAATGCACAAAAAGGACTATTAGCAATTAACTGACATACCAGCTCAAGACCAGTTTAAACCTACAAAATGTTGTGCCTTCAAACATTTATACAAAATTTATATAAAATCAATCCCAATTCTTCCCATATGGGGTTGAGAACCACGGTACATCGTAAGTTATACAAAAAGGACACAACCCAAGTCATGCCAAATACTGATTTTAAATATTGTGTGTTAATTTCTATGAGAAGACCCAATGAGCGAATCAATGCTAATACCAAAAAAGAATGCTATCCTTAATGATTTGACAACAATATCATAACTATATCCCTTACGAATTAGCATATTCAATCGTTTAGTCAACTTATGGGTGAGTATTGAGCTTCCCGTGTTTTGTGAAGAATATTGCCATAAAATAAAGGGTGGGAGAAACCCGCACGTGTTAACCGTTTACAAGTACATGTACGTCTGTTTTTAAAGAAAGAGTTCCTTGTATCGGTTGAAAATTTTTTTGACTGTTTTTAAGAGCTTATGATATCGAAAATGTTGATTTAGTAATTTCTCGGTTAAATGAAGATTTCTTCCTTTAAAATCCGAAACTTTGTTACAAATACGAGGGATTCGAACTAATTGGAATACATGTACACACCGTATGATGGTGACAAGGGAAAACTGATAGTTAACAGGGAATGAAAAATCACCCATTTATCGTAAATTTTAGTATTTAAGTTTACCATTATTGATATGAACACTAAGATCAAGAAATGAACATTCTTTTTTAGCAATATTTACTTTATTCAAAGAAAGTTCTGCAGGATATACGTCTTCGGTATTAATATTGAAATCGTCCAAATACCTGAAGATGTTATTTACTTTTTCTACCAAATGTTGTTTGAAAGGGTAAATATTTGTCATCAATAAAATATGTTTAACTAAATGGGTTCATTCTCACTTAGCCAACATTTTGAAAATTGATAGTCTCATCTGGCCAACATAGGTAATTGGGGTGTTAAAATAACATTTAGAAATATTGTTTTTATAACTGTTTTATTGAGGCCACCCAAAGGGCTACATTTATGTTGGGTAAAATAAAAAAAAAATATTAATGATATATTTTTAAAAGTATTTATAAAATAACACAAAACATTTTTTAATTATCTTTAAAAAATATATATATATATAAATATATATATTTCAAATATAAAAATAAAAAAATATAAGTTTAATTTTTAAATTCTGTAAATAAAATTTAATAAAATGAAATGACTGCTATTCTTAATTGAGAATAATTATTATTAATTGATATCATTACGTCAATGTCCTGCTACTCTGACAATGTTCCTGTTACCATAAACAACAACCACAACCATGAATCAGATAACATTGGTTTAGCAGCAGCAGCCTTTATTAATAAAGTAAAAAAGCGTTGCAGGGAAGAGGTGTCACCAATACCTTCCATTTTTGATGAGGAGCTTGGTAGTCTTCGTAATAATGAGTTTGACGATGATGTCAATGAGATGATACAGAAAATTCCGACGTTTGAAAGTTGCAAAGCTGCACTCTACAGAAGCCGTTCTAAGGTGCTACCAAAGCTACCAAAAACTCAGGCTGATATAGACCTCGATGAAAACTTCAAAAACACACCAGCCGGTGATCGCTTTCTTCTAATAGACAACATTAACAACCAACATCAGCGAATGTTAGTGTTTGTAGTCAGGAATTTGAATTTTGCACCGGAATGCGTACTTATGGACTTTGAGACCGCCTCTAGAAATGCCATTACAACAGTATTTCCCAATGTGAGTTTGAAAGGATGTTTCTTTCACTATGCGCAATGTGTTTGGCGGAAAACTCAGAACTGTGGGTTAGCTGTACAATACAAAGAAAATGACAATATAAAGCAACTAGTCCGACGTGCAGCTGTGTTACCCTTAGTTCCTATTCCACAAGTTGAGGATGTGTGGTTCCAAGCTTTGGAAGACAATACCGACAACAGTGATGCTGTGACACAGTTCACAGACTATATTACCGAAAAGTGGGTCGACAATAATGGTCCAAGAACTACCAACAATGTTGAGGGCTGGCACAGTAAAGTCAACAAACTTTGTCATCATGCACACCCCAATATTTTCCTAGCCATCAAATTGTTTCACAGCATACAGGCATCAAATGAGGCGAAGATTATTCAGATCAGATCAGGTGGTAAGCAGCGTGCCTCTAAAAGAAAATACAGACAAATGGAACACCGACTTCAAATTCTCAAAGAAAGATTTCAACGTGGAGAAATAACATTAATGGAATTTGCAGATAGTGCTTCTCACTTGGTTCACTTAGACTGAATAAACAATTTCACATTGTACTTGTAGTGCTCCTGTATGAACATATTTTTTAAATGTAATAAATTAAATGTAATAACATGCAGACAATTTTTTTTATATGAATATAGTGCTGATTATAAAAAAAAATACCATTGCTTTAATATAAAAATATGTTGTTATGTGTTATTGCTTGAAATTGTGATTTGATCAATTATTATTTCTGAAATAAAAAAATATAAATATATATATATTTATTACTTTTTTCTATCAAACCCCTGCATATTATAAAAAAAACCTCAACAAATTGACACATTTACCTTGAATAATTATTATAGTCCCCATGGAAGAGGCCCCAATCAATTAAATAATTGCAGTGAAAACAATTGCAAAGTCTCACCTAGCCTACATGAATTTAATTACCTGTAGGTACCTGAAATACAAAATGTTGGCTAAGTGAGAAGACACGACTAAATGAAATGGTAAATATTTATCATCAATAAAAAATGTTTAAACAACTAAATGAAGTTTCATAATATAGCTACGCGTATTTTTTTTCTCAAGCGTTCTCGAACATGACTATTAGCTTCCCAAGAAGACATAATTATTTGGACATGTGCAACTCTTTAACTAAGCTACGTATATTACTCCCATGCTGGTTTGACTAAAATCTCAGTTTCGTATTACAGACAAGTCATGCAGTTAACTGTTTTAGCATAGACTGATTTATAATCATTGTATATTTGCACATTTTTTTTCTGAAAATCATTGTAATCATTGCATTCATTTTTTTTTCTACCCGCGAGGGTCCATGATTGATGAATATGACTATCTTGGTATCAGTCTTGTATTACATATTCCTGAGCAAATGTACGCAAAAATGGAGGCTAAAAAATACAGTGAGCAATCTTTTTGCCTTTTCCTGTTTGTTTTTTTTTCTTGGCAAATGACTACCATTTTTCATCAAAAGTACTGGGTAAATATCAAGATATGACATAAAAAACTTTTTTTGAGAAAAAACAGTATTTTCATGAAAAATAATGCTTCAGAAAAAGGGTCTATTTTATGAACTCAAAATAAAAGTGAAAGTAGAAAAAGTCTATTTTTATTTCGACCTCTCCTGGTGTACCAAAGTTCGTGCCTTTTTTTCTAAAATGGTTCTAAAAATTATTTTTGACATTTCCTTTATGGAAAAACATTGTCAGAATTTAGACTGAAACTCCTTGTCTACTTCTTAAAAAATCATGAAAATTTAAGGTATACTATAGAAGCCTATGGGGCAAAGAATACAGTTAACCACAGTTACAGTTGAAAGTGAGATTTTTATTAAGTGAGTTTCAAATATCCTAGAAGCTTCCAAACAAAAATATATCATATTTTATACTAAATGGAGCAACTTTCAATGAAATAAAGTAATGCAAGGCCTCATTTTTTACTTTTACCGCATATTTTTACTAAATTTGGAAATTACCAATGTTTTTATAGATCAAAAGATGACCAATGGATTGCAATTGTTATTATTAAAAGTTTTCTCAAGACAACTATATAAGAAAAAAAATAGGGTGACTTAAATTGTTGAATCATAAACAGTTTTGATTTTTTGACATTTTTAATACTTGGAGTAGAGACTTGAAAATGGTCGAATCGCACTTCTTACACACGACATATAAAAACTGAAATGTGTTTTTTTTTTTTGCATTTTCACTGTTATTCTACTTTAACTGCTCAAGAAGTGCTGTACTACAGCCATTTGATTGATTAAAAGTGAAAACTGACCAATAAAAGATTTTTTATCTCATAAATGACCATTTCTAATGGTACTTCCACTCAAATTCTAATGTGGCTTATAAACATTTAGTGGTAATGACTTATAAAAAATGAATTTTCTTCAATAGTGTTTGAAGTAAGTAGAAACTTTCATGTTTTTTGTGTATGTTAGTTGCTGTTCTTGCAAAATATCTCTGTGTCTGTGAGATATTTCTCCTTTCACAACTACCGAGTACATTTATACATGCCCAGGGTACCAAATTTGACTGAAAATTAGCATTTTTGGGAACTAAGATGTCTTTTTCATTAAAATAATGATAAATATACAACATTTTGACTCTATGTTATCTTTGTGTAAACAAGAACTTCAACTTCGTGCAATTGGCTGTAGCAGTAAGCAGATTTTAGATTATCAAGAGGCTCCCTTGTGTTTATGCTAAAAAAGGAGAGTCCGAACTTGACTTTTTGTGAATAAGGGCAAAAAAATTGAGATTTTGAAACAATTTGGTATTCATAGAATAGTTAAAGCATTTGTCTTATCAATACAGGCCACCTTCCATGTTTTAAAAGGTTACTAAATTATTTTTTTAATCAAAACTTGTCTTTTTTTTTGGAAACATTGAGACATTTGACTTAATACTGTTATAGGGTACCTATGTGAAAATTGAAACAAAAATTCACAGGAAAGCAGGAGGACAGAGATACATGTATTCTGTCTTTAAGTTGAAAATTTAACACAGTTAAAGAAAAATAACAACATTTGAAGATATCTAAAAGTTTCTATTAGTAATAGGTATCAGTCTTGTATTACATATTCCTGAGTGGGTTAAAACATTGAGGCTAAAATATATAGTGCACATTCTTTTTGCCTTTTCCTGTTTTTGTTTCTTGGCAAATGACTACCATTTTCCATCAAAAGTACAGGGTAAATATCAAGATATAATACAAAAAACTTTTTTTTTTTAGGAAAACCGTATTTTCATGAAAAATAATGCTTTAGAAAAAGGGTCTATTTATGAACTCAAGATAAAAGTGAAAGTAGAAAAAGTCTATTTTTATTTCGACCTCTCCTGGTGTACCAAAGTTCGTGCCTTTTTTCTAAAATGGACCTAAAAATTATTTTTGACATTTCCTTAATGGAAAAACATTGTCATAAGTTAGATTGAAACTCCTTGTCTATTTCTTAAAAAATCATGAAAATTTAAGATAAGCCTATGGGGCAAAGTCAGACCTCTTATCTTATCTTATATAATGAAACAATTTACCTTGGAGAACTGGTTTTGATCTTCTTCCATGCTATAAAAACAGCAACAGATGCTACTATTGTGCCACCGATAGCTGTAGACCAATGTAACAAAACATTTGTGTCCATAGTATACTACCACCGCGACGAAGTTGATGTCCTATTTAATGAACCATGAATCAAACGTCCTACCTATTGAACCACTATGAACAGACCTAGTACACCAGTGGCGGACCCAAGGAATCACCTAAGGGGGCCCGGGGCCCAAAATTGTTCGTTAAACACCTTTTTATGCCTGCAAAGCAATATACACACATATGTACGTTATTTTAATAAATTTTCAAATTATTCAGGGTGCGGGCCGCGCCCCCCCCCCGAATTGGATCCGCCTATGTACACCCCGTCACACTGTCAAGTGAGAGAAATGAACGTGCAGGGGATTGACAGACCCCTTTTTATTGGAAATTTGTTATTTTCATGTGAAAAATTGACAAAAAATCCTAGCACCTCGTACTTTCCAAGGAATTTCGGCTGGCATCCGTCCTTTTCAAAGTGTCTGGTTCCGGCCCTGAAACTGCAACTTTTACTTGTACAAAAACAAGGATGACTCTCAAAATGGTCACCATTTAGAAAGGATTTGGAAAAGGTTTCATTGATTTTGATAAACAGTTTGTTAGAAGTGAAGACATTTTATTAGGATTTCTGCAATTTTCTTCAATTTTGCAGGGCAATTAAAGATTAACATTTTTATTGACAAATAGAATTCAAGATGGTGTATCTTATATCATGTTTTTTGTGTGTTTATTTTAATACCTACAAGGATCGTGAAGGAGACGATTAAGAATTTTTAAAATCATAAACCATTTATTTAATTTGGTGTGCAACTATTGTCAATACAAAAGCGGCAATCGGATCAAGCACATTCAAATAAAAAGACTTAAAACTCCTTCTTTACTACATGACATAAATTGCATTGCAAAATATTGTTATACATATTATGCACACTTAACAGTACAAATAGTTATTTTCTTCATAAGCATTTGAAGTAGGAAACGTGTTGTTTTCTTCCCTCAATTTATTACAAAATTTTCCAACAAAAGCATGTTGTCCACACCCGGACCTTCCACTTCCGGATCCATCATTGGAATAACACCCTTGTAACCATATTTCTTATTAGTAAACTTCTTCAAAAATGGTAATAAACAAAGGCGGTTCCATGAGTTTGTTGAACTGTTGTACAAATATGACTTTGGAGAAAAATAGTCATCCAGTCTATAGACATTTATGAAGAAAACAAGTGGAAGCATAGCGTTGAACAACGACCTGATTTGCAGCGATACACTCGTATTCATGCCAATTTGACTGAACATAGGCTTCTAAGACTTGCCGTTTCCTTACCACTTATGAATTCAAAATTAATGACACTTGTCAAATTTGGTTCGACTCCAATCAGACAAGGCTTGTGTTCCTTATGCAAGTCTTTTTCAACAGACAGTGTTAGACATTATGTACTTAGTTCTAGATGTTCGATCAGAGATGTTTTATAAGATGTACTTACTTCTAGATGTTCGATCAGAGATGCTTTATAAGATTGTTGATATGCTCCCTGTCCACGAATCCCCAATATTTTTTTTATCAGCATGATGGTGACCTGGTCGTGTCAATATTGGATGGAGTCACGACTGCCATGAACGCATTATCGTCCGATAAATGGAGTCGCCTCGTGTGGCATTTAACAGGATATGTCACAAAAATGTATTTAACTTTTTCGTATGATCTTTTCACCACTTACTTAGATGATGTATATTATCATATCAAATTAACTGCATAAAATGTATTTTATTAATTTGATGTCTGTAATGACAATATAAATTGTGTATATAATGTACATAGATTTGTCTGTATTAAAGCTAATTTTGTTTCTGAAATATCTAATCTTCAACTATGGAGGAAATAAAGATAATCAATCAATCAATCAATGCCGCATCGCTTGACGTGTCGCTACCGCTGCCGAAGTATAAACTCACTTAATTTTGTCAAAACATCAACTTAGTTGATGCAGTTTTCCTTTTGCGTATTCTAAAGTTATAAAATAATGTAGTCTCAAAAAGATCACAAAATATTGCTTCTATACAGTTCTCATTTTTTTTTACAAAAGGAGAGGATTTGGGGTAGTTTCTTTTTAATCCAAAAAATTTAGAGCGCAAGTTTTGAACAACACTTTTATACCAAGAGAGTTGTGATGATACTGAAGACTAGTTTTTAAATATCAAAGGGTTCGTTAAATACTCTCTACATTTTCTACACAAAAAATGTCTCATGAAATAAGCTATTTCACCACAATTTAGCTTAATTTTCCCATGTTGCTTTATTTACTGCAACACGTGCATGAACAGCAATGACGGCACATTTTCAACTAGTGAATTATGCAATTTTAAAATTGATTTGAAGCAGTCAACTTTGATCGTTTCTGCCCTTTTTGTTTAATTATAACTTCTTAAAACGAAATAGCACATAATAAGCTAAATAACAGCAAGGAAAATAAAGTCTCGCTTACCACTACCGGGTCAAATGACCACCCCGTTATATAGTACCAAAACACTGAACCTGTATCTATTTTCCAAGCTTCGAAATGGTATGTGACAGTAAGATGTAATTTGTCCCGGGAATTGACAGTGAAACTTTGAAAATTACTTTTTTAACATGTAAAGTAATGGGAACGTTAGATGTGGTTAGTGAGACCATAAGCTAAATTATGACGTGTTTCAGACAAATGCATATTTTGATGAAAATGGACTTTCCTGGTCATAATTTCTATTTTCTCATCAGTGTAGTGATATTGGAAATCTGGCTATATTTTAAAAGGTGCATTGTACAAGATATTGGGAAAATCCACATAGCAACAAGATTTGTATGAGTAAAATTGACTAAAAATTTGACGTTATTCCTGAAATACCTAACGTCAATGTTCGGGATATTTGAATTACTCAAATGGCAATACAGCACACCATAAGAAGCACACAGTGATGAAATGGGCATGATTTTAATTGTTGAATTTTTTTTCATAATGATCAATACTATGAACTACTACAGATCCTTGTCAAATAGGTGTGACAGATTAGCTAAAATTGTCATTTTAAGTAGTTAGAAAATATCAGTATGATATAAAAACTGCCATTTCTTTGTAGTCCCATGTTTAATTTTCATAGTTTTTGTCTTATTAGTCTCGCAGTATCACAAGCTTTCATAAAATGTTAAAAAAGGAAAACATATAAAATTATAAAATGTTCTTACGGTCTCACTTACCACTTCCGGGTCAGGTGATAAGACAAGTCACATTAAACCCGAAGTTCCATTACCAACAAGAATTTTTGTCAAGGCAAGTAGGAATTGTTCATTGTGAACTTAAATTGTCATTTTATATGTCTTTTCTGATACCACAAATCTAATGCAACACCATCTTGTAAGCATAACTCATCCTAAGCTGGGTGACAGAAAAGTACCAAAAACACGCTGAACCTAGATCTATGCATTGTAAGAGCATAATCTGTGTGCATGTTTATTAAAAGTAGTCAAAATAAAGCTGAGAGAGTGTACTTTAAAATCATATTATATTTTACTACAAAAGTGTAAGAATATTGTTACATGTTTGAGTAATTTGCCTTCATGATGTCAGTAAGCTGAAAATGTAAAAATGTGGATTTGCAGTATTGTTTATTCAAGTCAATTTTGTGAAAAATTTCAACAATCATCGTACCATTAGCAAAATTAGCACAGAGATTTTGAAAACCTTATTTTCTTAGGTCGTGGGGTCTTTAATTTTGAAAGGATTGAAAGTTTTAAGTAGATCAATGGGTGCCAAAACTACATCAGTTTTCAAAGACCCCTATGTAGCAAAAAACGTTTGTCTACTATACATGACAAATATGTTATCGTACCAGCAGACAAAGCCCAAAACAACATTTTCTTGTCTGCAAACCGTATCACATCCAATGTTTATTTTCAAAGGTAAACGTAGAAAATAATAGCAGTGATAAGACCTATACTGCCACTACACCCTCCAAAGAAGAGATAGTGGAAAACCATAAATCTGTGCTATCCTCTTTGGTCTCTCTACCAAAGACGAAGATTGTAATTTACCGTCTACATACTGGATTCCTAAACTTCACAAGAATCCATACAAACAAAGCTACATAGCTGGATCTGCAAAATGTATCACCAAATCTCTTTCAAACTTTTAAATTCTATACTCGAAGCTGTCAAAGAGGGTCTCCAGTCCTACCACGACACTTGTTACTCCCGTAGTGGTATTAATTCAATATGGATCCTGAAAAACTAGAAAAATCTTTTGAAGACCCTTAATTCAAGATTGTTATCAAAATACAACAGCATTAAAACTTTCAACACTGTATACATCTATTCCCCATACTTAGTTAAAACCCAGACTCAAAAACATTATACATCGTTGTTTCTCCTAGAGATGGTACACTTAGATACAAATATATAGTTCTTGGTAGAAATTCCTCATACGTTGTAAAAAATACTTCCAAATCATCTTCCAAATATACAGATGTTTTTAAAATACTGGAATTTTTGTGCGACAACATATTTGTCCAGTGTGATGGGTGCGTTTTTCCGGCGGAATTCCAATGGAAACAAATTGTGCTCTTCTACTTGCTGACCTGTTCCTTCACTCTTGTGAGGCTGACTTTATAGCTGTTCTGATCCGAAAGAAAGAATATCGTTTAGCTAGATCCTTTAATATCAGTTTCCGCTATATAGATGACGTATTATCTTTAAACAATCCTAATTTTACGGGATTTGATACATCACATCTACCCCAAAGAACTTGAGATAAAGGATACTACAGACACTGTGAAGTCAGCCTCATATCTTGACCTACACTTAGAAATCATTGGTAAAGGAAAACTATTACCAAACTTTACGACAAACGTGATGATTTTTCATTCAGAATTGTCAACTTTCCTTTCATCTGGGGCAACATCCCTTCAGCACCTGCGTATGGAGTGTTCATATCACAACTCATACGTTATGCCAGAGCTTGCCGAAACTACGCAGACTTTTTGTATCGCGCTAGAATTCTAACAAGTAGGCTTCTGGAACAGGGTTATGTAGCTACAAGATTGAAGTCATCACTACAGAAGTTTTATGGTCGTCATCATGAACTCGTGGATCGTTACGGTGTATCCATCTGCGCCATGAAAACTGACTTGTTCAACATGTCATAGTTTTCCTATCCTCTTTCATCTACCCCGGACTTGACTTTTATGAGCAACTGGACGGGTGTTTCTAGAAAAGCAGTGGACGCTTACCCTACTGGTGCACCTGGTCCATGCTCCCCGTTTTAGTCCGAGTTGCTCATTTACTTTTGTTACTTTGTATGTTCTATTTTAGTTACTTTATGTTCTTTGTTGTATGTGTCTGTTTTCCATGTCTGGTCTTTGTCCCTGGATTACATTCTTTTGATTACCGCTATAACCTTGGTTCCCTTGATTACTCTTTCACAGATACTGTGAAGTCAGCCTTAAATCTTGATCTACACTTAGAGATCGATGATAAAGGAAAATCGTTGACCAAACTTTATGGCAAACGTGATAGCAGGAGGAATTTACAGTACACATAAACTCCCTGGTTAGCATAGTTCATATGTTTTATGAAAATAAATCGTTAAGAGCTTATAATGTGATACCTCCTTCTATTTCCGTATTCGTCACATGTAAATAAAAAAACACGTGTGTGTTTTTATGACCGATCGTCAAATATATTTTTCATTCTGGAAAAAGTCAATTCATATCAAAATTCAAGAAATAAATTGCCTTTAATATCGGTATTACCGAGCGTAGCACAATCTTAAGCTAGCTGATAACAATATTTCTTTTTTTTAATATACTATGTTATTCTTAACATTTCTAGCGGGAATTATAAATTTCATCATATAAACATATAAAGCAACTAAATAACAAAAAATAAAAATGTGTAGCCTTTTTTAGGTGTATCACATATTACAGAATTTGCAAATTTCTGTATGCTTTTACATAACCTATATAGCCATAGTAAAGGTTTGACATAGGCAATTTTCCTGTTACAGCGATCGAGTCTTGTTGAATTTTTTATCATTATTTACGAATTTTAGAATTATAAAACTATTCTTTAAAAAAAACAATACTGTTTTTTCTTTCTTTTATGATTAAACCAGGTACTACAAATTACACTCCTTGATTCAACTAATACTGAGAGATGGGCGGAACAGTCAGATTTTATCCGGACTCGACTCTTTTTTTCTTCTTGGTATATGCGGAGTAATTGTTAACAATGTAGTTCGTTGCAAATGATGTCAACTATACTGATATATATATATATATATATATATATAAATATATATTTGAAACTATCTGTTATAAATAACATTTTGAGGAATTTTCTCATTGAATTCAGTGCACAAACTCTGCCGAAATATTTTCATTATAAATGTATTTACTGCCTGGCAACCGCGGACGTACTCGGCGTCATTGATTGTTGTTAGGTTACATTTGATTGCCTCCAATCGTCAACAATGTCGAAGCTTTCTCCATCAGATGCAAAGGCCATTGGAGAAGCCCGTGAGTCTTGGTGTGCAGTAGAAATGAAGAAAGAACAAAGTTGGTGTCGAAAAGAAAGAAAACATTATCAAGACCAGTTTGGTAGCACGGTATTCGATGTTCACAAACCAGGATATCAGCCAAGGTGTACTTTTGAAGTCGAAGCACCTACACACAGAGAGCGAAGACATCACAAAGACCAAAGTAAGAATCGTGTTATCGCTTGTCCTTTTTCTTACGATCAATTTTTTTTTCAAAGGTTTTTCTTACTATTGTTCAAATTTGCCTTATGTTCAATATTTTGCCTCCAAGTTTGGTGCTGGCATAGATATACTTATAGGTATGGTTCATGTAGGAACACTAAAACCCCCTTCAAGATGTTGCTAAATGTGCTGGTTGTTGAAAGTGACCCCTCTTTTGTTTATTGCGCCTCATTTTTTATTACAAAATTTACAATGAAAATTTATTCAATATCATCATGTTGCCACAACCTGTTGCAAGACAGTGCGACCATATAACAAAAGAGTGTTCCAATGCTTAATTGAAAAATTTTTTGATTAGGATGGAAATTTGAGTGTCATTTGCATTTTTTTTTTTTTTTTTTGGCATTTCATGAAATGTCTTTTATTATAATTTTGAGATAATCAGCTTTTAGATAAGAATACCATATTGTTCGATAAAAGAACTCACTATTGAATTGATTTGTTGACGTGTATACTGGCATCGGTGCAATATCATGAAAATTACACCTCGAGGGGGCAAACACTTTAAATACAATCTTAGATCTATCGGAATAGTTTCAACAACCGTATAAAACCTTTTTGCCCTCCTTCTTATTATTTACAACCAAGTAGGAGGCATAGGCTTGAGCAGTTCTGATATGAGATTAGAGAATAAAATGTATTCCTGCAACCAGTTAAGGTTGAGTATTTTTGTAGTTGTTTGTTTTTTTTTATTCAGTCCCGAGGCCGTGTCCTTGACATTCAAAAATTTAGATAACTTTGATTAATTTAGTAGATATTATTGCATGTTAAAAATCTTTCAAACGAAAGAACTTGTGACCCAATGTCCTCACGCGAATTCATTAACTGGTAAACAGTCGCATTATATGTCATGTATCCCGAATTTCCTCTGACTCTTCAACCCTCCCACTTTTTATTTGGTTATTGGTATGTCGGGTTATATCCACCAAAAAGAGAGAGTAGCAGCCACAGCATACGCTTGCTTCTATCAACAGGTTATTATCAAATATTAATATACACGTAGCTATGATAGAAACAAGGGCCTGTAGAGTCAGAGGAAATCTATATGGGAAGTTATTGTTGATGCTATATCATTATGATCAATTGTCAATATATATCATAAGGTAAAATATTTTCAATGTATTTTATACTGTTAGAGTACAATAATATTATAGCTGTTATTTCGATGTTTATAGGTTTCCTTAATTTATAATACCACGGTAAGACTGCTCAGTTCTACAATACTTAGTTAATTAATCCATAGAAGGTGCTGTTAACAGTAATGCTTTGTTTGTAATTAGTTTTCCTCCGCTTCCCATCACATTGTAATGTAGATTGTAACGTTAGTCCTTCCTGGCTATGTATGTTTATAGTGACTATGCATGAAGAATAACTGCATGTGCTTTGAGCTTGTTAATGGATTTTGTGGTAATATCTGATGAGAATCAGTTAACCGAATGTTGTGCATCGTCATAAAACATGTTTTCGATGTAGTCATGCAAAGACCAAACTAATGCTTTACGATTTATGTTTCTCTAACTATTATATTAGACAAAATTATATTTCCTTTTGTACATTTTCAAAAGTATGTTTGAAAAAAATCTCAAGAGAATAAATGATCACCTTATAATAGCTGAAGGTTTTAATCACTAGTACTTATACTTAATATGCTTTGACAATACCTTACATAACGTGTTGTTATAGTGGTTTCAATATACTGTATTATAGATTGTAAATATAACCCCCCCCCCAAAAAAAAAAAAAAACAAACAAACAAACAAAAACAAATAGACACACAAACACATAAGATGAATAAAATCATAAATCTATAGCGAGCCGAAGTAGGCAAAAATCAATATTATGTAATATTAGAAAATGAATTTTTAATATTACAAAATCATTTTTTTAAATATTAGAAAAGATTTTTTTAATATTAGAAATTCATTTTGTAATATTAGAAATTCATTTTGTTATATTAAAAATTCATTTTCTAATATTACAAATTCCTGATTTAATAATATTATAAAATATCACACATTTTGTAGGATGTAATAAAGTGTACTACTGAAAATCACTTTGCAATATAGCAAAATCAGTCACATTTTTTAATATTACAAAATGATTTTCTAATATTACAAATTCATTTTCTAATATTACAAATTCAATTTTATTTTTTAATATAAAAAAAATGTTCTGTGATATTGGAAATCTATTTTGTAATTTTAGAAAATGAATTTGTAATATTAAAAAAATATTTTTTAATATTGGAAAACACTTACTTTCTAATATTATAAATTCATTTTCTAATATTAAAAAAAAATAATTTTCTAATATTACAAATTCTTGATTTAGTAGTATTATAAAATATCACACATTTGTAATATTACAAATCGAATTTGTAATATTGGAAAATTAATTTGTAATATTAGAAAGTGAGTTTGTGATATTAGAAAATGAGTTTGTAATATAACAAAATCACTTTGCAATATTGCAAAATCAATTACATTTTTTTTAATATTACAAAATGATTTTCTAATATTAGAAGATCAATTTCTAATATTCAAAAATAGTTTTTTAATAATAGAAATTCAATTAAATTTTTAATATTAAAAAAAAAATGATTTTTTTAATATTAAAAAAGTGTTTTGTGAAATAAGAAATCTGATTTGTAATATTAGAAAATGAATTTGTAATATTAAAAAATCATTTTTTTAATATTAGAAAATGCTCATTTTTGTCTGCCTTGGCTTGCCATATAAATCATTGTATGATCAATGTGTTGCATTAAACATAGCAGGTAGCATTTAAAATCTGTAACATTTGTCTTTTTTTTCTCTCTGAAATATGTACACGCATTCATTGATATGTGTATTGCGTGTCTTTGGTACACGCTATTTACACAAATTCGTATTTTGTGTACGACGTTACATGTAACTCGCGTCAGTATTAAACATTCTCATCTGTTATTTCAGATCGAAGCGTCCTCCAGATATAAGTGGAACAGAAGAAGATAATTCGACAAGTTATCAAATAGAACCACCATTGTATTTCTTACGTCAGTATTATACATACTTTAAATCAATTGCTCATGTAAGGTGCACCTTATAATGTCTTATATACATTTCAGTATTACACTTTATTATATGACAGTGCAATAAAGAATCTCCAAATTCGGTGATTTTTTTTTTTTTTTGAAGCAATAAATTCTTTAAAAACGACCGCTCCTACAGGCTAAAAACCACCAATTCCACTTTCCATAGGCTTCTATGCTAATTTCACAATATTCAATGGCTTCTCTGGACTTTACCTTAACTTTAACCTGCAGAGGACTATATATCAGCATGATTCTACATATGTCAGCTCACAATCCTCAGAATGGCATGTGGGGTTAGCAGACTTGCAGTGCAGTACTGGTCACCAGAAGTGAAGGGTCTATAAATAGCATGGGAAATCCCAGTGTTTTCACAAGATAGGGGTATATTTAAAAATCATTATGGAGATTAGGCCTCACATCACAAGAAGCAAAATGCACCTATAAAATGTACAGAAATGTTTTTCCTTTCAGAAACTGTTTAAATTTTTTAAATAAGATGAGAACTTTTTTCACAGCACTATGAGGAACAGGGGTAATTTCTGCGTAGGACTATTTTTGCGTACGTTCCAAATGCTCATTGGTTGAATTGGTGGTCTGTAACCTACAGCATTGCAGATAGTTCGGCTATAGATCTTTGGACAGTTTCCGTGTCCATTCAAGTATTTTGTTATCAATATACTCTCAACCGAAACATATTCCAGGTGTTCTTTCTGAATGGCAAACGTAGACAATGAGAAAACATATTAAAAAAAATTGTAGACAATTATTTCATTATTTTAAATTTCCAATGTCATTTTACATTTGTACTTGGAATAAATGTGATGTGACACCTGTTAAAATCCATTTTGGTTTGTCATTAACAGAGATTCAGAGAATAAATACATACATTTATATGTTCCAGCATTTATTTTAAACAAATATTACACAAACCTTGTGCATCTGGTCAAGGGAAAAATGATAAATGGGACATACCCTCTTAATAACTTACGTTATTAAATAATATTAATCACCATAAAACAAAAGACTCGCTCGTAGATAAAGCAAATTGACATACTTGTCCAGCTTCTAAAAGGACACCTTCGATGGCATCATTCTGTCGTTCTAATCCATTCATAACAGGTTGGTTGACAAAAATGCCACTCTGCTATACTGACTGATATGTAACAAGACGCACTCATTTACCACCTCCTTCTTTACTGATTCATCCATAACAACAAAAGAACACACTTTTTGTTTAAGTAGCAATCCAGGTAAGAATCAAGCAAAATGTAATTCATGGTTGAAAAGTTTACATATCTTTATTTTTTATATTTTGTTAAACATGTTATAGTTAACAGGAATTAACATGTGGTTTTTCTTATAACCCGTGCTCGTATGAGATAAAAGTTATATAAAATGCACTGTATAATTCAAAATCAAGGGATATAACTCTGTAAATGACACTAAAATACAATAGAAACTGATGGATTTTCAATGTGGATTATCTTCTAAGAACAGACGTATTGGAATAAATAATTATACATTTCATCATATAGACCTATAAGGCAACTAAATAACAAAAAAATAAAAATGTGTAGCCTTTTTTTTTAGGTGTATCACATATTACAGATTTGCATGATTCTCACAAAGACTGCTACTTACAAATACCCAGTCCTACCAATTATAGACAATCAGACGACATAATCTTTGTCAACTGACAAATCAACTCACCCATAATGTAATAGGACAAAGTCTGACAAATGATTGCCGAACTGAAGCGTTCTCAAGTTGTACTTGTAAAATACACACAAACATGTACACATTGTTACAAGAAGACATTGCTAGTTACTTAAACTAGTGTTCTATTTTTATTTTTCTACATTAAAAGTATACAAAATGCTTCATCGGGAGCAGCCTAATACGACCGCAGACGACCAACAGTGAACAGTTTTGACAAGTATTGCCACACAATTTAAGCTTGTTATAGCTCTGATTTTGAATTGTGCTTACATGTTTAACACAGCATAAGATTATGAGCAAAATACAAAATGAAAGTGGTCAAAGAAATATAATAGTTATCTGACAAAGCCCCATTTCCAAAGTTTAAATACAGGATACAGTGTATATCGGAACAACCATTTCAGCCGTCCATGTAAGCACTAGTTGTTTTTGTTTTTGTTTTTTTTTGCGTATCAACATTACACACTGACCAAAGACTGCTGCACGGATCTATCCAACAACATTAAACTCTCACTGACTACAGACGGCCTTATTATATAGTCACATACACGCACACATTGGCCACAGAGTGCAGTACTGCATGACCGACCTTTTCATACAATGACGTACAATACACACTTGCTGATCACAGATATCATATACGCTCAATAGTTACAAGACACATTCACTCGCTATCCGCAGACAGCGGACCACAGATATAATACAGATATCTTACACGTTAAACAATAACAAGCCACACTCACTGAACACAGACTATTGTACTGTCCCAACCATTAAAACATTGTCGTACTGATACTCCAACGAAGGGTGAATATACTATTACAAGAGATTATGAAGATGCATTTTTTCCACTTCTCTGTGAATCATGTTGGTTGTATTCTGTTAGATCGATTCAGCCGCATCAAGCGAAATCCATTTAGACTGAAACAATGAAACAATGATAAGATAAAAACTTTATAGTTACAGAAATACCAAAATATATCGGATAGTATACATAACGGAACTGGACACAATGGTCTTAAATAACAGAAACCTTATAAAACAGAAAAACATAGAATTTCGGAAAACATAGACGTTTTTAAATTGTGTTGCAAATACATGTTGTTTTAATATCCAGTTAAAATTATAGGTTTCGATGAAGCAGAGTGTGGTGTCACTTTTCAAAGTTATATAAATATCAGAATCGATTCGACTCCATAACTAAAAAAAAATTCCATTTTGTAATATTTCCTAAACATTCTCAAATAAACTACTTAAAATTTTACCGCCATTTTTTTCAAATTTGCTTACCACATAAAAATGGTATTTTCCTATACAAGAAATTTACATTATTCAAATTACAAGCCTGTCAATACAAAGTGTAAATGACAAATGAACTACAACATCCATGATTGTAAAGATTGATCACAATAACACGAATCTTGCGAGAGCAAAAAAAATGTAATGATCGAGCGTCCTATGCGTATATAACAATAATAAAATTGCAATGAAATATCTATTATTTGTGCACAAATCTAGCCCATACAGACTTCAAAGCAATTTTACAGAGTTACAACATGTACATGTATATAGGTACTTCCCTGTACAAGCAAAGTAAAAAAAAGATCTTTGATGAAAATCGATTGTAATTTATGTTTAAACATTTTGACATGGTATGAAAAATTAACAAGGAGAACACCGAGTAATGAAGTGTCCGGTTTAAGCTGCAGTAATCACAAGTCATCCTCAAGTATATAGTTTCAATGTATCTCTTTCTATTTTGAGTTAATTAACGATGATTCTGATTTTACATTATGCTTTTCGAACGTAAATATTTACAAATAGTATTGTAATATCAGGTACCTGTCCAAAACGAACAGGAAATACAATGCAGACAACGGAATAAAATGACGTAGCGTACGGTGTTGGTGTCATTTTTTAATTCGAAATCGGCAAAATTTGACGTCTTTTTTGTATTGCGACGTATATCGTTCTATAATCGTTTCATGTGAAAAGAAGTGTGCTTGGTTATTTTTTTTTATAAAATAACACACACGATATGTTTTATTATTTAATTATCCAATTCGATATTTATTTTTCGTACGTTTTGGTCAATTGAAACGATCAGATTACATCCTGATATGGTAAATAGTTTGGCATTTCGTGATGCAAAAAGTAAAACACACTCACTAAAACAGAAAGCCAACAAACCTGCAAGCAAAAAAAGTCAGTAGCACCCCCACCCCGGAAATCATATTGTGAAAGCGTATTAAGTGAATCTTTCCTATTTGATTTTATACCTCTAATGTAGATGTATGTTGATATTTCCGAATACATGTACTCGTCTCGGAATTCTAAGGTATGTTGCTAAACATATAATACTGCTAAACATTTCGAGGAAACAAAACCATGGCAAATCTCCCTCTTTGAGAAATTTTGAGAGCGAAATCTCCCGTTTTTATAATACGACAAAAAAAAAAAAAAAAAAAACGTGCGGTCGTATAATGTCGTGGTCTGGGGACACTTCGTTTCCGTGCGATAACTTTAGTTGTGGTTGACGAATTGTTCTGGAATGTTGATATGATTTTACAAACAGCTAAGAAGATTCCTATTTACTTTTCGATTTTGTTGCCCCAGCCGCTTTTGAAAAAAGGACCAAAAAGTGTGAAAAATACGTATTTTATAAAAACCCATGAAGATTGGTTGTTTTTTTTTTCGATTTTAAATATTCTATTTTAATGTGTTCTTTATTTAATTCGGCTAAACAAATGTACAGCAGATTTTATGTGTTTGGACCGTTTTCAAGTTATAGGGGTCAAAGTTGAGCAACGCCTAAAAACATTTACATAACTCTTATTTTTTGTCCGATTTCGAAACTTTTTATTTCATCGGATACTTCATTGGATTCCTCATTAATAATCCTGTCAGCATTTTCAATCAGATTACGAATATCTCTTACGGTTTTCTAGTTATAAGGGGTCAAAAAGGCCACACCAGAATAAATCATTGTTTTGTGTTGTTTTTGGTCCGATTTGAAAAAAAAATCAAAAACATTTTTTTTGCAATATTTGTACAGCTTGTTAAATAATTGCCAACAGGTAATTAGACGATCATGAAATACGTTCATTTTACAATATTTCACTAGCAAATGTGCAAGCGCGTGTCTACACATTCCAAAATACTTTGATCCAGGCACGCTGATCCCGATTTCACCAGGACATCATTGCATATGAACAGACAGAAGTGCGCGCACTGTTTTCTTTTCAATCCTTCTTTCATTATTTTATCAGATTCGCTGAAATCGTATTTTTTTTATTCATTACGTCCACAGTCGTAATAATTTAATTTGGTATCGTATTTTTTCAATACTTTTTATTGTTTTCAAAATTGACGTTGAAAGAGTTTTTACGTCGCAAAACAGAACGTTACTTTGGAAACGTCACAAATGCGCTTTGTGACATTTTTGTTAGACACGGTTTTACATACATATAACCCATTTGTTAAGACAAAGAAAGAAATGAAATGGAGGATGAATACATTTTTAAGTATATGAAGAAATAGACTCGATACCATTTGCCTTTTTGAACAATTCTTTCGAATTTCGTATACTGTACGCGTGAATAAATAAAATATACAAATTTTAGATATTGTGACATTTTGGTTAGACACAGACAAATTACTGCTCTTAGATACACGTTCAACCAAGTACCATTATTTTTAGGATATACTATCTGCACCATATATATATGTAAAATTCAAAATTTCAGTTATTAGTTCACTCAAAGCTAACGAAAAAAGCTTTTGATAAAGACCGGGTAGCACGCAGCGTGTAGAAAACGTCGGGAAAAAGACAACGTGACATCACAATTTCCGTGCGTATTTATCTACTATAGGGAAATACGCACAAAAAGGCTTTTAACAAAAAGACTGATTGAACGTTTTATATATAATTTCATTGGGGTTATGTAATAGAATGTAAATATAGTTAATAAAAGTCCCGATTAACTAAAGCTGTTCGCATAACTTTAAGAAAAAATGTCTAACATTTTGTCTTCAAATCGGTTTCTTTCCATTTTTATAATGTCCACATCAAAGGAGAGATATTTGTGATATTGTAGTACACTTTGATCTTATCATTGCGTCATGAAAAATATGCTCTTCCCAAAAAAGTTTGTTTTATCAAAATATGCCAAGAAACAACTTAGATGTATTGGTGAAATGGGAAGCAAGCATTTCTTAATGTTACCCGTCCACATATGAAAATAGACGTTCTTGTGATCGAATAATGCTTTCCCTCCACAATTAACGGCATCTTTCAAAGATTTATGATTGTAATCCTAAAACAACAACCATTTTCGAACATTTTGATATCTATGTTGCCTTTGATAACTCCACATTCTAATAGCAATATTTCGGTTTTCGTAACCAGCCCTGGTTCAATCGAACATGACACCAACAACGTACGCAACGTCAATACAATCACTATATATAGAACTTAGATAAGGATAGCAAAACATTGCATTTGCAACGTGATCTTCCACACAACTACACAAAAAAACGTCGTGTTCAGGTTTTGTATTTATGTCCTGCTCCGCCAACGACATCCTCACGTTGCAAGTGAGTAAAATTTACCCACAAAATTTCAACTAATTCTAAATTTTACGAAATTCGAACCGGGTCAGTATAGAGTTCGAAACAGTGCTCGTGAAACTTAGTAATCAAATGAAAAGTGATTTTCCTCTCAAATTGATTTTCCTTTCAAATTTCTTTTCATTTTAAAGTAGCTGTCCAGTGTACTGTTCCTATGCATCTTTATCTGTAATATGATTAGACGCCTGTCTGTGTGATGTATTTTTACGAACTCATCTTGTTCAATTAACCTCCTTTTAAGTATTACTCATCTGAGTGCTATTGATTCTGTTCGTAGTGGCAACAAATGTTCCATACCACGAAAGAATTACTTTTTGTTGTTACAATTCTGTTTAGTAATAGGATTCAAAAGGGACCAGAAAACTTAACCACATAACCTTAGAATATATATATGGGTCTCTATGAAATTGTACCACATGGTTTCATACCCCAAAGTTTTTTTTTGTATCCTTTCTTTTCTCTACATTTTACCCCAAAGTAACACCCTGCAAAACAATAAACTACAATTCTGTGAGACTTGAATGCATCTAGAGTAGAAAACATTCAGAAAATTTGTAACTACATGTATAGTCAAAAAACATCTCAAACCTTGTTTCCAGTATCTTTTTATCTATGTCGTCCCAAAGAATTATTTTAATATTAATACGAGAAAGAAATGCAAATTCCTGTCGTTTACTTACACTTGCCGCATGGGTATCCCACTCTTTTCAACATGTCCTGAAAATATAAGGAGAACAATGAAATGTCCTTATTGTTTAATGAAAATGCAACACAAATGTTTAAAAAGAGACAAACTTTCCGTGATCACATACAAATATTTCTTTTAAAAGCATCATTGCTCACTGTTCAGGAACAATGAGCAATCTAGAATCAACTACAATTTTCAGTACAGATGGACAGAAGATGCATACTCTATGTACTGGTTAATTATGTAAACATGTGTTAAGGCGTACCATTTATTCGCAACATTGATATCGAAGAAAACATTGATCTTTGTAATGAATGACATCGATACAAAATCCGCTGAGGGATGATCAAATAGCAGTCTTGCATCTATTCCTGAGTTTGGATGTATATGCATCATTGCATCAATTTATTGCTTTAAACATAACTGCTTTTTAGTTTGAGGTTAAAAAAGGATGTAATGGACTTCCTGCTTTGATCTAAATAGATAAATGCTTACAATGTGTACAAATTTGACTGTAATTAATACAATAAAGTTAAGGCGTTTATTGTACATGTAGGTTCTGTGATTAAATTGCCCTGACAATCCTTTACAGTTTATTTTATACTGAAGGAAAAAAATATATTAGGTTTCAGTCAAAGTAACGAACTGTTTTATTTTCCTACAGTACATTTTAAGTTAATAAAAGTTTTTGATAGTTTTTATAACAAATGAATGTCGATAATTGTCTTTTAACAAAAATGTAATGACTATTCAAGTATTGAGCATTAGCTTACTGACCTTTGCGTTCAAAAGCAACAATACACTCATATATTGTAATCAGTTGGTTTAATGAGGCCGTTCGTGGTCGCCCTCCTCCACATAAAGTACACCCTAATACTTTACTGTCTACAATAACGACAGGTTGGCCTTTTGGAGATATCTGCTGAATTCTTAGAACACCCTCTGCCTTGGCATTTACGTCCGGTATTATTAAATCGAATACTCTAAAGTTGTCTCTATACAAATGAAATTCTATGTCCATGTTACTAGAATGGAAAAGATCTTGAATATTTCCCGATATATCAATCTGAAAATACAAACAAGAAGCGGGTATTTCTAAATATTCAAGACATTATAGCGTTGACTAAAACAAAGATGATTTAGAATGTTTATAATACCAAGCCATAATAATGAAATTTTAATTTTACACGATAAACCCTACCTTGAACACAGAATTTATGAAACAGAAAACAGTTTCAGATTCGCCAAGTTTCTTGTATCCTGTTTTAATCCACCGTTCCTCTGCAACTTTTGTCTTATTGAGGAGAACACATTGGGTAACTAACGAATAACTATCTGTTTCTATTTGCTGTTTGGAGAAGATCAAAAATTTAACTTTTCTCTTGTGTTCTAGTGAAGCTTGTAGAAAATCTTTAAATTTCGTTACGCCACCCTCTTCCGTTCCTCCAGTCTGTAACACTGCAAATATACTATAAAAGAGGAAAAATCATTTATAGCACAAAATACCAATAATATAAATATTGCTATTGTCGGTATGCAGTACAAATATTTTAATGAATAATCTTATATCTGCATCATTAGAAAGTTCACGATTGAAAAATAAATTGCTTATGGGAAATAAAAAAACATTGAGGGAGTAGGCCAAATCTAACACCGATGAGTTATACCGAACTACATTGTTATAGCCTAATGTTTATTACAAGGAATGAAGTCTCTGTGTTTTACGGATTTGAATTATGTAAGTCAACCAAATCGAACAAAATCAAGAACGATAACTCTTGCAAAGTACTAATTTCGTGTACAGTCTATAAAATTTCATCTCAAAAGCGCAACACTCATATTAAAAACTGTGGTCTGTAACTGATTCTGAATAAGAAATAAATGTGAATTCGGTGATTTTTTTTTGACAAGCATAAATCACCTCCTGCCTGCCTATAAATATTGTTACTTAAATCATATTGTTCATTCCTTATGCCTCTTCAGACAGTTATATATAACGTCTAAGAATGTGAAGACTCTATTCTCTACACTGCTCCATCGGATCAAATTGATACAGGGAAGATAATGTAAACATATAGAAGGGTCTGAAAAATTCCCAACGATGTTAGAACTGTCGTTCCCTCCGCGGGACTCGAACTCGTACCGCTGTGACATCTATGGCAAACCGCCTGCACAAAGTCCAGCGTCCTAGACCACCCGGCCAGCCAGGCTATATAAATTACAGCTTTCGCTGGCCGTTTCATTCCTCATTATTATGTAGGATAATTAATTTGATCCCCTATCCTACATAATAACACCTAGATGGATTGTCCCGTACTACCATACATCGTGTACTAAGTTGCAACCCAAAGTTAATCCTTCGAGGAGGAATGACCCGGCCAGCGAAAGCTATATATTACCTGGCCTAGTGTTCTATGGCGCTGGACTTTGTGCAGGCAGTATTGCCATAGATGTCATAGCGGTACGAGTTCGAGTCCCGCGGAGGGAACGACCAAAAATTTGCTTCGCAAAGTTGACAGTTCTAACATTGTTTGAAATATTTCAGACCCTTATATATATATATAATTTGTAATATGACGTCATCAACCTGTTTTGCTGATTTATTCTTTAAATTATGAAACTAAAATTAAATTATATTGAATGACTGTTATATTTTTTCGGTCTAATTGAAGTGTGCACCACGTGATTGAGGTTATTTCCTCACAGACCGAAAAAAAATATAAGTTATTCTTTAAATATAGTTCAGTTCAGACAATAATATATATCTACTGTGTTGGTGAATAGCCTCGAGGTCACAGTCCTAAATGCAGAAATATACGAATAATATAAATACATGTTTTGAAAATTTCGGTAGTACATGTTTCACTGAGAATATCAAGTGATTGGAGCAGTATGACTATTCATGATCAGGGGCGGATCCAGACATTTATAAAAAGGAATTAGGCTGTCATTGTCTTTTAGGACATTTTTACACTAATTATTCATTGCGACCGTAATAAAAACAAATAATATCTTCATTAAAAAGAGAGCCGACGCAGTAAAATTGTGTTATTTTTACATAAAATTTTCTACATTTCATTCAGGAAATAACACATGGCACGCAATTTCAAATTTGGATACTTTTTTCGAACGCCACTACGTTTTCGGTATTTGGCCAATCGGGAAACAGAATTGCGATCAGGTGACTTGCGTTTCCATAGAAGGGCGTCTTTAAGGTCAAAAAGTAAAAAGCGAAAGTATACCGACTGCGTCGGAAAAACAAACGAATAATCTGTTGCGAGATATATACTCATGTTGATCTCATGAATTGCAACATACGTGGGAAGTGCCATTGTTTTCAGGGTTATCCTATCTGCCTTTGGTTTACAACCATCATTTATGAGCCGCAAGTCTTTTACATGGCTTTGGTGCACATTTCCCATTACTGGATGAAGAGTTTCGTCTGAATTATTTGGAACAAAAATAGTCAGCTCAATGTCTTTTGAAAACCGGACTTCTTTCGAGAATGAAAAGATGTTGCTTGCAAACACCTTGTTGCCTCTTTCATCTTTAAAATCCTCGGCAGGTATGACCTTCAAATAGGATAAGCAGTAAAACTAAGTTAGAATGCTTATGTAATCTAAAGATGTTGGTTGCATGAAGATACAAAAAGTTGCAATGGACATGAGAAAACAAACGGTACTGCAACAAACCGAAAAAAAATCTACTTACTGTCGTCATTAAATTTACTTACATGAATATTTACATCGTCGTCATATGATACACTATATGCTGGATTGACTAATTTGAAACTATGTATACTGCTCAAGGTTACAGTGTTACCAGTTTTTAAGAACGATATTCTTTCAACTGCCTCATTGTAGCATACTGTAAATTTACATCTGTTTTGTTTTCTGTTTTTCATAATGATTTTTACTGCTAGATTTAACTCCTACAAAAATGAATTGAAATTAAAATTAAAATTATATGCATATGCAAAATGTTCTCGAATGTTTTAAAGAAATTAATGAGACTAACTTATTTAAAAACGACTTCCTTTATTTGTATACGTTGTTCATATATCTTCCCATACTTGTCGCTAAGTACACTAAATTGCCGGATTTATACTCACTTGAAATAAAACGGGTGCCGCTAGCGGAGCAGGACATTCTTACCCTTCCGGGGCACCTGATGTTACACCCGTGTTCATGTCGTGTAAAAGATATGTCAATTTGTTATCTCAATCAAATCGATGCATCCATTACACAACAAGTATTATAAAATGCCTGCTTTTGTTCCCTTCCGATCTGTAAATTATTAATAGTTAGAGTCATAAATCCTCAAATTCAAGCAAAACCTACCTCATCGTACTAGAATTTCAAAGAGGTCCATTCATTTTTATTTAGCCATAAGCCCGGAAAATGCTTGTTTTGGCCCCTCATAAACAGTTTGGGCCATAACCCCTAAATAAATACAAATCTTGATTTCATGGTATGAAATTTTGTCAAATCTTATCCAGATCTACCAACAGATATCAAATGAAAACCAAGTGTCTACGGACAAAGACTGGGGCGACAACGAAGAAGTCACACAAATCAAAGTTGCAGTCGTCCTTGGGTGCAACCATTACATTATACCGTCCCTGGATTAAGACTTGTGATTGGTCTTCAAAATGTAGTGGTGCAATTCAACCCTTACAATTAATACGCCATAAGTGTAAGAAATGTGATACAGCTCATCTCAAAATTTGGTCAGGTGGTAAAGCCATTCAAAAATCAAAAACAAGAACAAATAAAAGAAACTAAGCTAAACAAATATGAAAAAAAATATCACTTATTATATCCTCTAGTAGCGCAACACTTCTCTGTAAATACCTGTTGTTCATCGGACATTTCACTAAGATCATTCTCCATGATCATTACTTCGCCTATGCAGTTCTCAATACCTAAGAAGGTCAAGGCTTTACATGGTGATGTTTTAATAGTAATAGAAAGCTGTAATTCATCTTGTGTTGTCATCCAGGTTCTAATATCATATACGTCTGTTAAACAATGTACCGATGTATCGAGATGGAACCTCGTATTACAATATTCTTTCCGCAGTTTGTAACATTGCAGAACAAATGAACTTTGTATGTTTTCAGTTATAATATTTAACTGTAGGGATTCACTTTGGCAAGGCCTGTTAGGTTGTGCAAATAATAAGTCTTTCTTTACCAACCTATAATAAAAACGCCGATTTGTCAATTAACACAAAAACACAGATTTAATATTACACATATTGGTGTCAAATGCTGTTCACTGATTAGTGACAATCAACTGACACGTTTCAGTTAATTTGAAAAAAAAACAATACTTGACTAATAAACAGCTGTAGGCAAAACATCAGTAAGAAACCAGTTAGATACGGGACGAATTGGCACAGTGTGGTCGATTTTTCAAAGCAGTCATTTCTTTACATCCGGATTTTGATGTCCTTATAAGGAAGTTACTACTGGTTAAAGTTTAGTTACATGGAAGTCCGGTCCGAATGAAAAAAAAAACGAGATATTGATTAGACCCGAAAGCAAATTTATTTCAAACATAAACATGTTGTAAGGCTCGTGAAACGAATTTGCCAATTAATAAAACATCTTTAGTTTGAAAGGTTGAAGACAAATCAATACTAATGCCATGGACTTCCATAACTCAAACTTGTGAATTTCAATATGGATCTTTTTTGCTAATATGTTTTACAAATTTCTCGGGTCGGACGACTGCTATGTCAATTCCGATCTCAATCTTAATTGATAAAAACGTAGTATTATATGTGACAAGTACCACCATTAGAAGTTCTTTGCGAAATACAAGTCGTGTATGAGATCCTCGTGGTCTAGATCAGTTTGAAAGGGAAGAAATTTTTGCAGTAAGAAACAGTTTATCAAATTCCATGTTTTAAATAGATTAAAAAAAACAACAACAACCAACCCATTTCTAAATCCTGGTATAAGTTGACAGTGACTGTCAAAAGCCTCTAAAATATTAATTTCTGCCTTTCCGTAGTGCCTTTCTGTCCATTGCTAAAATTAGATTTGAGTAACTTTGACATGAACAAAGTTATAACCCTTGCAATTCGAAAGTCAGACAATACTACAAAAGAGAATCTTTCACGAGTTCACGTGTTATATGCATAAAATCACCGAAATTGTCCTAGAATGCCGATTTAATTTTGTTTAAATTTTACTCTCCATTGCCATAAACAAAAATCACGGTCATGAACAGGAAAAATTTATTTTGCCATACTCATGAACTTAAGCCCTTGTGCTTTTTACGCTTCTTGTTAAAAACTTTTAAAACAGTGGATCGGGCAGTGGTTGATTGATTGATTGTTGGGGTTTAACGCCCGAGCAGCAATATTTCAACTATATTCAGGCGATTGGCAGTGGGTAACTCATTGTTGAAAACACGTATAATAAACACAATTGTTTCCGTGAAATCTTATTCAAAATGTTATCTGAAATGCTGATATGACATTCATTTCTTTTATAAATGTCAGTAATTCGAGGTATGAAATAAATAAAATGCATTACAATTGCATCATCAAGTGGAGATTACTCACTTTCCTCTATCATTCTATTGTACGTTTGAACTCGCTTTTCCACATCCTTTGACACTCCTCAGACGAACAAGCTGTGCCACCATTGTCAATTTTTTGTGTTTTTTTTTCTGAGCAAGATTCACTATTTTTCCATTTGTGCCTAATTCTTACAGATTCGAGCAATTAATAACTTCGGACGGAGTTACCATTTGTTTATATAATTCTAATCTTCGTTTTGGTACCGTAATCTCAAGCCCCTGCAATAAATGTTCGGTTGTACGACTATTTGATTCTGAGAGGGAGCTGGCAGATTTTAAAAATAAATAAACTGACTCTCATTATGCTGAAATAAAAAAAATCTGACCTTATCATACCAGAAAATAAATATTCTGACCCTGACCCTGGATAGTAACCTGAAAATAAATATTTTGACCCCAGTTGGCTTAAAACTTTGAGGGTTGATAATCATTTTACATCTATATTTCCAGTATCAACTGGAGTTAAACGGGTTGTTTAATTTCGCCGTCACTGTTTGCTATTTTTATTAATGACTTGGCAACTCAAATTAAATCTATGAATAAGAGTATTGATATTGATGGTACTAATCTAAGCACTTTTATATGCTGATGATATTGTTCTTGCTCCCAATGAGTCTAATTTACAATGTATGTTAAATTGTGTAAATGAATGGTGTATTGAGTGGCAGTACCAAGTTAAATATACATTTTAGACCTAGCTCTTTTGAACGTTCAGCATTTAATTTTATTTGTGGTGAGTTTAACATAAGCTATGTAGATTCTTATAAATACCTAGGATGTGGTTTAGTGAACATGTAACTTGGGACAATCAGCTGTCAGAGAACTATCCAAATTTGCAAGTCGTGCATTGGGATGCCTGACAACCAAATTTTATGCCTGTGGTTGTATGAACTATAACATATTTACAAAATTATACGAGTGTTTTGTACAGCCTAGTCTACTGTATGGTTCATCTATATGGGGTCTTACAGAAAAGAGACTTTATAATAATGTTCTGAATCGAGCTGCTGATATTTCTAGGAGTGCCGAAACGAACAAGTAATGCTGCAGTGCATGGAGATTTAGGTTGGATGTCGTATATATCTATGCAGAGACTTAAAGTGATTCGTTTTTATTATAAACATAACATTGAACAGTGCCGTATTTTACATAAGATTAACGTTTGGTCCGGTAAAGAAGATCTTAGTATTCTAAAGTAAATAAACTTTTAACGGACTTATCATTGCAACCATTGTTAGATGTGTGACTGAGTAGAAAGCTTTTTTCTTGGCTTTCAACGCTCTAAACGCAACGACTTAGTTGTATGGGGAAAACAAACAAGTGGTAAAAGTTCGTCAATGGAAGCTGTAAAAATTGTTGCAAGAAGTAACGTACTGATGACTTTACAGTTTCAATTTCGAGCGTATATAGGAGCAGGGGCGACCGTAGCAATATGCTATGTGTTGTGACAGCTGCCCATTCTAATACTGAACAGTACAAACTCAGTTAAAAAAAACATTCTTGCGTCAACATTCTCCTAAAACCAGTTTACGGCTTCTTCTTTTCATGGGCTATCTGTAGATGATATTCAGTGATATTAGTGTTCAACAACATTACAATCCATTTGAAACGAACAATTCTTTGTAAAATGCATCTGTAAAACAGGCTGTTCGCTTTAAACTTGTGTGTTTTTTTTTCAAGTTTAAGGGCTAATGTTTTATGCAATTCAAGGTGTAACAATGATATTACTACATGATAAACATTTATCATTTGTTGTTCTTTCTGTTAATAATTCACGTTATATGATACAATACATTTTAATACAAATACGTCTATTCTTTTTCAGGTATTTTTAATCGGTGAATAAGCGTAAAATGGCATATTTATTTGAGCTATTACCCGTTATTACTAGTCAATTTAAATGTTTAGTAATTACTCGTAATAACTGACTAGGCTTATTTACTGTAACATATATACGAAAACCCTCTATAGTCTTAAAGCATGTTCTACCTTCTTGCATTATATTTTTTAAGGAACAGACCACAATAAGCTCGTTTTTATTAAAACCATTGATAGAAAATACATTTTTGGACTCTCACTTGAGTATAGGAAATAGTCAGGCCAATATATAGCTTGATTGTTTTGCATCAGACTGAAAATAAATTGTATGACCTAAAACATTTGGACAGTTCCACCCTACCCCCTCAGAATCAAATGATCGTCTCCTTATATAATTACCCATTCAGTTACACAAGGATCCTCCCCAAATCCGAGTAACATCTCTACCATGGCAGTGTTTTTATCCATGATTGCTGTATATAGTGCAGTATCTCCTGCCTGAATAGAAAATTTATACGTGAAATAGGAAGTTTTGTAGAATTGCACATGAAGAAAACATTAATGTTGTGTTTAGCGTAAATGTATAATTCTAAATCTCCTTTGTTACGCCATGAAGAGAATAATCTCAGTAGCAGCACATCGTTGTTTTATAATGATATCAAGAAAAAATGATACAGTACCTTGTTTTTGGCCTCTAACTGAGCACCAAATGCCACCAAACATACCGCAACGTTACCATGACCGCTGGCTGTTGCTAGGTGAAGTGGTGTGTCTCCATCCTGTATGTTACAAAAGACTAGGCATGTAACATGTACATGATCGTTAAAATATTCAACAACAACAACAATTAGAATAATAATTATAACATATATTATATACAAATAATCAAATTAATCGAGTGAAATGATGTTTTGAAAATAGCATTTTTATTTGGGATTGTATTGATTTAAAAAAATGATATAACATAGTTGAATATATGAATTTTCGACAATTAACACAAGGTTTTTAAAATTTATCCAACAATGTCTTCACAATAAATAAGAGGAGCGAGACGTCTTTGCTTTGTCATTCATTGTATCATAGAGTTTATTAGAGTTCCCGAAAAGTTATTTTTGCTATTCCTGAGATAGAGAATACAGATGAGTAATTCCGAAGAGAAATGCATATAATAAATCGCAAAATACAAAAGATTTGCATGGTTTCCCAAAGACTTCACATTGTTTTGACAAAGAAAAGTCCAGAAAAACTTCGAGAACGCGAACGATGGAGTCACGTGGTTGAGGTACCACAAATAACTATCTGTTGTCAAGCATATATACTAAAAATAACACGTACTCAAGTTTTCCATTATGTGATAAAGCTTTCCATGACATCATTGCCCTATAGGCGCGAAAATACTATCGCGTGTACATATAGTTTTCATGGCCGTCACTCATCTACTTCCTGTTTACTGAATACTTTATTATTTTACCCACAGTGGACATATACAAAATCATCGTCGCAGTTTTCTCAGCAAGCTTAGATATTTTACAAGATGTTTTATCCTATGGTAAAATAGCCTGTATAGCATTTTCATGGCCGTCACTCATCTGCTTCTAGTTTACTTGATACTTAGCTGTTTTACACATGAAACGTAAGCGACATATTATGTCTTCCCTGGAAGGCTCCATCTACTGACCATCTACTTGGTCAGTTGTATTTCTCCACGATTACATCGGAAAATTGCATGGAAGGGAATCATATTGTTAATCTATAACACTATACCCACTGAAATATGCCCAATGAAAATTCATTCCGTCCAGTAGAAAACTGGTTTTTTTAGCCACCCACATAAGAGAAATGACGGTCCGGTCACCCAGAATGATTTTTGATGGGTCAGTATAATGCCTGATGCGGGGAAAATATTTTAAAGTACTACCGACATTCCTATGCCATCTTCTTGGCTAATTTTCATTTTTATTTGTTATATCTGGACTTCGATGTCACGATGCGGTAACTATAATTAAAATACAGGACACAGTGGGTGATATGTCAGGATGGTTTCGAGGGTTATGCTCTTTTGTTAAAAAGTTGGCAAATAATAGCCCGGAACCCCATTCTTTATATAAGTTTCTTGAACGGAACCGCTGTCCCCTTTTTGGTAAATATACCAGAGCCTGCATGAAATATTTGAAGACAGCTCTTCCAACTGGCACTCAGCATTCATATTTATATTTCATTTCTTTGATTGATAACTATTTATAATCTCGAAGGGTTTTCTTTTCTAGCTAAACATCAATGGTTTATTATAGGTCTAAAAATGTATAGCAGCTTGATTATATAGACAGTGAACGATTGGTTTATTCCAGTAAACAATTACTGATAAGAGGTTAGAGGTCAATTTTTACTCGGAAGTTATGTGACTTCAGAGTATTAAGGTGTAATACCACTATTTCGGAAACCAGTCACCTGCACATACAAGAAAGTAGTTCGTAATGACACGAAGTAGTCCCAGTATTGCACCCTATCATTCTCCTTGTTTCGTAGAGGTATACAAACTTGGTGTCATCTGAAAGCTGAATGAATCAGTAATACTCTAAAAACTTCATTTTCTTTCTTCAGTCTAGGGTAAAAAAATTCTGAACAAAAACTCTAGGCCCCTTGATATGGCTAAATTTCAAAACGAAAGTAGTGATTTCTCCACCTGTCTACTTTCACTTTACCGTTCTTTCTTAGAAAGCACATAAGGTATGTTGATATTTTTATGAGAATTAAGGTAAACGGTGACCATCATAATGATACCCCTCTAGCACCATCTGTACTGATGAAAAAAAATTTTAGCCTTATAAAAAGCTGAATTCAACATAGAAAGTAATATAGATGCATTGCCTGCTTTTACAGTATACGATTGAAATTATATTTTAGATGATTAATTGTCAAATTCAAATATATATATAAAAGTTTTATTTTTTATCTTTGATACCCATATATGTCTTCCACGTGATTGGCTAAGTTTAAACCACAAAATAAAAAAAGGAAGAGAAGAAAACGAAATTTAAATTGAAATTTTGAATCATCAGTATTGTGTAGTTGTGTAGTTCTAGTAGTGGTGAAAGCGCTGATCCCGTTGTAAATACAGAAATACAGAAAGACTAAATTACCATCAGCGGATTATAGTTTTTAAAATACCTATAAATATCTTATGACTTCCGAGGTTCAACGCCATTAGCGCTTTGATTACTTTGATTGTTGTTATTCAGCAGATTTAGTTTGCAGTAAAAGTTGTTTATAAAGTTCGTTTATTGGCGTAAATAACATAGCATTATATTATGTATATCAGAAATACCTATATAGGGGACCCACATGTAACTATCTGTAGGTGAACCTGAATGAGGTGTTATTTTTCCTGCGATAGTGTAAGGTAATTACAGATGCTATCAGGCTTTACAAATCTAAAGGTTCTGGCAACTGCTATTTCAGAAGGATAGTTCGCCAATCTCATTAGTGATATCATATTCACTAATTTGCATATCATCAAGTGTCAAATTGGTTGGCAAATAAACAACTAAATAAACAATTGACAATTTCATAATTAGAATCCCAATTTTAAAAACGTTATAACTTTGCTATTTTATATCCAATTTTGGTTTTGTTAAATATTTCATTTAGATAAAATAATTCATATTTTGTACGTGAATTTATAACTCTTTTACTTGAAAAATAAATTTGAAATGACATTTATATGTAAACCTCCATTTTCATATTTAAATTTTAAAATTTTATGCTCATATAGTCTAATTACCGAATATTTATTAAAAAATTCCATGTATAAAAAAGCTTTATTGGCAGGGTAGAGAACCAAAAGAATTTTTCAATTATCTTAAAAATTGAAAAAGTTATGATGATTTAAAGTTGATGCAATAGTTTCTATCGTATTTTAGTGTCATTTAGAGAGTTACCTCCCTGAATTTTGAACTCTTCAGTACATTCTATATAATTATTATCTCCTATGAACAAAGGTTATATGAAAAGCCACATGCTACTTCCTGTTTACTATGACATTTTATACAAAATATAAAAAATAAAAATCTGTAGGTTTTCCAACCATCGCATTTTGTATGATGATTCTCATATGGAGTGCTACTTAAATTTTTTAAATGTATTGAATATATGAGGCAAAAAAGACCAATTTGATAAAAATAATGTGCCACCCATTGCCTGATTCTTACACCGAATGGTACTTAAATATTTATAAATAATAAGACTATACCTCATCTTTACAATTTGGATCTGCCCCCTTTTCAAGAAGAGTAGCGATCACTTCGATAATGCCTAACGACGCAGCAATGTGCAACGGTTGTCTACCTATTGTCTGAAAAACATGCATGTAGCTTAGTTAGATCTCATAATCTCTCATCATATGCAATAAATTTGACTGGTGCATTTTATTCGATAGTCGAAAACTTATAACAATATGAAGCGAGATTCGGGTAACGATCAGTTTTGTTTTACTCTTCACATTTACATAATCTGGACTAGATTCTACATGTGAACGAAAGTAAAATTTACATACCCACGTTTTTCGGCAAATAGAGCATGGATAAAAATAAATAAAGAATACAGTTCGTCCATATCAATACTTTACAGTAATAACTGCAGCATATCAGTTATTAAAAAGTGCCGCTTGAAAGGAAATCTGGGCGAAATAGTGGAAACAATGCAATAAAACAATGCAAATTTTTTTTTGGAGGGGGGTGGATGGGGTATTTGAATTTCACAAAATAAAAGTATATTTAGGTTTTTTGTTCAACCTACCAGTTGACTCGATATGCTTTCCAGTCTCATTCTGTAGACCAAATAAACTTAGCCAACAAAAACTGAAGTCATCTATAAAATATACATGTATTTCAAATAACAACAAATCAAAGAAAAAGTTATAAAAAGAAAAAAAGTACATGTTTTTTACATGTTAATTTAAGATATTATCAGAAATTCTCGGAACAGTATGAGCGAATTTGTCAAATAATATTACAATATTCACACGATCGAAATACTCAGTTTACGAAGACTCCGTCTGATATATTGATTGTGAAATCCTTTGGTTTTTTTTTTTTAAATCCAGCTTAATTTGGATTATACGATACGGATAATACACTCTCACCTTATCGTACGAAGAACTATCTTTCTTAGTGTTAATCCGGTGTTGTAATAAATACAACTGCCAAACGAATATAACATTTCCACAATTTAATTGGCTTTTGAAATTCATTTCACTTATACTTTAGTGTAACATGTATATTTAAAACCCGACCTGAAATCATAAACCGCTATTGTATTCGGTCGAATGACATAGGAATCATAATATTTTTTATTTTGGTGAGCCCTTAAGTCTGTTCAACGTGCTTGGCTTTTTACCAGTGTAACCCATTACGAACTGTTTTATAATGAATTCAACTAAGAAAGTTTACTAACCATTCTTGTTCATACGTCCATTAACAAAAGATATCTAATCGTGTTATTACGCCCATTAACAAAAGACAATTGTAATTTTTGTTTTTGACTTGGTATCAGTTTACACGAGCAAAAATTAATCAATGGCAACCCAGACGGTATGTTAAGTTTTCAGTCTCGCATAGTCCATCTTATTAATTTCTTATATAACTTTTTTTTAGGGAATATGCATATGGCATTTTGGAGGTCATGGCAAATGATAATTACTCTGAAAACTATTTCTATATGTCGTTTAATGTAACAATAGATTAACTGAGATAACTGTGATATTCTGTAAACCTTAATTGACAAAAAATAAATTACTCTAAACAGGAAACAGCAATTGTTGATAATGCCTTGCTATCTGCACTGAAGTGCAAGAAACATGCAGAGGTGTTAAGTCTGCTGGAGAGGGAAGTCACCATTCATTCAACAGAACAAGCAAGTGTCTTATTGTATGGTTATTTAGTCACGAAGGGTCGGTTAAAATTTTTAACAATAGTTTATTTTCTGAAACAAAATCATAAAAAACATACTTAAACTTATAACTGACAGATTGAAAGTTCTAGATTACATTAAAAGGAAATTTCCTAAAGATCTGTTCGAAAATGATGTTATAGACCCCACCCAGCCGCGCAGAAAAAAATATATTTTATGGTAACAGAGATTATTGTATATTGCGTGCTTGGTATCGTGTAAAAGAATGATGGCTTCTTTTTAGGAAGGGCGGTAAAAATGAGAGCAAATTTTATTAATTGACTGATGCTTAAGCTGCATGTCATTAAAGCATGGACTGAATGCTTGAAAAAAAAATGTCAGCGATGATATATGTATGAGTAATACTTTTGCGAATCAATTTCCACGATTTTTGCAAGATCAATGCGTTCCATCTTCTAATAACCTAATAACCTTATTTCTAGCTACATCAAATGCGAGTTCTACTCCTTCGGTATTGAAAGCTGTAATGTCAAATTACCAAAGCCAAACAGGACATGGCTCACAAAATTCTCCACTTCCAATCTCCACTTACCCGTTGAAAGGGGAAGGTCGTATAACATTCCAAAACAAGATATACTATGCCCTTTTTTCAACGAGAATACCATGTATATGTCACTGTTGAAAAGGTATTTGCCAAAGTATTACTATGAGTATCCAAAAATCGCCAAAAAGTAGGTGGTTTGTTCTCTTTTTTTGTAGTATGAATATGTTAACTGTTTGACCTCACGTTCATCACACCCCTGAGTGTATAAAGTAAAATCAGAAATCGGGATTTCCATATATCAATATATTTTGGTTTTTTTTTTAAATGTAAATACCTTTTTAAATTTTATGCAGTCGACTGGTAGACAATATATACATTATGCAGCAAAAGGGGGATCAACAGAGGTGGTAACACGACTACTGGAGCTTGGTGCAGATATCAATGAAAAAGACAAGGTAATGACAGGGGGTTCGATATCTTACTTATTTTTATTAAATAATAAATTATATTATACTTAGTATATGATTTTATTTCATACAATATCTATGTAATTTTATAAAATCGATAAAAAAATAAACAAGATATCATACAAATACAAAATAAATAAGAAATCTGATTTGATTTTCTTTATTACCTCGCTGACTTTTTGTATCGCGCTAGAATTCTAACAAATAGGCTTCTGGAACAGGGTTATGTTGCTACAAGATTGAAGTCATCACTACAGAAGTTTTGTGGTCGTCATCATGAACTCGTGGATCGTTACCATATGCGCCATGAAACTGATTGTTCAACTTGTCATGGTTTTCCTTTCCTCTTTCGTCTACCACGGACTTGACTTTTTATGAGCAACTCGGCGGGTGTTTCTAGAAAAACAGAGGACGCCTACCCTACCGGTGCACCTGGTCCATGCTCCCAGTTTTTATTGGAGTCCGAGTCGCTCATTTTCTTTTTTACTTTGTAAGTATGATTTTAGTTACTCTCTGTTGTATATGTCTGTTTTCCATGTCTGGTCATAGTCCCTGGATTACATTCTTTTGATTACTACTATAACCTTGGTTCCCTTTATTACTCCATAAGCTATACATAGCTATATATAGTCTTTTTTCATAGGACAATGACAATTAAGAACACTGAATGACCAATACTTTCAACACACTAGGTTTAATATAATCATTCAAATATTCGTTTAATCCTTCAGTTTTAATAAAAACTCGAAATTTTAAACTTATTATAACGAGAATTTAAGTAGCTGTCTTTGTAAGAATCATGCAAAATCTGAAAAATGTGATACACCCTAAAAAGGCTACATATTTTTATTTTAGTAATTAAGTTGTTTATGGGTCTGTACTATGAAATGTGTAATTATTCATTCAAATCTGCCTGTTCTTAGGAGATAATCAACATTGAAAATCCAGTAGATTCTATTGTATTTCAGCGTCATTTACAGAGTTTTTTTCCTTTAATTTTGAAATCTACGGTGCATTCTATACAATTTTTATCTCCTAAGAGCACGGGTTATATGAAAAAACCACGTCTTAATTTCTGTTTACTAGGGCATTTCAAACAAAATATCAAAAATAAAAATATGAATAAAAATATATTTTTACCCATGAATCACAATTTGCATGATCCTTAGCTGGAGTACTACTTAAAATTAAGATGTTTAAAAGCAGAATAGGTACACTGACAAAGTAAAAGTATTAAGGAAAAATTTAAATCAAAACTTCGTCATTAAAATAACCTCTCTTCCGAATACTTCTTGACGACATGGAGAGGGTACCGCGGGGGGTATATTTCATCCATATTTTTTTAACAAAGTTGCCACTGTTATAATTGTATATAAAAATGTTTCGCTTACTAAAGTGCATAAATGATGTTCGTGAACAAATAATAGCCAAGGACGTTAAGCAAACCCTTAGTCGGTCATGATTATATATTACAAATACCTCATATGAGTTCAAGGTATTGAGTATATATTCTTAGCACGAAAACAGCAATTACACCAATGATAGGAACAGTCAGCTGATCGTCAGCTTCACTCACATCGTGCGTTTGATTGGTTAACACTGCGTTACAAAAGAATTTGGGGATTTTTGTGGTTTATATATCTACAAAGACAGTCAAATTATATCCACGAAGCTACCTTGTCTTAGCTTTATAATGAACGAAATGAAGGGTGTAACGGATATACGGAATTAAAGTACTATCTTTTTAAACTTTATTGTTGAAGTATTATTAATCAAAACAACAAGGAACAATTGATTAAAAATCAAAACAATAACACCCATAAATATTTCCGAATTTCTTGTAAATATTTTGAAAGTTACTTCAAAATCCATACAGCGGTTTTGTATACAAAATGGGTACCTGTACTAATAAAATAATGAATGTCATTGAAATTCCAAATCCACTCAGAGCAAAACTCGAAAACTTGAGATAACTGGCGATCAACATCATTACATAAATATTATTCCCTGAAGTTTCATAAAATAAATAAAAGTGTAGGAGTTGAGAAAACAAACGTGTGACGAACGAACAGACGGACATCCTGGTCACTATAAGCCTTACCACCTGCTTTGAAACAGGATTACAAAATTAAGGTTTATTTCAAAATAAAAGGGCACGTGAGTAAAAAGTACACACTACAATACAAGAAAGCGTTTATAATGACCAAAAATGTTACATCAATGTTATTTCAGTCTTCTGAGATTTATAGAAAATAGAAATATTAGAAACATTAACAATTAATGAATAATATGATTTTAGGCTATGCCTATGAAGGGCGGGGCTCAGTGTGTGTCCTCAAACTACCTTTAAGCTGTATACATTATAATAAGGTTGTCTCTCTGAATGTCACTATTATAGTTTTCAAATTGTTTGCTGAGAATTTTTTAAACATACATTTAATAAAATAAGTGAATAAAACAAGTACTATCTTTAAAAAAAGATATCCGACGCAGTAAAATTTGTTCTTTCTTAAGTTTCTACATTTCTTTCAAGAAAATAACACACGGCACGCAATTTAAAATTTTCGATTGTTTTTTCGAACGCAATTTCAAAATTTCGATACATTTTTTTTTCGAACGCCACTAAGTTAGCAGTATTTGGCCCATTGGGAAACATAATTGCGATCAGGTGATGTCGGAAAAATCATATCCATCGACGTATCAAAAGACAAAACAGTGCCTCCGCAATTGCGCAATCGTCTACTTCCGTATCGACAAATTTCGTCACTTCCATCAGTATATTTATTAACCATTCATAGTTCTGGTCTTACATTCTACATATATAGGAGGTGACGCCCCGTCCATATTACACACACAAACTACAACATAATAGGGAAATTTAAATTTGAAACTTGAATTTCAGGATGAAAACACACCTTTACACTTGGCTGTTAAGGAGAAGCATGAAGACATGGTGGCATTGGTTGTTTCACGAGGAGCCAACTTGAAAATAACAAACAAGGCAAGGCTCGACATTTTTTTCAAATACCTTGATACTGCAACGAAATTATTTTTTATACAAATTCAATTTTGACAGATAGAATTCACTATTTGCTGTTTATAGGTTTATATTCACTTATTGTTTAAACGACCCTGTGCTGAATGATGACTTCTTTTTTGTTATGATTTATCAAGTGAAAAAAAGCAGTTGATAAAACATACTTGCACCGGAGAGTTCGAACAACTGATTAAAACGGAACAGCCCTCGTCTCCAAAGCTTAGGTCAATGCTAACTATGTGGCCGGTTAATATGGTGTTGACTATTTTTGAAGTGTCAAGGTTTCTTTTGAGGTATTAGATCGACTTCATAACTTTCAGGATTCGTATGATCATGACTTTCCTACCCTGTATGTATTACTGCTACATAAACTTATCAAAGGAAGGTTGCCATATTTAATTAATTGGTCCATTGATAATTCTGGTTCTGAATTCATTTCTTGTAATGATTACAATACATTTGTTTAGTGATTTAATACGCGATAATACATTAGTTTGATATTTTAGGTACGATAAATGCTTCGATCTTTTTAATTGACAATATTTATATTCGATTTTATAATACTTTTTAGAGACAGGTTGTTTATATTCCGAGAGAGACTTATTGTGCCCCTCTTATAGCCAATTTGTTTCTCTACTGTTTCGAATCACGTTCATGGCTAAACTCTTTAAAGATCGTTCAAAATCTGTTGTGTGAATTTAAAATTCTTTTAGATATCTTGATGGTATTTTGGTCGTAATAATCCCAACTTGGAAAACTGTGTTCAAGATGTCTACCCAAAATACAAAAGTTGACCTGGTCTGGGTTTCGTAAAAAAAAAAATCTCAAATTGAGGATTTCCTCAAATATTTCCTCAACTGTAATTTCGACCAATCAGAAAACTCAAGGATTTGAGGAAAATCTCTACTTGACATTTTTTTATGAAACCAGGTCCTGATCTAACAATAATAGTATTCGTACACCTTTAATTACATTAGAAAATGTCAGTCATCATACAAAAAATGAAGACAAAATAGATGATTTTGATTTTCCTATTGTGAATTTTCAACTCCTAAATGGTGATACTTCAGAAGCATCCTCCTATGGTATTTACATTTTATAAATGGGTTGCTCGTATTTGTAATAAATCGTCAGATTCTCCACAGGATTTTTCGTACCAGTGATATTGATATCACAAACGACTTTAAACATTTACTGTTTTCACCGTAACGGTTACAAAACTTTGAAGCCAAACCATGATAGCACTTGAAGGTGGAGTTACTCACCCAGTTTTTTTTTTTTTTACAGAAGTATAGTCTATACGCACATTCTTTCACACATAATCCGTTGGATTTATCAACTGCCCTTATTGGATATATTCGTAAAGGATACAATTTTCAAAATTATTGTCTATTCTCTGAACATTGTTTTCATAAACATAGATATTCAAACTATAATTGCATCCCTACGTAAAAACTAAGTCATTTACATTAAATGTAGTACTTGACGTTTCTTCTCAAAATCCAGTCCACTGGAATATTAATGAACGATTATTTCAAATGCTGGTAGTTTTTATGGTACTGTCACTCTTTAATATGTTCTGAGCTAGCTTTCAGTAAATGCGAGCGCTTTTAAAGTGCATGAAATATCGAATGATTAGATTGAAAATAGCTTATTATATACAAAAACGATGATAGGGAGAAAACTTTTTATAATTTCAGAGTAAACAGTCGCCCTTGTTGATAGCTATTAATGAAAAACAACATCGAATTGTGGAAATGCTTCTTAGATTTGAACAGGAAATTTCAGTGACGGAATGGGTCAGTATCATATATGCATTTCATTTGTCAAAGTTCAGTGCATATTTAATTCGGGTGTTAATGACTAGTCTCAGGTGTGGTATAAATATCCTGCTAAAATGATAGTAAATACGAATGACGTTGGTGTTTTGTATCCGCAAAAAGGGAAGGTACATTTGGTCTGAAAACAGTACCTATCTGTGTAATATGCCCTGTAAATTTGAAGATTATTTTTTACACATAATGCATACTGTGTATGTTAAAACAAATGCACTTCTAAGAACTAAAAAGACTAGTGAACATATATGTACGTGTATGAAAAGCGTTAACATTCTTAAAAGCACAATTATGTAATTTATTTCGTACAGGAAGCAACGCCAACAGCTCTTAAATTATGCATAACAACGTAAAATCGCTTTGTACCCGCATGATTTATTATCCGTAAGTGAACAAATAAAAAAATGAGGACTTAATATTTAAGAATGAATGTTTTCTTCCTCCTTCGCCGAACTTTACATTCGAAGAGAAACAAAACGGAAGTATGAAGCAGGAACTGCTGACCCTAACTTCCAGTGCGCATGTGTTCACCCCTCTGTTCAGGGGGGGGGGGTCCATGCTGTTCTTTTTTGTGTGTGTATACTTTTAGTTCTAATGTGTATTTGTTCTGCTTCTGTTGTTGTTTTAAGGATTGGGATGTCCAAGGGAGTAAATTGGGAAAACAGGAAAAAAAGGTAATTGAAGCAATGGAAAGACAATGTGCTTTAATTCCAGGAATTAAAAACAGGTTAGCTAATTTAACAAACATTATTTCCTAGAGTGAGTTAAGATCCATATTATTTTCCATCCACACAAAAAAGGAAAATCAACTTACCTACAAGATCATACGTCAAATCAAGAAAGTAGTCTCACCATTTTGTTCTTGTATTTTCTTTTCTTCATCTTTTCTGATCATTTAAACATGCTCATTCATGTAATGCTATTTACAGTACTGATAGCCATTTTAATGTAATGATTTGCGTATAAAGGCGGGGCTCAGTACTTTGACAGAGCGATTAAAATTTCATCGTTATTTAGATTATTGATAAAGTTTCGTAAGATTCGTAAAATTTTCGCCGAAAGTAGGAAGTGAAACAAAAAAAAATGATAATCTAAATAAAGTTTTGTATTCGTATTCGTGTTCGTATAGATAGGGAGTATAGACCAAAAATCACCGTAAAATCTGACTGATTTAGAAATTTAGGCGCCTTTCTTGATGAATTAAAATCCGTGTCTTTAATTAATGGCAGAAATAAGATATGCTCTATTAAAATCGGACAGAGACCTGTGATTAAATTATAGGTCTATGAATCGGATGACTTCCGCAAGACTCTTGGTTCCCTTGATATGATCACCCTTTCGTAACCGTGATGACCCGAATGTTTTCAATCAAAACAATTGGTTACCAAGAACCAGTTTATACAACTGGCGATGGTTATATATAGATATCGGGGCCCTGATAATGTATATGACCTACAATGTCAATTGTAACGAGCCCCAGTGTTTGAATCGGAAACAGGGTAATATTACTTTAATTCAATGCTCATACAAGCAAAAACACACATAAACATGTGTATGATATTTTTTAAAAGAGGTGCATTTTAGCGATCTTTGTGTGGCTTACGAAATTGAACTGGGAACCAGATTAGGAACCAGATTAAACAACTGGCGATGAATATTTATAGATATCGGGGCCCTGCTCATGTATATGACCTATATAATCTTGTAACGAGCCTCTGTGTTTGAATCGGAAACTGGGTAATGCCCAATGCTAATCGATCATTTCATGTAAACTTCCCGTCCTCATACGAGAAAGATGCTCACGTAGACCACACGTGTATGATATTTAAGAGATTAATTTTTATCTGGTATGAAGCTACAACTATATATATGACGCTATGGTGGTAAACACGACACAGATCTGCAGCATAACATGGAGTAGTATTACATTAATATGCAAATTATATGCGAATGTAAGGTACCTAAATAACGAGTGCAAGAAGTCGCTAACAATATGAGCGACTCAAAAAATTTTGATTGTCAGATTCAGAACTTTAATAAAACAATTGTTTTAACTCCTGACAAGGATTTTAAAGTAATGAACTCAGTAATATGATTTGCTTGCTCAATTGAATAGCTTGGTTCATTGTGGAATATACTACGTAAGACCTGAGGAGGAGCTTAGCACCGACTATTTGCAACTAGATACGGACAGTATCCGGTCACCATTTGTCTTCCAGTGTGACAGGATACAGTTAGAGTACACCAACATCAAACGGTACCTGAACATGAACGAAGAATTTTTCAGTGACATATATGAGTGCAGAACATGGGCATGTAAAGAACGGGACCTAAAATTAAGAGTAACTGTTAACGATTATGTTCCAACAGGTCGAACTCTTAAGTTTATATCTGTCGAGAACAGCAAAGGGGACGTTGAACCAGATTATGACGTAATTACAGATGATCAGAATAATCAGGTAGGTATTCACTCGGAAATCAAAAGAATGTAACCCAGGGGCAAAGACCAGGCATTGAAAACAGACACACACACAACAAAGAACATAAGATAACCAACATAATACATACAAAATAACAAAAGTAAATGAGCAACTGGGACTCCAATATACCTGGGATCATGCTCCCGGTGTGACGCAATAATTGCAGATATCAGGCTGGTATGTATTCTATTGCGACGCAATAATTACAGATCCGGTATGTATTCTGTAAAATGATGTTATATAAATGTAGTATTAAATGATGTTTAAATAACAGTCATGTTTAACAGAATTTTTGACATAAAAATATGTATGGTAAAATTATAAACATTCATTGTAAAAAGCCTTTTTTCAAATGGAGACGGGCAGTTTTTACTTCTGCTTATAAAAATGATTTCATTTTCAGAAAACAGTAGTCACAGTATCTGTTTGCATAACTAACTGCGAGTACAGTAAATTTACTATCGCTACCGTGGAGAAGGAAGAACAGATACAAGTCTCAAGAGAAGCAGCAGTGTTGAAACCAATAATGTCCCCGGGAACAGAAATAGCTATTCCAGAAAATACATTTAATAAAGAATCTCAACTCTCAATTAAGGTGGAAAAATACATTAGAAAGAAAAAATTATCTTCTTCAGAACACCTAACATAACTGTGTTCCTCTTTATGAGTTTTTTTATTCTCACGCTAAAATCAATTAACACCGCTGTCAAGTACAAGTTCTCATTATATACAATTAAAGAAAGGTCGGTAAGATCACAACTATTGGCAGCATCCTAAACCACTAAAACCATATTTCATATATAGTTCCCTTTTGATCAAATACAAATAAAAAGTTTTATCTGTGGTTGGGAAATTATTGAAATCATCCTTACCATCTTACAAGTTCTTGTATTTGCACTCGATGACCTAACCCTTTTTACTAGGATGGAAAAGGGGTTTGAACTTTTGTTTCTGGGACGCTAAATATGATTTGTAACATTGAATAGCAATATAAAATTAAAAAAGTAAAATATGTAGCTTTAAAACTGCTGTATTTTCTTTATTTCTTACAATTTACCCCGTTAAGCTCCTTAATTTGTAAACTCAATTGACTACCAGATGGTGATTCAGAAAATTCAAATTGTAATTGCACCAAAATGATATCACTTTATGTCAGATAAATGTCAGAACAAATATTGAGATATTTTCTTATGATTCCATATTTAACTCGAGAACCGAATGTTACTGGAAATTCAGAACTCCTTGAGTCAAATACCATTCAAAATGTCAGATGGTAAGAGTCGCACTACAATTGGAAGGTTAAGAACAAATTTATAATATATATTGATTGTCTTCTCATAGCAAATTTAAACAAATGGTTTTACAGTTATGAATTCTATGCTCTTTGCCATTTTGTATTACAACATAAACTCTTAGTTTTCTCATAACCAAAACAACAATCAGATTCTAAAATAGGACGACTACCTTAACAAATAAACATTACTATATATGCTCCAATTTAAATAGGTGATGGATACAGAAGAGACTAATAGAGAAGAAGAACAGTGTATGATAGCAACTGATGCCCTTATGATACACACTTCTGATCATGTTCAACCTGAAAAACAGGTTAGCATGAAGCTGCCGATTCATACACAAATCAATGTGAATCCAAGTCAAAATGGCATCATAGTACTGGCATCAAAAGATGACCATCCAGACTCTGTTGACGATTGGGAAATGCTTGAACCATCAGAGTCGGCCAATACGGAGTCTCTATCCTTTAAAGTGAACCACTTTTCTGTGTAAGCAAGTTAGTGATACTAATTTCTGCGACTTTACGCGCGCTATTCGTACTCCATTGAATAATCAGCGTGTATGGCTAGAATAATGCCCAATTATCTCCATTTTCGTGCGAAAAAAAACCACACACTTTCGTCTTGTTAATTTTGGAATATAAGGACATTTGATAAAAATAACAAAATATTAGGCAAACATGTCATGTTTAAGGGACGCGTTTAAGAGTAATAACTTTTTAATTCGACTTTTTCAGCTTGTCCCAGGTAACATTTTTCATTTATCATACATACTAAAATACCATTTGCAAGTAAATATCAATTTATTGTAAAATATATTATTGCCTTATCAAACAAGGAGGTTCTGGTAGTCATATAAGTAATATTCTATGACATTCTTAAGATGTTAGGTAAGACTAATTCGTCTCATATTGAGAGAAGAAATGTGTCCCGTATGAAAAATGAAAACGGCAAACTGATTGTAGAAGCGAAGAACGAACATTTAAAACAAAGAAAGAATTATAATTTTATTACTATTTTTTTGTTGTTGCTTAAATCAAAAATTAGCCTCAAGACGTAAAGTTTTGAAATATGAACTTTTTCACTGAGGCTTATAGAATTGTTGCACTTCCAATTTTGGTCCGAAATACGAGACTGACTGTTGTTAGCTGCTACGTTTTCTTATGTAATGTTCCTTTACGGGTTTAATTTCATGAATTTTCAGTCTGTTATTTTTCTCTATTTAAGTATTGCTATTAGAATGAGGGGTCATCAAAGGTAATATAGATATTAAAATGTTCGAAAATGATTGTTGTTTTAGGATTTCAGTCAAATCATATATCTTTGAAAGATGCCATTAATTGTGGAGGGAAAGCACTATTCAATCACAAGAACGGCCATTTTCATATGTGGACGGTTAACATTAAGAAATACTTGCTTCCCATTTCAATATTTATAATAGCAGAGCTCAATTTTCAAGATAGGACAATACCAGGGTGCACAAACATACGCACTGAGCTACAACTAACTGAAAACACTGAACGCGCTGTCCTTCAACTAAATGAACGCCCTGAATAAATAACTGAACGAGTTGTCCTTTCACTAAATGAACGCACTGAGTTACAACTAACTGAACGCGCTGTCCTTCCAATAAATGAACGCACGGAGCTACAACCAACTGAACGCACCGAACAACTAACTGAACGCGCTGTCCTGCGACTTACTGAAGTTCGTTTATTTATTGACAGGACTTTCGCTCTTTCGAAAATTCTTATCAGCTACGAATTTTCAATCTCTTAATCTACAAATATAGGTATTTAATTTCATTATTATTGTACTTGAACAATAATATTGTTTTCTATGACATAATGTTGAACAACAACGATTCTAGGAAAGAAAACGACTTGCAGTTGTATTACTGGCACTTTGGCATTTTGTAATACACATTGAAATTGGTGCTTGACACTGTGATAAATCGATAAGAATAAGTATATAAATAACTTAATTTTTCGATGTTTTAAAAAAGTAAAACTACTGCAACATTTGCTGATCCCTTTGTTAATTTTTTGCATTGTGCTCAAAACCTGAACTGTGCCAACACCGCCTTTCCGCCCAAAAATGTTAATAGCGGCCGAGGCATTTTATATGAAATAAGCATTCCCGCGTTTCTCGAAATCGTAAAATAGGTTGGGTAAACAATAATTTTTGTTGTTGTTGAACTTCTAATTCATTTGCGAAACAACAAACTTTGTTTTTTTTTAAGAACAAACTAATTATGTTACCCAAGCATTGTGTAACTACAAGTTGTTTTCAGAGGAAGGCATAACACAAACAACCGCAATGGTATTTTTCAATAACGAATATAGTACATGATGGTTTATTACTTTGTCGTTTGAAAAAAAAATACTAGAAAAAAATAAGTTGAAATGAAAAATGTGTCCACCGTATGCCCTAAATAATTCTTGAAGAGTGCGAGCAGGTACGCGAAAGTACCATTCATGAAATATTCCATAGGAGCCATGTAGCCATGTTCGTAATTTAGTAGACTGGTGCGTACTACTTTATATAATCGGGGTTTCTCAAAATTGTTGTCAGAATTTTTTATTCTGTATAATTGGATCCTCTCCTAGTGTTCCGGGTGTAGAAAATACCTATTACGAATGTTTAAATACAGTTTTTAACAAAAATGCGGACTTTTTCGCAGAGTTTATAAATGTAACTATAGAATTTTTTATCTGTATAAAGGTGTGAAGTAAACGTAATTTTGGCCTATGTTGTTCAACAGGTGCATTCGATTGCTCGTAGCACAGTACGTACTTGTGCACCCTGTAAATGAATGAGAAGGTTGGGATAATCGACGGTATATAAGTTCCACGGGATTAGTTCTTATCTTTTAAAAACTGCCATAGAACTATCAGAAGTACAAATTCAATGATTGCATATGTACCTAAATGTAACCGGGTTTTCAGTTTTGTTGGTGTAGCAAGGTCATGGACACAAAAGAGTGCAGATATTGAAAAACTTCACCAAGTTATAGAAAATACCATCGCAAGGAGAAAGAAGGTTGTGTTCATGGTGTTTACGAGGGATGCAGAGGCTGATGGATATCAGAGTGTAGGAGTTCAATGTGTTTCCTCGAAAAAACATAAGCCCGCTTCTGTGGAATGGGAAAATAAAGGATACAGTTTGGTGATGTGTTCCGATTCACATATCTGCACCAGCGGCAGTATCTTCCAGGTAATTCCGATTCATATATTTGCACCATCAGTAATATAAAGCCAAGGTTCCTAATATGATATATCTTTTTTCTGTGTTTGTACTATTTTCCAAGTAATTATGATATGTATCATATGTTTTTTTTTTTTTTTTGGTGGGGGGGGGGGGGTTATTCAGCATGATATTATTGGGTTTTTGTCAAAGTCTTCCTTACTGTTTCTGAACGTGACAATTCACAGAATATTGTCCACATATAATTCCTATTATATCAATTAAAATCTCTTTCAAAATCATTAAATATGTTTCAGGAAATTATTCAGCGTAATAATATCCTATCATTGCTGCAAATAAAATTAAGATATAGACTAAAAACAAATGAAGATTTGAGGGACTTCTTTTTCAAATTTAATTATTTTGGCCCTGATTGTTTAGTTATAAATTTGCTTTCCTAAAATCAAGCTTTTGCGAAATGTGTCAAGATGCATTAGATGTGTTAAACATGTTAAACACACTTATCAGTGTAAATCAATACACCAATATTTATAGGCCCGTGCAGGTCCGGGTGTCAAAAGAATAGGCCTGCAGCAGCGCTAAGCTTGTCGTATAAGGCGACTAAATAGTGCTCAGAAACCTAGCCGGGGGCTAGGCGCTCTGCCCACAGAGCAACTGGGATGTGTGCCCCAGGTGGTGGAATGGGGTACCCCTGGCGTGTTACATGCTGGGGTTGTCAGGCTACAATACGGAAAACCTGACCGCAAACCATAGTGGTGCACCGTGTTAGGAAAGATGCCACGTTCCTCGCACGTTAAAGAACCCTGCTGTGGTATTCGATAGGAGTAGGAACCTTTGCGCTCCGCCACAGGAGGCTAAATTGCCCTACCTTACCCATCCCCCCTTTTTCCAGTGGCAATCAAAATTTGTCGACCCTATTATCCTTGTGACCCATCCTTTTTTTTTCATTTCATTTTCATTTTGTCATCCATTTCATGTTCATTGTCTGAATATAGCTGAAATATTGCTGCTCGGACGTTAAACCCCAACAAACAACAAACAAACCAATATTTATAATTGATAAACATGAAGTAAGTACAATTGGCGGGAAAATTCAAATTATTTAAAAGCATCTCTCTAGGAAATTATGTTTTTAAAAAGAGTTTTGGAATGAATGCAAATTAATTTTTGGACAAGTTTAGAAAAAAACAACTGTGAAAAAATTGAAATGAACAAAATGTGTAAATGTGTGTGAAGTAGGATACTGTTTAACTATTGATCTACAGATCGTATCCATACCTGTTAACCCTCCTAAATCATTGGGGGGGGGGGGTAGAGACTCCCACAATATCAATGAAAAATTAAATTATAATATTTGTGGTAGGCTTTTGGTTAAAATTACTGTTTTCTATGTAAGAGTAATCAAGGGAACCAATGTTATAGCGGTGATCAAAAGAATGTAATCCAGGGACAAAGACCAGACATGGAAAACAGACATACACAACAAAGAACATGAAGTAACTAAAATCATACATACAAAGTAACAAAAGCAAATGAGCGACTCGGACTCCACTAAAAACTGGTAGCATGGACCAGGTGCATCGGTAGGGTAAGCGTCCTCTGCTTTTCTACAAACACCCGCCGAGTTGCTCATAAAAAGTCAAGTCCGGAAGATTTAAATTTTTACATAAAATAATTGTTTTCACGTGAATCTCCCACATGAGACAGTGCCAATGGGGAAGAATCTTCTACATAAACTGCTACACAGGTTAACAGGTATGCATATCTCTGACATCAGTAAAGATTAACATTCAGTTTAAATATCGAAGAAAAAAGCAGTTCAAAATTATAAAGGAAATGCAAATTTATGATTACAGTTTTATTTTACATCGTGTAATTGTTAGGTCAAGTGAAATTTTTGTATATTAGTACCATTTTCACAAGAATAAGAAACCTCCAATGCTAAGAGCACTTTGATTATGTTCGGGCAATGTGCCATCGAGCAGGTAAGAAACCTCCATTGCTAACAGCACTTTGATTACAAATGTTCGGGCCGTCGAGCAGGTAAGTCGCAGTTTTACATTTTTGTAGATGCTTCTCTACAAGGAAGTACTTGTTTTGGAGTGAATCATTTTGATAAATATGCTTTATAGCATACATGTATATAGGATGAATGAAGAGTAAATAACAGTAACTATAGACAATAATCATCAAGAATAGTCAAAAAGGAAATCCGTGTAAGAATTGGCAATATTAAGGCAAAAACGGTAAAGTTGTATACCGCAATGGTTCTAACTTCAGGCATTTCTGATGGAAACAGCAAGTTAAACAAGGTTTTATATAGTTTTAATTTCATTAACTTCCACAAAGGAACAAGATTTAAAATTATCGAAAATATTTTTTAGAGTTCTTGAGAATCCACATAACGGTTTCAAAGTTTTTTTTGGTTGCCCCTCCTGGTCAGCCATACGGACAGCTGTTTTGTTGATCCTGTAATGTACCTTTGTTTGAATGGAATTTTATGGATTTTTTTATTGATTCCAATGCAAATAGAGTATGAATCGTCAGACTTCTCACTTGAAGGAATATTCAACGAGGTTATTAAGGACTTCGTTTAACTAGGATTTCACATCCTTATCAAGCAAGTGCGTATGTATGACTATAGGATTAACCGATCAAATTTTTAATTCTTTTATTAAACATTCTTAGTAATACCCGCCTACGGTATTTACATTTCGCAACTGGTCCGTTTTGCTCGTATTTATAATAAAACGTCATATTTTATGAACGCGTCAAGATTCTCCACGGGAATTTTAGTACGTGGGCTGAGATAACCCCCTCCCCGTGCACCCCCTCATCAACCAAAATATGATTTTCAGGTACCCTTATACCTCCCATTTAGGAATCTTTTTTGTCGCCAAAAAATAAACTGAAGCATTTTTGTATTTTTTGTCTACTTTTTATACCTCACTGAGGCAAAAATCGTTTTTTTAAGTTTTTTATTTTATTTTACGAACTACTTCTTTCTACAGAACGAAGAAAACTGACATATGTATGTATAATCATGTAGCCTTATGTCTTTATACTTTATTTCTGGTAAACCTATGTAGAAACATTGGTATACAGATAAACATGCACATTTTACAATATTAGTGTACAGTTGTTGAGGAACAAAGATTGAAGTACAAATAGCCAACAGACAAAAAAAGTAAGAAAGATGAGGAACAAAGTTTGAAGTATAAATGACATACTACAAAAAAGTAAGAGAGATAAATACAAAGTAGCATATGAAAAGATGGATAAAATCAGGGTGATGAGTAAATGGCTAAATGAGAGAATCCATTTTCTTATTGATAATTCTGATAAATTGACACAACTTGCGGAGTGCAGACATTTTGTGGTATTCATTACTTTATTGAACTTTGTGTTCTTTGTTGTGTATGTCTGTTTTCCATGTCTGGTCTTTGCCCCTGGATTACATTCTTTTGATTACTGTTATAACCTTGGTTCCCTTGATTACGCTTTAAAACATCACAATTCACCATAAACTTCCTATCTATATATACTTTTCTTTTTATCATGAAGAAATTGCATTTAAGTATATAATGATATTCATCACCTATATTGCCATTCCCACAACAAGGGCAGATTCTGTTATCTCTTGATATGTTTCTCCATCTTCCACTTTTTACTGGAAGTTCATGAATTGAGTCGAAATTTACAAAGCGTTGCACTATCTTTATCATTAAGTATTCAAAATATTTTTTAATACTATGATATTTTTTGAATAGTCGGTAATATAATGTTTTAGCAATATTTGAATTGGCCATGAAGAGTTTTTTTCAACAGTGTTTTTAGCCATTTACCATTGTAGATAAATTGATAGAGCCATACGTATTGCAGGCCACATTCATTCAAAATGTTTTCAATACCTTTAAACCAAAATGACAAAAAAGATGTCGTGTTTGTTAGGTTTATCATCAGCTTATAAGTAATGGTACTTAATTTTTGTTCTGGGCCGTTTAAGAGTTTCGTCCAAAAAGAAAGCATTCTTACTTTAATATCTAAGACTAAAGGACATCTTCCTACTTCCTAAATTTTAGACGTTTTAGTTGAGTAATAACTTGTAGAGTCGAATTTATATGACTTTTGAACAAAAAATCGAGAATCCTATTTTTTGCATTTTTTGATAAATTCTGACAACGAAAATCGCCAAAAATCGTCAAAAGAACCCCAGAAGTATAAACTGTGATAATACTAAATAGAAAATACCAAATAAGCCATTTTTACTGAAGCATTAATACTCCAGAGGTTTTGACATTGAAAAATATGTCAATTTAAGCGATTTTTCGGCGGGGTATGGGTACATTTCTTTCATTTTACCACATAACCTTCAACGTTACCGAAACTTTCATGGTACCATTGTAAAGCTGCGACATTTGGCTACACGATGTCATCTAAATTTGTTAAGTTTGTTCACACATGCTATCACAGGAAGGCTTAGACGCTCAAACAATTGAGCAACAAAAATTTTGGCTTTTTGACCCAGTGGGGTACAAATATAGGCTTATACTGAAAAAGAATCCGAGAACAGTTTTTGGCGACAAATTGATTCGGTAATGGGAGGTATAAAGGTACCTAAAAATCACTATGAAGTTGATGTGTGTGGGGGGGGGGAGGGGTGCACGGTGGATCCTCCCAGCCCATGGACTATTTTGTGTACCAGTGATATCGATATCGTTAACTGCTTAAAATTTCACCGTTACAAAAGTTTGATACAAACATATAATAGCACTTGCAGGTTCTTCATTAAAATGATGTTGTTCACCCAGTTTGTTTTATATGGAAAAATAGTCCTTTAAAGCACATTCTGATGGATTTATTTGCTCCAAAGGATACGATTTTCAAATCATTGTCTGTTCTTTGAACCCTGTTTTCATAAATACAGATATTCGGCCCCTAATTGCAACCCTACGTAAAAACTAGGTCATTTTTGAATATTGCACCACAAAGGCTTGCTACCACTAACACTACCCAGTATATAAACCCGAAATGATAATCCCAGATTTGTGCGGTGCCTCACTTCAACTCATTTTTTCTCAGATCAGTTCGAATAGATTACTATTTACTGCTCATCAATCACCTGACAGATGATGAATCAAATAAATACACACAAATATCAACATCAAATACATCCGATTGAATCAGTACACGGATTTGTACATTCAAACTCTATATTTCTACAATCGCTTGGACCGAAAGTGAAACTACTGCGACCTGTGACAATGTTAGACTAACCGGGTTTGTTCGGCACTTATCATGTTGTGGTAACACTAGAAATACATTTTTCCGCGCTTTCTAGCGTCACGTAGATGTCGAGCAAATTTTAGAAGGGTAAGTTAAATTCATATTTTACTTCATGCAGGATATAATATAATAAAATCAATTTAAAAATATTCAATTTGGAGAATTACTTTTAAAACTCTGCAGAGAGTTAAAGCCATAAAACATGTTTTTTGTAGAAGGGTGACTTCTTTCTGAAGTAAATAAGGGGTGCACACCGTAAACAATTGAATCAAGGGTAAAACCAACACCATCCTCAAATGAAACGTGAAGGCGACCAATTCAATTCCTGTATTAATAAGGTATACGTAGCACGGAAAGATTAAGAAAAGACTTATTGTTTTGAGAGTAAATATGAAATATTTTTTTAGAAATCCTAAGAATGCGCTATATTTGTTTAATTGTGTCGCTTAAAATAGAATTTGAAATGGTAACGAATAGACAAGGAAAATAGACACACATAACAAAGAACAAGAAATAACCAAAATAACACGAAGAGACAAAAGCAAAAACGCAACCCAAATTTCACTAAAAACCGGGAACACGGACCGGGTTTACCGACTTAAATCTCAAGCAGTAAGGCTTGTCGTAGAAGGCTTTGCACTGTGTAACCGTCACGATAGGGTGGATACAAATAGTTACAAATATATAAGAAATTTTGCCCTCCAATTGAACCAACACAATAAGCAAAACAGGCAACATACCAGATTCCTTCGATTATAAAAAAGGAAAACGAACAGCTGAAAAGTCGATTGTTTAAATACACTGGGTCAAACCAGCTAAACCAGGCATACTTGAAGTAGTGTTGATTAGAGATATAGGTGAAACAACAATTAAATTTTTTTTAACTTCAGCGGATACACCGTTTCCACATTACTGGAAAAAAATCACGCAAAGTATAAAAAAGCACAGGACAGAGAGGTCTGGAAAGTCTTCATTGCGGCATAAACTTGCAAAAAGTATGCAGTTTTCACCAAATACAGTGAAAATAACGCGACACTGAATAAAAATTACATTTATTCAATTATAAAATTTTAATATTGCAACCATGTAGTAACATGCGGTAAAGTTTTCTTTAAAAAAAAGGCTAATTACATCATGGATATCCAAAAATCTTTAAAACATAGCGATCTCAGTAACATAAAACATGACGATCTCGGTGGCATAAAACATGGCGATCTCTGTGGCACAAAACATAGCGATCTTTTTGAATGTTGGCACTTTGGAGTTTTCTATTCTCATGACCAGACTCCTTAAGCGTGGGTTCGCTCAATAAGCCTTCTTTAGAATTTTGACTGAGCATCCGAGTGGTCTAGGGCGCTGAACTTAGTGCAGGCGATGTTGCCATAGATGTCACAGCGGTACGTGTTCAAGTCCCGCGGAGGGAACGACCAAAAATTTACTTCGCAAATTTGACAGTTTTAACATCGTTGGGAATTTTTCAGACCCTTCTATAAGTTTACGTTTACTGTATCAATTTGATCCGATGAAGCAGTGTAGCGAATAGAGTCGTCACATTCTGAGACAGTATATTTATATATATATATCTGTGTTATCTCTATTAGTTACCAACCGACATACAACTCTGTGTTAATAACCCACCGACGTAACCAACCAACTCAAGTTATTCATCGACATACATCTCGTTGTTAGTTATCTACCGACATATATCACTGTGTTAGTTATCTACCGACATATATCTCTGTGTTAGATTATTACCCAATTGGTCGAAAAGAGGCCTTTAAAATGGCAGAAAAAAGTTTGATCTAACTTTCATAAATGCTTTATCACATGGTACCATTTTGAACCTCTTGTTTCGTATTTCCATCTGGATGACGTTTGTGGGGTTTCATAGCTTAATGCAATACATTGACGATTGTCATCAGTCCATAAAGGTGAGTCCATCTTCTATTCCCCACCTCCTCTGAAACCACTGAATAGAATTCAACGAAACTTTCACAATATTCTTAAACACATAATATTTCGCACCTCTTATTTGGTTTCTGTGATGTGGAGGGGTTATCGCCAAGAGAGCAATATTTGCTCACAGTTTTATAACTGTAATTATTTTTTTATGAAATTAAGACTCTACCACGAAGAGGTTTACAGTTTGTACATTTGCATGTACTTCAAGACGAAAACGATTGACTCAAATTGAGAACGCTCCCCTGAGACCTCTTATAGGGGGAATACGTGCGATATGATAATTAGTTATAGGATGCATGCCGGTTGGACATTATCTTCGTACGGAAGGTTGAGCGTTCACGCTAGTCCTGTAACGATTTTACTTATATTGACTTACTGCCCATTACGCCCAATTACATGTGGGGCATTTCACTTATATATGTGCATCTAATCTAATGTGTGTAAGTAAATACTTTCGGACACTGTGATGGGACAAATTGTGCTGACAACCAACATGTTTTATTAATTCCAGGCTCTAACATTTTTATACTTTTTTAAAATTGCATTATATTTTTTGAAAACCATTTTATATAAATATGATTTGTTTTAATTAATGTGTCATTCGCAGAAAAAAAAACGGGGAACTTGGACCCCAAACTTTATCTGCTTAAAATACCAAAATATCGAGACGATTATGATATGATTTTGATCACCATTTTAGTAAGGGAAATGAAGATATGAAGCTATATGAGGTGAGCACTAATGATATTATATTTTTCAGTGAATTATTTTGTGCTATATCGGTAACCAAGCTTGATATTATTCTACTTTCCAGATAGAACTATGTGGGAATATATCAGAGTTACACCATTCAAAGAAAATGCAACTGCCCTTCCTCATGCACAAAGAAAACAAAATAGTTTTTAAGGTGACTATCGTTGACAACACGAAGCCTGCAGAAGGTAAAATTAATATCCAATCAAGTGAGAAAAAGATCTTTACTGAACAAATCCAGGAAGTGGAATCAGGATGTCTTGGAATAAAGAAAATTAAAGTTAAAGATATAGAAAGGGAGCATACCGAACTCAAAGATGTTTGTTCTTGTGACCTAAAGATATTAAAAAAAGATTCAGGTATAATCTGCGTATTCTTATTAGGAAAACTATTTGTTTCTACGATCTGCTGCCAGCTTTGTTACATCTTTGCTGGAAGGAAAGTTTTCTGAATATATTTTTGACAACAACTGCTTTTTATGGTATATTACTATTATTGCAGTTTTTAATCAAATGCATTAAATGTGTTTCATTAGGTTATTGTTGTTGTTGTTGTTGTTGTTACAGTGATAGATCTATATCGAGTTTGAAGATTAAAATTATAAAATCTGCACATCATGATCATCAAGTCTGTTAAAAATTAGATAGAAAAGAACACTATACTACATGAACAAAACATACAAGTCATGTCTACCGTCATATAAAATACATCCTTGTTTTAGTATCAGATGTTTCTTTTGTAGATATTACTAGCTCTGACGATGTAAGAAAAAAATACAAAAAGATGTAAGTTTTCTTAACTTTTAACGTATGAAGCTGAATTAGATTCAGAACATATTTAAATATCCATTCAACAAACTGGTTCTTAATTTGTAAAGTCTAAACCGAGATTTAACTTTCAACCATCAAGGACAAGACCATCAAACCCTTTCCTCTGATTTGACAATTAGCATTACATAAATTTAGTTCTGTGTTCTCTTGCTATACTAGTAGAATACTTTTATTTAAAAAAAATACTATTCGCCATTCTTTTCAAATGTTCTTTTGTAGGTTCAGTGGGTTTAGAGTTCAGCGTGAGCTTCTTAAGAAAATCTCGGGATCTACAAACCATCAGGAATGAATTTGAGATGCAGTTTACTCCAAGAAAAAACACATTCACTTAAACATTAAGATAGTTTGATGTGTTTCCGTTGCATGTCAAATAAGCTTTGAAAGACGAATGTAATCAATGTGTGAGGAAAATTGTTCAAACAGTCGTTATTGTTGGTGAAAACATAGGGACAATGTACTCATTACATAATACTGGCTTTTATACCAGTAAGCACGCAATTGTGATGGTATCATTTGCATTGCGTTAATTGTCATATCCATATCTCGGGGACGTCATTCACTGACCCTCGATTCCGTGCCTACTCCTACAACGCAAGAGGTTCACCCATACGTTAGGATGGCATAATTAAGATAAAAAACTAGCCAGTCTCTAAAATTGCAGTAATAACTATTGCCTTATTCGAATTCGATTTCCATTTACGACCCTGCGTGGTGAGCAGTAATGTAATTATTCGCTACATCTCACAACAGATACCTTGAAAAAGGTAACATCCTCCTGATTTTTCCCTTGCAAGCGTCTCGCATTAATAATCTTTCTGCATGCATATTACCACAGAATACCAAGTTTTCTAATAAAATTTCATTAAAATCTATTAGCTAGTTCATGAGGAGTGTAAGAGATCAGCCAATAAATATCCTTTTTAACTCGCTTTGCCCAAAGGGCCATGTTAGCCATCGTCAACGCTTCTCGTCCGTCGTCGTTTGTAAATATTTCTTCAAATATCTTCTTTGAACTACTTGGCAGATTTTAATGAAATTCGGCTCGAATGTTTATTAGGTTATTCTACAACATTTGCTTTTGGCTTTTTGATCCATTAAAAAACGATTGCCAAGTCTAAAAGGAAAAGACTATGAGAGAATGAGAAAATGAAGGTGACTATATTTCCTTGGCTTCTAGAACTTTACAAAAGTCTCGATTGAGTTGGAGTTATATGACGACGTCTTGTTAACGTTATTGTTCTTGACGTTTTTTTTCTTTTGGTACTTTTTAGCCAGTATCTTGAAAACCTTAAGAGAAAAAAAAAAACTTCCAATTGATGAAATGATCCATATGATAAGGCCTACAAAAGTCTCCATTTAGTCGAAGTTATAGGATATTTGCTTGTTAGAGTTGTCCTTGAAAGGCAAATGATGGCATTTTTGCAGTTTTTTAGTCAATACATTGAAAACCAGAAAGGGAAAATAAGGAAACCAGGATTCGGACGGTTATCAATATAATCCAATGATAACGACTAGACAGGGACAATAGACACATTCAACAAGAAAATCTAAAATAGCACGAAGAAACAAAAGCAAATGAGCAACCCAGACTTCACTAAAACATATGCACCGGTTGGGTAAGCATCCTCTACTTTTCTATAAACACATACCGAGTTGCTCATAATATTTCACGTCCAGGGTAGACGAAAAGGGCATGGAAAACTGAAAAACTTTCAATTGATGGAACGAAGTCAGAAAATAGCTTTCCAGACAACCTCTAGGATTGCCGGAATAAGAGGTGGATATATGATAAATATAATTCTCTCTAATCGCAAGACAATTATCGCATTATGCCTAATCTTCCTATAAATTATCATCGAAATCCGTGAAACGGGTCAGGAGCAGATATGAACAGCTGAAAAACAATAAGGACCTAGCAGGGATCATAATCTCCCCTCATTTACATCTACAAAATGATCTTTAAGTTTTCTATTAAGTTTCATAAATTCCTATATGTTTTAGTAGTCCATGGGCTGGGATGGTCCACCGTGCACCCCCACTCATCAACTTCATGGTGATTTTTAGGTACCTTTATACCTCCCATTACCGAATCAATTTGTCGCCAAAGAATATTCTCGGATTCTTTTTCAGTATAAGCCTATATTTTTACCCCACTGGGTCAAAAAGCCAAGTTTCTTGTGACTCGATTGTTTGAGCGTCCTGGGCTAGCATATGTGCAACTAAACAAATTTAGGTATCATCGTATAGCCCAATGTCTCAACTTTACAATGGTACCAAGAAAGTTGCAATAACACTTAAGATTTGCGGTAAAATGAAAAAAGTGTACCCCTACCCCGCCGAAAAATCGCTTAAATTGACATATTTTTCAATGTCAAAACCCCTAGAGTATTTATGCTTCAGTAAAAAATTGTTTATTTGGTATTTCTGTTTAGTATTATCACAATTAATACTTCTGAGGTTCTTTTGATGAATTTTGGCGATTTTCGTATTCAGAATTTATCAGAAAATACGAAAAATGGGATTTTCTTCGATTTTTCGGTCAAAAGTCACATAAATTCGACTCTACAAGTTATTACTCAAATAAACCGTCTCAATTTTGGTATCATTCGATAGATAATTTAATTTCCTACATAAATAAATCACGAAAATCTAATTTTCAAGAAAGAATTTAAAAAAAAATGTTAACAATACTACCCCTACCCTTAGAAAACTGGTCTCAGTATCAAACAGAATTCTCATTCACATCATACTGACACCGTAGAATTCATATTTTAGGCATTCATAATTAAGTTAATGATGTAACCAACATATCTGGGCAATTCAGATGCTTAGAGTTTCTTTATGGGGTGACAATTACTATAAATTTGGAAAAAAGGGAATTTTCAGAATTTCAAAATTTCTTCTACATCACTCGTTATTTCCCTCTTTGTTCAGAATACCGTAGTTCAGTCAGGCGTTTGTGTGATACAGTCAATTTAAGCAATTTTTCGGCGGGGAAGGGGTACATTTTGTTCATTTTACCCCAAAACCCTATGTGTTATTGCAACTTTCTTGGTACCATTGTAAAGCTGAGACAATGGGCTACATGATAATACATACATACGTCAGTTTACTTCGTTCTGTAGAAAGAAGAAGTTCGTAGAATAAAAAAAACTTTAAAATAAAAAATCGATTTTTGCCTCATCGAGGTATAAAAAGTAACCAAAAAATACAAAATGCTTCAGTTTATTTTTGGCGACAAAAAGATTCGTAAATGGGAGGTATAAGGGTACCTGAAAATCATATTTTGTTTGATGAGTGTGGGGTGCACGGGGGTTATCTCAGCCCACGTACTATATGTAACACTAATTAGATGCAAAGGAGGTGTATTGTTTCCGATTCAATAAAACTTGAAATAAAAAGGTGAAACTTGGTGGAAATATTAATTGTAGATAGTGAAGCATTCGTTCATAGTTGCAATACTTGAGAAGATAAAAAGTTGTAAAATGCAAGCTATCTAGAAAGATATTGGTATTTCATGTTGAGTTATAACGAAACAATTCTTGCTCAAATTTGGAATAGTTTTGATTTTTTTTTCAAAATTATCCCCCAGTATAGAAATGTTCTGGTTTTCAATATCTGTCATGAGAACACTACTACAACCATATGTTGTTTGCTCCTACTGGATACAATTATTAGCACAATGTCAACAAAATATGCGAAAGAGCATCAAATAGAAGAACAATTTAGTTACATCAAAATCTAACTACAAACAGGAAACGGAGATGATCTACAAACTAATGTAGACAACCAAATAAAGCATGCCATATGCCATGCCACACATTCGGACACATTCAACCAGTCATCACTCTATCCCACTAAATACCGCAGTGACTACTAATTTTTAAGTCACTTGTGTAACTCGGCTGGGAACCCACGACCATTCGCATTCAAGGTGTGCACGCTACCTCAAGTCCAGCGAAGTGTATCAACAGTTAAAAATGAGGAAAAAAGGCAGTACACAAAAACACTAAAGCACTTGCAAATATAAAGCCCTACAAAAAAGGAGTGATATCAGGTGCTCCAGAAAGGTAGGTCAAACTAAAGATATTTTGTATTATCTGTTGGATAGCGACTTCATATAAATCATTCAAATTGTGATGATGACTGTAAAACATCTGTAGTAGTGACATCAACAAAGGCTAAACATACTCCTAGCTTAGAAGCCATAGCTTCATATAAATAAAGATAACAACGGCAAATAGTGATGCACAATATGTTCCCATAGGTATTCCAGAAGTCTTCTGGAACACCTGTTCAAATTCGACAAAAGTGTTGTCGACCAGAAATTCCAAAAACAACTTCGGGGGCTGAGTACTTCTCTTGTTTTTTTTTTCAAGAAAAGCATTTTCTCTACCTAATGACCGATAAGTAGAGCTAAGTATTGTAAGAGTGTTCATGACCAGTGTTCACGATAAGTTGAGCTAAGTATTGTAAGAGTGTTCATGACCAGTGTTCACGATAAGTAGAGCTAAGTATTGTAAGAGTGTTCATGACCAGTGTTCATGATACGAAACATATGATACTTATAAGCGAAACAATAATACCATGATTTGTACCATCGCACAACATAAGCCAGAATTGCCTAGTGCATTAACAGTAAACAGTCTATATTAAGTCCTTATGTAAGAAGTCCTTGTAATCTTGGTTAAAATTGTGTAAGGGCATTCAGTAGGACACATTTTAAACTGGTAATGTAGTGCAGATTTTTAACTAGAGAGGGATCTTAATAATATTACTCAACTGTCCAGTAACTATTTTTTTTTATCTTACAAGACAAATATTAACGACATTTAAACTAAGTCAGTTATAAAAATTCTTGCTTAAGAATGCAAGTTGAAAGGTTGCAAATATAGCTGTTATTCCAAATTTGCACCCAAGTTTTTTTACTCATCCATGGACAGGAAAAAAATCCCCAATTACTTAACAATTTAGATTTTCAAATGATTTTTTTTAACTTTGGCTGCTGCTGAAAAAAAAATTCTGCCCTTGCTCAAAAATTTTTTTAAAATCCCAGACCCCCCTTGAAAAGAAAATAGTCCATGCCTTACTGCATCACTATATAAGTACACCCAACACGGTTTTAGATATTTAGACCCAGTTAGACTCATAAAATCTTTACTTTATGAAAACCATAGAACAGGAACTAACACAAAATGTAACTATAATGAATACATCATTAATATAACATAATGTGTTATGATTGTATTCAACCAAGGATTTATAAATAGCATTTATATTTAACTCCTTGCTTCAACCAATACCACTGACAAGAATCAAAGTTTTTTTGTTTTCTTCCACTAGTAAAGTTATTGTACTGTTCTGAGATTTGCAGCAAGATAACATAAGAGGTATCTAAAAATTGATTGAAAATTTCATAATGGATCTAATATTTTTTTTCAAAATTGGGACAAAAAATAAACAGAATGCTTAATTCTATGACATGCTTGTTTTTTGCCTCTTTTTGCCCCCTAATTCTAAAATAGTTAAGGCCATACCCCCAAACATTAATACAGCCTTACTTATGTGGTTCAGAACCTTGTTATAAAATTTTATAAAGATCAATCAACTAATATTAAAGTTATTACATGAATACTAAGTGTCTATCATTACTATGACAACACCATACCATTTTATAACCATAGTTTTTGCAGTTGTATATAAATGTACAGGAATAATGACAAAAATTATTCTTATGAACTGGATAAACTGTTTTATTGATGCTAACTGACTTGAGTTCTTAGTTTACAACAATTTTTCCAGGAGCTATGCTTGTGTTTAATAAAATGCTTCTCAGGATGCAGCTTGATCCAACTACAAAGGTTGGACTCTGAACAGTCAGGATGGATTTAGTTCTTAATTTGGATTGTGATTAAATATCAGATCAGAATATGACCAGAATGAAAATGTTGAAGAACTTTTAAAATGGCAAATGAACAACTTACACAAAAAAAGATATGCTTATTTCTGACAGATCTTATGGCCCTTAACTCATAAAGGTCAGGACCATAGCCTTTCTCATAGAAGTCAGGACCATAGCCCTTAACTCTTAAAATCAATCCCAGCTAGTTTTTGGTTGTTTGAAACCATGTAAAACAATTACATTGAGATCAGTACACATGTGCTTCAGACAAATACCTTTTCCAAAACAGTAGTAACCCCAAAAATCAATCAAGACCTTCTCTTTATGTTATGAAATTCCTGGCACAATGTCACTGAAATCCACACATTTACTTATGCTATTGTTTGGAAACTATGGTAGGAAACTATGGTAAGAAAAACACTTGTTTTTTTTTTCCCTTTTTAACTTTCGTATTTCCTCAATAGTTAGGACCATAACCCCTTAATCTAAGACTGACCTTCGTGGTAAAAAACATTGTGGTAAATATTATAGACTAAGAGATCCACACACTTATAATTGAGTTTCTGCATGAAATGCTTATTTTTGTCCCTATTTTTTAAATTAGCCATACCGGTAACCCTTACTTCATTTTGTTGTTTTGAACTTAGCACAAAACAGATGTTAACAACAACACCCATGGTGAAAACACAAACAGCAGTATCATATCATTACCTGACCCAAAATTTTTAACAGTGTTATGACAAATAATCAATTAAAGGCTAATAATTTTTAAGGAAGTATATTTTCTATAAAATGAAAAGTCCAATTTTCAGGATAAAAAATTCAACAGCCATGCAACCAAAATTACAAAAATGTGTATGTTGTAGCATATTTTTGTCTGTAATAACATGTAAACCATTGCACTTTCTGAAAAATAGTGTGCAAAAATTAATTACCAGTGTAAATTTAATATGTAAAATATCTCAGATACAATACAAGCAGTTCAAGGAACCAAAAATTGTTCTGCCATTAGCAGATTCATTATTAAGTTACACTTCCCAATTATTTTCACCCGCTAACAGGTCCTGGGCTCTTCGCTTTACATAATTATCAAATACAGACAAATATTTCTGTACAAAGCCTTGTCTTAAATGCCCGTCTTCAGTTAATTTTCTCTGAACTGGTGTTCTCACCTGAAGTACTTTAATTAAATCAAACTTTGGAAACATCCTACAAAAAAAAAGGACCGTAACAATACAAGCAAAATAGAACAGAACGTAACTTGTTTCCACCTTAAAATAAATAACAATCATATGATGTGGTCTTGAATAAAAATACGTGAAAGAACCCTAAACAAAAGGCTTTTAAGAGCCTGAATCACTCATCTTAACTTTCAATGTGCCAAAATAAAAAAACAAAAAACAAAACCAGAAAAAAAGAGTGAGCAAACCTCACATGTTGGTGCACAATGGCATCATGTGATTTAACATTGTGTGAAAGTTACATCCAATTCCATTCAATGGTCCCCCCAGTGGACCAATGGCAAAATCCATATTTTGCATCAGGAAACTCCAAAAATCATTCTAATAGAAGATGTGCACAGTTGCATCATGTGAAGAAGAATGTGTGATCCATTCAGAAGTTTTAGAAGTGTTGCTGATAAGAACTAGGGATGAACAAAAGAATGGACGGACAGCATGATCACTTTATACCTCCACCTTTTAAGCAGGAGGTTAAAAGATGACATAACCTTGCTTGGACCTTTGGTTCAGGTGAGCTAAAACAAACTTAAAAGCAATTTGATTGATGAAATTGTAATTTTTGAGCTGATTCGTGGGAGTCTAATTAGTGACTAGAAATTAATAATACTCAAAGTTGTCTATTGAAACCCTATTGAGACAATTTGAGAGGCACACTTGGTGGGTTATTGTAAAGGTCAATTTTGGTGAATAATACTGTAAAGTTTTGACTTATCAGCAGATTCAGCACTTGTAGTTTCAGAGTTATCATCATTGCAGTCAGAAATCCTTATCTTGTTCATTAAAGCCAGGTGTAGTTGAAAAATATATGTACAACACCAAATTGTTTCTGAGGAGTTAATCTTAAAAGTAACAACAGACAACAAAAATTCAAATTGTGTTTTTTTTTTATTATTTGCTCTGCTTCTTTAATAGAGAAGAAAACTGGCTAGTTATATATGTAGTACAAATTCTGTAGTGACAGGAAACAATATCATTCTCAAAATGTATTTGGCACATAGAAGCAATATATAGGAAGCAATATTAATTTTTTTACATTCATATTTCTGGAAAAAATACCTAAGAATAAATTACACACATACCCTAACATGTTATCTGTCTTTTTGATGAAATCTTCCTCCCTTAATTTATCCTCCAATAAATCTACAAACAATACTGTATGCACCACTTCCAATGTTTCCAGCTTTGACAACTGCAGTTGTGTGCACATATTAATAAAAGCAAAAAGCATTTGTTCTGCAAATTTCTCACTAGTACTCACAACGCTTTCTGAAAATGAAATACTATTGTTCAATATTTTGATGTATCAAGTGTATCACACAAAAACAAAAATAACATGTATTTTAAATAAATTTAAAATTTTAGGGGCACAATTTCTTTTTTTAAATCAAGAAGACTTTAATTATGAAAGATTTACTACACTTACAATAATAAAAATATCATTTCAATAATTAAAAGTTTCTTTCTATCTATTAGTTTTCAAGTTACAAGCTAAACTTCACAAAATTTATGGTCTTTCAAGGGCAATGACTCATATATGAGGAGTCGTCACACAACCATGACCCTACAAACTAGGATGTTTGTAGGCTTTGTCATAATAGAAAAAGAATGGACATGGTGAAACCTAAAAAATGCACCAGTGTATAACCTAAATACAAAATAGTACATACTTTCAGAGATCACCTGATGGTCTTCAATAAGTGTAAACACACCTTTAAATCAACAAAGTAATAAAATCCATGGAAACTGAACGATTACAATTCAAACCAAAAAGTAATATAACAACACAAGGACACATTAATGACCAACATCTCCTGACTGTGGACTGTGAGGGGCATGAAATGGGGCTAAGCTGGTTTTATAAGGCCTTAACAACCCCCCTTTAATGTCAGATAAAAAATGAACTGAATCAACAAACACACACACACCATAAAATTCATTCAATAATATAATTGAAATATTAAGCCATAGAAAACTACCAGCATTGGAAATAATTGGTCACTACAATTTCAGTTGACTGGATTTGAAGCATTGATGTCAAGTATTAAACAGACAAGATTCCATGTAGTGCAATATTCAAGAATGACAGTTTTTATGCAGGGATGCAATTAGGGGTTGAATATCTCTATTTGTGAAAACAACTTTCAAGAATAGTCTAAGAAAAAAATATGAAAACTGTATCCTTTACCAATAAATCTGTTAAGGGCAGAGATAAACCAATAGGATTTTGTTTGAAAGAATGCTTTATAGACAATTATACCATAAAAAAACTGGATGGGCAATACCATATTTAATTAAGAAGCTGCAAGTGCTATTATATTTTTGTATCAAAGTTTTGTAACAGTGAAAAATTTTGTCAATGTTTTCAGAAGTTTGTGAAATGGATACCACAGATGCAAAAGCTTTTCTGAGAGGAATTTATTGCATTTATGAAGGATCATTTTTACATGTGAAAGTTTATTTCTGTCTATTACAGTTTTCAAGTAACCACAAAAGTCATTATTTTTTACCTTCCAAAGGTACAACTTCAACAAAATGGGGACTTTTGTAAGAACAAACAATGTCACATTTATTTTCCAGTATCTGAAAACATATTTTTTAAAGTAGCTACCCCAAGGATGCTGGTGACCAATTTTGGTATTAATGCACTCTGAGATTTCAGAGGAGAAGATTTTTAAAGTACAGTTAAGACAGACAACAACAGCTCTGCACATAGACCTATAGTCCAGGTGATTTAAAAAGAGACTAGGGAAGGCCTGAGAACCAAATTATCAACTTTGTGAGGCCTTATACATCTGCAAAAAATGGAGAAAAAAAAATTAAAGGTAATCCAAAACAGGATATATAACATTTTGATATTAGATATGTATACCATTAGTAGTTCTAACCAATTTATATACTTAGGATAATAAGGCATTAAAATAGACGGTCAGTTGAAGTTTCTTATCTTTAAAGACTATGTAGTTGATTAGTGTGACTCTTTCGTAAGGTTGCTTTAAAAGAGTAATCAAGGGGACCAAGATTCTAGTGGAAATCAAAAGAATGTTATCTAGGGACAAAGACCAGACATGGAAAACACACACACATACACACACACAAGAAAGAACATAAAATAAAACAATACAAAGTAACACAGGTAAATGAGCAGCTTGGACTCCATAAAATATATGGGTATGTGGACCAGATGCACCGGTAGGGTAAGTGTCCTCTGCTTTTCTAGAAACACCAGCAGAGCTGCTCATAAAAAGTCAAGTCCAGGGTAGACGAAAGAGGAAAGGATAACTATGACACATTGAACAAATCAGTTCTCATGGTGCAGATGGATACATAGTAACGATCTACAAGTTCATGATGACGACCATAAAACTTCTGTAGTGATGACTTTAATCTTGTAGCAACATGACCCTGCTCCAGAAGCCTAATTTTAAGAAAGCTAGCACGGTACAAAAAGTCTCCATAGTTACAGCAAGCTCTGGCATAACGTACGAGTTGTGATATAGAAACTCCATACCCAGGTGCTGTAGGGATGTTGCCACAGATGAAAGGGAAGTTGACAATAGGGAATGAAAAGTCACCATGTTTGTTGTATAGTTTGGTCTATGGTCTTCTTTTACCATCAATATCTAAGTGTAGGTCAAGATAAGAGGCTGACTTCACAGTGTCTGTATTATCCTATATTTTAAGTTCTTTGGGGTAGGTGTGATGTATAAATGCCCAGAAACTAGGACTGTTTACCAATAATATGTCATCTACATAGGGGAAACTAAGATCAGAGGATCTAGCTAAACAGCTCGATCAACAATAAAGTCAGCCTCATAAGAGTGAAGGAAAAGGGAAGTGAGATGTAGAGCACAAATCTTTCCCATTGGAATGCCAACCATTTGTTGAAAAACACATCCACCAAACTGGACAAATACATGTATGTTGTTAATAATAAAAAATTCCTGCATTTTGAAAACATTTTCGGTATATTTGAAAGATGATTTGAAATCATTTTTAACAAAGTATAAAGAAAGTACTACATATCTGTATCTGGGCGGAACGTCTTTTTTGGAGTACAAACAATGTATGTTTTTTGAGTCAGGATTTTAACTGAGTATAGGAAACATAAGTATAAAAAAGGGTTTCACACTAACTTTTCGCGCTAGGTAGCTCACATGACTATTTGAAAGATAAATTAAGTGATCCTCAAAGTTGTTTTGTGTTCCTCTCCTTAGGACTCGTTAAATTTTAAGAATTCATTCAAAGTGCTTAAAGAACTACCAATTTAAATATTATGGTTGTCCTCCCTCAAATAAGGCAGGCACAGGACTATCTGACCACTGCTAATGTCGAACCCTGATAAAGAGTTGAAAAATCCTAGGTTTTAATGCTATTGAACTGAGGGTTTCCAGAAGATCTTTCAAATTTTTCAGGATCCTTATTAAATTAATACAACAACAGGAGTAACAAGTGTTGTGGTAGGACTGAAGACCATCTTTTACTGCTGGAGTATAGAAGTTAAGTTTTGAAAGCTTGTGAAATAGACATATTCTGATAAAATGATTAATCTGTTGTTACAAAGGGACTTTTTCTCAGTATATGATAGTTACAATAAACAGCTCAAGCAATAAATATATTTGTAAGATTTAAACTCTTTATAAAGGAATGAGATATGAAGAGAAAAAATGAAGCTGAAATTAGTAAGTATAGAGTAAAAAAATTTAATGGTAAAAATCCATGTAAAAGTAAAAAGTGCAAAACCAATGGATCTGTGGAAAAATCACATCCCTGGTTCATGTCCATATGAATTCAGCCAGTCCATATATTGTTTTATGAACAGCCAAGAATTTATATGAACCGCCCATAAATCTTAGTTAGCACCTCAAGGAAGCATATAACATTTTTGAATGGCCAACTGGTCCATTTATTTCTGGATGGCCCAGTGTCATGAATTATTTGTGAAATAAATCATTAATTAGTACCTGATTTTTTTAAACCAAGAGGGCAGGTTTTTTCAACATTGACAGGATTTTCTAATGCACCATTGACATTTAAGGTATAGTCCCATTGATTTGAGTGGCTTTCTTCAGTCCAAGTGAATTCTGGATGTAGGATATTCGATGTCAACAACAGCTGTTTGAGTTTCTTTGTTGTATAAGTACTGACCAATGAGAAGAATATGACTGTTGGTGGAGTCTGGTGTTTTATTTCCTCTGCTATAGATGGTATCTGTGATGGCAGGACACACAAAAATACAATGTGTGATGTCGTTACCAATTTAATGTTGTCATAAAAACAATCAACACCTTTGCTTTGGAGATATTCTATGAAGAAAAAATAATCTCTTACTTTAATAGCAATAAAATTTCTACATACTACATCATAGTAACTGAAAATTGAATCAAAAACAATATGTAACTATTTAAGTGAGGCAGGTGTTTTCAATCATACTGTTTCATGATCTCAATATATAGTTGCACTCTTTGTCCCCCACTTTTACTTTTACAATCAGTGCATGTGGATAATTGTAATTGTGGTTGAATATAGCTTGTTTATTTACATATTTTCAAATGTCTACATTTTTTAGTCAATAATGTTTTTCATATAAAGTTTTAACATTTTTAATAAATGCTCTTTTCTACAGTATGTCTTTAGTTTCCTCAGTGTGCCTCAGTGTACCTCTTGACGTAGCCTTGTTTTAAGTACCAACCCCTATAAACTTCAGACACTGCCAATGAAAGGCATAGATCAAACTTGAGGGGAAATACTTGCTAATGAAAGGTAACATTCAATTTTGTTAGAAGTTATTTCCCCTTTTTAAAACTTGTTTGTGGAATGCTATATGTGTTATTATTTCAGATCAGAAATAACCCAAGAAACCTAGATTTAGTGAGGGTTAATTTTCTGTTCTTGTTTCATTTACCTAGTGGAAAAATGTATTTAATTCAACTCCTGATAGGTGTGATTCAAGGTTCTGCAAACCCACCAAACAAACAGTGTTTTTAGTATACTTTTGCTGTATTTTTAAGTAACTATAGCCCTTCAATGTTTTTAGAAAGCCAAACATTCATCTCCTACTTAAAACAACAAAAGCAAGAATGAAAAGTACAAATTTTCAAAATTGGATATACAAAATTCTGCAAAAAATCCATTTCAGGACAAAATCTCATTCATCTGTGAATGGATCTTTCTAAAAATTTTGGCATCATGCTGAACAATATTACTCCTGCCATATTTTAGCTAAACCCAACCGTTTTTGAATTATGTGCAAAATTCTGCAATTTTACTCCTATGGTCAATTTTTAGTAATGGTGGCCATGTTTTTGCCGGATCAAAAATCCCCCACACAAGGACTTTTTAAAATATCATAAGGAACATACACACAAAGTTTGGTTACAATCTGTCAAGTAGTTTCAGAGGAGAAGATGTTTGAAAAAGTAAATGAATGACAGACACATAGATGGCAATAGCTCACATGGCCATTTGGCCAATTGAGCTAAAAAGGGTTTGATGTGCCATAAAAAGATTTACTACAGAAAAATAACTTTTTTGCTTTAGATCAATGTTCTAGAAATGGTAAACAAAAGGCTCCCAAGAGCCTGAATCACTCATCTGTTTAAATTTTTGCCTTTCAAAAGCAATAACTCTCACAAGATAGTTGTCAGACAATTTTGACTCAAATAAGACTTTGGTAGGACTTATCATAAGGATCATTTTCATCAATTGAAAGTTTCTATTTATCTACTATAGTTTTCAACTTACTGACTGAGAACTGTTAAAACATTTGTAATTTTTTGCCCTTCAAGGCCAATAACTCTAAATAGGAGTCGTTTGATCCCTCACAGACATTTGTAGGCCTTATAATAAGGATCATTTCAGCAAATGAAAGAATTTGGCTAAATCTAACATATTGGAGATATATGAAAAAACCTTCTTCCTGACCCCTTTGTTCTATTTTAAGTAACAGCAGCTATGTTTTTAGTCGGATCAAATATCCCCACATCAGTTCTTTGCAGGATACCCCAAGAAACATTCCCACCAAGTTTGGTTCTAATTGGTTACGAAGTGTCAGAAGAGAAAAATTGTTAATGATGATGACGGATGATGATGACAGACACCAAGTGATGTCAATAGCTCATATGGCTTTCTGTTAATAAGCCACTATCATACAAAACATTAGACGTGCTTGCAGATATTTTGCAGATGTTTTCTAATACAGAACTTGTTGTTTTCATTTGTAGTTAAATGTAAAACAGAAACATATTTAATTTAATTTTCTTGATTTCAGAATTTTGAACAGTTTTCTGAGCAGAGGATAAAAGTTAACAAACTTTGAGGGAAATTTCTATAATTTGGTATAAAGGCCAAACAAATTCTACAAAACAAAAATGTTAAATAGATCATACCTAATATTTCTAGTATATAGGACCTTGAATGAACATACTTTAAAATTTTAATATAAAAAACATAGGTCACCAAACTTGATTTTGAAATATAGAACATTTTCAAACCAATTATCTCCCCTTGTTAGAGGCTTTTTACAATTAATGTTTGTAATTTTACCACACAAATATTATGTCCAAAATTCTTTTAGAAGTAATTTAAATATATTATTTTTACATCATTTCAAACACTATTAGTTAATTCAAAATATATATGACTATGATTTTGCAAGATGACAGAAAAGAATGCTCAATGTATCTACCTGAAAAATGGAGTAGCTCATGAGTAAACCAACAAGAGGTGTTACCGTCAATAGAATAAAATCACATTTTAAGCTGAAAATTAAAAAGCTTGCCTAGTGTTTCTGGTCTTCTTGTTGATATCTTCAGGTCTTTGGCCTTTACACCTCCATATGTCAACAAACAATGAGAAAGTTGACTTCCCAATCTTCCACAACCAATCACTCCTATTTTAAGAGGATCTTTAGGTTCCCGATCTTGCATAATCTTAGCAGTTTTCTTCTGTGGACTTTTGATTTGTCTCCTCAAATGTCTGTTCATAAAAATAAAAATTAATTATTTTACCACAGGTTTAAATCAATAGACCCTTTCATGCTAATTTTCTGAGCAGGCTCATTTTGTACTTTGTGAGGTGGTGCCACACTTTCCTGTAAAAGTCAGATTTAATGGGAATTCACCTTAATAATATACAAACTGAGTTTTCTAAAAATATTAGCATGAAAGTGTTTATAATGTTTATGTACAATGTATACATTATTAATCACGCAATTCATTAATTGTTAAATGTGTATCTCATTTCAATCAATAATGGAATAGAAACTGAAGACTTTTTATGTCTTTTTCTTCTTTTATTGTTTCACAATATGAAAGATCTTTGAATTCCCCATGCCTCTACTAAAATTTGACCTTGTCTGCCATGCAAGATTTTCTACCACTTCAAAGTCGTATTCATAACGGTGCGTTTTATTCTAAAAATTACTTGATTATAGTGGTGTTTGATTCTTTTAATATTGTGTATAATCTAAGGAGAATAACTTTGTTTACTCTGAACCTCTATTGATTCCAATTTCAGTTTCATGTGACTTATTCACTGCAGTAAATAAAATTAAAATTATAAATATAAATGGATTATTAATGTTTCAAAATGAATAATTCTTTCATTTATACAAAGAGATATTTATTGTTCATATATTTTTTGTACTGATTTTACAGATTTTGATTGGTGACAATTATATATTGCAATAATAATATGCTGCCCATACATTTGAGATGAAATATAACTGAAATAATGAACAATAATGGAAGTGGAGGTTAGGCACACTAAAAATATGGTCTAACCCACCATTCCTATTAGAAAGGCCAGTACCAAGTCAAGACCATAGTGGTGGCTTCCAATTTTCTGTTTTTACTCAGATATTGACATTTTGTTTCTGGAATATTATATTTTGACTAATGCCTGGATTTACCCTTCATGTTTATTTCATTTATATATATCTAAAATTCAAAGCCCCTCGTAAGCTCCTGGATGTTAGCCTATTTGGGATTTCAGTTTTTACTTGAAAATATAGGATTAACTCTGCAATATTTGCTTCAGATTTGTTCAAAAGATATGAATTTGAAATCAAGATATATGATAAATCATAACTGATTTAGTCTCAAAACCCTGAAATCCAGGAGCTCCCCATGATTCCCACCAGATCCATTTCTAGACTACTGATGATAAACTTTGTTGACTGTTTAATACTATGCCATTTTATATGAAATTTTGATAAATGTCATTTTTTATTCTCAGGCTTTTATTTACTTTTTACAAAATTTGAACACCAACACATGCAAATAAAAGCATAGGAACAAAACTGAACATTTATTAAATGAAATTCCATAACATGTGGTGGTTCCTAGTGCTGATTATTTTTGTAATAAACTTTGTTGTTATTTATTGCCAAATTATTACTGTCACATGTAGAGCAATTGCATGTGTCTTATTGTGAAATGTTGGTCTAAAAATCATAGTCTGATAAGAAATTCTTTGCTTCTGAAAAAGAACAAGGCTGGCAGTTTTAGTCTGGTTGACTTTTAGACAAACAGAATTTTTTAAACATTCCAATGTATTTTCTATTATAATCTGTAGCAGTGTTGAATCTCAGAGCCAATATTTTTTTTATATTCTTGTGAGCAACAGCCAGACATGTTCTTTTCAAACTCAGGGTTGCCAGAATACTTTTACCAAAACTCCCCCTCATCCGCTGAATTGAATGGTTGTCCCTTAAATCATATTCGAATACTGTATTTCACGTGTTGACTTGTTGTCCACACTAAAAATTCCTGCACTCGTCTGCACAAATCACAACAAATATCGGGAAAAATGACGGGTATGGGGCAATTCCAAATACGAACAGCATTTTTTTACACGTTTTCATAGAATCTTTACCTGTGTTTAGCTTTTTGTTCAACACAAAATAATTGGTGATTGACATTGTTAAATCACCACGTTTTCTATAAATGGACACACCGTTAAATCGTGATGACTGGGGTTTTTTACAGTCTTGACTATCCTTATGGATCTCGCACGACCACCTCTTATAAGGATTCTGTTAGTAATGCCAGTTAGTAGTAGAAGGTAGCAGAGCCCAGTCTTCGAGACAACTGACTCAGTCAGAGTATGTCCTACTAGCAGCTGGGCTACTGTTTTGACGCTCTAGCCTACTCCCAGACCCCACGTGGGTCCGACATAATTTCCCCACTCTATTTGGGAGTATGTCAACGTGTCGAGTGCTTAAATCGTCATAGCTTAAAGCGTTAAAGACCTCGACGAAGACACCAATATAAACAATAATAAGAACTAAAGATCGCGATTTTGGTAACTCGAATAATTCAAGACCTCACCATCATCAATTCTCACTGACTCACATAGCGATCGATAGTGATTGAAATGTAACGAATGAATTATTCAGGTTACAATTTTGGAGACGAACCTGTAGCCTATATACGGAATGATCTTAGATATCTATTTACTAGATTTGTCCTCATGATTTTTTTTTGCTTTTATTTTATTCTGCCAGTACCAGACGCTACTGTAGCCGGGTATAAGTACCGGGTACCGGCTCTTAATGAATGCACTCTTCATTACCCCCCATCATTATCAAGCACTGGTCAGGGAAGTCTAGTTGTGATGGAATGGTTTCCAGTAAATTTCCCCCCAATTAACCATTCAAATTAAAGTGTGATGTCACACCTAAAATGAGAATAAGATGAAAAACAAAGAGTGTGAAACGCACAGAAGAAGAAGTTAAGTGATTAATAATTACAAAAATGATTCAACTAGGAGCTTTCCTTGAGTGGCTTGACGAAAAAAAAAGGCTGTGGCTGCTCGTCTACGCATTCGTGGACGAGAAGCCTCTTCAGGCTACTCGTCCACACATCCGGTTTGCCTCAAAAACATACGGAATCGTGACGGAAACATCCAATTCGTTATGGAAATGTTACCGCAATTGTACTACTATTAATATCATTGCAAACTGTGTTCACATTTAATAAACTGAACAGATTTCTGTTTGTATTAAATACTAGTTTTACAGCATATTTGATAATTGGAGCAAGCCCATGTGCTTAATAGACAGGTTTTATGTTGGTCAGGCACATAACAGTCACAGAAATTATGATGACTGGTGCAAAAAAAAACCCAACTAAATCTTGGCCGAAAATATAAATATACCACATGCTAAAAACACATGAAATGTTCTTCAAATTTTAGTTTATACAAAAAAGGACCACTGTGAATGGATGGTTCACATCTGCCGTCTGGAATAGGTACATATATAAAGATCCTTGAGTTTGTTAAATGTGTATTTTGTATTAATTCTGATTGAATTTTAATCGCTTTTTGTTACAATAGTTACGAATTAATTTTTAAACGTATTTGTATCATTTTGTATTTATTTGTATAAAAAGAATTTTTCACAATTTCCACATTACTAACATAAATGAACCATTTCCGTCATGATTCCATGTGTAATTGACTCAAACCGGATGTGTAGACAGTTAGCCTGTAGAGGCTCCCCGTCCACGGATGCATGGACAAGCTGCCAATGCCAAAAAAAAAAGGGGACTGTTAAAGTATGTAGTGAGCTCTGCATGTTAATAGGATTATAACTCCCTGGCCAGTGCTTTTTGACCTATTTGAGTCCCCTCATAAAAGTTTATTGACTATGAATTGTGATACTGCATTATTCTCTACCTGGCTTCATTCAAAACTGATGCAAAATACGTCGCCTGAGCACAAGCTGTAACTGTCAAGGCATGTGACCGTATTCGTAAATAAAGAATACTTTTTTCATCGTCTGATAAAGCACTTTCAAACTGCAGCGTCTGTAAATTGTCAGTGATATCAACAGGTGGTGGTTCCGTTTTAACTTTTTGTTGTAGTCTTTGAACAAGTTCCATGTTTCCATGAACGCTAATTTATTTTGTTCGATTTATCTCTAGACTAACCGTCTAGTATACGCAACTCTCCGAAAAATTCCGAAAAGTGGATCTCACTAAAATACAACAAGTAACGCCTGTGAGAGACATTTTTTAATTCAAAGACTGAACAAGAATTTAAATGTTCCATGGTAACTAAACTATTCATTTTCAAATGTTCTGTTACCACGGAAACCATAAATAAATCCATATAAAAATTTTGTTCAGCGTTTTTATGAATATTTAACAACCCCAAGTTTTCTGCTATCCTACCTCCCTTATTTTTTGTGCCTTTCCTAAAAATTTATTGGCCATTTTTGTAGGCAATTATTGAGTGTAAAGTGACTTAGTCTGCTAAAAGCAAATTGCCCCATTAAATCAATGTAAATGTTTTTTGTTAAATGAAATAACTTCCTTAAACACTTTAGACCTTAAAATTATGTTTATAGATGTAATGCAGCTATTCAATACTTAGTTTAGTTTATAACAATTTTATTTGCTCAACTAGAACAAATGGCAAAAGATACAAGTTAGTCAAACTTACGAAGTCTTCTCCCATTAATTACATTTCTTACAATTTTACACAGAACATACTACAAGGATATACAGCAATGACATGCACGAGAACACAAAAAAGGAAGAAAACAACAAATATCAATTGGGTAAATAAAATAACAAAACAACAGTTTAACAAATACAAATAGTTGTATAGTTCAATAGCTGTTTAAACATAGCTCAGAAATACCTTTAAAATGGCATTGGATAGAGTTACTCGGCAAAGTAACAATAAACAAAAAATAATTATTTACTGGTGACTAGTGTTCGAACCGGTTACCGATTGCAGACACGTTTTAATCAAAGTAACAATAATTATTTTGCTTATTGTTGCATGGCGTTATTGTTATTTGACAGATTGGTTGGTTGATTGATTGATTGATGGGGTTTAACGTCCGAGCAGCAATATTTCAGCTATAGTCAGACGATGAACATGAAATTGATGATAAAATGAACATGAAATTATGATGAAATAAAAAAAGGGATGGGACACAAGGGAAACAGGGTCAACAAATTTAGATTGCCACTAAAAAAAGGGAGGAATGGGTAGGGTCGCGCAATTTAGCCTCCTGTGGCAGAGTGCAAAGGTTCCTACTCCTATCGAATATCACAGCAGGGTTCTTTAACATGCGAGGAACGTGGCATCTTTCCCAACACGGTGTACCACTATGGTTTGCGGTCAGGTTTTCCGTATTATAGCCTGACAACCCCAGCATGTAACACACCAGGGGTACCCCATTCCACCACCTGGGGCACACATCCCAGTTGCTCTGTGTGCAGAGCGCCTAGCCCCCGGCTAGGTTCCTGAGCACTATTTAATCGCCTTTTACGACAGGCCTATTCTTTTGACACCTGGACCTGCACGGGTCGTTATTTGACAGTGTATATATACAAACTTATACATGTATTTGTTATTCTTCGTTTATTTATTGATGTTGAATATAATGAATATAGGTAGAATGTGAATAATTATGCGTTTTATGAATATCATGTTTATTGTGTTATATACTTTTCTTTGTTTTGATGCTTTATCTTATTTATTATATATTCATTGTTTGTATAATCATCATTGTTGTTGTTTTTATATATGAACCTAAATCAATATTAACTATGAAATCAATGTGAATTAATTTCAACTCTATAAATCTACGATAAATTCCCTTTGAAAATTATTTCAGTTTATATATTTACCATTAGTGCTTTGTCTTCCATTTTGCCAATGTAAAATGAGCTCACTCACTACGAATCAAACATGGCTACCAACAGTCCAGAGATAATTTTTGTTTCAGTTGGAGAAAAAAAATATTCTTCCGGGGAATTTGAGACAAATATGAAATAGTATCAAGAAAGTCTTTCGGTTACACTGTTTTAAAATACATTTACATTTTTGTGTAATAATAACGTCAACTAATAATAAGGAAATTAGTAATTGTTACTTCAAATTAATCAGATTCGCAACCGGAAACCGTTCCATTTGTCTCTGAAGTAACAATAATCTTTTTCTTATTGTTGCTTTTTCATGTAAATTCGAGTAATCGTAGCCAGTTCGTTTTAAAAAAAATGTAATTTTGGCATAATATAAATGCCTTTTTTTTAAATTTTGATCTGCACCTACAAACAAAATTGCACTCATGTATTAATATTTTCTTTAAATATGAAGAAATACGAACTTAATTAACTCCATGCAATAAGAGAAAATTTGACATGGGTTATTTTTCTATTTTTAGTCATTTAACCTTGAATATATTTTACCATGACAATAAAACGAAAATATGAATTTTGGGATATTTTATAAGAAAACTTTTGTTTACTAAAATTTAATCCTATTTTTGTCACGGGACAAAGATGTCGTCATAAAGACAGAATATGTCTATAAAAACCAAACACATAGCTTTTGTGGTGAAAATAAAGTTTAAGGTTGTGAGAAAAATGGTGACAGTTGTAAAACAGAAATGTAGGCTTTAATCTTTTGAATGAGTGATCAAGGGAACCAAGGTTATAGCGGTAATCAAAAGAATGCAATCCAGGGACAAAGTCCAGACATGGAAACCAGACATACACAACAAAGAACATAAAGTAACTAAAATCGTACATACAAAGTAACAAAAGCAAATGAGCAACTCGGACTCCACTAAAAATAGGGAGCATGGACCAGGTGCACCGGTAAGGTGAATGACATTGAAATGCAAAAATTTGACCTTGACATTTGAAATCTTGTTTTAAGATCGTTTGGGTTCTTTCAACCTGCTTACTTAAGATGAATTAGAGTATTCGTGAAATACCCTGTTGAAAAATATTTCAGATACTCTTTTCTTAATAATTACCCTGGTTAACATGTATCTCTTCAAATTTATAAAAGATAATAATAATAACAAGTTAATACTTCTATTTTTTTAAATAATTTTCAATTATATTTCTTGTATTCAGTTTTAAAAGTATGCAAACGGACACAAAATGTCTCTTTGACATATACACCATACCTTTTCTCGTTATAATATCTTTACGTGTGTTTGTAATGTTTGATATTGAATATTTACACAAATCTGCAAAATACATCGAAGGCAAAAAACCCAAAAAGTGCAAACGGATACAATACGAAAGCAATTCGACGTCATAAAGTGCGTATTTACATAGAGTAGCCATCCCAGATATAAGGAAACCTCAACTGTAGGAATTCTCACGTTGTGTACGCCGTATATTGCACAATTTGCAATCATATGGTATATTTGGGAGAAACGGACACAACGTTGAAATAGCGTATGCATAAACATCTTTCTGACACAAGAAAAGGCTTTGTTTGTTTGTTTGTTTGTTGAGGTTTAACGTCCGAGCATCAATATTTCAGCTATATTCAGACGATGAACATGAAATTGATGATAAAATGAACATGAAATGATGATGAAATGAAAAAGGGGTGGGACACAAGGACAATGGGATCGACAAATTTTGATTGCCACTGGAAATAGGAAGAGATGGTTAGGGTTGGGCAATTTAGCCTCCTGTGGCGGAGCCCTATGGTTCCTACTCCGGGAGAATACCACAGTAGGGTTTTTTAACGTGCGAGGAACGTGGCACCTTTCCCAACAAGGTGCACCACTATGGTTTGCGGTCAGGTTTTCCGTATTATAGCCTGACAACCCCAGCATGTAACACGCCAGGGGTACCCCATTCCACCACCTGGGGCACACATCCCAGTTGCTCTGTGGGCAGAGCTCCCTAGCCCCGGCTAGGGTTCTGAGCACTATGTAGTCGCCTTTTACGACAAGCTTAGCGCTGCTGCAGGCCTATTCTTTTAACACCCGGACCTGCACGGGGCATGAAAATAGAGTTTTACACATAAATATCGTTTCAAATTTATTCTTCAAGTAGAACAGTTATAAATTCACATGTAAAATATGAATTCTTTTATGTAAATGAAACATTTAACAGAACCAAAATTGGATGTAAAATAACAAAGCTATAAAGTTTTGAAAATTGGTATTCTAATCATCAAATTGTAAATTGTTTATTTAGTTGTTTATTTGCCAACCAATTTGACACTTAATGATATGCAAATTAGTGAATATGACATCACTAATGAGATTGGCGAACTCTCCTATAGTTAGGTACGGTAACTTCCGATGAAACAAGAAATATCAGAAAAATATACATCATTTTCTTGATTAGAAATGAATTGAAACGGACTTTTCCACATCTCATGCAATTTTCAGTTCTTAACATACCGAAAGAATGAATATTTTAGCAAAACAATATTTAGGTTCGGGCAAAAGTTGGTACGGGTACGGGTGCGGGTACGTGTTAGACATTTTAGACCCTACCCCTTTTTTAGATTACCGCTATAACCTTGGTTCCCTTGATTACTCTTAGACAACTTGATGCTTCTCGACGCCTCTTGTTGCTAATTAGTGAGACTTAAAGCGCTGAAAAACAGTGAAGACTTACTATATAGTAGGGCATACATTCAGGACAAAAGATTCCAAATTCCACAGCCGTTGGTAAACAAAGATATTTCGAAGTCCTGCTTCGTTTGCATTGCATTATTGAGAATGCAATGTATAAATATGACATAACACAAACTCTGTCTTTTGTTTATCAGGATACAGGTCAATTTCAAGGCATTTGTCCCAACTCTTATTTGTCCCATTTTTGAAACCTGGTGATTTAAAGTGTTCAGTGTTTCAGATGTGCCTTTATATTCTTCATGACAACTACCAAATATTCACTGACTCTCCGCACAGCGTGTCAGACTTCTGTGAGGTAGCATATCTATTAACCTGGTACAGCGTGTCAGACTGTAATCAATTTATTAAACATTCTGAAATCCATGAAATATCTGCCTTTGGAAGTAATACCACAATAAGTCGGTCATAAATCACAGCTATAATTCCTCATGGTTTTAAAGGGTTTTGTTATATGCATCCCTTAATTTTATCTTCATTTTTTCAGCTGTTGATCTTCAATGATTGATGATGCAAAAGCAGAAAATGTGGAAAACTTAAAAACTGTCCTTACTTAGAGTTTAAGGTGATACATGTACATGTATCATGTAAAAAAATGCAATTTAAAGCTTCTACTATGTACTGGCTTCCCAAACTTCACAAATCACCTTATAAATATAGATTCATTTCCTCTTCAAGTCATTACTCTACTAGACTTTCTATTTTACTTACTAGTGCACTCAATACCAAAAAAAAAAAAATCTAATTATAAATTTTAGCAACAAAGCTTATGAAAAGGATGGAATTTACTATTTTTAAGTTAAAACCTTGTGTGAAGTGCTTGATACATTACATGCCCATGTGGGACCCTTCGAATCTGTTCTAAGTTTTGATTTTTCAACTTTTACACTACACTTCCATATAATAACACAAAACAAAAATTCACATATTTTATCAAATGGTCATTTAATAAATCAGGATGTGAATATGTTTGTTCAATTCTTCTAGGTAATTTTTAGTAACAAAAAACATAATAACTATGTTAATTGGACTTCTTTAGATATGTTTACAGCGCTCAAGTTCCTGTTAGACAACATTTTTGTACCTTTTAAAGAAACAGTTTATCGTCAGGTTATTGGAATTTACATGGGTCCAGTTGTGCAACACTTATTATAGACCTCTTTCTGTACTGTTATGAATCACAGTTTATGGCTACAATAAAATAAGGACCCTTCCAAACAACATTTGGTAGAAAAATTTGATAAACACCTTTAGATATTTGGATGATATTTTGGCTCTAAACAACAATGACTTCAATATTTATACTAAAGTTATATATTCTGTAGAACTGTCTTTGAATAAAGTAAACATTGATAATGATGTCTGTTTCTTAACCTTAGTATTCATATCGATAATGGTAAACTTAATTCAAATATTCACGATCGAAGGGATGATTTTTCATTCCCTATTGTCAACCACCCATTTTTAGATGGTGACGTACCCTTGTCAGCATCATATGGTATTAACATATCATAATTTGTTCAATTACTTCGTATTTATAACATTATTTCAGATTTTAACGAAGGAATCTTCATATAACTGAGAAATTACTACAGCAAGATTTTTGATATCACAAGCTCGTAAAAAACATTCACAAAATTTTTCAACCAATACAAGGAACTCATTCTCAAATACAGATGTACTTGTAAACGATTAATACATGCGGGTATCTCTCGCCCTTTGTAATATTTCATACAATGCAAAGAAAGCTTGATACTCACCCAATAAGTTAACTAAACTGTTGAATAGGCTCAATTGTAAGGGATATAGTTATGATATTGTTGTCAAATTGTTAAGGATAGCATTTTTTGGAAGTAACATTAATTCACACATAGGGTCTTTACATAAAAATTAAAACACTATATTTAAAAACAATTTTTGGCATGACATTAAGTTTGCTTTCCAAACTGAACAAATCCTTCAATAAATTCAAGCCTTCCACTTCCCAAAGGGAAAGTTGGGCATAATAATCAACTTTCCCACACTAGGAAAGAGTTTTTTAGAGCTTTTCCTGTGGAAACCTAAACTTCCTAGAACACTTTTTTACTTGTAACTTTTCAAATAGATATATCAAGATAACTAATGACTGTGTTGTAAAATTATCTGAATATGAAAAATAACATTATTTGGCTGCTTTTACTGTACACATGGGGATCCAATGTTACATGTAGGACATGGTGTTATTCTTTTCAACTTTGGAAATATAGACTGATTCAAATTTGATAAGATGCAAGCAAACTAGATAATTTTCAAACTTTGGCTGTAGATAAAAAAAATTGTCAGAAAACTTACTATTTATTTTCAGTAGTCTGAAGTAAGAAACTGTAGAACTTTGGGTACTGATGAACTGATATGTGAAATGCAAAGAACAAAATTACAACAAATTATGTAAAGAAATCAAAATCTAATGCATAGAAATAAAATATGTAATCAGTGATTTTTCTAGCACAATTTCTGCTGGAATCAGAATGGATATTCATAACAAACTTCATTGGTTTCATCTATAAAACTTTCATCTATAACAATGTCAAAGAGCAACCTATTTACAATAATAGCAAGACTGTTGTTGTATATGGTCAAACCATATATTACAATCATATGATTTTGGTCTAGTCTGTATGAAATATTGTCCTACTATGTGTATGGTTTGGAACTTTTTAATGTCATGACATGATTTCAGATGACTAAACATTGTGATTATTTAAGTATGTATGTTAAATAATAAGATTTCTATCTATATATACTTTATATATTTTAGCTAATATTATATTGGGATGGCACATTACAAAGGCGCTGCCTCTGAAGGGGGAAGGGCAATGATTCTCCAGAGGAAGAGACAAAAGGAGCAAGAAGAAGTAGAGGCAAAGAAAAAGAAAATAGAAGAAGAATTAAAGATAGGCAATATACAAAATAAGTTTGCCTCACACTATGATGCCATTGAACAGCAGTTAAAATCAAATACAATCGGTAAGAGCTTACTATGTGTTCTATTGATTGCTCAAAACATTGAGTGTACAACTATCTTAAATCATCAAGTGTACAACTATCATAAGTCATCAAGTGTACAACTATCAATCATGTCATTAATTGTACAACAATCATGTCATTAATTGTACAACTATCATAAGTCATTGAGTGTACAACTATCATAAGTCAACAAGTGTACAAGTATCATAAATCATCAAGTGTACAACTATCATTAGTCTTCAAGTGTACAACTATCAATCATTTATTAATTATGCAACTATCATAAATCATTAAGTGTACAGCTATTGTAAGTCATCAAGGGTACAAGTATCATAAATCATCAAGTGTACAACTATTATATGTCAGCTCCCTTATCCAGTCAAACTGGCAAACATGTTTTACTGTAATGCTAACATTTTTGAAGCTATACATGTAGAACAATTTTTCTTGTCTCTAGCATCCCTAGACATGTATTTCATAACAAATTACATGTACTACCCAGTGGTTACAAATGAGTCTGAGAGGATGACCAACCGTCCAGCATGCTGTTGCTTCCATGAGCTTACATGTACTTGATAGAAGTCCCATTCAGCATGTTGGTATGGTCAGTTGATCGAATGTTCTGTTTCTGAAATGCCAAAAAGAATATCTTCCAATAAATGATAAACAACAATAAATCTAGCTATCAATTAAGAGGTTGTGCCCATTGGCAATTAGCTATTAGGTGATAAAAAAGTCTGAGGCAAGTTCTTAAGTCAATTATAAGATAACTTTCTTTTTACCAGTTTCAAAGTCTTGTGTTTAGCACTAACTTTTATGTTAACTGTGTACTTAAAGTCAAAAAGAGAACTATCTTGTAATAAAAGGGGCCTTAGTTGGTGGAAATCGTCCTTGATTAGTGCTGAATAGTTAAGACATGAAGTATCAAAAACGAATCATTTTTTAAGGAGGCACAATAGATATTAAATTTGAAATTGGCGAACTTATAACTCTATAAAAATACAGGAAATTTCTTGGCGGTTTATATTTTTTATTACAATAATTACATTACCATCATAATTCTAAGTTGGTCCATCTGAGCAAGTTAACAGTAGGGGAGGGTTCCCTTACTTAGAATACCAACCAATGAGACGATCTGATAGTAGGCCTGTGCCTTTTATTCATCATTATAATTTCCACCTGCACAAGAAGACACACATGATTATTTTACTGAGAAGATTCTTGTAAAATTTAGTGGTGTAAGAAACAATTTTAGGAATTCTCTTTATAATATATTATATTATAATTGATTATTGAGACTTTATCATTGACTTAATGTTGTTAATCCTTTTGTTGCTAGAAAGTTCAATTACTGTATGCTGGTGTTAAGTAGTAACTGCTAATATTTTTAGTCAACCTACTGACGTTATTTAACTTTGGTTACTAGCAGTACATTTCAGCAGACCCCTAATGTTGGTTCTGCAGGTTATGATGGAGTTACCATTACAATTGCTACCGTTACTCATACATTAACTAGGTCAGTTGACACCACAGGTTCAGTTTCCTGTTCTCCTGGTATGGGTTTTAATTTACCTGGTTCTAGGGTAGTGAAGATGAGGAGCATTTATCAGTGGCCCCAGGTAGTCAGGAAGTGACATTTTCTACTGGGGGAAGAAGATGTGGTTAGAGACCAGAAACTGAATGTCATAACAGAATCTCCATGTGTGGATTTCTAGGAGTTATACCCCAAATTACTTAGAAATATCCCTAATTACACTTAGTTCTACAAAAGTAATTTTGTCATTTATTCCTTCAGAAATTAAAGAACTGAATATTATTGTTATTAGTTACGAAGATGATGATGTCCATGTGAATAAATTACAATCAATTATTTTTTTAGGAGTTGTCATATATTTATCTTTTAGGACTTGTTACTCTGGATGAAATGAAAGCCAAACAGGAAGCAATAATAAAGAAAAGAGAAAAGCAATTAGCAAAAAAAAATGCAGAAGCTAGGTTGATTGAAAAAGAAAAAGAAGATAGGAAGAAAAAGGAAAAAATGAAAGTAATACTTTTTCTACAGTTTTTTGTCTTTGTTGTTTAATTTTTCCTTATCTACTAAGGGGGCTTTTAACATCCTTGACTACCCTGTCGGGTCTCGCATGGACGGCTTTCCTTAACCACTCAGTTTCACCTTTTATACAAAATACTTAGAGTAGGTGATAACTATTATACAGAGCATTCTTTTCTGTTATCTTGCAAAATCATACAGACATTTATATTTTCAATTACTCACTGGTGTTTAAATGATGCAAAAATGATACATTCAAAATTTTTTAAAAGAATATATACCTAAAAATTTTTGTATGGTAAATTTACAAATATGAACTGTAAAAAAGCCCTCTTCAAAGGGGGATAATTGGTATGTTAATGTTCTATAGGTGTGTAATGGAAGTAATTTTTTTATATTATAAGAGAAAGAGTTGGATGACATCCAGTTTTCTTTTTGAAATAAAGAATGTCAGTTTAATGTCCTATATATAATTTAAAGGAAATCTTATCTACAAGTTTTTTATAGTATGTGAAAAGTAAAAATTTCTTACAAAATCCATATTAAATGTTGTAAAAAATTAAATGTATTAAAGCTCAATTATCTCGAGATCAAATTGGTGTCCTGTGTTTTTATATTAAAATTCTGAAGGTCATCTACAAGAAAAATGGGAAAAATCTATCTACAAGAAATATAGGTTATGATCTACATCAAGTTATATTTTTGCAGAAATCAAAGTTTGTAATATCTGTAACATGTTTGTAAATAAAAAAAAAACAACCCTTATGTGACTGAATTGTACTTTTACTCCAAGTGGTATAGCATGTACATGTAATATGAATGCTAATATACTACTTCACTTTGGTCAAAGTGTCACAGAACAAGATAAATTCAGATAGAAAGCCCCAATATAAAATGAACAAATAACTGGTATTCAGCTGTAAAGATGTTAATTACAGATTTTCTGATTTTTTTTCTGTATTTTTTGGTTATATTTTGGTAAAGGAAGCTTTTTATAGAAAGTGATATAAATTTATTCCTTATCTGTACATGGTCTTTTCCTTTGCTTGGCTGAGAACAAAATTATATCTTTAGAGTCATACACCAGTAACCCAATCGTTTGATTACTTCTGAGTTTATTTGAATTTTCAACATTTTTGAGTAAGTCCGTTAACAGAGTTGCCATAAACTGCAGAGCATTTATACCAATATTGAAATGTAGGAAAAAAAGTTCAAACCAGCAATTCCAAGAGAAATGGATGTTAGATGTGGATCCTGCGGTACAACAAAAAGGTGAACTGTTTGTGAAAAAAGACAATAGTATTAACTCTTTTTTATTATGTTTTCCTTTATGTTTTAAAGAAATGTTGAGTAAAAGCATTTGAGACAATTATATAATATCATTTAATTAAAAAATATGTGTAGTATGGCCAAAGGGGTGGAGGAGGCGATACATTTAGGTTTAATTTCATGAAAAATACCCTATATATATCCTTTATTTTCAATTGGTAAATCCTAATTTCCTATATAGTTCTGGTAAAAAATGGCTTGATATCCAGTTAATGTCATGTTTTTGGAAGTCTGATATGGCAGAACTAAATAAATTAAGTTACATTCACATCTGGGCTAGAAGGTAGTGTAAAATTAACTGATGGAAGTCAATGTAAAATTAACTAATGTGGAATTCTACCTAGATGTTCTTCTTCAGGCTTGAAATTTATTTACTGGCATTCAAGCAATATACAGTGAAACCCTGTTAATATCACTTTGAAAGTATTTTGAATCTGAGTAAACTGAACACCTGTCTAAACCAGACAAACATAGAAGTCCAATATATAGTGGTTTGGAAGACATTTTTTACTGTATTATGATTGGTAGATAAGAAAGAACATGACATAACAGATATTTTTCTATGTTTCTTCATACCTGTTAACCTTATGAATGCTGAATGAGGGAGACCTCCCCTTTTCAGCTTTTCTAAGAGGGAGATTTAGCATTACATCCATTTTCATAGGAAAATAGGATAATTTGCTTGTAATCCAAGTACAGTGATAAGACAAAGATATGATAATTTTATCTTATCTAATTCTTATGCTTTGAATGAGAATTCTTTTGGATACTAAGTCCAGTTTTCTAGAGGTATGGATAATATTTTTAAATTTTTTGAAAATTCTTTCTTGAAAATTAGTTTTTCATGGTTTATTCATGTAGAAAATAAGAATATCTATTGAATGATACCAAATTTGAGATGTTTTTGTTGAGCAATAACTTGTAGAGTTGAAATTATGCAACTTTTTACGGAGAATCAAAAATCCAATTTTTTGCATTTTTTTAAGATAAATTCTGACTACGAAAATCACTGCTAGTCATCAAAAGAACCTTAGAAGTAATAATTGTGATAATACTAAACAGAAAATACCAAATAAGCCATTTTGTACTGAAGCATAAATACTCTAGGGGTTTTTACATTGAAAAATATGTCAATTTAAGTGATTTTCGGTGGGGTAGGGGTACATTTTTTTTTTCATTTTACTCCAAAACCCTTAGTGTTACCTCAACTTTCTTGATACCATTGTAAAGCTGAGACATTGGGCTACATGTTGGTACCTATATATGAGAAAGAAGAAGTTTGAAGAACAAATAAACATAAAAAATGGATTTTTGCTTCAATGAGATATAAAAAGTAACCAAAAAAATACAAAAATGATTCAGTTTATTTTTTGGCGGTAAAAAGATTTTTGTGTGGCTCTGGAGGCTCAGCAGATGGCTATGACCACTCAAAATTGCCATTGAAAACTTGGGGAAACACATTTTGACCTATATCTTTGCTTTTACTGAGCCAATGGTGACCAAACTTAACAGAAATAATAATAGGGACAACTTTAACATCTGATAAAATTTAGGTTCTGCTTAATTAATTAAGATGGCCACCAGAGGCCCATTTAAGCTTTAAATTATCAAATAATATGATCACATGATTTCAAGTTCTCAGGCTTTCTAGAGCCTTTAGATAATTTTTGGTGTGATTTTGAAAATTTTTAATTGAATTTCAAATTATGTGCTATATTGTGTCCAAACCAATTGTTGTGTATTGTGTCCACATTTGCCACAACTGTGCAGGGTTCAACCCCTGTGGTCGTATGATGTTGCGCTCCACAAAGCTCTGTATCACCAGTAAAATGTGATTTTATTTCTCATTTTGTAGTGGCTTAACATTGCTAACTTCTTGACAGTGAAGACCTTGTTTGATAAATGTTTTTTTGTGTAAATTAAATTTTATGTTATGGAAGAAAAGCGCAATTATTAAGTATGATATCCTATATTTGGATGGAAATTTGTGCAATAGAAATAATAGTACAGTACGTTCCTGTTAATCACATAGCCTATTTGTCAGAAGAAAAAAATATGCATATTCTTTTATCTTGTCTTATTATATTCCTGTCATAGACTCTAGTCATAAAACTGTTTTATTTTAAACAATTGAAGATATTATGTTTTAATAAAAGAACAGACAAGAAAATAAGAAGGTTGGAAAGTTTTTAGACAATCTCGATAAATCTAACAGACTTAAACTTTACTTTCATTTTCTGCATATATTTTTTTTTTAATTAGACAAAATTTCACACCAAATACAAATACAGTGGATTCCAATTTACCTCAAACTTGCTAATTGCATAGAAACTCAGAGAACAAAAACATTTCCCAACTTATCCATGTAAAAAAAAATCCTCTTAATTGTGTAAATATATTTTTTTTCGAGATTTACTAAAAAATGTACCTAAATGGGTAAAACTACAATAAATCATCTTTAGTGAAATACTTCATTTTTCTATTGAACTTTGTTTTTACAACAATATTTTCTCTTTCTTTTGGAATTACTCAAAGATGATAGCATAGCAAAACTTTTAAATTACTTTCAGCAATGGGTGTAAGTGTTGTTGGTCTTTTAAGTTGTAATTGTATGATTATTTTTTTATATATTGACACAAAATTATTATTCATTTAACTTTTAGGTTCATTAGTGATAATCCCACTGTGTCCAAAATCTATGCTATAACATTTAAACCCAATCCAACTTTAGAGTTGTGTCAAGGTTGGATTTAGCTCCATACATGCCCAAACTTTTCAGGGATCAACATTTGGAGTCATATCAAGCTATGTTTTATGGAGCATTTTATCAAAGATGATTAAAAGGTATTTTTGAATTTGGAATTATTTTTGGTTAAAGAAAATGAGTAAGAACAAAATAATTTGTAAGACTTAACCTACTATAGGGGTTAGTCATGCCATTATAACTAAGGGTTTTTTTTTCCTCCCTTACTAATCCATAGCAATGCTGGCTTGACTATTCATCTTAGTAAGAGTTAGTTTTACAAATAATATGTTCATATTTTCTAAATTCAAAAATAATTCCAAAATCAAGAAAATACCTTGTAAATGGAATAATACTTTTCTACTACATTCAGTGTATACCAAAGTAAAAAAAAAAAACATTTGAAATTGATAGTGAACTAACTTCCTATGACTTTATTATAATGATATTCTTTTTCAGATAGCTAACTTGTCCTTTAATATGAATGAAGATGTAGAGGTTGAGGAAGAAGAGGAAGAAGAGGTAGTTGAACTACCAAAGAATCCCACAGGGAAAAAAAGATTAGGTGAGAAGTCAAATTAAAATTTTGAGAAACATGCAGTATTTATTTAATAAGTTTGATTTATTAAAAAAGAACATTTGTCTAAAAGTGTGTCTATTGTGAATTTTTAAATATATACCCCCGCTCTTAAAAAACTAAAATTTCAAAAGCTCCATAACAGGACATTTGCAGTGAGTAAGCCTTTTAGCACTCTGTGACCTTTGACCTTGGGTGCAAATGAAAGATCACATGGACCAAAAATCATTGGTGGAGGTCCCTTGACTCTATGACTTCCGGTTCTCGAAATATAATTTTTCCAAACTCAAGTATGATATTTCAAGGGATATAACTCCTGTAAGGTTTGATAACAAAAAACATGTTTATGTTTATTCATTAGTCATCTGTTTGTGTGCTTGAAACTTTTTTTTTCAGATTTTTTTTATCTATGATGATTTTCAAGATATTTGCAATTGAAAGAAATTGTTTTAAAGGGACATAACTCTTAAAGAAACAATGAAATCCTTTGCAGGGTCATCTGCTTATAGAACATAATGATGTCTACATGTTAATCAAGTATGATCTTGGTATTCTTAAAAATGAATAAGGGAGGGGACCATGTTGAAAAAATGCTAAGAAAGGGGACTTAACTTTTACAGCAGATGATGAAATCCTTAATAGGGTCATTTTGTAAAAGTTCAAAATGAGGTCTATTAATGGTCCAAATTTGGGAGCGATATCTTGAAAGATGATGAAACAGGGCTATATCAAAGTAAATGTTCGAAGAAAAAAAACATAGGAAAAACAATAAGGTCTTAAACACGAAGTGTAAAGGAATTAGGTAGCCACATATACTATGAAATTACTATGGTTTGTTGGATACCAATTTTCATGGTTCTTGTGGGTAGGCAAAACCACAAAATATGGTTCCCACCAAAAAGGAGATTTCAATTGATGTGTATACTGTAAACCTCAAAACCATGAATTCAAGAATCTATGAACTTTCTATGAGTTTCTTCCCTAATCCACAAAATTTGGTATTCACATGAATTAAAGTACTTTCACAGTATGTTGATAAATATAAATATAATTGTCTATGGATCTGATGGATGTTTTAAAAGGGGCCAACTTAGTTAATGAGGACACATTGAATCTGCAAAAATATTACAAACAGTAATCCAGAAAGCATGGCATTGGAATGGTCACATCTCCTCTGAATTTATTTGGCAGATTCTTTCCATATTTGATAGCATTTACTGTAATGAGATGTTCCCATTTTACTTCCATTTTGATTCAACAAAATTGTAGAAGCCATTGGATAAAGACTACTTCAACAGTTTTAACAGTTTAACATTTCTCAATTATTGTAGTCATATCTCCTTCGAAACAGCTTGTTGGATTACTTCTTCATTTGCTACATTGTATTGCAGTGAAGTGTAGATGTGCACACTACACCAATGTTTAGTTAAAAGTAATGCCTATTACTGTATTTACTTAAGAATATAAAACGTAAACAAAAATAGTTTCATTCATATGTGTTCTTCTTCATGCAAATGCATTTATTTAAAGAGGATTTATAAAAAGCTACTAAATAGCGTAGCAGCTCTGTGTAGAGTTGTTTACTGTGTTGCCTAATTAATGACAAACCTTTCTTGTCACGAAGATATTATTTAGGGTAGCTCTGCTTTGGGTGTTCTGGCTAAACAATTGTGTCCATGTGGAGTGCTGGGGCATCACTTTGTCTAGTTTAAGAAGTCTAATATGCATGTACATGTATGTTACAGTAATTATTTATGATTATGAATTATAAACATTTACTGTAATAATTTCAGTTAATATGTATAATTACTAAACGTCTCAGGAAATATGTATAATATCTGACCAGTAATTATTCATAATTACTAATTTTTGTTTTTCTTCTAATTTACTGATTTAAATTTAGTAATTGTGTAGAAAACTATGAAATACTAGGTGACAAATGTTAAATGAATTAACTCAATATGATAAATTATTATTTATTTCACTTAAATTTCTTCTTCACACTTAACAGGTTTAACTGTTTATTTACATCTAAAGATTCAAGTGGACAATTTTTAAATAAATTAATGAACTATAATAGACTGTCATGGACCCAACTGGACAAAGTAACAAAGGGAAAATGGATACCCCTCAGTGACTTTTGCAATCTTGAAATCATTTGGGTTCATTGTTTCCTAACTTAACACACCGAAGACACTTTTTATAACTCAAATTTACAGCGAGTAGGGGAGGTTATCTAGTTTAAAAAAAACCTTTACTGCCAGCTCTTAGTACTGAAGGGGAAGGGCGTGGCTAGCACTGTAGTTGTACTGTGTTGAGTTCACCTAAAGGTGCTTTATACAAATCATTCACTGAATCAACTTTATTACAACAACTGTATGGTTTTTACGTATTTTTTGAAAACTGCAGAATCTGCTGGACTGATGGACCTTTATTTGTTGAAAGTCTGACAGAAGCAGCCAATGGGAACTGAGTCATTTCTGATTTTTAATAACTTTAAGGTTCTCCCTAAGTCAAGATGAAGTATGTGCACATTTACACATAAAACTTAAAAACATGGTCATTATTTTAATAAAATTATGAAATTATGGTTGTATACAAAATATACTTCTCAATATATATCTTATTTTCACCAGAAATATGGTTTGGGGGTACATTCTTTAATATGATTTGGATTTTTTCTGAAACACAGGCGTGGCATAATATATTTCTAGGCAATGCATTACGATGTATGCAAGGTATTAAAACTTTCCAGAAAGTTTCAGCTTATGATGTATTGAAATAATTACTTGACTTAAAGGGGTAACATAGTGTTCTAAATTGTCCTAATCAGAAGGGGCAACATACTGTTCTAAATTGTCCTTATTCAAGCTTTAATATGCAAAGAAAGTCATGCTTTTACATTTTTTTTTCTGCAACATATTAGAAAAAAAAATTCCAGTAAGTCAGAAAATAGAATATGTTGGCCTTAATTAACTTTTGTTCCATCATTAATTACTCTTACAAATAAGTTTCAAAATGATTTCTTGATAACACTTCAGTTATTGTACATTATTCCTGCTTAATATTTTAGTAATACATGTAATACATAATTCCTGAAAAGTTCAGTTAAATAATTTCTGAACATGCCACTTATTATTCATATTTACTGAAATTGTCTTTAATTTTATAAAATTCCTAATTATACGCTTTTACAGTAAACATATATACAAAATAAGATAGGTTTCATCATGTTGATTTGGATGAAATATCATCACACAATTCTAAATTATCTCACAAGTTGCTGCAAGTGTTTTCAAGTGAAAAATTTGAATTGAAAAAAATAGCTTGCCGTTTTCTCTCAAAGTTTCATATTCATTGGTGCAAGTGTTCTTGAGCTATTGTGAGAAAAACAGGAAAACTTCACTTTTCAGTGATTAAATTTCAACTTATAGTTGTAGAAGCATAAAATAAATCAACATTCAAACTCAAAAGAAAAACTTGAAAAATGACTAATGGATGTCTTGGTGGGGAAATCAAGATTGATTTACAATACATTATTTGTAGGAAAGAATCCTGATGTAGATACCAGTTTCCTTCCGGACAGGGATAGAGAAGAAGAAGAAAATAAACTCAGGTAATGCTAAAGAATGCAAGCCATGGTACAATAAAACAATAAAATTCAGAAAAAAAGTATGGCTTGGTGTAATCACAAATGATAAACATAGAAAGTGTGGCCTGGTTTAATCACAAGTGATATTCCAAAAAAAGTGAGGAATGGTGTAATCACAAATGATAAACATAAAAAGTGTGGCTCGGTGTAATCACAAATAATGGAAAAGTTATGGTACTGTATCATTGTTTCACTTAATAATTGTTGTGATTAAATATGTCAAATATTTCATCATAGTCCAATTTGAGAGGTTATCATGCTTTTATATGGTGTCTGTATGTGCCCCAGCTGTCAGGTTTCAACATTACAGTTGTATCAAGGTATGCCACATGGCGCATTTTGATGTGATTTGTTTTCTTTCTTAAGCTGTATTCCCTGTTTTTTGTGTGTAAATTTGAAGAAACTATCTAACTACTTTAATCTCAGTAACATCTGAATTTAATGTGTGATGAATGTAAATTATTGTTTAATATTTTTCTCACAGAGAACAATTGCGGGAGGAATGGGCGGAGAAACAGGAAAAATTAAAAAACGAGGAAATAGAAATAACTTATAGTTACTGGGATGGTTCGGGACATCGTAGACAAGTAAGAATGAAGAAAGGCAATAGCATTCAACAATTCCTACAGAAAAGTTTAGAAGGACTACGTAGAGAATTTAATGACCTAAAGTCTGTTACTGTTGACCAACTGATGTATGTGAAAGAAGATTTAATCATACCACACCATTATACATTTTATGATTTTATTGTGAGGAAAGCAAGAGGAAAAAGTGGACCTTTATTCAACTTTGATGTTCATGAAGATGTGAGATTAGTTAGTGATGCTTCTGTAGAAAAAGATGAGTCTCACGCAGGAAAAGTTTGCCTCCGTTCCTGGTATGAGAGAAATAAACACATATTTCCTGCTAGCCGCTGGGAACCATATGATCCTGAAAAACGCTGGGACTCATACACAGTCTCTGATAAAAATGCTATTAAAATCATGGTCAAATAATTCAATGAGTTATTGATTTAGATACACAACAGGGAGTATAAAGTAATATAAAGTGCCTGATGCTGAATTATTGGAATCAAAAATTGTTAAATCAAGATAGACTACTGTTTTTGTATGTATGGTACAGGTATTTGTACTTGAATAATTTTTTTTGTATATTTAAGGCATTCTCATCATCAGAAGACATTTGGTTTCTAGACACTGTCTTAAATGAATTTGTAAAACAAAACAAGAGTCAATAAAACAAAAGACAAACTGGGGTTAAGTTTGGGGATTATGAGGATAACCATTTAACAACAAGAGCCAAAAACCAACTAGTTTCTGTTTCTTGACAATAACTTGAATAAAAGTCAATGGATTCCTATAAATAAGTATGACAAGTTTCTATTTAAGAAAGGAAGTGGTGGCAATGACCTTTACCATTTGATAATTAGAGGTCAAAAAGATGCATTGTCTTTAATTTGTATGAATTGCTTATTTCATGATTGATTTCAATGTAGGGAAATTGAAGAGGTTTTTATATGACCACAATTTTTTTGTGGTTGTATATTGTTATGGCACAGATGTCATTGTTGTCTGAGGACACTTTGTTTCTGAGTGATAACTTTAGTTGTGGTTGACCAATTGTTTTGATATTTTGATACAATTTTACTTACCACTAAAGAAAGGTTCCTATATAATTTGGTCTAGGTGGTCCCTACCATTTTAGAGAAAGGGGCTAAAAAGGGTAAAAGGAGGGTTTTTATTAAAACCCATGTGGAATGTTTGTTTTTTTCCTTGATTCTAATTATTCTTCTTTTATTGGGGTTCTTATTTAATTCTGGTAAACAAATATATCATCTAATTTTATGTGTTTTCGACCATTTTTAAGTTGTAGGGGTCTTACTTGGGCAAGGCCAATATAAATTAACTTTTTAAAAATTTTTGGTCTGATTTTGAAATTTTTTTTCTTGATTGGATTCCTCATAAAAATCCCTGCCAGCAATTTTTTAAAATCAGATTTCAGATATCTCTTATGGTTTGCAAGTTGTAAGGGGTCAAATGGGTCACACCTGAAATATATCAAATTTTTTTTACTTTTGGTCTGATTTCAAAAAAAGAATAGTTCATTGGATACCTCATTTTTAAATATTTTGTGCAATGTAGTGTCCAAACCATTTGATGTGTCCTTAATAAATTGTAAGTCCTTATGCTCAAGTGTGGCAAAAAACTAATATTGTGTCTACACTTGCCCCAACTGTTCAGGGTTCAACCACTGCAGTTGTATTATGCTGTGTTCTGCGAAGCTTTTTATTTGATATGCTGAATCTTACATTGGTGTGAAATATTTGATTTAGGGTCCAGTTGGTCCACATTGAGGTACAAAATTGCAAGGCTCAGTTTGATACAATCATCAAGGTTGAACCCTGAACAGGTTGACAATCAGCATTTTGATTGGGATTAAAAATTTGACACAATATAAGAATTTGACCAGAATTTGTGGCCCCTTTTTAGCTCATAAATCATGAATGGTTCCAATCACAACCCCTAAGTCAAACCAATCTTTCCTTTTGAGGTACAATGTCACATACATAAATTCACTTGTACTTAAGTCGTTATGAGAATACTTGTTTCTGGTCCCTTTTTGGCCCCTCATTTCTGATCAGTTCAAGTCGCAACAACAAAAAAAAAAAATGGTATTGAACCTTATGGTACAATTTCCAAGAGGTCAAATCACTAGTCAAGAAATCTTGAGAAATGCTTGTTTCTGGTCCAATTAAGCCTCTCATTCCCAAATGGTTTAAGTCAAAATCCACCCTTCTTTTTGTTACATCGTACCTTGTTGTATAGATTCCCAAGACAATAAACTTATTCTAAAGTTATTGTCTTGACAATTACGACAGCTTCGGAACATTAAAGATCTCAAAATAGTCCCTAAGAATGATTATATCGGAGGGCAGGTATCAAACTAAAAGCCAGTAGTGATTAGCAGTGAATTTCTACAGGTTTAATGTCAAATGATGCAATCATATACAATGTACAAACAATTCATTCATTCATTCATCCATCAGTTCAAATTATTGGTTACCACTCAGTGCTCCTCCACTTCAAATCTTTTATTTACTTCCAGTATAACTTATCATACTATGGATGTAGATCCTTGTGATGTTAGCCCAATAGAACCAAAACATGACTGCAGCACCACATTTAATTTCTGTTACACCTTGTTACAAAATATTCTTTTTTGACATAGTAAATCTTAATGTGTTGCATGAGAAGCATTTTTTCCAAGTGTAAAAGTTATATTCGGTGTATTTTGTACTTAAACAACATACTAGTCATCATGTAGGTAATATTGTAGGCTTTGTAGGGCACAGCTTGGTACAACTGCATAGGTTGAACCCTGAACAGTTAAGGCAAGGACATAACATTCAAACTTGAAACAGTTTTGAATTTTGATTACAATAACATACATGTATTTGACACAGGATAAGAATTTGAGCAGAAACAAAGTGGTCACTTTTTGGCCCCAGTTGAAAGCTCCAACATCAATCGCAAACTTTCTTTAGGGTTATGGCATCTTGTTGATTTCCTCAGAAATCCATTCCCTTTCACTCAAGTTATTATCCAGATATCAGGAAAATAAACACTTGTTTATAGCCCCACAGTTTTACTTGGTTCAACTGACAACCCCAAATATCAATTCCAAGTCTTCATTTTGTGGAATGGTACCTTGTAGTAAAATAAATATGAGATCCATTCACCATTACTCAAGTTATTGTCTGGGCATAAGAAAATGCTTTCTTCAGGCCAATTTCAAAAGGGTCCAAGTCTTTTGTATGTAGTCTTACTATGAGAAGTTACAGGTTAAGTTCGACTTAGGTTATGGTTGATTGATTTTTATGGAAGTTATGGCCTTGGACTGAGAAAATTTCAGTGAATTTTGAGTTTTCCACATTTTTTTTTCACCGGGTACATTGGAACGCTGTTCTTTTATTACATTATGTTTCAGTCATCTTGTAACAACTTTTGTATCTGTTGGATCACCTTGGTGGTCTTGTGGCATTGTGCTTGGACGGTCACAGCATACTTAATAAAATGCTTCACAGAATCCAGCTTACATACTCCAACGGAGGTCAAACCTGGAACAGATGGGGCAAATATGGACACATAAATCAAGTGTGATACAGCTGTCAATTTTGATTTAAATTAAGTGTATAATACAGGATAATTTTTTGACCAGAATGGAAGTGATCAAATGATTTTAATACTTGCATTAAAACTTTTAAAAGACTAGAGGCTCTAAGGAGCCTGAACATAGGGGTCAGACAGTAGTTGTTGCTTCTCATAACTGGAAAACCATTTAAAAAAGGTTTAGCTAAATTCTTTCATTTGCTGACATGATCCTTATTATAAGGCCTACAAAAGTCTCCAAGGGATCAAATTTGTCAGATGACTCCTTGTAAGAGTTATTGCCCTCGAAAGATGAAAAATGACTTTTTTTTTTTAATTTTTCAGCCAATATCTTGAAAACTATAATAGATAGAAAGAAACTTTCAATTGCTGAAATGATCCTTATGATAAGTCCTACTTAAGTCTTCTTGAGTCTTTGTTCAATTTATTGCCCTTGAAAGACAAAACTTAACAAGGTGAGCAATTCAGGCTTCTGGGAGCCTCTTGTTAAAGAATAAAATACCATAACTCTAAGTAATGAAATCACAAATTTTCAAAAATCAAAAGGTAGCTTTTATCAGTATAAATAACCCAAAATTTTGTTGAAATTGGTGGTTTTTTTTGTGGTCATTTTTGACATACTGTGTTGAGTATGAACAATAGACAGACGAACACACACTGGTATACCATATGTCCCGTCCTGAAAGACGAACATATAAATATTGGTAGTCCTGCTTCTGCACTAAACATGCAGCATATCAGGACTCATACAAGAAGTAGTTTATTCTTTTTCATCAAACATTTTTAACCTGTGATGCATGACATTAAACCAATCAATTAAAGTGTATTTGCCAAATTGATTTGACTCTTTAGAATTTTCATGACAAAAGAACAGATTTATTGAAGTTGTAAAATTTTGCACAATGTGTAGAAATTCCCTTTGAGTATAAACCGCATGTACCGGTAGATTGACTTTGGTAAGTTTATATGTATATATATTTTCTTGTTTAATGTAGCTGATCTAATATTGTCTAAGTGATGATTTGTAATGGAGTTTATTATATCATGGTAAAAATCAATCTATCTACAGAACTTACATCACGGTTAATAAACAAACTCTCCATGATGCAAAGTGGTCTGTATTTTAGTCCTTTTGATTACATATAATGCAAATCAAAAGAACAAGGGGTAACTTCAAATAGTGTTGATTTTGACAAATACGGAAGTGACTATCTGTTTTATTGTCCTTGAATTCCAGATATGGATGCTGGACTTTTTTAGTGTATAAAAAACAGTTGAAAAGAAGTGTGTAAAGTATGCACAGTATGTGATTCCTGTCTGTATAAGTAAAGACAATCTTTGATTAAATCAACATTTAGTTTTAATACAAATAATTCTATGAAGTTTCTAAAACTGATTACCAATATTCAGCAATACAACTAACCAAAGTTGGACACAAACAATTAATACTGATGAGGGAAAACCTTTCAGTGAATTCAAACAAATAATGGTAATCACTGCCTTATTGATCTAGTGATCATTGTGTTAATGGTTTTGTTTGTTTGTTGGGGTTTAATTTTGATTGCCACTGGAAACAGGGAGAGGTGGGTAGGGTTGGGCAATTTAGCCTCCTGTGGTGGAGCCCTATGGTTCCTACTCCGGGAGAATACCACAGTAGGGTTCTTTAACGTGCGAGGAACGTGACATCTTTCCCAACACGGTGCACCACTATGATTTGTGGTCAGGTTTTCTGTATTATAGCCTGGCAACCCCAGCATATAACACGCCAGGGGTACCCCATTCCACCACCTGGGGCACACATCCCAGTTGCCCTGTGGGCAGAGCGCCCTAGCCCCTGGCTAGGGTTCTGAGGACTATTTAGTCGCCTTTTACGACAAGCTTAGCGTTGCAGCAGGCCTATTCTTTTAACACTCAGACCTGCACGGGGCTGTGTTAATGGTAGTCACTGCCTGAGTGATCTAGTGATCATGGTGTTAATGGTAGTCACTGCCTTAGTGATCTAGTGATCATGGTGGTAGTCCACTCTTGCCAAGATTTGTCTGATTTAATAGGATTTATTATTATGATTATTTTAATATGTTTGTTTGTTATATCACTTGTAAGGGTACAACAATATGAATTACCTCATAATAAATGTCCACAAACCAGATGATCAAGGAGGATCACATACTGAGGTCTCTTCACTCTAACAAACCACAGATAATCAAGGAGGATCACATACTGATGTTTCTTTACTCTATATAGTACTGTCAAAGTACTATTGATCGTGGGGTACCAATTTTTGTGGCAGAAGACAACATTTGGTTCCCAACGAAAAGGATCTTCCCATTGATGTGAATACTGAAATCCTCAAAACCATGTATTCAAGAATCCAAGACTTGTGTATCTTCCCTTATCCAAGAAAATTGGTATCCACGAATTAAAGTACTTTCACAGTAAGAATTAAATCATAAATGTTCAAATTCAGGCCACATGCCCAAAAATATCTAACTATCAAAATAAAAATAGTCATTATTTTACCACTTAACTGATTCCATTAAAAATTGACCTGAAACTTTCTACTTTTCATTTTAAAAAAATATCTCATTAAACTCCATACCTGTTAACCTTTAGAACAGTTCACATGGTAGATTCTCACCCATTAACACTGCCTCATGGGGAAGATTTTTTCAGTAAATACAAGTTTTTCATGTAAAATTCAATTGTTTAGTATTTTTCACTGAAAATATATTAATTTTAATAAAAAATCTCCCACATATATAGTTTTATATGTGGGAGATTCTAAAATTTTCCACTGATCTTGGGGGAAATCTTCCCTAATGTGGGAGGGTTAACAGGTAAGATATTCATTACTGATAAAACACCAGTTTATTTGGGGGAATATTTCAAGAAGAGGTAAGGACCCACAGAAACCCTTATTTGAGTAGAACATTGGTACTAGTGTAATTAATTACTGCTAGAAATAACGTAGACAAATAATACCATTCAAAGCTAGAAAAGCTGAGTAATGCTCACTAAACTGATACACCTACTCCCCATTTTATAACATTCATCTTTTGACCAATGACCTTACAAATCGAAAGTGTTCAAGATTTTGGTACGTACTACCCTGAGTACTGTACTCCTGTGTACCAAATTTGACTAAATGCTACTGAAGAATGTTGATTCCCAAGTGTCATCAAGCATACAACATATAAGGATGGGGAAGGGTTGTAGAATATTCTAATCCACAATTTTTGTAAACCACTAAATGGAAATCACTGAAACTTTCACTCAACCTGGAATTCACTGAAACTTTCACTCAACCTTGATCAGCCCCGTGCAGGTCCGGGTGTTAAAAGAATAGGCCTGCAGCAGCGCTAAGCTTGTCGTATAAGGCGACTAAATAGTGCTCAGAAACCTAGCCGGGGGCTAGGCGCTCTGCCCACAGAGCAACTGGGATGTGTGCCCCAGGTGGTGGAATGGGGCACCCCTGGCGTGTTACATGCTGGGGTTGTCAGGCTATAATACGGAAAACCTGACCGCAAACCATAGTGGTGCACCGTGTTGGGAAAGATGCCACGTTCCTCGCACGTTAAAGAACCCTGCTGTGGTATTCCATAGTAGGAACCTTTGCGCTCCGCCACAGGAGGCTAAATTGCCCGACCTTACCCATCCCCCCCTTTTTCCAGTGGCAATCAAAATTTGTCTACCCTACTGTCCTTGTGTCCCATCCTTCTTTTTTTTTCATTTCATGTTCATTTTATCATCCATTTCATGTTCATCGTCTGAATATAGCTGAAATATTGCTGCTCGGACGTTAAACCCCAACAAACAAACAAACAAACAACCTTGATCATATGATGCCATTATGCATCTCCTATTCTGTTTTTTTTTTTGTAGTTTCTCAGAGGAGAGCAAGGGGTATCACCGAGTGAGCTTTGATCACAGTCGGTATCATAGTATCTCTAAAAGTAATTGAGATTGAAATAATAATTGTGTAGTTTCTCTTTATTCTACATAGTAGCCATATGATTTGCTTGATAATTAAAACCAAATTATAAAACATGATGATAATGCTAGAGAAAATCTTTATTTGATCCATTTAGAGAGGATTAAAAATAGCTAACAATTAATGCAAACAAAACTAATATATTCACTACAGTCAACCATGTCAAAGCAATTGTGCAAATAGTTTCAACAAGGTAAGTTTGACTAATAGGAAACTTACAATGTCTTTACTGATTGTTTGTCCCTGTTCACTGATGGTCACAATCCAGCTAATGGCTCAGGAAAGGGTAGTACAGGTTTAAAGCAGAAAATTAAATTGAACGACCATAAAATTACTGATGTTCACAATCCTAGTGAAAGCTTAAGCTAATGGCTCAGGAGAGCTATTAAGAAATAAAACATTGTTCCTTCATTTTTTTTTCTTTCTTTAATATACTTATGTTGAATTAGTTTATGTCCAGTAGTTAGTCCTGAAACCAAAATGGGGAACGAAATTAATCATGGGATGTTTGTTTTAAAAATGTGTCAGATTTAAGTGCCATAAAATTGTCACTAAACGTCAGGGAAAGGGTGAAGTCACTCAATACTAAAATATCCTTGTAAAGAATTGCCAAAACTATTAAGTAAATGTTTCAAAAAAGCATATTTTATACTAACTATTTTATCAAAACATCAAACCATCATAATAGCTATAATCCTTTTAAAGGATCCTAACTTCTAATATATTTTTTCGAACATTTAGAAGATTTTTATAAACTCTAAAAATGCTTAAAATCCATTAAATACCAAGTTCATAATTTTTTTATGGTATCTTTCTCTCAAAATGAAAAAATACAGAGCATTTATGACGAAGTCAAAATCTGATTTCCCCAGTTTTTAAGTAATACAAGAAAGATTTATAGAAGTGTTTGGAGTTGAGATGTGATCTTCAGTGTTGAAATAACACAGATTTAAAGTATAATGTGTAAGACTAGGATGAATGAATGTATCTTAGAAACATTAATTTTGGCATGATGTTTTGGCCTATATTAGGAATATGTCAAAGTCATGATCTATAGAAATGTAAATGTTTTTATGACAATCATTTTTATTTGGTGAATACAAGAACATGCCTTGCTGTAGATCCTATGTCTATCAAAAAAATAATAATAAAAAAAAAAACAGAAAAAATACTGGCAACACCTTAATAATCTACTAGAACACATCCTTACTGCTTCACTCAAGACAACATTTCTATTACATTATATTACAAATAAATAATAACTCATTAAACTTACATCATAATCTACAGCTTAAAATAACCTAAAATATGAAATGAATGGTATGTTTAAGATCAATATATGGATAGCTAAGAATAACTTTAAGTATCAGTCTTTATAAATATCAGACAGGAGGTAACACATACAGATCAAAAGCCACAAAATTCACTGATTTCTAATTCATACAAAGACCACATAACCTGTCTTAGTTTGCCATTTTGTGGTTGCACTAAAGAGAAGAAAAAAATTGTATATGAAATTCACACTTTGAAAGAGTCATTCACAGGTTTGATTTAAGAGGAAGATGAATGTATGGTTTTATTCAAAATACAGACAGATCATTATACAGAAAGGACTATAGTAATACATGTATAAACATAGAACCAATGTTTGCTTGATGAGTTTTTAAGAAACTTGCATGACCTCTACCATTGGCAATGTCTAAATAACATATAAAAATCAGACAGAAAGTAATTCATGCATGTTAAAAACCCATCAAATTCAGTTTTATTTCTTGTTCAAAAACAGTTACTGATCACATAACAAGTCTTAATTTTTCATTTGATTGTTGATAAAAATTATATACACTACATGAAATTGACAGGAGTTATTATTCTTGATTTTGATAGAGTTGGTCAATTTTATTTGGAGATAAATGTATGATTTTCTCGAAAGCGCTTATCTGAATAAAGAAACGAATCTTGTTATGTAAAAATATAGCATATATAGAATGAAAAGGCATCATTTGTTTGGTGGGTTTTTCTACTACCATTGGTAGTGTCAGAATTTTATGTGGACAGGTACTTAATAGGTTTCAAGGTTGTATGGCTGTGTTAAATCAACAGGAAAATATTAATGTAGTTTTAAATATCTTACTGACTAGTGTTATTTTGGAAAAATATAGTAAGAGTGACTGGTTATTTTGCATTTTTAGTGAAATATTCAATATACTCATGCAGATTAATAAGCAATATATAGGTGATAACCTGCAATTATGGTGTAAAATTATTTTAAAAATGCTTATACACAATACAAATTTATAATGTACATTGAACATAAAAACTACAATTCTGCTATTGGTTTAGTCGAAATACAGTAACTAACTGCAAAAGAAAATATTCTGAATTTAATTTGATGAAATATATCGCAAAAATATGAAAAAAAAAAGTGATACAACAGTGGGAAACTTTAAAAGTAGACTTCTAAATTCCTATGGGATTTTTTTTTGTAAAGTAAGAGAGATAACTAGAATATGGTGATACCCACAACAAAATACTGTGAAAGTATTATTGTTCGTGGGGTATCAATTTTTGTGGTTTTCGGGGGTAGACCAAACCACGAAAAGTAGATTCCCATTGATGTGTATACTAAATACTTCAAAACCACAAAGTCAAGAATCCACGGACTTGTGTTTCTTCCCTGATCCACGAAAATTGGTATCAACCAATTAAGTACTTCCATAGTAATATTTTTTGGGGGATATTTTTCTGAGGATATTTTAGAATGTATTCTATCAAATTCCATTAAAAAATCTTCTAATATAAGGAGTTTGCAATTACGATATTTTTTTTGGCTAGATTGGCTATTTATTTATATTTTGCTTATGTAAGTAAGATTCATGTATTTAAAAATTGCATTCATTTATTTCCTCAATGACCAACTGCACTGTCATGCTCTTTGGATAGGATAGAGCTGGCATAGAAGAGTACTAGGTATAAGTTATTGATAATCATTCCCTTTGGAATACAGTAGTCATTATTGATAAATATGAACATTTAGATTATTCCAATGGCTGTTATTACATAAATAAAATGTCTACAAATGATGCCCCCAGGTATATCAAAAATGAATGTACAGTAATTATTTACAAAGTTCACGACTCCAACCACATCTTGTCTTAGACTTGCTTTTACCAGACCATAATAAAATGCTTTGGAGGACGCAGCTTGAAAAGAACCCAGAGGTCAAACCCATAACAGTTGGGGCAAGTGTGGACACAAAATTCAAACTTGACACAGCTTTGACTTTGACAATTTGAAACAGCAGCAAAAGTTGACCAGAACTGAAGTAGTCAATTTTTGGCCTTTAATCCTAAACTGCTCCAGCCAATACCTGCAAAATCAATCCCAAACTTCCTGTGGGGATATAGCACCTTGTTGTCCAAATTCAAAGTGATCCATCCATTCCCTTTCACTCAACATTAGAAAAAAATATACTTGTTTCTTGCCCCTTTGTGGCCCTTACTCTTACTTGGCTCAAGTCACAACCTCACTCTTCCTTTCTTTTGATGTATGGCACCTTTAAGTAAAATTTGTACGAGATCCATTCACTTTTACTCAAATTATTATAAAGGCATAAGAAAAATAATTGTTTCAGGCCGATTTTCAGCCTTTGATTCCTACAAAGTTCAAGTTTAAACCCCAAAAATCAATCTCAGCCTCCCTTTTGTGGTATGGCACCTCGTCATACAATTTCAAAGAGATTCATTCATTAATATTGAATAGTCCAGTTATTGTCTGGACTCCAAGAATGCATGTTTCTGGCTCCCTTTTTGATTACAAGTCTTTACCCCCAAAATCAATCCCGTCTGACCACTGCAGTATAATGTGGAACAATATCATAAACATTCCTATGCTTTTACAGAAAGTATGGAGTTATATAGTTAAATTGTATGAAATGCTTATTTCAGGCCCTTTTTTGGCCACTAATTCAAAACAGTTCGGGCCATAACCCCAAACAGAAATACTTCCTGTCCTTTCGTGGTTTGGAATCTTGTCATAAAATTCAACTAACAAATACTCAAATCATTGTACAAAAACTAAGTGTCTACAGACAACAATGCCATACCAATATAAGATGTATAAAAACACAGAAGTAAAATACAATTAAAAAATTAAATCAAAAATTATAACAGTAAACAACAGCAAGTAAATGAAAAAAAAACTTGTATGACAATAAAGTTGTGGTATTATAATATCACATCTAAACATTCAGCACCATCATACAATTACTTTAATTGTAAAAAATAACAAAAACATAATACAAAATGCATTATTTAAATTGTATCATACAAGGTCTTTGCTACATATATTATTGGTTTCATACTTACAGTTTTTTTTATACACTTATCTTAGATCTCTGGTGGGTATTTATTTATTGGGCTGTCTACCAAAATTCATAGGATAATTTAAAAAAAAAAACACTGCGAGGGATTTTCATATCAAAATCTTGTTCAACATGGAAGAAAGCTTTCTTACAGTTCACAAGAATTACCAGAGTTCTTGAAAAGATTTTGATCAGGTCAGTCATTCAGAACTACAAAAAGGCCAGTTTTTTGTTCAGATTTAGTGCATCTCCTACCCTTCGTGTCAAATATAAAAAAATTCCAAATCAATGCTACAGGAAACAACAATCACATTTACTTTCAAATTTTCTTTTGCCAGCCTCAATGGTAATATTTTCTTGATTTCATTTGCCCTAGGTTAAGCTTCAGGATAGAATGATATCAGCCATTACTGAATGCAAATTATTTATCACTGACCAGACAAAGCAACTGGTGCATAAGAAATATCCACATCAGAATAGCAATGCTTCAAGTATAATTTCTTTTCGTTGCAAGAATCTCTCTATCCAAGTGTCAAATGAAATTTCTAAAAACCTATTGAACAGTACAAGAGTTTCCTTATAAAACTAGTGTTTGTGTACAGGCAGAAAGAGTCACACCTATAACCTTTGGGAGTTAAATAATAACAGATAACAGCAAAATATTTGTTCATGTACAGCAAGAATAATTAAATTAAAAAACAGTTCATGATGATGCTTTACAGCAATAAATAACATTTTATTGATCATTCTTACAATGCCACTCAAGGATGATTACCTTAAACTGGTACCACTAAAGGTAGATTATCACTGATTAATGCAATTCAAAGTAGATAACTGGCTTTTTTTAGTTTCTACTGATTGGCTCCTTTTAAGGCAGATAGCTATAGATTACCACACCATAATTCATCCTTAATTTACAGATGTGTGATAACTCTGTCACATGTGAAATTTTCATGGTGAACTTGGTGTCAGCTATCAGTCAATCCAAACAAAACTATAGGAAAATGCTTGATATGTGTTTGCCACTGGGATGACAACTGGAAAAACTTGACACCAGTCCATTCAACTCCATCCACTGTAACTGTAATTATAATTACATATAGAACAGTTTAGAAAATAAAACATGAGGCAACAGAAAGCCAAACATATGAAATGGATTCTACACAAGTATTTTGTATGACAAGTAAGCACAGGAAAATCCATCCTTCATTATCAAATTTATGAATGAACATGTATCTAAATTTAACAGTGAGCGTGAAAAATTCTTCCAATTTATCCAATATGGCAAGTTTGGTTACCATCGACTGTGTATTAGCATGAATACATTGTAATGTGTTCACCAATAAAGTGTTTATGGAATCTTGAGAGTGGCCACAGTAGTTCACTTAGCCACACAAAAAAGTGGACCATTTGTAGAATCTATTCAGATTAGCAACCTTATATAGTTTCAAAATATTTGCCCTATAAATCTGTTTCCAGAAGTTGATTGTTGGAAATCAACAGCTTAAATAGCCTCTTTCAGCAATGTTCAATCAAGCGAAACCCAGAATTAATCATGGATAGGAATCTTCTCTCTCACCAATTTTGCAAAGTCTGGTTCTGTATGTGCAGAGATATAGGATAAAGTATATTTTCCAAAAGTTTTGCTATGGAAACTTGTCACAGCTTCTTCCTCAGTCACTTGAGCATATAGTGTTTTTTTTTGTAGAGTGTATTCTGATCAACAACCCTATATGTAACCCAGTACATCCAAAGAACTTGATCTTTTAAGCTGGACAATCAGAAGCTAAGGTAGCCAGTGACCGCTGTTGTTCAATCAAGCAGAATCCAGGGCATACTCTGTAGATCATTCCTATCAAGTCTGATTAAAATCTACTAAGTAGTTTCTGAGATTGATCTTAGATCAGACAACAGAACCCAGAAAACAATGCACACCAAGTAATAACATAAGTTAAAATAGACCTATGACCCAGGTGAGCTAAAATGACACTGGCTACAAGGCAAGGTTAATCAAATGTTTGTAAACAAATAAATCTGTATTTGTTAAAATAATATAAATTCACTTAGAATCACATAACTTGAATCTGACAATTTTGTCTATAAGAACTCAATGGTCCAGAAAAAATCTGCAACCATTATATAGTAAATAAGTTAAACTCTTAAAGGAGAAGACTATGTTATAGTGCAAGTCATAAACATCAAAACTAATCTGTTAAATGTTCATAAAAATTAGATTGAAAAGAAATAAGCTCCTTTTCTTAACTAATCAATCCCAATTAATAATTAGGGAATTTGACTTTCCCACATATATGGGCACTATTATGATCGGTTGAGATGTGACTTCAGGAAGTCATCTGGTAAAGTGAAGGTAAATAGGTACATGTAATTGATTACGACGTTCAAAGAAAGCACAAATTTGGGAGTTTTCCCCTATAATTTCAACCCAAAATATACAGAAAAAGAGACCAAGGCACAACCTGTCAGCAAATATCACAAAACAATTATAAACAACTGGATTTGCAGCTAAAAGACTAGTATGTCTGAGGAAAATCTAATGACTACTTTGTTTTGCCAGTCAAAGAACTTTTTGAATACTGGTATTTTATTATTTGTGCAATCGTAAGCTTGACAAGACAGCATGTTTTGATGATTAAAAAAAAAACAGGACTGTAGAAATATTTACAGAATATTCTTTGTTTACATTTTAATATGCAGTACCAAACCGACTTATTGATGTCACAAGCTAATGGGAAGCTATCAGTAAAAATCAATAAAGTCTGCTTATGATCTTACTGCAAATACAAAAGTACTGCAAGATGGCTATCAACATATATTTCAAAGATTTTGAATTTTGCATAGCTTTGTACATTTAACAAAAGCGCATTTTGAATTAAAGGTTACTTATTTTTGTTTACAAATAGTACATGTTTATACTTCTTACAAAGTTGTTATAAATGAGTTAACTTTATTGGACTGTGAAGAATATTTCCTGTTATTCATTTTCATTTCTATGATATACCCACTGTCATGTACCCATAATAATAACACAATTCTAACCTTTAAGAGAATGATTCTGACTTTTTGAGGTACAAATCAGTCTGTTTATACCATCCACTATATGACTTTTTGATTCAGATTCTTTGGCTTTCTTTAATCTCATTACTAAAATAAATACAAAATCCACAATAAAACATAATTTAGTAAAACAGAAGACATCTACATTTAAATTACATGTAGTTTTATTTGACGATTATTATATTGTAATTCCATAAAAAATGTAAATGAATCACAACCAATTACATTTATATTGAGTTACAATCATTGTAAAAAAAAAATAACTATACAATGCCCTTAACAGGACTAATACCACCCACAGCCTGTTGAACCCTGTACATTTGGGGACCAATGTGGACATACTATTCATATTGGACTTATTTTCAAAGGGAATAGACTAAGCACTTTTGACACATAATTTTGCTGCCATTCTAAAACACCCAACAGAAATCAGTACTATTTTTTGCAGACAATGCATCAGACTAAGATTTGCCGAAAAACACCTTAGTCCAACAGTGTCATTTCCACAATTTTCTGCGAAAACATAAATTCCTGACAATATGAACATCCCAATGTAATTTAACACTCCATCAAGTTTCATAACAATCCTGCATGTTGATGTTCATCAGTTGTCACTTCTACATTTTTGCCCAAACTTAAATTCCTGACAATCTGATTATCATAATCCCACAAAGTTTCATTACTATGCTGCAAGCTGCTTAGAAAATACAGACAGACTGACAGACAGACAGGATGAAACATATAGACCCTCCCAAACTTTGTTTGCAAGGGGTATAAAAACTTTTATCTTTATAAACAATCCTCACTTTTCTGTTTCTTCTCTTTCATGACAGCAACCATTGAGAACGTAGATGATTGTAAGTCTGAGATGGGAAACCCTGGCTGAGCTAGTCGTTGTACATGGATGTACTTAAATGTTGTCTTCAATGTTATTTTATTGCTGTCTTTTTTACTAGCAGCAGCATCCATCTTTACAGGTGATGCCCAGTATTCTATCTGTAACTCTAATAGTTCCCCTCCAGGAGGTAATGGTACACCACTGAAATTAAAACAAATATTAATATGGTATTATTATATACCAGCACTGATTAATTTGGACAATTCACATTTGAAATTAATTCAATAACTCCACTCTTGGATATTCTCAAGCAATAACGTCAAAACACTAATATCAATCCACCAGTCACAAAATTAAAAAATTATGTTGAAAATAACACTAATATCAATCCACCAGTCACAAAATTTAAAAAATATGTTGAAAATAACAATAATTACTGGAGAAAATCCATAAAATAAAAAGCACAATCAATTGGTACCCCACAAACAATAGTGCTTTCACAGTACATAATTGTTCAAGCCAAGGACATCTGAAGATTTATCTTGTGTGCAGCCATTAAATCTGGGAACTCTTCTGGATTATATTTCGATTACTCAACCTTTCCAATTAATATTCCAATTAGTAATAATGAGAAAATTAATTTCCTTCCTCTTCCATTATTCTTCATATTTGTTATCAGTGGGAGAAGAGTGTTCAAACATGTTATAACTTTTTTCAGACTTTGATCTTTGATATGTCAATAGAATCTTGGTAAACCCTTATACAAAACTGACAACATTGTAGACAAGAAGATGTTACAGCCACCACCCGAACATCAATGTATAAAGCTGTCATTCTGCTTAGTCAGCATGTAAAGTCCAATCTTCACACCTTACTTTCAAATTATATAATCTTACAATTTTTTTTTACTTTTAATTGGATGCAGTTTGGCAGACATCTGTAGTAGAACCTATTTTATCTTTCATTGAAAGTAACTACCACACAGGTCCTAGGTATCTGAATATAGACTCAAAGTAGAGTTGAGCTTATTGTAGAAAGCAACTAAGAATTCTTAGAAGTCCAGCCAGTAGTCAGATGCTCTGCCAACAGCTTTTTTGTGTTTCCCAGGTTGCTGAATGGGCTATTTGGGGCATATCTGATTGTGAACTATAGATGGCCAATATATATAGAGAAAACCATCCTTCATGCATGATAAAGATCAAAGATCCCACAGTTTTTCCTTGGCAACAGAGAGGAACAGTTTTGCACTAACCCATTTATCCTATTTTTTCCTTTCCATTTTATGTTTACTAATTGATTCTTGTTTCAACTTGACCTTCAACCTGATGATGTGTGACAAACAACAATCTATCAATCAATCATTGGATGTAAAGTAGAGCTGATATTTACCTTTGATTAGATATGGTTTGGCTGACATTTGGAGAATTTGGTGGTGTGTTAGTATCTTTCTGTTTTTCAAATGCAGTGTTTGATGGAGGTGAGCTGGATAATACAGGTGCAGTACCAACACTAGATACATCATCAAAGTCCACTGAAAATAGAATGCATATATTGTTGATTATGTTATACCATTGTTTGAATTAATATTACCAAGCAAGCTGATAATTCAATTCTGTGCTTTTTTTAAATGCTGATTAAATTTTAAAATTTCTTAGTATGTACAAATGCAATGAAACAATACATACAACTTGACCTTGTAGTTGTTCTACCTTTGTTCCACATAAATATCTTATTATGAAATATAATATAGACTATATATAATATATATTATATCAATGTAAAATGCCAGATATTTATTACAACTTAACACTATCATTATAGTATACCTTCTAAATGTGTAAATATGTATGAAAACTGAAACAAGCAAAGCATTTTTGAACAGCTTCATATGGAAGAAATTTGAAATTAAAAATGATGAACTAATGGAAAGTAAATGAGACAAACATTGAGAGTATTGCATGGCAATATAAAGTCCCCTACAGGATAAAAAAAATCTATTGAAGAGAACAGAATGTAAACTTTGTGTATAACTTGTTAACAAGTGTGGAAAGTCAGATTTTATTTGCTTAGTCCAAGGACCATAACTCATAATACATGTATATTCTTAGCAGAACTCAGCTAGATACACAACGCATAGGTCAAACCCTGAACATACTGGGCAAATATGGACAAAAATTCCAGCTTGATACAGCTCTGAATATGATTGAGATTAAATATTTGACACAAAATGTACAAAAATAACAAAAAGCTTCAATATTTATACTAAAGACTTCAATATTTGTACAAAAGATATATATCCTATTGAACTGTCTTTGAATAAAGCAAATATTAATAATAAAAATGTCTATTTCTTGATCTTAGAATTCATAATGAAAATGGTGAACTTAATGCTAAAATTTACGATAGAAAGGATTATTTTTCACTCCCTATTGAAATTTACGATAGAAAGGATGATTTTTCACTCCCTATTGTCAACTATCCATTTTTAAATGGTGACATCCTCTTGTAACCATCATATGGTGTTTAAATATCACGATTGGTTCGATTTGCTTGTATCTGTAACAATGTTTTGGATCTTAATGAAAGGAGTGTTTATATAACCGAGAAATTACTACATCAAGGTTTTCGATATTACATGCTTACAAAAACATTCACAAAACAAGGAACTCACTCTCAAATACAAATGCACTTGTAAAGGATTACATCTCTCACCCATTGTTTTACAGTAATATTCCACATGAAGCATGGAAAGCTCAATACTCACCCAATAAATTAACTAAACCATTGAATACGCTCATTCATAAGGGATATAGTTTTGATGTCGTTGTCAAATTGTAAAGTATAGTATTTTTTGGTATTAATATTGACTTGCTCACATGGTCTTTACATAGAAATAATAACACTATATTTGAAAGCAGTTTTTGGCTTGACATGGATTGTGTCCTTATTGTATGACTTATTTAGATTTAACCCACCATTTCATTAGAAATGCCTGTACTAAATCAGGACCATTGTGGTACCAGCTTCTCCGGTGGTGTATATCTATTTTGCCAGATTTGTTTTGGACTTGACTTGATTATGAATCAGATTTTTGTTTGGTAATTTTGTTGTTACCCTTATTATGATGAACCATGATTCTCAACCCCAAATGAGAAGAATTTAGATTGATTTTACATACAATTGGGACATAACAGTTTGCAGGTTTAAATTGGTCAGGAGCTGGCATGTCAGTTAACTTCTAGTAGTCCTTAGTTTGTACATTTGTGTAATTTATATTCATTTTCTTTATTTCTGCTGTAACAAGGGACTCAGACCTTTTTAAAGTAATTTTTAGGCGTGTTTAATTGTGTAATATTTTTTTCCACAGTGGCCAGATTTTAAAGGGTGAAGTTTGCGATCATGCCAAATTACGGAAACCCTGCCACATTTTTTGTCCCTGTCCCGTCAGAAATTTCTGGCCTCTGCATGTCTTGTATTGTTTTCATCTTAAGTTTATTTTTTAAGTTACTTGAGTATACAGGGGCAACTCTTTCGCTGTACTTGTGTATAACCAGCATTCTAAGAGAACTGCAAAACAATACATATGGTAGTCTCCTACTGGCTGTTTATATCACTGACCCAAATACTACCTTAGATCATCAAGTATAAATGACAAACTGAGGAAATGACCATGATTTTGATCAGAAGAAGGGATATGGACAAAGACCAGAAAGATATTCAAATCCATTCAACATATGCAGATTTGCAAAGTTTTATGCACGGGCAATTGGACAGATTAGACACATACCAAAAAATCAGCTCAATATCTGCAAGTCTTTAGAAAAAATGTGCGGCAAACTTTTAATTTCGGTAAATTTTTTAAAGTTCAAGGGCCATAGCACGGACAAAAATCAGTAGAGTAGAACAAAATGTATACTTAATCTGTAACTCATGAGGGTTAAGTAACATGCCAAAAATCAGCTAAATATCTGCAAGCATTAAGAAAAAAAGTGTGGAAAACTTAAATTTCTATAAATTGTTCGATGTTCAAGGGTCGTAACTCTGACAAAAATCAGCAGAGCAGAACAAATGTAAATTTACTCTATAGCTCACATGGGTTAATTAACATACCAAAAATTAGCTCAATATCTGCAAGCATTTAGAAAAAAAAAGTGGAAAACTTAAATTTCGGTAAAGTTTTCAAAGTTCAAAGGCCATCATAACTTCAGGGAATGGGAATGAAACATACACTTCATCTGTAGCTCATCAAGGTTGACTCACATACTAAAAATCAGCTCAATATCTGCAACATTAAGAAACGAGAGGCTCCCAGGAGCCTGAATCACTTACCTGGTTGAATTTTGCCTATCAAGGGCAATAAATTTGTCAAAATGAGACACGTCGCAGGGGACAATAATGAGATAAAACTTCGTTAATCAAAGAACCTTAGTAAGCGCGCTCACATACCCCACTCGTCCCCATGTTGGATACTCAAGTAAATTTGTTTGTAAGAGAAATACATGTAGAAGGACCCCCAATAAAAAAGGAATAAGGATGTTTTTTAGGCTATAGACTTCTATCTTCTAACTAAATTCTATTACTCAGAATAGTAGTTTCAAACTCTAGACTGTGATTTCTTTGAGTTTTATTTAATCCAAGTATCACTGTGAACTTATATACCAAAAATCATGTCATAATCTGCAAGTGTTTAGAAAAAAAAAAAGGTCTGAAAAATGGTCATTTCTGTGTTCAAGGCCCATAATTTTGGTAAAAATCATCGGAACGGAACCAACTACAAACCTGTCCTGTAACTTATCATGGTTACTTTCTACTCTAAAAATCATGTCAATATCTGCATATGTTAAGAAAAAAGGTCCAGAAAACTAAATTCTGTGAATTTTGCTAAGTTCAAGGCCAGTAATTTCGGTAAAAATCATCAGAGCGAAACAAAACACAAACCTGACCTAAAACTTATCATGGTGAACTTACATATCAAAAATCATGTCAATATCTGCCAGATTTAGAAAAAAGTCAAGCAAAATGTTATTTCTGTGAATTTTGAAAGTTCAAAGCCCGTTATTTCAGTAAGAATCATCGAAGCAGAACGAAAGTTAAACTTAACCTGTAACTTGTCATGGTGAACTTATATACCAAAAATCATGTCAATATCTGCAAGTGTTTAGAAAAAAGTCTGGAAAACTAAAGATGAACTGACGGGTCAAAAACATTATACTCTTCGCAACTTTGTTGTGTGGGGTATAATGAGTAGCTTATTAAATCAGAATGAAAGATTAATTACCATCAATAGTTTTTTTTTATCTTTAATACACATTCCTTCTAAACTGTGAACATTATTTTTCAGCAGTACTGTTTGAATTTATTTTATTTTTTAATTTATTTAAAAATGATATAAGCTTTGAAATGTAATAAAAAGGCTCAAAGTTTTGAAATAGCATCAAACATGTCTCAACCAGCAAACTGAAAAATGTGTAGGGTTATAAAACATATAAATGTAGACAACTCTTAGAATGCACAAAACTGGCCATTTCCTCTTGTCCAGAGGTGTCCACTTTGGAGAAGTTTCACTGTATTGAAATTATATTGCTGGTCCATGCTCCCAGTTTTTGGTGGAGTCCGAGTTGCTCATTTGCTTTTGTTATTTTGTATGTATGATTTTAGTTACTTTATGTTCTTTGTTGTGTATGTCTGTTTTCCATGTCTGGTCTTTGTCCCTGGATTACGATCTTTTGATTACCGCTATATTCTTGGTTCCCTTGATTACTCTAGAACATTTCTCTGGCAGAAACTTAATTCCAAGCTATAATTTCTTGTATTTCTATACAATTAACAAGAAGCTTTGCAGCGTGCAGCTTGATACAACCCCAGAGGCCTAAACCCGAACATTAAGGGAAGTATTGATATACCATTCAAATCTGACACAGCTTTGAATCTTGGTTATAAGACATTTGACTGAGGATAGAAATTTGACCAGAACCAAAGTGGCCACTTCTTGGCCTATATTCCTAAATGGTTCAAGTCCAAACCCACAAAATAAACCCCCAAACTTCTTGTGGGGATATGGCACATTGTGGTACAATATCAATTCCCTTTCACTCCAGTTATCGTCCAGAATAAAAAAAAAATTCTCATTTCTGGCCCTTTATTCTTACTTGGCTCAAGTCACAACCCAAAAAATAAACCCCAGTCTTCCTTTTGTGGTATGGCACCTTAAGAGTAAAATTCATAAGATGCACTCATTTTTACTCAAATTATTATACAGTCATAAGAAAAATGTCCCTTTTTGGCCCCTAATTCCTACAAGGTTCAAGCCTTAACCTCTAAAATAAATCCCAGTCTTCCTTTGGTGGTATGGCACCTTGTCATACAATTTCAGAGATTCATTCACTAATAGTCAAGTTATGGTCTGGACATCACAAAAATGCATGTTTCTGGTCACCTTTTTGATAATTTCAAGTCCAGTTTCAATTACTCTAAAACTACTGCTGATAATTGCAGTAAAGGATATTGTGGAACAATATTATAGACATTCCTATGCTTTTACAGGAGTTATATAGTTAAATTCTATGAAATGCTTGTTTTAGGCACCTTTTTGGCCCCTAATTCTAAAATGGTTGGGGGCAATTACCCCCAAAACTAATACCAACCTTCTTTTTTGAGGCGTGAACCTTGTTATAAAACTTTATAAAGATTAACCAACTTGTATTACTCAAATTATGGCACAAAAATCAAGCGTCTACAGACGACGTTGCCATACCAATTTGAGACTGCAATTTCTTTACAGTTGTAATAACACTAAAAAATAGACAAATTATTTGTTAAATAAAGCACATGCAGTATTAAGCAGTTTTAATTTGGGAATTTACATATAGAGAACAGTGAGAGGTTGATGTAATTATTTCATGCAAATGAGCATGAGTAAAAATAACTCAAGAATTTTCTCCTCATATTGTATTATAAATTGATCAAAATTTATTTTAAGAGAACATAACATCAACTAAGCTTATCTGTGTATTTAACCATATTTAACCCATTGCATATTTATTTAAAATATACAGTAGTTCCACCTGTGTAATGATACGCAGGATGTAGTTGACTTGTGTGGCATATATATGAATACATGGATATATATTATTCTCTACCACAGATATCTGTTAGTAAAAGAATCCTTTTTAGTGAAAAAAAAATCACAAATTTTAATCAAATATAAAATATTTTTGCTGTAAAACTATATGTTTCAATAATTTCCATTTTCATCATATTTTCCTTCAATCCAGAAAACTACCATATACTTGATCAAAACCCAAAGTGTTAGTTATCAAATAAACTACAAAACTTGATACCCCCCTCCCCCATCTGATGACATGCCACTTTTAACCTCCATATTGATTTGGATCAAAATCTAAAATCGGAGGTGCACAATGGGAATATATAATAGAGATTCTGTGAAAGTTTCATTCAATTCCATTTGTTGGTATAGGAAAAGTAATGGATAAGAGAAGGTCCCCCCATTTGCCCACATAAAAAATGAAAAAGTCCATATTTTGTTATGTAAAACCCCCAAACTGATTCGGATCAAAATCTACAATAGAAGGTGTACAATGGGAACAAGTCAAGGAATCTGTGAAGGTTTCATTCAAAGCCATTCAGTGCTGTTGGAGGAGATAGAGATGGGTCTCCACCAGTGTAATGGAAGGACAGGAGGAGACCCCTATCACTATTTACCCCCCCCCCCACTTTGCGGGGGGGGGGGGTTATAATATAAAAATGATGAAGGGTGTATCATAGGTTACTGTACATTTTTTTTTGGTTAACAGGCATAACATTTTATGAGAAGTCATGTGACTCTACATAAAATTGCAATTTCAAATACATTTATTTTTTGGTAAGTTTTCCTTGAAGACTAAGATGGATTCCATGCCTACACAAGTTTGGAAGACAAAAAAATGTGAACTTACACTTTCATATTCATAACTCTAATGATGGATCTAAATTACTCATCTATCACACATGTTAATTCAAACTACTGTCAACATCACTCAAACAAAAACAGCATTTACTCAATTGGTGTAAAATAAATATTTTTTCCAGTAACTTATTATTATTGTTACATTTAGTAAGATCCACTCAATTGTTTACATTGCCCTTTACACCATCCTAATAATAATTAAACTGAAAACTAAAGTCAACAAATACATTGGTAATAAAGTCATACACTGTGCTTTAGAGTGACAATATTAACAAGCCAAGAATGTTATGTGCAAGTCTTACATGCACTGTCAGCTTGATTTACTTCTGCAAAGCAAAGAAAAAACACTACCATAAATCATGCAATACACAGCAATACGAAACAGCAACTGAAGAAAGTATACTCATTATTTGTAATACAAAAAAATGTAGGTTGTTGTGAATTTTTGTTTTTGTCTTTGTTACGTTTCATTTGTACTTTATTTCCCATATTTAGCTTTTGTAACAATTTAACAATATAATCAACGTCCAGCTATCATTTGTGACATAACAAACTTACAATGGTACTAGCAAAATATGGGAATTTCTGATATGTAACACAAATAAAAATACAAATTCACAACAGGGGTTATTTAGCACAAAACATTATGACCTTGTTTATTTCATTATGTCTTAATGAGAAATGACAAAGACCATTTTTAAAAAAAGAAGTACATCTTAATATATTCACTTTATTTTCTATATTATAACAGAAAACTTATTACGTCAACCTCTTACTAAAGCATCCAATCAACATAAGTTATGACAGAAAATATAACTTAAAATTAAACCATGATTCTGAACCTAAATGTAAAGTCTATTGTACCACCTATTCTCTTTTGTGGTATTTCTATCAAAGATTGATAAATATCAATAATATTATCCTTGAACCAGAAGAAATTGTTGTCTAGCTAGGCACACTACTAAGTATTTAGTGCAGTATACTCTATACTAAAGTCAATATAATACATGATAAAAGAGAAATAAAACAAACCACTTACACATTTTGGTATAATAAAATTCATTAACACCATTGTATGGTCATTTTTTAAATATGAAGTGGAATGGTTTGAAGATGGTATGGTGCATATACTTTTGGATGAAAGTTACTATCAGACTGGTAAACTGTTATTCTATTAAAAGGAATTACCCAACACTCGGGCTAACTCAAGTACCCCTGGTAGTGTAGCAATACAGCAACTATCTACAAATCAAGGTAATCATTTAAGTGTTTTTCTTTGTTTTTCAATCAATACATGCATCAAGTTGATTTTATACTGAAGGAAACCCTAAATCACTGTTTGAAATATTATAGCATAACCAAGTCTTACACTGAAAATACAGTGAAGTTCCAAAAACAAGTGAGACACCTGAGGATATAATAAGGTAACCAGTATCAATCATTGGTTGGAAGATGAGGTGAAACGACCTAAACCTGCAATTGGTGGGACAGGAAATAAGGTGAAATACTGAAACCAGCCACCAAATGGAGTCAACAAGAGATTCACTGAAATATCCCAAAACATCTACTGTTGGGACAACAGGAGAAACAGTGAAATACTGAAACCAGCCACCAAACGGAGTCAATAAGAGATTCACTGAAATATCCCAAAACATCTACTGTTGGGACAACAGGAGAAACAGTGAAATACTTAAACCAGCCACCAAACGGAGTCAACAGGAGATTCACTGAAATGCCCCAAAACATCTACTGTTGGGACAACAGGAGAAACAGTGAAATACTGAAACCAGCCACCAAACGGAGTCAACAAGAGATTCACTGAAATATCCCAAAACATCTACTGTTGGGACAACAGGAGAAACAGTGAAATACTTAAACCAGCCACCAAAGGGAGTCAACAGGAGATTCACTGAAATGCCCCAAAACATCTACTGTTGGGACAACAGGAGAAACAGTGAAATACTTACACCAGCCACCAAAGGGAGTCAACAGGAGATTCACTGAAATGCCCCAAAACATCTACTATTGGGACAACAGGAGAAACAGTGAAATATTGAAACCAGCCACCAACAGGACAACAGGAGATTCACTGAAATGCTATAATCAGCCAACAGTGAGACAACAGGGGATACAATGAAATACCCTTCACCAGCCTTCAGTGAGACAACAGATACACTGAAATACTCCCAACAAGCTACCGTTGGGAAAACTGGAAATGCACTGAAATACTAAATGCAGCCACCAGACGGAAACATGAGATACATTGAAATACCCAGAACCAGATACTGGTGAAACAACAACAGATACAGTGAAATATCCCAAACCAGCCATTGGCAGTACAACAAGAGATACAGAAACATACCCAGAACCAGCCATTGGAAGGACACAAGAGATGGTGTCATATCTAGAACCAGCAACCAGTGAAAGAGTAATCATGGGAACCAAGGTTTTCAAAAGAATGTAATCCAGGGACAAAGACTAGACATGGAAAACAGATATACACAACAAAGAACAAGTAACTAAAATCATACATACAAAGTAACAAAAGCAAATGAGCAACTCAGACTCCACTAAAAACTGGGAGCATCGACCAGGTGCACTGGAAGGTTTAGCGTCCTCTGCTTTTCTAGAAACACTCGCTGAGTTGCTCATAAAAAGACAAGTCCAGAGTAGATGAAAGAGGAAAGGAAAACTATGACACTTTGAACAAATCAGTTTTCATGGCGCAGATGGATACACCGTAACAATCCACAAGTTCATGATGACGACCATAAAACTATTGTAGTGATGACTTCAGTCTTGTAGCAACATAACACTGCTCCAGAAGCCTATTTGTTAGAATTCTAGCACGATACAAAAAGTCTGCGTAGTCTCGGCAAGCTCTGGCATAACATATGAGTTGCGATATGAACACTTCATACGCAGGTACTGAAGGGATGTTGCCACAGATGAAAGGAAAGTTGACAATTTTGAATGAAAAGTCATCACGTTTGTCGTAAAGTTTGGTCAATAGTTTTCCTTTACCATCTATTTCTAAGTGTAGGTCAAGATATGAGGCTGACTTTACAGTGTCTGTAGTATCCTATATCTCAAGTTCTTTGGAGTAGATGCAATGAGATTAAAGGATCTAGCTAAACAATATTCTTTCTTTCGGATAAGATCAGCTATAAAGTCAGCCTCATAAGAGTGAAGGAACAGGTCAGCAAGTAGAGGAGCACAATTTGTTCCCATTGGAATGCTGACTGTTTGTTGAAAAACGTGTCCACCACACTGGACAAATATGTTGTTGATTTAAAATTCCAGCATTTTGGAAACATTTTCTTCTGTATATTTGGAAGATGATTTGCAATTATTTCTTACAAAGTATGAGGAATCTCTACCAAGAACTATATATTTGTATCTAGGTTTACAATCTTTTTTTGAAAAACAACAATGTATAATGTTTTTAAGTTGGGATTTTCACTGAGTTTGGGGAATAGAAGTATACAGTGTTGAAAAATTATAGGTTTCAATGCTATTATATTCTGATAATAATCTTGAACTGATTGTCTCCAAAAGACCTTTCTAATTTTTCAGGATCCACATTGAATTTATACCACTATGGGAGTAACAAGTGTTGTAGTAGGACTGCAAACTCTCTTTGAAAGCTGTGAGTATAGAAGTTAAAAGTTTTGAAAGAGGTTTGGTGGTACATTTTGCAGATCCAGCTATGTAACGTTGTTTGTATGGATTCTTGTGGAGTTTAGGAATCCAGTAAATCACAGTCATCGTCCTTGGTAAAGAGACCGAAAGAGGATAGCACAGATTTATGGTTTTTCACAATTTCTTCTTTGAAACACCAGAAGAAACAGTGAATATACCAAAATCCAGAAACTGGAGGGACACAGGGTAATTAGGAACACAGTTATTTTACCAGTCAGTCAATATAATACATGATCAAAGCCCTTTTCAACTATTTCTGAGTTGAAAAGTTTTTTTTTTACCTAAAATTCAGGTTTTAATGGTACACTCAAGAGTAAAAATTTAAGATTATTATATGTGAAGTTGCAACAAAAGTTAATGAAAGCATTTTGATAACAAGATTTCATGATTACATATGTACACAGTCATTAAAACCTTGCAATTAGAAAAAAGTTTAAGATATGAAGAAATAACAAATTCAATATCTGAAATTAAAGGCCCCCTCAGAAGATAAAAAAAAAATTTCAGTCGAGGTACACACAGTGGTCGTACAAGAGAAGATAAGACTATTTCTTAGCATTTAAAGATATAGGGACTAATGAAAAAACAAGAGGTTCCTAAGAGCCTCAATCGCTCACCTGGTTCAATTTTGCCTTTCAATAAATTTAACAAGAAGATAATTTTGACTCAAGATGACTTTGTTAGGACTTATCCTAAGGATCATTTCAGTATTTTAAAATCTCTTTCTATCTATCATAGTTTTCAAGATATAGGCTTAAAACTGTAAAAACAAACCCAGTCAACTTTCCCTCTTTCAAGAGCAATAACTCTTACTAGGAGTCGTCTGACAACTTTTATCACTAGGATTTTTGTAGGCCTAATAATCAGAATCATTACAGCTATTGAAAGTATTGGCTAAACCTCATGATTTTGGAAATATATGTGCGACAAACTACTATCTGATCCCTATGATCTATCTTAAATAACAGGGGCCATTGAATTTTGCCTTTCGTCATTTTTCTCCTTTCAAGTGCAATAACTCTGACAAGGAGTCATCTGAGAACTTTTATTCCTGAAGACTTTTGTAGTCTTAATAATAAGGATCATTTCAGCCAGACAGAATTTAGCTTAAACCTAATGGTTTTGGAGATATATGTGAAAAACTACTGTCTGACCCCTATGTTATATTTTTAGTAATGAAGGCCATATTTTTCAACAGACCAAAAATCCCCACATCAGTTCTATGCAAGATACACCAATAAACCTTCATATCAATTTTGGTTCCAATTGGTCAAGTAGTGTCAGAGGTGAAGATTTTTGAAAGAAATAAAATTAAAAACAGCATAAACTTTGAAAAAGAGCTATATACATGGCTCAATGGACTAAAACAAAAATTTGACCACAGATAGATCTCATCAAGCTGAACACTGCAGAAGTGTTCAGCCTGTCAGAAATTGGCTAAACCTGATTTTGGAGATATAAGTGAAAAATTACTGTCTGACCCCTATGTTCTACTTTTAGTAAAGGTGGCCATGTTTTTCAATGGATCAAGAATCTCCACATCAGTTCTATGCAGGATACCCAAAAACATTTCTACCAAGTATGGTTCCAATTGGTCCAGCAGTGTCAGAGTAGAAGAGTTTTAAAAAATTGTTGATAACGAAGGACGCCAAGTGACAGCAATAGCTCACTTGGCCTTTGGCTAGGTGAGCTAAAAAGGACCTATTAACAGTTTTCATCTATGGTTTTATAAAAAGTCCGGTATAGGTATGAAAATAGTGGAGGAGTTTAAATGCAGATAATAGCACAATAACAGGAACTTCTATGGTCGATATCATATACATCTACCTAGTTATCATATACGTATATATACAGCATGCCTACACCAGTGTATATTTACAACATAGCATTTTTTTTCATGATAAAATGTAAAGGAGATACTAGGAGAAACAGCGCATCCCAACATTCATGTCAATTCTTGACAAGTCTAAGATGACCACATTCAGTCAAATGCATTACATAATTAGAAAGTCATTTCTGTACACCCATAACCTATTTTGTCATTTGAAGACAAAGAAATAAGTAGCAGTCTTTGTAAGAATCATGCAAATTCTGTATTATGTGATACACCCATAAGAAGGCTATATATTTTTATTTTTGTTATTGATTTGTTAAATGGGTCTACATAATGAAATGTATAATTATTTATTCCAATCTGTCTGTTCTTATGAGATAATACACATTGAAAAATCGAACAGAATCTATTGCATTTTAGTGTCATTTACATAGTTATCTCCCATAATTATGAAATCAGAGCATTCTATACAATGTTTATCTCCTTAGAACAAGGGTTATATGAAAAGCCACATGTTAATTTCTGTCAACTATAACATTTTAAATAAAATCTAAAAAATAAAATTATGTAGGCTTTCCAACCATGAATCACATTTTGCATGATTCTTAGCTTGAGTACTACATAAAAGTTCCTACCATTTGATTGAGCAGCACCTATCATAGATAATATATTGAATCAGCTGACACATACATCTGATGTGACTTAGTGTAATATCATTTACTAGTAAAAAAGTAAATTAAACAACTTCATTTAAACCTGGTACAGTATAATAAAAAAATCTTTTAAAATCTTACATTTGTTAAAATTCGAAGCAAATTTCAATATCATACAAACTCAAGAAGCATTATCCCCCAAAAATGCAACTACCAATAAAATAGTTTCTCATTACCTCTTAGGGCCTAATGCAAAATGTTCAATTTACATGTCAATAACTTTCGTAGGAATAAATTATAGTAAGAGCCATTTGAATTAAAACCAGCTAAACCAATCGATGTCTGGACCTGTGACTCAATGCAGCTGAGATTTACAGTTGCTGAGGAAAATGTGATGAAAAGTGTTATGGACAGATATACAGAACTATGGGACATAATTCCCATAAAAATTGGAGAATTAAAATTTCCTGATAATATGCAAAGCAACATATGGAGTTCTTGCTATATAAAAGTTTTATAAATTCTGTTGGGGAGATTTAGAGGAGTTGCAATGACAAGTTGATACATAATGATTTTCAGTAAATATCCAAGTTCGAAGGGGTATAACTCCTTTAAAAATTCGAGAATGAAAATTCCCTGATAATATACACAACTACATATGACGTTCTTGATTAATACAAAGTTTCAGTAATTTCTGTTTGGTAGTTTCAGAGTAGTTGTGATGACAATCTGATACATGAAGATTACCAGTAGATTCAAAGGGCCATATCTCCAACAAAAAATCAAAGCATCAAAATTTCCTGACAATATGCACAACTGCATATGGTGTTTTGCTATATACATGTAACAAGTTTCATGAAAATCAGTAGGGTAGTTTCAGAAAAGTTGTGATGACAAGCTGATACATGATAATAACCAGTAAATTTTTAAGTTCAAAGGGCCATAATTCCAACAAAAATCAGAGAAACCAAAATTTCCTGACAATATGCACAACCACATATGGTGTTCTTGCTAAATATCAAGTTTCATGAAATTCTGTTGGGTAGTTTCATGTTTTACGGTAAAAATATGAAATTGCAAAATGGCAATTTCCTGTGTTTTTATAGCATTCACATTGATTTCTTTTTACATCAGTTCTCTTGATTGTTATTCACATGTGTTAAAACATGCAACATGATGTCAAGAAATTATGTATACTTTTGGTGGTGTAACAAATCTATGCACAACCATTATTTGAAAGGGAAAATTGCATAGAAGAAACAGACTATAGAATAACAACCGTGCGATGTACGGGGCATACAAAGACATAAATTTTAAATTCACACTAAATGCTTAGTACTGTTGCCATAGAATATTTTTTTATCTATAATAATGTAAAAAATGGCATTTTGCTATACAAGAGCACAATTATTCACAATGCTATTTCCATTTGGGGGTCCTGACTTCCACTAAAATCTAAAAATAGATCTGGGTGAAATTTCTCTTATCTAACCAATGTTGCTAAAATACACCAATATATCCTTTAAATTTTGAAATAAAACCACCATGTCATGCAGCGTTTCTGTCCATAAATTAAGGCTCATAAAGGGGGATACTTTTTTCAATTTTTCAGTAGCCAACCTAAGCCTTAAATGACCATAAAATACACATACATGGGCTACTAGTTCCAAATTCGATACTTTTGGTTCCTTACTGTTAGTAAATTTTTTCATGAAAATATCTTTTTTATTATCCACCAATTGTAAATGTTTCTGTTTTTTCTCCTGGGCTTCATGTTGGGGTAAAAATCTGGCTGAATACTGAGGAGACATTACTGCACTATTGTTACCATAAGGTGTTCTTGCTACATACCAAGTTTCATGAAATTCTGTGGGGTAGTTCTAGAGTTGTAATGACAAAGCTGATACATGATGATTATAAAAAGATTTCTAAGTTCAAAGAGCAATAACTCCCATAAAAGTTCAAGAATAAAAAATTGCTGATGATATGCACAACTACATATGGTGTTCTTGCTACATACCAAGTTACGGGAATTTCTGTTTAGTAATTTCAGAGGAATTGCAAGACAAGCTGAAGTGTAATGGACGGATGGACAGACAGATGGAGTGACTAACTCTTAGATCAGCTTTCACCTTTGGCAATGCAGGTAAAGAAAAACAAAAAAAAACAAAAAAACCTACCTAAAATCATGTGCTTTTGGTCTATTTTAAGCATGACAAGACCTATTTTGATAACAAAAGCCCATAATGCATGAAGCACATGTCAAGCTAATTATATATAAAAAACACATGGTTTCTATTTTTGTTTACATTTAATGATTTCAGAATTTGTATGATGTTTGAAATGTGTTTGCCAAAAATTCATTAAATTGATGAAAATCTGATTTTTAAAGATTTTTTTCCCATTATACTATGAAATTACAACAGATTATAGATAAAGTTTTTAAATGGAAAGATCTAGTTATTATAACATATGTCAACCACACTTATGCCTATTCTATATTTAACATACCTGAGGCATTTGATGATTCAGGATTTCCTATTTTCACTTCCTGTAAAAAAAAAAATACTAAAGTGAAGGTAAGACAAAGCTTGTGTTGTATTACAACTTATTTAGAAAAGCAGGTACATGTATGGAAGTTAAAATATCGTTATGATACATCATGACAATTAATTATGAATTTTAACTACAAAAACTAATAGCAATGCTCACTAAAATGATTTCCCCCTCTCCAATTCAATGCACCATTCGACTTCCAAATTGATTTGGATCAATATCCCAAGTAGGATATGCACAATGGAAGTATGTAATAAAGATTCTGTGAAAGTTTCATTAAAATATTCATTAGTATAGGAACAGTAATGGATAAGAACTGGGCATCCCACTGTCATGGAAGGAAATACAGACACCCTCTATCACTATATACAAGGTGGGGGTATAATGAGCTATACTTTGTTACACAAAGACAAACACTTTTCTTACAGTAAACCATGTTTTTTTTTGTGTGGTAGTTTTGACAGTTGTTTGTGTCACATGTGTTCGAGTACACAAGTACTTACAAAATATCAAGGACTTCAAATCATGATTGGTTTCAGATGTTTTATTAGGCCAATTAGGTACAAACATTTCTTGTTTATAAAATGTTTATTATCTTCAAAAAGATGATATTACCAGCAAGTTCTTCTAAACTGGTAAATACCTAGGAATGGACAATACACATCAGTCTATGTTTGTTTTTTATTTACTGTTTTGAAGGACCTTATTATGACTACTTCCTCAATGCTTAGCTATAGTAAAGAAAATTGTTCATAAAAAACTTATTTCATGAGCATAAAATATGTAATTATGCATATAAAATCAATATAATTTTCTCTTGGCTGATTTGGAGGTAAATACATACATACACTCCTTCAATCTGAAGGGCAATAAGTTATGTATTTGTCTTAGAAATTTCAGATATTTCTTTCTTTGGTCTGTCTGAAAATCCAATCAAAAATCAAGTAGGTTTCAATTTATCATTTAAATTTTACATTTTATTTTGACATTTGACAAATGTACGAAAACTAAAAAACTATACGTTACATTAAATTGGAGGATTTATTACAAAATTGTGAGCAAAATGTCATTCATAGAAAAATACAGTTGAACCTTCATGCATCAAACTCATGAGTAAAAATCTTGGATAACTCAAACTATACTCGACATCAGTTCAAGCCTGTCTTCGATTTAATCAAAATTTTCTTCAGTGTTCTTTCATTGAGGCAGAGTTGTCTGTCTTTTTATTCGTTAAGCATTTCTCATTTTATAAAAACCAAAAATCAGTACTTACGATTGATATGCAGTTAATAATACATTCAATAATTCCTTATGAGAAATTCCATTGTAATTCCGCCATTTTTGTTGTTAAAAGCTGATAGTTGACAAAATTCTGATAATTGTATTTTTTAATTTCTATGTTGACAAAAATGTTATTTGTCACGAATTTGAAAATAAACAACTATTATGTAGGGTCGATAACCTTCAGAATAATTTTTGACACAAAATAAGGCGGTAAATCTTTGTTTTTCATCAACCTACCAACAACCAAAAATCGTCTTCGTAACAAAATCTGAGCTGATTTGACAATGTAAATATTGTGATCTGGATTTAAAATGTCATCAGATTTGAACAATTCGCATTTTACGATGTAGCCGTTTTGAAATATGAATGAGCAAATTATTTAACACATTTAAGATATCAATAGGTGTCAATAAAACTGTAGACCAATTTTCGTTTTGAATTTGAATGATATGTTATATTTGTGACGATGAGTATAATTTCAAAGCCCCAGCAAAAATCTTCCTACTTGAATACAATTTTGCCTCGGATGACTTGAACTTGGATGAATCGTAGTCTCAGACAACTCAAAGTTTTCAATTCGTTCCTCGATAGGACTTAGAGATTGAATTATTCAAAAGTCTTGAAGTAAACTAATTAGTGTGAAAACTGATTAAAAACCATGATCAAAGTTTGTTTTTACAATGTTCAGGGTGGCGTATGCAATTACTTGTTGACACTTACAATGGCTAGACGCTTGTATTTCATTAATAACTTTTGTAGTGATAAGAAACAAATTTTATTAATCAAAGAACCTTACTGAGCACGCTCATATACCCCATGCGTCCCAATGTTGGATACTCAAGTAAATTTGTTCATAAGAGAAATACATGTAGAAGGACCCCGATAAAAAAGGAATGAGTGTTTTTTTAGGCTTTAGACCTTTATCTTCTAACTAAATTCTGTTACTCAGAATGGTAGTTTTAAACTCCAGACTGTGATTTCTTTTGAGTTTTAGTTAATCCAAAGTAAATATCATCGTAGTGAAACAAAATGTTTACTTGACCTGTAACTATCATAACCATATTCTATAAAGCATTTAGAAAAAAGTTTCTGTGAATTTAGATATGTTTGAGGCCCGTAATTTCGATAAAAATCATCGGAGCTGAATCAACTACACATTTGTCCAGTACCTTATCATGGTGAATTTATATACTAAAATTCGGGTCAATATCTGCAAACATATAGAAAAAGTCTGGAAAACTATTCTTTCTGTGAATTTTGCTAAGTTCAAGGCCCATAATTTCGGTAAAAATCATCTGAGCAGAACAAAATGTTCACTTGACCTGTAACTTATCATGGTGAACTTATATACCAAAAATTATGTCAATATCTGCAAGCGTTAAAAAAAAAAGTCCAGAAAACTGTTATTTCCGTAAATTTTGCTTAGTTCAAGGCCCGTAATTTCGCTAAAAATCATTGAAGTGGAAGGAAATTTAAACCTGACCTGTAACTTATCATGGTGAACTTATATACCAAAAATCATGTCAATGTCTGCTAGCATTTAAAAAAAAGTACGGAAAACTGAAGATGGACTGATGGATGGAAGGGTCAAAAACATTATACTTCATTGCGTGGGGTATAATCACACGTTGGAATTCACACCAACAGTGATATCGAAGATTTTGATAATAATAAAAATATTACAGATGAGTTTTATTTGTTGAATTTATTTCTGATCACTTAACTACAATAGTAAGTGTAGTTCCATTACTATGTTTGTTTCGCTATTATATCTGCCATTTATATTGTTGTAATGTAGTGCACATCTTATGACAATACTTCTAGTATTGAGAAATTTAAAAAATGCAGCATGTTATGTACTAACAACATTTTTGATGTATACAAAATAAACACAAATTTTACCCAAAACACTCAGCTTCACTCAGTATTTCAAACATGATATACAACAAACAGAAATATCTTCCTATACAATACTCAAGACATAACAAAATACCCTGATAAAGTGAAGTATATGTACAAGTACAACAAATCATGTAAAAGCAGAAACAATCGCCAACCAATACATTTCTGGGTTATACTAGACCATGGATTACTCAAACCTCAGATAACTCAAATATTTTTAACAGGTGCTTCGACTTTAACTTAACGAGGTTCGACTGTAGTATTTTTACTAGAAATTAGGTAAATGCACAGATGCAACATATCATTTATTAAAAACATTTTTCAAAATTTGATGGCAGTATAAAATATATTTACAACAAAACTGGAAGTAATATTTTAGGTAAAATCCTTAATATTGACCAGTTCACTTTGATGGAACTCTAAAATGTAAATTCTTCTTATACAATGAACTTAAAAATAAAAAATAATACAGAGATAAATTAAACTAATGCACTTACACTGAAAAATGGAATAAAGTTCTGGCAAGACTCTTCATCACCACTGGAAATAAAAAACCAAAATTATGACTATGATGCATTTGATATGTATTAGATCTGATCACAATTTAGCATGCTTTCTGGCACATATATAATTTTGGGTAACTTGGTTCCCATAAACCATACAAGATGAAAAATGTATCTAGGTCCTATCCCGGACTGCTTATTTTCTGTCATACAATGTAGGATATTTTCATGTATTAATGTAGTGAATGTTAAAAAAAATATTAAGGGAATAAGATTCATAAAACCCTGTCAAACTGCATTTAGTACCAAAAATTGTGTGGAAAAAAGTTAATAGTAGATTTAATTTTCCTTTAATGATTGAACAACTTTATGGGCACATGAAACTGAATTTCCTGAAATATCATCTTCACTGTAATAGTACTTGGCTGTTATAGCCTATTTCTCTTAATATTTTTAAATAAAAAATAATACTACAGTCAAGTTACATAAAAAATATCCAATTCAAGACATTGTAAACTTGGTAAACTTAAAGCTGCATTAGCTGTCATTTTCATAAATTTCTGTTTCTGTTGAAATATGCCTCAACTTAGAATTATTTCTAATAAATTGTACTTTCCTGTCTAATTTCATTTGATATCCATAAATAATATGCATTAAATACATGAAATTGGTGTCTATGCATTTATTGTCTTGCAAGACAAAAAATCAATATAGATAAATTTGTGTGCATGTGACTTCTGGTGACCTTAATCCGTGTATGTGTTTCTTTAGAAACAAATCTGATTGCAAAGCGGAAGTGGTAATTCAACGGCAAGGAAGACCGACGTACTCAAGCTGTAAAAGAAAAAACTTCGAATATAACGCAAGGATCCTTTTGAAATTTATGTATTGTGATATAGAGTAGCTCAAATATGGTCATCATTTATTTGAAAACTAATCAAGAAATAGATGAAATGAAATGAAAACAAGACACGTCCTCGCCTGTGTATCTGTTATTATTTTTTTTTTACCAAGGTTAAAGTCTTTTGAACCCAGGTGTATGTCCTGTCAGCAATCTTTGGATGAAATGGTGAAAAATAATTAGACCAGAGTTATCGAACTTCTCTGATTAAAAAACGTTGTTTTCAAAATATTCTGTAGGTATTATCAACATTTATTGCTTCAATTGCATTACTACAAACTTATTTCATTGAATCAGCAAAATTCAGTAGAATCAAAACTGAACAAATTTGGCAGCTAATGCAGCTTTAAGCAAAGATATACACAAGTTATTGAAGACCTCTATCAAAACAAGAATGCTAGACCCCATCTCAGCAAGTTTGGAAACTTAAAATGTAAATCACTGAAATAGCTATATAATATGGAGATATAACACATTAACAACATATGACAAGACTAGGAATTATCTCTATAGCCAAAGAGGATATATGTCCACAAAGGCAACAAAATTAGAAACCAATAAGAAATTAATCAATAAAAAAACCACAATAAATCAACTCCAATATTACAAACAAACTAGAAATACTGTGAGTTTTTTTTATAAAGAAGAAAGCTCATATAGTGATACTCTCTTCCTCCTGATTTAAAAAACAAAGTCAACAAATTCCTACAGAAAACCACAACTATTGTTCAGATTAAAATCTTATATTGAAGGTGCAAAATAGTATCAAGTAATAAAGAATGCCTGAATCATCCTTTTAATTGCATTCAGTAGTTTGTAAGGATTAGCAGTCTAATACTACTGTAAAATTTGTTGAACCAAAACAGCTGTGTAGTATGATCGACTAAGTATTGTGCCTAAAAGAATTTGAGCAAAGTCCATCCAGAAGTAACAGGCAAGTTGCATCCACAAATTGTAACAAAAGTCTTCAATGCAAAATTTGCTGAATCAAAATGGGGATGCAGTATGATCAAATATATGTTGAGCATAACAGTCGTATAAAGCAGAGTAAAAATTCATCCATCAGTAACAGAGATTGTCACAAAAGTGTTCAATGCAGGAAAAAGAAAAGTTTCTCCTGTTAAACTTGTCAAATCAAGATAGCTGTGCAGAATGAACAACTACCGTATTCTTCCTTGTATACCGCACACTTTTTTTCAACTTATTCTTTGCTCCAGAAGAAGGATGTGCAGTATACACCAAAACAATGAGTTTCTAGATTTTTTCTAGAGACATAAATTTCAGGTCCGTAATTTTTGGGAATCAGAACCGAAGTTGTCAACTAAAGACAACATTGAGCCAATGTATTTTTAGAACAGTTTTATGTAAAATAAACAAATAAAGTTTTACTGCTAGTTAATAATTGTTTTATCCATCAATTCCATTTCCTTGCATTTCATAGTTTGTACGGAAAACCACGACTAGCTACTTATTGTTCTCTCAAATCAAGTCGTCTAATTATAACTTCTTCACCTGTGTGTGGTGGAGCATTAAAGAATACACAGATGCGTGAAATACACAGAAGAATACGGTTGGTAACATGCCTAACAATACTACAAAATCTGAACTTAATCCAACCAGAGGTTTCAAACGAGTTGCATCCACATGATAAGCATGATGTACAGGCAGACTAACTGATGGACAGATGGACACCATTACTAGGTCCCTACAATGTAATATTTACCTTTTTCCCTTGGACATAACCATAGCTTCAGCTATAGGTATGTGTAGCAGATGACTGGCAGTACTCATATATTTTGACACTCTGTTGATAATTTCCTGGGAATCTACAATTATATTCTTAAAATTAAATCATTAATTCAATTAATTAAGTTTTGTTTATGGCATTATTTGAAATTTTGACTAACATACATGTATAAATGGGAGATAAAAAGTGAAAATTCAAAACATTTTAAATGTATCAGGATTAAAAATCTTTTAACTCTATGAGAAGTACCTTAGTTCTCTATATTTGAATTTACTTGGGAAGCAAAGAACACTATGATTTTTTTTCAATAATTGTGTTCTTTTATATATACAGCAGTATCCCATCCTTCCTTTCGATATATGGCACTATATAGCTTCATGGTATGATTTCATAGAGATTCATTCCCTTTTAGTCAAGTTATTGCTGAATATCATGAAAAATGCTTGTTTCGGCACTATTTTGGTGCCAAATTCCTAATCTTTAGAAGTCACAACCTCAAAAATCAATCCCAAAATGCCTTTTATGGTACCTTGAGGAATAACTTCATAAAGATCCATACACTTATACTCAAGTTATTGTCTGTAAATCAATAGTCTAGGTATGCAGGATGACAATGCCGCTGACAACGATAGACTGATACCATTAAATGGCCACAATTTTGTTTTTGCTGTGGTAAAATGAAAATGTAACAAAACATACAGTAAGGCCAAAATAAAAAAGTTCTTAAGATTCTCATCCAACCTTTCGAAAAATTTGGGAGGTGGGATTTAAAAAAAAATGCTTCTACATGCCAGACACCTACTGTTGTCATCATCTACTTATGCTTTATTTTACCAGCACAAATGTATAGAAACAGCTCTATCATGGGGATGAGAATATAGGATTTTTTTTTATTATGGCCTTAAGTAATATGAAGTACTTCTTTTACCTAGTTTGACTGACTCAGGTTTCTCAAATGTATCTTTCCATAAAGTATCTAGGAACAAGGATGAAAATGTTGAATCTAATGCACCAAGGTATCGACCTATAGAACTATTACCTGCAAAACATCAATTATTATATTAACATTTTTTTAACCAAATGAAATGCTTGCATCATTCCCTTGTAAACTAAAATGAAAATCACTGTCAAATAATGCCAGGACAAATTTAACTCACTAATGAATAAAATTTCTGATTTTTCGGGTTAACTCAAAACCCATAAGAGATATATGAAACCTGATTGAAAATGCAGGCAGGGATTTTCATAAGGAATCCAATAAAAATAAAAAGCATTGCTGAGCGAAGCATGATATGACTGTAGCCAGTTGAACTCAGGCCATTTCAGGAAAGTGTGGATACAATATTAGTTTTTGACACACTAAACATAGGAACTTACAGTTCATTATGGACACAACAACTCATTTGGACACAGTATTGCACAATATTTTGAAATTCATTTAAGTATAAGTCTGCTTAAGGGTACTTTCATGAATCTTTTTGTACCTCATTATCTCAAAAACAGTAAATGAAAGTCCCTTATTTCAAAGAGGGGTGGGGCAAAAACCTAAAAAAAACTATAAGGCCCTCCACCATGTCCCTAGGAGCAATGTGTTAAAATTTGATATGACTTAAATAAGTTATCGTAAATAAACTATGGTTAATAGATGCCAACAATAATGACGACAAACGACCAGATGATGATACCATTAGAGGACAGAAAAAAATATGTATTCATTCTTTGAAAGAAAAAAAAATACATTCTGATTATATAATATGCTGCATAAATATACTGTAAATAATTTGTTCATTTGAGACCAATGGGTGGCCTTGGGCTGACATTTTCATACTGGTGGGCTTGTCTCTTTGACATCTATACCATACCTATTCTTGTTATATGGTCATTATTTTCCATCTAACATTAGAAAATTAACTAAAAGCATGCAATAGGATAATGTCACCAAAATACCAAATGGTATGACCAAGAATCCTACATATCCCTGCTAATCAGGGCATATTCACTTACAAATTGATATAACCAGGAACAAAACTTAACCCTGCCAATCTGGGGTTATTGACTTACCAAATGGAATGACCAGGAATCTAACATAACCCTGCCAATCTGGGGGTTTTGCTGAAAACTGTTCTACATAAGGTCGTAAAACACTGTTAACATAACCATCTGCACCTGCTATCACAATTTTCACTGGGCTAGGTTTCTTGGGATTTGTATTACAACTGAAAAAAAATCATCCAATTACCAAATTGTACTACCAGTATGTGCATATAAAGATAAAGCAGCTTCTTCAAAACTGCCCCATCCTCTTTTAATTTGGAAAATGTATATCCTGTGATCGAATTTAAGGGGAAATACTTGCTAAATGCAAGTTGAAATTCAATTTTGGTATTAGAAATTTCCACTTGCTAAAATTTGCTGGTGGAATTTTATATGTCATATAGGTTAAGTCCAGAAATAACCCAAAAAACTTAAATTTAACGAGTGTAAATTTTCAGTGCTTGCTAAATTTAGCTTGTGAAAAAAATTCTGAAATTCAATCCCTGATATCATAACTTTTTTTAATTGGAAAATTTGGAATAACAGTACAATAACTTGAATTTGTAAAGTCTAAAATCTTATTGAGGAAAAACAAATAATCAGTATAATTTTTAAAAGAAATACAAAATTCCTGCACTTTAACTACCTATTGGGAAATAATTAATCTTATTTGGGACAACTATATATCATTGAGATGGAATCCATCTCTGTGGGCTCCACTGTGGTAAAAATCCTGTACACAAGAAACTTATTACAATCCACATATGAATCAGTTGTGCAAAAATCATTAATTTAACCTTGACTTCAAAGTTAAAGGTCAAAGGTCACCAACCATGGTATGTAACACACATGTAACACATTGTCCTCAGCTTATCAACCTTGTAACTAAATATCAAAAGCCTACACAAAAAGACAAAAAATGTAACAGCCAAGCATGCATCTGTCATGCTAAAATCTAATTTGACTGATGTCAAAGTAGAGGTCAAAGGTCACCAATCATGGTATGCAACACATTATCTTGAGCTGATCTTCCCTCATGCCAAATATCAAAAGCATACACTAAAAGACAACAAAGTTACATTTTGGACACAAATTGCAAAATCCTGGGCATTAAACCCCTACAATCAATCAATCTAAATCCTAAATTTGACCTTGAGGTCAAAGTTCAAGGTATAAGTTCATCAAAATGGTACATGACACATTGTCTTGAACTAATCTTCCCTCATGCAAAATATCCAAAGCATAAATCAAAAGACAACAAAGAAACAGTCTAAACACAATTAGTTACAGACAGACTGATTGCCATAGTGGCAATGCCCTCATTATTGAGACATTATTCAGACAAATTGGGAAACTTTCTTAAGGGAAAACAGCCTTATTTTGAAGATAATTTAAAGTAAACAATGTAATGGCAGGTTTAACAGATATCAGTATAGAAGGAAAACTCAGAAACAGTAAACACTTGAAAATGGATCTGAAGATAAAAACTGTTCTATAACATAAATTGTAATAATTCAGTCACTTAAAAATCCAAACTTCAGCTATCATCTTTCATAAACTGACAAAAACAACTGATCAATAGAACAGACCCTGCTTTATACTAGTCCGACATACTGAGCCAGATCTTTATTGTGCTGGCTCACAGAACCAACAGCTCACAGGTAGGTATATCTCCACACAGACATATTATTCTGACTCTGAGGCAACAAGTTGTCACTCTATCCCCTTATACCACATGCTTGGCAGAGAAGCAGTGACTACCTTTTTAAAAGTCTTTGGTGTGACTCAGCTGGGCATCAAATCCAGGACCTCCTGCCCTTGAGTGAGCATACTATCCTGAGACCTCTGAGGCAGTTCAGCCAGCTTTATTAACATGAAGACCAATACATATGAATTAGATAGATTCATTCAAGTATTTGTTGATTCTAGCCCTATCTTCTATGTCACTTGACTTTAAATTTCTGCTTATTTATAAGTTGGGGTAATCCTCAATGTCTTACCTAAACCAAAACCTTCACATTCTAGGATGTTAAAGTATGATTTATAAATATAAATGTACTTACAATTTCTGTATTTTGGAGACAAGATTACTAACAGCAGCTTTGACATCGGCGTTACCACAGGTACATATAACCTTAAACTGTTTCTCTTGTAACTTTTGTAAGAAACACTGTAAACGAAAAAAGACATTTCTACAATACCAGTACTAAACTGAGTATCAAATGTTGACCTTTACCAATAAAATAAAAATTCCTTGAAGTGATACTAGTTCTATATTAATCCAAAATTGTGATTCTACACTATTTACCTACTTGCCATTTTTCTCTTAAATAAAGTATGTGAAATAAAAATGGCAATAACTACTTCAGCAAGCTGTTGAATAGCATTGGCACTGTTGAATGAAGTGTAACTCCATTTACCTGTTTAAATTTTTTCACTAAATATAAATTTATTTTTTTATATTTAAGCCAAAAGTATGAAAAAATATCAATGTAGACCCATTAATTCCACACTTTTTACAAGTTTACAATTTCACTCTGTATGGAAACACTAAAATAAGCCGATATATAATATACAGGGCACAGTTAAATTATATCCACAGAGGTCAAACCTTAAACAGTTGGAGAATGTATGGACACACCATGCTTAGTAGAATTATATTAAGTTTATACCTGGCCCTGCCAATCAGCAGTGTTAACTAGAATAATATTCTCTGGTAATTGGTCATCTGACCCTGCTAAAACAGTACTCAACTGTTCCAATAAAGCTTTCCTTGGCTGAAAATTAAAACACAAATCTAAGAACTGAGTAATAAAATAAGTCATATGAAAAGTCAAATATTGATGCACTGTAATACATTCCCAATTTTTGTATTGGTAAGTAGCTGTCTATGTAAGAATAAAGTGATTCAGTTGGAAAACTTTCACATACTGTAAATTTAGACGAAAGCTTTAAGCATTTTATTTATAAAATGAACTATGATATTTTGTATGAAGCTTTCTAGTAAAAGATATTAGAAGTGAAATTTTAAATAGAATGTGCTGGAGTAAACTCCCCTTAAAAAAATTGATGCATTCTATTGATTCATTCCCTCCACTAGAAGAAATCTATGATGAATTTTTATAATCATTCTAAACAACATATTAACAATAAAAAATGTACCTTTTGAATGATTGGATAACTACTTAAATACCTGATACAGGTGAGGACGAAATTAAACATTAGAAAACACATGAAGCCAAGAACCATGAAATTTATCCAACCAATAAAATAAATAGAAGAAAAGGATAAATACTTTTAGTAAGCATCTTTTAGATCAGCTACATGCCTTGATCAATAACATAAATAATTCGAACACATTCCAGAAGAAATATCCCATGTTTTCAGATTCTGCAAACCATATCATTTGAAATATGATAACATTAGAAACAAAATTATATGGTTTCAGGAATAGTTATTCCTATCTCATTATTGTACAGATTTTCTATACCTTGTTACTGTTGTCAGTCTGAAAGTGTAGATAATCTAGATGTATGTTTAATTTTTTTCTTCACCCTACTATTCTATTATTTGTAAACAAAAAATAAATGGTTTTCACATATATCACCCTAATTGGGATTTAATGGCATCTTCTAGCAACCACAAAAGGAGGCAAAACAAGCCCTACAGTACTCACCCACTTGTTCCTTGTTTAAATTTGTTTCACTTAAAAATGAAACAGTCAGTTTATGAAAGAAGTTTAATTTTATTTCTGACTTTGCACTTGATCTGAGAAAGCCTCAAAAAGAGTAAACAGATTTATTAATGGATCTACACAAAATGTTTACATAAAATACCTTAAAATTACCATCATCTTTTGAAAATAAATATTTTTTTAATTTCATAAGTAAAACGGTTTCTGATTGGATAACAAATTTTGTCAATCATCTCATAGACAAAATTTTGTAGTGACTGACATCAAACTTTTGTAATGATTTACTTGTTAAATTTTGATACTTTAATTTAATTATAAGGAATGACTGTTATATTTTTCTGTCTATTTGAAAGAACCTCAATGCCCATGGTGCACACTGGAAAATACCATGCTACACAGGTTATTTAGTGTGACCATGAGATTGGAGTTATTTCTTCATAGACCGAAAAAATAAAACAGTCATTCCTTAAATAGTCTGTAATAGTAATAATATATTTATATCAGATACATTAACAATAAATTATTTTTTCTTGAAGTGTATTGACTGATGGGAGAGGAACAGACAAATAACAATACTATAAAAATATTGTACTTCATACATATACATGTACATGTAATATAAACTAACAAATCAGGAAAAAATATTTATTTAGTGATCTGTGTGTGGATATTTTCCACTTCCAACACTCTCCCAATTAATAAAATGTATTGCTTAACTGGTAAAAAAAATTCTGGTGGGCACATTATTGATTCAGGAATTGATACAGCTATGGATACGACATTCAAACTTGAACAAATTCTTAGCTTGGATTGTGATGATTCTGACCAAAACGAAAGTGATCTAAGAACTTTAAAATTAGCTTTCAGACAGAGGAAATAAGCAATTGATAAATAGACTCCCGCCGTTTACCCGCACTTGATTCAATTCCTTCACTTTGACATTCAGAGCACAGGGCAGAAATCAGACTGTCAACACTGGGTGACTGCCATAGTTTTTCTGTCCCTTTTTTCTTCACTTTCATTCCTAAAAGGTAAAGGCCATTATATCCATCAAAACCTTTCTTTTGTCCAGTGGAACTTCATACCAATTTCATAAGATCTCATACACGTTAACTCAAGTCACTGCATAGAAACCAGACAAATTTTGGTTCACTTTTGGTCCCTTATTCCTTCATGGATATGGTAACAACCCCAAAACCATTCCTAGCCTAATTTAAGTAGTATTAAACCTTGTGATACAATTTCATAGCAATCCATACACATATAGTTTATTTTTATAAAATACATGTTTCAATCCCCTTTTTTGACCTCTTAATTCCTAGTAAGTAATGTTAAATTCTAAAAATCAATGAACCACCATTTTTTTTCACAGAGATCCATATACTTTTTCACGAGTTATTATATGGACATCTACCCCCTTTTTAGGCCTTTAATTCTAAAATGGCTGGAGAAGAACAGTGCAACAAATACTTCAACTTTCAATAAATAGCTACGTGGAGCACAGCATGATATAACTGCAGTGGTTGAACCCTGAAGAGATGAGGCAAGTGTTGACACAATATTAGTTTTTGACACACTTAAGCATAGGGAGTTATTGTTCATTATGGAAACAATATTGTGCAATATTTTAAAACTCAATTTAAGTATAAAGGTTTCGCTTCAGGGTACATTCATGGATCACTTTGTACCTCATTATTTGTAGTTTGGACAAAATACAACACAAATTAGAAAATTAATTAAAAATTTTCACAATAAGACCAAAAATACAAAAGGAGATTTTTTTTGGGATGTGGCACCTTTTTACTCAAAAATAAGAGATATCTAAAATCTAACTGAGAAATTCAAAAGGAACCCCAATAAAAAAAAATCAAAATTGTACCAAAAATTTTAAAAAAAGATTTTTTTGGGGTGTGAACCTTTGAAGCCTTATAACATTGAAATTGGTAAGAGATATCTGAAATCTGATTGAACAATCAGGCAGGGATTTTTTATAAAGAATCCAATAAACAAAATTTCAAAATCGGACCAAAAATTTTTTAAAAAGTTGATTTTTTTGGGTGTGGCCCAATTTTGTACATTTGTACACCTTTAACTCCAAAATGGTTAAATATAAGCCTACCCTGTAAACATTTTCAAAACAAAGTTTAAAAAGGAACAGGATGATATCTGAATCATAAAATTTGGATCAACAAACACCTATTTTCCCCCTTTTAGCTCCTTATTTCCAAAGGGTTTGGGAAAAAAACTTCAAAAAACTATAGGGCGCCCCTCCATGTTCATAGGAACAATGTCTTACAATTTCAAAAAAATATTGGATAACTTTTAACTGTTATACTAAAGTTTTCATAAATAAATTAAAGTTAATGGATGCCAACTACAACCCAATAAGGTGATACCATTATTGTACAGCAAAATTTTTTTTGGTGGTCATATAAAAATATAAAGTAAAAAATAAACAGTAAAAAAGTAAACAAGAGGCTCCCAGGAGCCTGAATTGCTCACCTGGTTGAATTTTGCCTTTCAAAGGCAATGAATTTAACAAGAAGTTGTCCAACAATTTTACTCAAGAAGTCTTTGGTAGGACTTATCATAAGGATCATTTCAACAACAGAAAGTTTCTTTTAATCTATCATAGTTTTCAAGATATTGACTGAAAACTGTAAAAAAAAAAGTCATTTTTCACCTACCAAGGGCAATAACTACTACAAGGAGTCATCTGACAACTTTTGTCCCTAAAGACTATTGTAATCCTAATAACAAGGATCATTTCAGCTATAGAAAGAATTCAGCTTAACCTAACGTATTGGAGATATATGTGAAAAACTACTGTCTGACCCCTATGTTCTATTGTAGGTAACAGCAGCCATGTTTTTTGACTGATCAAAAATCCCCACATCAGTTCTATGAAGGATACAACAAGGAACATTCATACCAAGTTTGGTTCCAATTGATCAAATAATGTCAGAGGAGAAGATTTTTGAAAGAAATAACATTAAAAATAGCAAAAATTGTTGATAAAGGGCAATAACTCCAATAGGGCTAAACGAATTAAAACCAAAATTTGACCAGAGATATATCTCATCAAGCTGAACACTTTTACTCGTGTCAAAATTTAGCATAACCTAACGGTTTTGGAGATATATGCAAAAAAAAACTACTGTTTGACCCCTATGTTCTATTTTTAGTAACAGTGGCCACGTTGTTTACTCAAATCAAAAATCCCCACATCAGTTCCATGCAGGATACAACAAAGAACATTCATACCAAGTTTGGTTTCAATTGGTCAAGTAGTGTCAGAGGAAAAGACTTCTGAAAGAAAAAACATTAAAAATAGCAAAAATCGTTGAAAAAGGGCATTAACTCCACTATGGCTAAACGGAATAAAACCAAAATTTGACAAGAGATAGATCTCATCATGCTGAATACTTTTACCCATGTCAAACTTAGCTAAACCTAACAGTTTTGGAGATATATGTGAAAAACTACTGTCTGAAACCTATGTTCTACTTTTAGTAACAGCGGCCATGTTTTTTTATGGTTAAAAAATTCCCACAACAGATCTACGCAGGATACCCCAAGGAACATTCATACCAAGTGTCATTCTAATTAGTCAAGTCGTTTCAGAGCAGAAGAGTTTTGTATCATTGTTGACGACAACGGACGCCAAGTGATGGCAACAGCTCACATGGCCTACGGTTGGTGAGCTAAAAAGTCATATTTTGCTGTTCAAGTGCAATTTGTGTGTTCTACGACTTCTAGCCAATGAATACTTTTGAAGGCCTGATCTAATGAACATTTCATCATTGAGAGTTTCTTTGTATCTATTAATGTTTTAAATGCAATAAATCTAATAAATAATTGTGATACAAGTCCAACCTAATAGAGACTAGAGTATTGCTCTTAAAGCAGATGAAAGAAAGTTGGGATAACATTAAACTGAGTTATTTATATGTTACCTAACTGTTTTTATTGGAACAATTCCAAAGCACCAGAAGCTGCAGGTGGGTAAAATTCAAGCTCTATAGCTATACATTCATCTACTCACTCTTATAATAGTTAAAGATTATCATCAAAACCATGCAGTTTTTTCTTTCGATCAATTTTTAACATGTTACTATAATCAAATTTTCATAAACATAGTTCACTAATAGAATTATCAGATGAAACTTAAACATTTATAAAGCTTAATTTTCATTTTCAATTTTCAACTACTAACTAGTAATTAAACTCACTCTTGAGTCAAAATGTTAGTTTGCTTGCCTCCAGATTGGAGTCCAGTGGGGAGTGAATCAGTTGAGAAATAACTTTATAAGAGTTTTATATTGAAGTGGTTGCTTTTTTGTCATGGGTAAGTGGTGACTACTTTGCTCTGAGTCAGAATACTGTGTCAGAACAGGATAATATGTTCTTACATATTATTGCTTTATGAGCTAGCTCATCAAAATCCAGCTCATTGTGTCTAGACAAAAGCAGGGTCTGTCCTGTTCATAAAATGTTTACATCTTCTTCAAATATGCTGGGCATAAAGTAGACAATTTACCAAATACAGCATTCCTGCTAAGCTTTTAAAAACAAAGTACTGCTTGAAGTATTAACAGTTTTCAATGTTTGATCAACCAAAAAAATTCAAAATCCATACAAACTTTTAATTCACATAAGTAGACAAACACCACAGTGATGTCAAATACAAAACCTTTATATCCAAGTAAAGCAATTAAGTTTTGCAAAGTTACCTTAACAAATAACACCTATGAGGTTGATTTAAATTTGTTTTCCAATAGGTTTTAACAAGAGCCTTGAGCCACTGCAGCAGCCTGAAAAACCACTTGCATGGAAATCAGTTAAAACAATCCTGTTTCAGACCCTTGAGGACTCCACATGAACTGAACATTTAAAATTGTTCTACCAGGAGATAAGATTGCATCTTATAACCTAACTTCTTAACCCTGTGAAATTTAAAGTTCAATACTCTCCATAGTACAGAGTTATCAGTAGATAAACAAGTTATTTACAATGAGTAAAGTCTAGAATTTTTTAACATGCATTGTTTATCTAAGAACAGTTGTGATGATAATGTATATATTATTGATATATCACATCAAACTATTACACACCAGGTTCTGGTTGACTAAACCCGTACTATGTCGTCTAGGCATATTCTCCACAGATTTCTTTTTCTCTCTGTATGAACGGCTTCTTGGGCGATATATTGAGTGTTTTGGTAAAAATCGGGAAGTTGAATGAATTTCAGGTGTAACAGGTGCACTGACTAAGTGCTCAGCATCAATTTCCTGTTCCTGACCAATCAAATGTAACATACATACATGAATATGACAATAAAATTCTCACAGACACAATACTCATCAAGCAAACAGTTATATTAGTAAGCAAACTTTAGCACATGCACTGTAACTTCATTTATAAGTGATTATTAAATAAAAAGACTAAGCTATACATCCACATCAGCTCATATTCAAGCATAACAACATAAACATTAACAATAGTTAATAGTAAGATTCAGGGTCACTCACAAGTCATAACCATAATTAACAATATCTGTCAAATGTTACTACACCAGATGGCAAATACATAGGAAGACTTCACTAAGAACTAGAATCACTGCTATTAGATAAAAGTCTCGTTTGATTTGTCTTCGGAGAAGTATTACTGATATGATAAAAGTTTCTTGTGATTTGTCCATTGAGAAGTATTACTGATGAGATAACAGTTTCTTGTGATTTTATACCTGTTAACCCTCCCTCTTAAAGAAGAAGACTCCCTCTATTTGGGTCCATATCCTTCTTCGAGAAAGTCTCTCATGTGGGAGACACAAACCTCTCTCTTTCACAAATATCTCCCCCCAAAATTTCCCTCTTAGCAGAAATATTGCACACATTATATATGTTCTAAATCAGTGGCAGATACAGGAGGATGAAGGGGGTTGGCACTCATCCCTTTCAATGGAAAATTTGTCACTCTCTTGTGTAAAATTTGACAAAACAATGGCAAATAATGTACTAGAACCTTTCTTTTTCCGAGGAACCCAGGCTGGCACCCTTCCTTTTTAAAATGTCTGGATACGCCCATGTAAATGACTTATTAAATTGATATTAATACAATGAGAAACAATAAACAATAATTAATCCTTTTGTTGTACTAATTACTTAAATTTTGATTAGAAACACTTTGTAGATTAATGAGATTATCATAAATTTTATATCTTTGTCTTATCTTTGTACTTGGATCTCTAGCAAAATTATCTTTTTTTCTGCAAAAAAAGATCGACATGCTAAATCTCCCTCCTAGAAAAGCTGAAAAGAGGGAGATCTCCCCATTTGAGCATTCAATAGGTCAACAGGTAAGCGATTTGTCCATGGAAATACTGAGAAGTATTACTGATTAGTTAAAAGTCTTTGTGATTTGGTCTATTGAGAAGTATCACTGATATAATAAAAGCCTCTTGTGACTTGTTTTTGGAAATTCTGAGAAGCATACCTGATTAGATAAAAGTATTAAAATTAGTCTATGGAAATTTTTAGAAGTATTACTGATTCAAATTATCTGATAGAATATATAGGATGCAATGACCTTCTTGATTTCAACATGACATAAATGATTAGGACAGCTAGATACAACTTCAAACAGAAGTAGAAAACCTAGATCTTGGAGTTGGATTGGATACATTTATTTCTAGACATAGAAAATATTTGTGCAATTAAGTACACATTTATTCCCCACCATACATCAATTTCTTTTATGAATGAAGTACTGTAACTTTTGATGTCAGGTTATTTTGGTGGTTTTCTCCCAGGGCGTTTTATTTTGGTGTGCTTAATTTTGGAGGTTTTCTCCCAGGGTGTTTTATTTTGGTGTGCATAATTTTGGTGGTTGCGGAACATTTTTACTGAGTTCTAGTAGTCACCTTTTTTGGGATGTTTAATTTTGACGCTTTTAAGACAGATGCCAAATATGCCAAATAAAAATACATCAAAATCTTCCTAATTTACAGTAGCAAAAGACAAATAGGGTCTTACATTAGTTTTTATTAAAGATCGGGGATTTCTTCCACATGTGTGAGAAATTATTTCTTTTTTGTTATTGTCTATTCTTTTGTAAACATTATCTAAGATGTAAAAAGATGACTTATAAAAGTAAAATATTAAGTCCTGTGCAGTGTAAGATCATTTCATGTATAGTAAGTAATCTTCCACTAAAATTTACCATACCCCAGAAAGAAACTAACAGTGATTTTTATTAAAACTTTACTGTGAAAAAAAAAAAAAACACACACAAATTTTACTTAATTCTGAATAATGGCATGAAAATTCATACAGTTATCCTTGACTTGCCATAAAAATTACAATTCACTATTCAAAACATGTTTCCACTTAAGAAAATAAGTTCCTAAATGTACAATAGATACACGTTTCATCAATTTGAATCTTCCTGCCAATTTCAAATGGATGAAATTATTGTTCTTCACTTTACCATATGATACTAATTTTAATTTTTAAGATACTTGGCACATTCTGCAAGAAAAAAATTCCTGATGCATATATTTTCAAGGCCAAAAAGGATTTACTTAAATCTTTCCTTGATTGCCACAACAATAGATTATTATTTATTGTTCTCATGAAATGATTTTTAAAAAGATATTGAATGATCTTAAAAGAAATTATATTTGGTTTAGTGTTCAGAAATAGTATATTTTTGGTGTTACAAAAATGACAATACATTTTTGAATTTACAAAAATAAGAATTACCACTTATATTCTTGATATAAGAAACATAAGAAACTTTGCGCTGAATTTTAATACAGATCGTACACTATAGGACTTCAACAATGCAATTGAGTTAGATTTTTTCCCAGTTGAGAAAAATTATTTATCATCAGTAAATTTTCTGTCATCACAACATACTAACTTGTTTTAATGCATTCATGGCATTATTCTAATTTCCATAAGCTCAATAATTCTGTCATACCCAACAACATGCAGGGCTTTATTAAACAGTGCATGTTAAGTTTTTCATTAAATGACTTCAAACACCAAAGTTATTTCAATGTAAGGAAACGACTAAGTACTTACATGATTGTCAGAGTCATTTTTCCTGGAATTATCATCACTCCCCTTACCATCCTGCTTGCAGAAATATACATTGTTATCAGAACACATAACATTTATAAGTTGTAACATATTTCATAGACGTATGATATTGTCTGTATGTTATAGAAGCATGACATTTTCTATATTATATATATGATTGAAGTCATCACTACAGAAATTTTATGGTTGTCGTCATGAACTCATGGATGAAGGTGTATCCATTTGCACCATGAAATCTGATTTGTTCAAGATGTCATAGTTTTCCTTTCCTCTTTCGTCTTCCCAGGACTTGAATTTTTTTGCGCACCCCAGTGGGTGTTTCTAGAAAAGCAGACCCTTCGCCTACCGGTGCACCTGGTCCATGCTCCCAGTTTTTAGTGGAGTCCGAGTTCCTCATTTACTTTGTTACTTTGTATGTATGATTTTAGTTACTTTATGTTGTTTGTTGCATTTGTTTGTTTCCCATGTCTGGTTGTTGTCTCTGGATTACATTCTTATGATCACTTGATTACTCTTATATAAGTATGACATTGTCTATATTTTAAAAGGTCATATTATTATAAAACAACCTAACCTTTGATACAATCTGAAGTAACAAACTTATAGAAATTTAGGTACACACTAAAATATGTAAACCTAAACAAAAACCTTGTGATAGCATGAAAGAAAGTACATTAAACAGTTTGGAAAATTCAGATGGCCATATCCAAGAATAACAAAATATTCAAATTATTTTTCATTTACGATTCCCACCCTAACATCACCATTTGCAGAGGCCCATCCTTACATCACCATTTACAGAGACATATCCTAACATCACCATTTACAGAGACCCATCCTTACATCACCATTTACAGAGACCCATCCATACATCACCATTTACAGAGACCCATCCATACATCACTGGAGATTTTTTGAAACCTTATTTATACTTCTTCCTAGTATCTCTCATGTTTTGAGATTTAAATGTTAAAATTTAGAACCCTAATTTTGGAGAGGACTACTTGAAAAATTCTCATGGTAGTCCAATGGGCTATCTAGATTTTGCCTTATTTTTCATAAGATCTTAGAACAGAACCGTCATTACTGTCTGCAGACTACCTGTTTACCTTTGAAGTAGTCCTGTTGACCACCAAACAAACGAGGTTAGGGTCAAACCCTGTGAGCAAAAAAAAACTTTTAAATCAGTTCTTCTAAGTTAGTACACTTCAAATATTCTTGTATTAAATTAATGGCAAGTTTGTTTTCTCCATAATCTTTATAAAGAGCTTCGACAGAGCACGGCATGATATGACCGCAGTGGTAGGATCCTGAACAGTTGTGGCAAGTGTTGACACGATATTAGTTTTTGACACATTTAAGCATATGGACTTACAATTCATTATGGACACAACTGGTTTGGACAAAACACAGCTCAAAATTTGAAATTTAATCCAGTAAATTTCGAAAGCAGACCAAAAAATAAAAGAGCTGATAAATTTCTACCAATTCTAATGGTAACCTGTTTTCCCCCTTTCAGCCCCTAATTTTCTGAAGGGGTAGGGTAACAATCTCCAAAAACTATAAGGCCTTCCACCATGTCGCTAGGAACAATGTGTTTAAATTTTGCAACGATCGGATTAAGTTTTACCCAAGGTAACATAAATAAATGAAAGTTAACAGACACTAGTGCTAATGACCATGACAGGGTGATACCATTATACCACTGAAAAAAACTGTTTTGGGTCATATAAAATTAGCCATTTTATCTAAATTCTTGTCAATGGCAGTTTTTTTTAAGTGAAGAACTTCAAATTTTGTCCATATTTTCCGGACTATAAGTCGATGTGGAGTATTAGTTGAGTTGCCTAATTTTGACAAAAATCGATGAAAAAAACATAGATAAGTTGAATTCAGCAGATAAGTTGAGGGTCAGACATGTGCATTCATATCGTAGGTGTTAGCGGAGATCCAAGTCGAGTGGTTTGTTTTCAACAGCAAATTATTCCAGCGATGTCGGTTTGTATAGTATTTCTGAATTAAATTTATATTTGTGTTTTTGTTAAAGTGTACTTTGTCCGGGAGTTCAATAATTTTCATTGAATGGTGTGTCAATGGCTATGAAGCCTTAAATCATCAGGTGTATGAAATCATAAACATGTCAAAGGTGGGCACTCATGCATGAAATAAGCAGGAAATTTGTTTGATGAATTGGTCATGATTATGAGCAGTAATTAATAAACAATATAACCTGGTATTATGAAAAACAATAAAAAAATAATTGTATTATGTAAATTTGGTTGCAATTAGCCATTTAGATAATACTTAACTGATTATAATTTGAGTCAAGTGTGAATGTGTTACGACATACCGTAAATGGGTATAAATTTGCATATTAAAGGACCGATAACTCCGCAGCCCCCGATAATGCCTTTCCAGTTAAAAAGAGTTTTGTTAACGTATCTTCTATAGTTACTTTATACATTTTATATACTTTAACAGTTTCAAAGTTTTTATTAACATCGTCATATACATTTGTAAAGGATAGTGGCATTGATCAATAATTTCCAAGTTTGATCACCAGTTTGACTGTTTGAGTGATGGCTTTTGTTGATTGCAGTTTACCCAAAGTTCTGAATCAAAGCAATCAAAAGTGAACCCAACAAATCTAATAAAATACATTGTAGATGAACAATTTTTATTGAAAAATCCTAATATAAGTCAAAGTGGACGATAAGTCGAGGCTGACACTTTGCTAAAAAAAATATCGACTCATAGTCTGCAAAATACAGTATATTACTTACTCCTGATTTGAGAGATTCCGCTGTATCAGTATTACTTCCCTTGCCAGCAAAGAAAGGCCTGAAACATATCATAATGAAAAAAATTATTGACACTCAACAATGAACAGTTTTTTTCTTTCTACACTCCAGAGCATTACTGATAGATTCTGCATACTTACAAAACATATTCATACCATAACTCTAACAGAACTTGCAAAAAATAAAAATGAAAGCGTAGTATGAATAGCTATATATCACAACTATATATACTTATAAAAAAAATAAAAAGAAACCATGATCCAGCAGTTTCTGAAGAGTAGCATCCAAAAGGTCTTATATAGTTGAAACATGCTGAAATAAAAAGCTTTACTGAGCACACATGATACAACAGCAGCCAGCTGAAATCTGTTCACTTATGGCAAGTGTGGATACAATATTAGTTTTTTACACACTAAACATAGGGATTAACACTTCATTATGTATAAAACTCATTTTGACACAATTTTGCACAATATTTTGAAATTCAATTTAAGTATAAAGGTCTGCTTCAGGGTGCATTCATGGATCACTTTATACCTCATTACCTCAAGAATAGTAAATGAAAGGGTTAATTTTGTAAGCATACTTCTTAAAGCTCTTGTAATTAGGCTGGGATTTTAATATGGAATCCAATAACAAAAATTTCAAAATCATACCAAATATGAAAGTCAATTTTTTGGGGTGTGGTCGCCTTTGACACCTTATAACATGAATACCATAAAGATATCTAAAATCTGAATGAAAAATGCAGACAGGAATTTTCATGAGGAATCAAACAAGAGGCTCCCAGGAGCCTGAATTGCTCACCTGGTTAAAGTTTGGTAGGACTTATCATAAGGATCGTTTCAGCAACTGAAAGTTTCTATTTGTTATAGGTTTCAAGATATTGGCTGAAAACTATAAAAACAATAATTTTTCATCCTTCGAGGGCAATAACTCTTACAAGGAGTTGCTTGACAACTTTGATCCCTGAAGACGTTTGAGGGCCTTATAATAAGAATCATTTCAGCAATTGAAAGAGTTTGGCTAAACGGTTTTGAGATATATGCGAAAAACTACTGTCTGACCCCTATGTCCTTTTTTAGTAATGGCGGCCATGTTTTTTGATGGATCAAAAATCCCCACGTCAGTTCTATAAAGGATATCCCAAGGAACATTCATACCAAGTTTAATTTCAATTAGTCAAGAAGTGTCAGAGGAGAAAATTTTTGAAAGAAATAACATTAAAAATAGCAAAAATCGTTGAAAAAGGGCAATAACTCCAACATGGCTTAACAGATTAAAACCAAAACTTGACCAGAGATAGATCTCATTATGCTGAACACTTTTACCTGTGTCAAAATTCAGCTAATCCTAACGGTTTCAGAGATATATGTGAAAAACTACTGTCTGACCCCTATGTTCTATTTTTAGTAATGGCAGCCATGTTTTTTTTGACGAAACAAAAATCCCTACATCAGTTCTATACAGGATATCCCAAGGAACATTCATACCAAGTTCAGTTTCAATTGGTCCAGTAGTGTTAAAGGAGAAGATTTTTGAAAGAAATAACATTAAAAATTGCAAAAATCGCTGAAAAAGGGCAATAATTCCAACATGGCTTAACTGATTACAACCAAAACTGGACCAGAGATAGATCTCATCATGTGTTGGAATTTCAAAAAGATCCAATAAGTTTTACTTAAGTTTTCCTTAATAAATTAAAGTTAATGAATGCCAACAATGATGACAGGGTGATGCCATTATACAACCAATCTTTGTTTTGCTTTTTGCAGTTAAATTAATTTGATGTCATTAAGGAAATTGGAACATGTGACATGTTAGGCATTATTCACAAGTCACACCACATGTAATAGAAATATCTATTTTATGTCCCTACCAGAGCATTTAGTTTTCTCCTTGTCTATTCTACTAAATTCTACAGCAAAACAGTTTCCTAGCCTATGTGCCACAAAAATGATGAAGTCAGATTATATTCTTAAACTCTTGGGGTACTTACAAATCAATACTTTTAATTATATAATGTCACAAGTTGAGAACTTTATCAGACAAAAAATGCCTTGATCGTTATAGATAATGTAACATTTTATTTGACACTGCCTTTTTGCCTGTTAATTGTGAAAAGGTGTTTCACCCTTAAAATAACCATTATCAGAATAAACCAGTAGAAATGTAACAAATCACATTACCAGATAAACCTGCATCAGTAAGTTTCTATAAATAGTTTCTCAGTTGTTCTGCAAGAATTGAGAATTAATTTAAATGCTTTGAATTCTAGAAGCAAATACAACTGAGCAAATTTATTCTTTCTTACTTAAGACGGGGCTTTGGAGTTGACATCACACTGACAGTATCCAGTTCTGGTCCACTGTCACTTAGATCCTCTAATTCACCAAACAAGTCATCAATATCTACAGTAGTATCTGGATTGACATCTGCTAGATCATGATCTCCTTCAGATTCAAGACCCTTAAAGATGATTTGATACAATTAAAACTTACTATTGCAATCTTGGCTCAATTTACTTTGCCTATTGTAAAAACAAGAAGCTCTAAAGAGCCTGAATCACACACCTGGCTCTATCAGCAACATTCTATTCTTGTAAAAGCAACCTTGTTTCTTCTTGAATTAAAATTCCTAACACTCATACCTAAGGAACAATCATATAAATTTTCATAAAATTCTGTCCAGCAGTTTCTGGACATAACTTTAAAAATAGCAAAAACATGTTAAAGAAGAGCAGTAAATCCACCATGGCTTAAGAGATTTATACAAAAATTTGATCACTTATAGATCTGATAATGCTAAACACTTTTACCCAGTCAGAGTACGTCTGTCTGAACCCTATGTCCTATTTCTAGAAATGGCAGAATTTTTTTCTAAACAGATCACAAATCTCCAAATCAGTTCTATGCAGAACACCCTAAGGAACATTCATACCAAGTTTGGTTCTAATCAGTTAGAGTACAACATTTTTGAAAGAAATAAAATAAAAATAGCACTGTTTTCCCAAAAGGTCTAAGGGGCATTAGCCTGCAATACATTTGCTGGGAAAGAACATACAATGAAGTTCAATCATGGCTATACAACATTTTCATCATCACCATTCAACTCAGGAAACCATACTATATAAACCAAATATCTTTGAAATTTATGCAAGTATAAATACAGCAGGAAAAATGCAGCCATTTTGAAAATGGTCATAAAGAAAAATTTTCGTAATCAGCATTCGACTTAAAATAACATTTTTCCTGATGAAACCCAAAATCCTTGAAATCTAAGCATCCGGAGAAAATGGCCGCAAAACGGCCATCTAAAAAAATTCAATATTGCCAGTCAACTCAGGATATAAGTTTATCTAATGAGTTGCTTTCATCATCATTATTTTTCTATAGTTGAGGAAAAAATAGCAAAAAAAAGCATTTTGACCCGTATGTTCTATTTTTAGTAAACAGCCTTGTTTTTCAAGTAACGAAAAAATGTTTAAAAGACTAGTTTGCGCAAGATACCCTAAGTAACAATTATGCTAACTCTCATTAAATGTTGTTCCATGATTTTAGAGAAGAAGATTTTCAAAGTTGTACCGTAAATGTAAAAAACGACAAATAAATCTGTTTTAAGGGCCATACCTCCTATATCAGGCGACAAATCATCTTGAAAATTTCAGCATAGGTCTGTCTTCTGATGGTGAACAATATTATCCATTATGTGTGACCACTATGTTTTATTTTTAGTAATAGCGGCCATGTTTTGCGATATTTCATTAATTTAGGATACCCTAAGGAACAACCATGCAAAGTTTCATTCCAATTTGTCAAGCAGTTTCTGAGGAGAAGATGTTTGAAAAAGCTAACAATGACGACAGACAACAAAAGCGAAGTGATGACAGTAGCTCACATGGCCTTTAGGCCAGATAAGCTAAAAATGGAAATATACAAACAGAAGGATTAAAGATACTTTATCATTACACCTTATAGAAGAATCTTGGATTCTGATTGGCTGATAGTGATTTCTGCCATTTTTACAGCTTTTGGGGTATATGCAGAAAAAATATGCCTTTTCACACCCTTGCAAGAATTAATTAGAAAGTTCTTTTGTCACATTGCTAAAAAAACATAAACTGTTATTTGGTGTAATTAATAACAAGAATCCTATGAGAAAAAAGCAGAATTCCATTTTAAAACAGAAAAAAATAATGTCTGAATATTATACCTCAAATTTACACTACCTTAAAGTTCTTGAATTACTTTCTGTAGTGACAGTGCTCTCCATAATTGCACTAAGTATACAAAATAAACATACCTCTTCTGAGATTCTAAATCTCTTCAACAGTGCTATAAATTTTTGCTTTATATTTCTCTGTTGCTGAAATGTACACGAAAACTTGTAATAATGATAACTAGATGTTCTAAAGAGCCTGTTGTCTTCTAGAAAATTTGAAATATGGGCGGCCATATCACTTGGTGAAGTAGAACTAAAAGTAAAGAGGTCCCTACTTACATCATTATGCCAAGAATTCTACCTCTTCTTTAAGCATTATAGATTGTATATACCGAAAATAATAACATGCTTCGATGAGTGAACAACCAACATAACTGTCAAAGTAGATACACCAAAGATGCTTGTAACTAAATAGTTTCAAAAAGAAAAGATTTTTAAAAAGTCTACTTCCACAATGGTCAAAATAATGCAATAATTTTAACTATCATGGAAGTAGTGCTTTAAACATGTCAAATAATACAAGATAGGTACTATAAGAAGTAACTTTCAGGTCCTCATTTATGCGCTTCTATCCATTAACAACACAGACAGTACACAAAACACATAGATCTCCTTCTATTTTTCTGTGGTTTAAAGAAAATATACTATTTACCTGTGCACCAACTCTGGCTCTGGAGGCATGTATTTTACCACGACTAGTTTTTCTTGGTCTTGGTCTTATATCAGTATCTAACATGACTGGCTCACTATCACTGAGTTCTCCACCTGACCAATACTCCACATCATCATCAATTTCATCATCCTCAGAATCATTCTCAATGTCTGGAGATCGGTCTTGAAAATTAATGCAAATAGGATGCTATCAAAACCAGAAGAATATTTTCATGTTTTGACAAGGAATATATAACACTTTATGTTATTTTGAAATAAAGAGATATCCCTTACAAAACAAATCTAGGAAGGCTTCGGGGTGATTTAAATAGCTCTTTAGGAAGAAATCTGCCTATATTGAAACTATGTGTCGTAATACATTACAACACAACACCTCTGTGATCTTTTGGACAGTTTATCAAGTTCAAACAGCTGTCAAATGTGATGACCTTAACCTACAAATTTACCATAACAGACAGCTTCTTAAACTTAGAAGACTATGGTAATGAAGTAAGACATTGGTAACACGTATGGCAGATTTCTTTTTCAAACTGATCCCACCCTTCCTTTTGTGTTATGGCATATGGTAGAATCTCAAAGAGACTTTCTTAGAGATCCATCTTAATTTACTCAAGTTACTGTCAAGACAACAGGAAAATAGTTGTTTCTGCTTCCTTTTTGGACCCTCATTCCGTAACAATCAATCACAGCCTTCCTTTTGTGGTATGGCATCTTGTGGTACAATTTCAAAGAGATCAATTCGCTTTCACACAAGTCTGACTTGACATCAGAAAAATGATTGCGTCTGGCCCCATTTAGACCGCTAATTCATAAACGGGCCCAACCCCAAATATAAATCACACCTTCCTCTATATGGTAATGTATTGCATTGTGTAGTAATATTTCAAAGATATACATACACATGTTTTCAAGTCTGACATCAGGAATGCTTGCTTCTGGCCACTTTTTCACCCTAATTCTGAAATGGCTCAAGTCCCAACCCCAAAAGTTAATCCCAGCTTTCCTTTTGTGGTATGGCATTTTATGGTACAACTTCATAAAGGTCATTATGGTTATACTCAAGATAGTGTCCAGACATAAAATGTCTAAAGACAACAAAGTTTCCTTCAATCTATAATCTATAATCTAAAACTTCAAATTTATCATGTATTCCATTTTTTTTTGTACAAACAGCCATGTTTTTCTATGAATCTATAACCCTGGAATCAATTTTTAAACTGAATCTTTTATAGTTTTCAAGATATTGGCTGAAAACTACTAAAAACATTTTCGCCATTCAAGGGCAACAACTCTGACAAGGAGTTATCTGACAACTTTGATCCAATGAAGACTTTTGTAGGCCTTATCATATGGATCCTGTTAGCAATTGAACATTTCTTTCTATATCACAGTTTTCAAGATATTGGCTGAAAACTAAAAAAAAAACAATTGTTTTTACCTTTCGTGGGCAATAACTCTAAAAAGGAGCAATCCAACAACTTTAATCCCTGCAGACTTTTGTAGGCCTTATAATAAGGATCATTTTGGCAACTGAAAGAATTTGGCTAAATCTAACAGTTTTGGAGATGTATAAGAAAACCTTCTGACTGACCCCTTCATTCTATTTTTAGTAACAGTGGCCAAGTTTTCGATGGACAAAAGATCCCCACATTAGTTCTATGCAGAACACCCTAAGGAATATTCATACCAGGTTTTGTTCTAATTGATCAAGCAATTTCGTAGGAGAAGATATTTGAAAGAAATAACCATTTAAAATAGGATAAAATGTCAATTGAGGGCAATAACTCCCAATATGGCTTCACAGATTGAAATGAAAATTTGACCAGTGATAGATCTTATCATGCTAAACATTTACTCCATCAAAATTTGGCTGAATCTTAAAGTTTTGGTGATATATTCCAAAAAAACTTCTGATTGACCCCTTTGTTCTATTTTTAGTAATAGCAGTCATGTTTTTCAGTGGATCAAAATACCCACATCAGTTCTATGTAGGATAGATACCCCAAAGAACATTCAAAGTAAGTTTGGTCCCATTTGGTCATGTAGTGTCAGAGGAGAAGATTCTGGAAAGAAATAACATTAAAAATAGCAAAAAAAACATTGAAAAAGTGTAATAACTCAAACAAGGCTCAACAGATCTAAACAAAAATTGGACCACAGATAGACCTCATCAAGCTGAACACTTTAACCCTATGTCACAATTTGGCTAAACCAAACACTTTGGAAATTTATGCAAACTAGTGGCTCTAGAGAGCCTGAATTGCTCACCAGGTCAAAAATAGTTTTTATAGCTTTCTAAAGCTGGACCTTACTGTTCTATTGTAACATGAATCATTTAATCAATACAGAGTTACCCATCCAGTTTTCATATCATAAAATAAATCTCTAATAGTTATGTTTTCTCTTCAATGGCAATAACTCTAACACTGAGCAACAGATCCATTTCAGGACCCATAACTCATTCACTCATCAATGGATCTTTCGAAAAATTTCGGCATAGGTCCATCCAATCATGCTGAACAATTTCACCCCCTACATGACTTTATCTAAGCTAAATTGTTTTTAAGTTAGGCCAACTTTTTTTATAATCCGTTTTACGGGATTTTTTTTTAAATTGGGTCGAGGGGAGCAAATAAAAATAAAAATAAGACAAAATCTTGGCGAGTCGATGGAAAAAATAAAACTAAAAGTAATTGTTTTTCTTTTTATTTTATTTTTTTGCTGTATTGTAAATGTGTGAAAAGTAAAAGCTTTTGATACCCAATTTTAAAACATATTTCACTTCTACAATTATTAAGACTGATTGATACTGTATTCACAAGGAAACAGAGAATACACACAAATTTTAACTTTTGAAAAGAAGATGTATAAAATATTTTCGATGTGTAGATACATTTGTACCCCTTTCCAAGTTTTTGGCTACATTTCTGAAGTGTTTTGAATGTGTCTTTCAAGTCATTTGTAAACATTTCGACCCTTCTGACAATATGTTTTTGCCTAGGTAAATACATCAGAACCCATGCCGCATTTGATCTACTTGTCACTGATCAGTTATGGTTATTAGTTGGAGAATCACATTTGTATTGTGTCCTAGTTATGACTGGATGTCAGCATCTTATTGATATAATATGTTTTGATAATGGTTTTAGTGGTAGGTGAAATGATCTTGTTAAAAAGCTGCAGCTGAGATGTGCAGTGTTGTCAATCAATCTTTGGTTTATGTAATTTGATAGTTAAGTTTATAAAGGTCCGTGTTGTTTACAATAAAGACATGTACCTCTATTGTAATGACCAGTAATCATCAGCTGTCCAAGCCAGATAAAATGGTAATTAATAGATGTTTACCTAGTACATTATATAAATGTGATTCCTTTAATTTATCCATAGAGGATAATCTCATCTCTTGGTTTTTAGACAGAAGCGTTTTCTAGATAAGATGATTATTTTGAATTTGCAATTGGTATTGACATAGTTGGTTACATCAGTATCAATTGATGAGGTGTAATGTTGGACGACTCTTGCTTTGAAAAATGTAAATAATTTATGTACAGAACATTTTTACTGTGTTACAAGATATGTTGAGATTCAGACATAACTTTTAAGCTAATATTGCACGCTGATGTGTTGGGCAGTGTGCGAGAATGTTGTTTGGTTAATAAGCATTTATTTCATAATCATGGAGTTAAATATATAATTAATCCTTGTATAATAAAAATGTTTGTAGGACCATGGCAGGACACCTTTGTTATGACAACCGCAGCTTGCTCATCGACAATCTCATCAATTATTTAGTTGACGGATAGAGAAAGATTCACCTTTCTGTTTTCCCCAAAAATAACGAGTTAGAAGTAATTGTAGGCCGTCCCTCGGTCGCACTGTTGTTGTGGTCAGCCATTGACTTTCAGTGTTTTTATTAACTAATGATAAATGCCGAGAGCTTCCGATAGCTTACTATAATAAAACAATCACTGATAGGTCGGTTCTTTTTTACTCGTCCAATGAAAACTTGCGATCTGTTTTCTTTTATTTTTAGCATGGGATTTTCTTGCAAATATTCCAGCAGTCGGCGGAATTTACAAAAATAAAACGACATTCACATACTTTTATTTTTATTTTATTTTTGGCTATAATAGGGTCGGCAGTCCCATAAAACAGATTATAAAAAAATGTTGGCCTTATTTACATAATTCTGAAATTTGACCCCTATGGCCTATTTTGGTCTATTTTTAGTAACGGTGTCCATATTTTTCTGAAGATCAGAAAACCCACACATAGATTGTTAAACATATTCTACATAACATTCATGCAAAGTTTTGTTTCAATCCATCCAGAAGTTTTAAAATAGAAGATTTGGTACTCAATCATGATACTCACAAGTATTTGAGTACTTGGATAAACTTCAATGTTCGTTGAAAAATACTGACTTTTGTTGGGATACAGTATATTTATATACAAGTTTAAAACTTTAGGATACAGTATTATCATATATAAGTTTAAAACTTTGGTACACAGTGTTTTTATATACAACTTAAAAACTATTGTGACATTTCCCTACATCTTAATGAATGACAAACAAATTATTCCCAGAACTCAATTCATAGACTACAGCCTTGGTATATTCTACCTTGAACAATAAATAACTGAACACCGTTTTAACAAATAACCTTTCATAATAGCAATTATTACCAATATTTGTTTGTTTATGTACCAAATAAGAATACATGTATGTCAAAAACCATCGTTGAGTTCATGAAGTTTGACTTGCTTGACACAATCTGTATCATATGTTCCCAGGGTGTTGGCAATTTCGATTACAACTTGTCCTTTAATTTGTCACCTAAAAATCTTATCATAAATTAAAGAACAATGAATGTTCATTGTATTTCAATCATGATCATAAACTTTATGGTTTCTGATCATGAGTTAATAATCCACGTAAGTGTTGATCTGTGTACAAACACCTTCACAAAAATTATCTGAACTGTTTGAAGGTTGCTAACTGATGTTTATTAGTATAAGAAAGGGATATTTTGAACAATTGGAACTTAATTGGGGAACTGCATCAAGATGTTTAAAATCCAAACCCTGAGTTGTACATAAGTAAATTGTATTTGAGTAGTCTGCCTTCTGATCTTAAATATTTGTTGCCATCCCTAATTTAAATCATGTTAACCCTTGAGCTTGATTATTAAGTTTAGTGTTTCTTCTGAACAAAAATTAATCAATTATCCTACCAACTTCAACATCAGAGGATGTTGTTTTTCTTTGTCCATTCTCCACATGATCAACAGGCTGACTTGATAATGATACCATTCTCAGTTGAGCTACATGGTTGGTGTGCTCTTTCAGGTCACTAAATAAATGGAGTTCTTTATCAGCATTTCTCTGTAATACCTGCATTAAACATAAGACAAATAAACATTCAAAGTCATTTAGGGCAATGTTACATCAAATCTAAAGTAATGGTGGTTTTGATTGCAAGACACTAATTATTACAAGTATAGCAGCAATCCAAGATGTGATGCCAAGGAGAGAAAAATCCCTAGAAATTGGATTTTTGCATTGCATAGTGAAAAATTACCTTTTTATGCAGTGATAAAGATAAAGTTTATTACAATCACCTATTCATCTGAAAATAAATCCTAAAACAAATCATAGATATGTCTGACACTCATACTTACCAGTTCATGAATGAATATGGCATCTGTATATAGTATACTAAATGAAATTAAAAGGTCAATTGTTCCAGAACAATTGAAAGGTCTTCCCACCTAATCTCTCTTGACAACTATCATGTTCATGAGAAATTACCTTTGCCTCACGGCTAATGGCTTGTTGTGTTCTAACCTGTAGAGACAGATCGATCGACAGTATTTATTTCTTGTATATATTTTAAAAGGCGAGGTTTCTGACAATTATTAAATTTGCAAAATAGTTCTGATTCTTATAATAAAGATGAATTGTGTATTAACAGTGTTGTAATAAACTATTTTTTCCTGTCAATTTCATCAATACACTCAGTTGAGAACAAAATGAACTTGTGATTTTCATGAAAGTAGATAAATTCAAAGAGAGATAATTATAAAGTATTGCAAAGCAAAAGGTCTCAATTGTCACTTCCAGGTCCAAAAACCCCTCTATGAAGTACTAAAACACACTTAACCTAGAATTATGCATTGTAAAGGTATTATTTGAGTGTGTATTGAACAAATGAGGTCAAAATAAAACTCTGATTGTGGACTCTAAATTGGTACTTTTAAGTCTCTACAAAAGTATGAGTATTGTGTATTAGTGTGAATAATGTGCCTCCATTGTGTAAGTTGGAACAACAATGTCGGAACAAAGTGACTTTACGAAATTACTGTACAACAATTGTTTAAATATATTGATAACCAAGAATTCGGTCTCTGTTCTTGCTATTTTAAGGCAACTAAAAGAGTTAATGTAAATTGATTCAGTACATGAGTACTTTGATTTTCCTATTTTAGTGACAATTGAAAATTAATATAAATAATATATGTTTATTTATGGTGATATTCTCGCTATGCTGTTGTTTAAATGTTAGGCCATAAATGGAGTTGTTTTGCATTTAAAGATCGTAAATAGTGGTTTTTACTGATAAAAAGCTGGACATCCCCGATTTAGGTGCCCATGATAGGTCTAAGCCACTTTTTAAAAAATGTATTGGAAGTATACTTTTAAAGACAGTTTTCAGAAACTAACATTCACGCATTTATTAACATTATTTACTTATTGTCTTATAATATAGGGTTATTGCATGAATACTGGTGAATATCGTCCCGAGCAGAATATTATATTGCACGAGCTTGCAAGTGGTTTGAAAAGTAAGAATATACAAGAAAATTTAAACTTCATTATTCTTTATTTCCGTGATTCATTTTTCCACTTAACATTTGGAGTTACGGCGCTTTGACCGCATATACATTCACTGTTTCAAACAAAATAAATATTTGTCATACAACTAAATATGCATTCATGGATTCATTTGAAGATTCGAATAAAAGTAGTGAAGGTTTCTGATTAAAAGCAGCTAAGAAATTACCCTTGAGCATGAGGCAATCATACTCCATTATCACATTTTCATTACATAAATCATGATTACTGGATTACTTTAGAAAAATCTTTATCCATATTCTTTTTTTCAGATTAGTTTTATAAAAAAAAAAAATGCATTAATTACGGTAAGAACTGTTGTTTTCAACGTGTGCACCAATTTTCAAAGAGAGAGGTGATTTTCAATAACCAAAACCGACAAAGACACCACTATAGGAATTGGCTGTATACGAATATAGTTCTAAATGTCGCTGGACAGTTTTCCTATATAGATACATATTTAGATTGAAAATACCGACTTACCAGTAGTAGTAACTCATACTATAAAGACTAAAACATAAAACTACAGCAAAAAAGTGCCTAATAGAGATTCAGAAATGACCATACAAATGAGGTAAAATATCTTATCAAAGTTTGACAAAGAACCAAGAAATGCATAAACATACTGCAAATCATTTAAGATCAACAGTGAAGGTCCCAAGTCTATATGACTTACGGTTTAAAAGTTAAGTGACCAACCAACAATTTCATTTTAGGTCGCGAAATCGCATAACCAGGGAAACCTCAAATCTTTTCGAAACTTTGTCAAATAGTACTGCCCTGGGTTTCTAAAAAATATGGAGCTTTCCGTTTGTGTGTATCTAAAACGGTTTAAGAAATTTTAGCAAAATTAGTTTTTCCGCTATGGGACAGATAGCTCTGGACCGACAAATGATCACGTCTCACAGGGTGAATTCCAAAGCCCCCTGTCAGATTGCAAAAGATTGTCAAAATCTTGTCGTGATACGTTCAGCCAAAACTTTGGCAAAATGCCTGGCGGAAAAAAAAAAGAATAATAATAATAATAATAATAATCAGAAGAAATACAAGAAGGTCTTCCCATTGAGGTCTGGGTGTACAGAGAAGTACCAATAGGTTAAATTGAAGTTGCAGTACTAATGCCTTAGTCCTGTGCTATATATCTATTTAAGTTTTCTATAGTTAACTACAATTATATTTGATGCATCAACAGTGTTTGCCAATTCTGCTTAAAAATATTACGTGTATCCTCCTGATCATTTGGTGACCCTTACCACAGGTTGGAATTCCTAAAGAGAACAAAACAGATGCTAGCTATATTACCGTCTAACACTTGGAATGTGATATTATTTTTTTATAGGTTTTACCACTTTCAGTATGATGGCAAAAGACCACAATTAATTTCCAAGTGCATTTCAAACAAAATACACATTTAAACAGATTCAAAAAATACCACCTGCACAAATTTCATTTCATAAAATGAATGTATACTGGTATATCCAGAGATCAGGTAGACATGTCAAATGAACAGTGCTGAAAGTCCTAAATTTTGACCTTCTTCACTGGACCAAATCACAACTTACAAACAGAAGTACATGTACCTACATGTGCTATATTGACCTGATCTGCAACCATAACTTTACTGAGATTAGTTTCATATCTGTGCCATACTGAAATAAACTGCAGCTCCAATTTGTCTAAAGGTTAATTACCTACCTGTGCCATATTGAATGATCTGCAACCTTAACTTGTTTAAAGGTTAAATATCTACCTGTACCATACCGACCTATCCTGCAACCTTAACTAGACTGAAAGTAGTAACCTACATGTGCCATATTGACCTGACCTGCAACCTTAACTTGACAAAGGTTAATTACCTAACTGTGCCTTATGGACCTGATCTGCAACCATAACTTAACTAGATAGTTACCTACCTGTGCCATATTGACCTGACCTGCAGCCAGAACTTTATATCCCAATATCGTTTTATTTTTATATTTCTTTCTCCTCTGCAGCATAACCTGCAATCTATTTCCATCTCTTTTCACATAGTGTGGATACTACAAAGGCAAAATTTTCAAATTATTTTCAGACTATTCTGATTTTCATAATTGCCACAATATTTGTCCCAATTAGAACCATGATCATTCCTGGACTATTCCTTTGCATGAGGCGCCTTAACAAGCAAGAGTAATAGATGAAAAGTAGAAGATCCATATCAAACAGACAGACCAATGTAACATTCCCCTTAAAGGGCTCACGCTAGTGGGTGATTCAGCAAAAATAGTCACCCCGAGGTCGTTCACTTCACCCTCAGATGACACAAAAAGTGATGTGAACTTGCCCTCTCATTTTCAGACATCAGCCACGATAGGGACTGTATTCCATCTTTCAGCAACATTTTCACCAGAGTTATCTCTCTTCCGATAACAATACAAACAAAAATAATATATTTTCTCTGGGGTTCGAGAAAATAAATTATAAAACAATTTCAAAATCTTCGACTTTTCAGTTACAAGCAAGTATTTTAAACAGCTTTTTGTTTCAAACGTTTAAGACAGGATCAGAATGAACGCTTTTAACTTCAGCTTACGTTAATTCATGTTTTATCATTTTCCGTTATGATATGCAAATTTGTTAAGCAGTTTCTTGGAACTTCGGTTAAATTTTTCTCAATTGATAATTCAGTAGAAAAAAATTTCCTGTACAAAGCGTTTCTCTTGATCTTCTTGTTACTGAACAATAAATTCTCCATTCTAACGGAACATTTCGTAAGCTAGAGACTGCTACAATACGTGTTAATAAAGTTTCAATTTCAGTCTTGATTTGTCAGTTCGTCTGGATATAGCTGAAATATTGCTCTCGGGCGTTAAACCCCAACAATCTCTCAATCAATGATTTGTCATTAACAAATTTTGAACATGATTATTGATACCAAGGGTCAGATCGAGATAACACTTCCAAATGTTGATAATAAAAGAAAACTGCAAGTACATTTTGTATATTGATTTAAATGGGCTGTTGACTGTTGTGTTAAAAGGATTCAATCCATAAATTAATAATTACAAACAACAACTGATTCGTAGTTTTAGCACCACATGCTTTTGTTACCTCCTGAAAGATCGGTGGGAAAATGATGGATTTGTAAACTTTTTCTTAAGTCAATACATCAAGTAGTAAATTCTCTGAGTCACTTCAATTCATTCCTATGCGCAACAGTGCCACACATATACAGTTGATTTAAATATGCAATTAAGTAGTCAGTTACAGGTAAATCACAGTCACAGGTGGCTGCATATCGGCTAATACTGACACACACCTGTCAATTAATTTCAAATAAACAATTAGGAGACAGGTAGACAGGATGTTAAGACACTAAATAAACTCTAATAGTACCATGCAGACTGTAATTTATAAGGGTTGACAATTTTTATGTCTAATATTGGAAAATGGTAGTCGGTCGTTTCCAAAATTTGTCAGTCAATGGCCTGCATTTTTTAATGTTTCTGAATCCTTGCTCGATACTCTTGATCAACTTATATCAAGAGACTGGATATTTTGAACAAGATATCATTATGGATTAAGTGGGACCAGAGAAAAAATACAGAACAGAATGAAAATTGCAACAATGTCACTGCCTGAAATTTTCTATTGGTCATGGTTATTTTGCCGGATCCGGTAAAATAGCTTATTTCATGTTATTTGGCTATTTTGCCGTCAATATTTAACAAAAATACAACACTTCCTACCAAGCAATACAAAAATTTATAAACATAAAAGAAATTATGAAACTGGAGATATGATGTAGAATGAAATTTAATAAAAAGTTTTGAATGAAAATTATAAACAAGAGGCAACCAGGAGCCTGAATCGCTCACCTGGTTGAATTTTGCCTTTCAAGGGCAATAAATTAAACAAGAACTTGTCCGACTATTTTGACTCAAGAAAACTTTGATAGGACTTATCATAAGGATCATTTCAATACATGAAAGTCTAAATCTATCATAGTTTTCAAGACATTGGCTGAAAACTGACAAAAAAACCTGTCATTTTCCCTGTCAAGGGCAATAACTCTTATAAGAAGGTGTCTGAAAAATTTTGTGCCTGAAGACTTTTGTTGTCCTAAAAATAAGGATCATTTCAGCTATTGAAAGAATTGGCTAAACCTAACAGTTTTGGAGATATATGCAAAAAACTACTGCCTGACCCCTATGTTCTATTTTTAGTAACAGTTGCCATGTTTTTCGACGGATCAAAAAACCCCACTGCAATTATATGCAGGATACCCCAAGAAACACTTATACCAATTTTGTTTTAATTGGTAAAATAGTGTCAGAGAAGAAGATTTTGGAAAAATATAACATTAAAAAAAGCAAAAAACTTTGAAAAAGGGCAATAACTCCAACATGGCTTAGTAGATTAAAATGAAAATTTGACTGCTGATAGATCTCATCATGCTAAACACTTTCACCCCTTTCAGAATGGGCTAAACCTAACTATTTTGGAGATATATGCAAAAAACTATTGTCTGACTCCTATGTTCTATTTTTATTAACGGTGGCCATGTTTTTCGACGGATCAAAAATCCCCACACCAGTTCTATGCATGAAACCCCAAGGAACATTCATACCAAGTTTGGTTCCAATTGGTTGAGTAGTGTCAGAGGAGAAGATTTTTGAAAGAAATAACATTAAAAATAGCAAAAAAACATAGAAAAGGACAATAACTCCAACGTTACTGAACACTTCGACCCTGTCTGGATTGGGCTTAATCTAACCATTTTGGAGATATATGCGAAAAACTATTGTCTGACTCCTATGTTTTATTTTTAGTAACGGCGGCCATGTTTTTTGATGGATCAAAAATCCCCAAACCAGTTCTATGCAGGATACCCAAAGGAACATTCATACCAAGTTTGGTTCCAATTGGTCGAGTAGTGTCAGGGGAAAAGATTTTTGAAAAAAATAACATAAAAAATAGCAAAAAACGTTGAAAAAGGGCAAGAACTCCAACATGGCTTCATAGATTAAAATGAAAATTTGACCAGTGATAGATCTCATCATGCTGAACACTTTAACCCTGTCAGAATTTGGCTTAATCTAACTGTTTTGGAGATATATGCGAAAAACTATTGTCTGACCCCTATGTTCTAATTTTAGTAACGGCAGCCATTTTTATTGACGGATCGAAAATCCCCATACCATTTCTAGGCATGATACCCCAACGAACATTCAATCTAAGTTTGGTTCCAATTGGTCAAGTAGTTTCAGAGGAGAAGAGTTTTGTAAAATTGTTAACGACGACGACGGACGCCAAGTGATGGCAATAGCTCACATGGCCTTTGGCCAGGTGAGCTAAAAATTAACACATAAATCAAAGTATTATAGGAATTCTAATCATTAGAAATTTACAGATTTTCTGTCATGTTTGTTTGTTGTTTGTTGGGGTTTAACGTCCGAGCAGCAATATTTCAGCTATAGATTTTCTGTCATAAAAACTGGTTAAATACGTTAAAATTTTAAATAAAGATTTGTAAAATTTTACACATAAATTAAAGTAAAATAGAAATTCCAATATTTAATTGACACAGATTTCTTGACACAAAATTATGAATGTAAAATACATTAAAATTCAGATTGATTGTTGGGGTTTAACGCCCACGCAGCAATATTTCAGCAATATCCAGGCGATGAACATGAAATGGATGATAATGATGATGAAATGAAAAAGGGATTGGTCACAAGGATAATGGGGTTGACAAATTGTCACATAAAAATTTAAGTACAATAAGAATTGGAAATGTTTAAAATCGATACAGATATCCTTATATGAAAATAAGACTGCAGTTAAAAATGTTATGAGTTAACACTGTACATGGCTTAAAAGACTACTTCATTTGCAGTTGATACAGATCTAGTATATTCCGCTTTGGGCTGTAGTTTAATGGGTGCACAAGAAAAATATTGCCATTCCAAGCATGAACTGCACTTTATGCTCTTTTCTAGAGTATCTGCATCTTCGTCACATGTTTAATTTACATATTTATATAGGATGGCCCAATTTCTGCTTATAAATGTTATTCTTTTAAAATCATAAAAGAAATTGAAATGCACTCAATATAGCTTATATATATCAAGTCAGGAAGAAGGTTATGCAATTAATTTTTTAATACAGCATATCATATATACATTTTAATTATGTCTGGCAAAATTGCCACTGCCTTTTCTATTCCAGTGCCGCTAAAAAAGACAAAATCATTAGGACAATGCATTGCAAGAAGCTTTGCTTTACTCAATCATGTATTAATTTTGAACAATGTTACAATTTTAACATTGTAACATTGAGCAATTTGGGAACAAATTGTGCTCCTTTACTTGCTGACCTATTCCTTCACTCTTATGAGGCTGACTTTATAGCTGATCTGATCAGAAAGAAAGAATATCGTTTGGCTAGATCCTTCCATCTCAGTTTCCGCTATATAGATGATGTATTATCTTTAAACAATCCTAATTTCGGGGATTTGATACATCGCATCTACCCAAAAGAACTTGAGATAAAGGATACTACAGACACTGTGAAGTCAGCCTCATATCTTGACCTACACTTAGAAATCAATGGTAAAGGAAAACTATTGACCAAACTTTACGACAAACGTGATGACTTTTCATTCAGAATTGTTAACTTTCCTTTCATCTGTGGCAACATCCCTTCGGCTCCTGCATATGGAGTGTTCAAATCACAACTCATACATTATGCCAGAGCTTGCCGAAACTACGCAGACTTTTTGTATCGCGCTAGAACTCTAACAAATAGGCTTCTGGAACAGGGTTATGTTGCTACAAGATTGAAGTAATCACTACAGAAGTTTTATGGTCGTCATCATGAACTCGTGGATCGTTATGGTGTATCCATCAGCACCATGAAAACTGATGTATTCAACGGGTCATAGTTTTCCTTTCCTCGTTTGCCTACCCCGGACTTGACTTTTTATGAGCAACTCGGCCAGTGTTTCTAGAAAAGCAGAGGACGCTTACCCTACGGGTGCACCTGGTCCACACTCCCAGTTTTTAGTGGAGTCCGAGTTGCTCATTTACTTTTGTTACTTTGTATGTATGATTTTAGTTACTTTATGTTCTTTGTTGTGAATGTCTGTTTTCCATATCTAGTCTTTGTCCCTGGATTACATTCTTTTGATTACCGCTATAACCTTGGATTCCTTGGTTACTCTTTAACATGTTAATAATTGAAAAATTACTTCAGAATATGTATTTTCAGCATCCAGTTTTTGATACTTCAATGGTCAAGGTTGCCTTTTAATTACAACCTGCTAAAAACTGAAAATTTTCAGCATGTCTACCAGAAACCTCTCCTAACAGCAAGATGTGCTTATTCTGCTTGTAAAAAGAAAAGAGCTGTTTGACAACTTCACAAGTACAGTTCTTCAGGCTAAAGTCAGATGTATTAATTTTTAAATAGTTTTGGATATACAACTGAAATTGTTTACCACACCATCGAGTAGGAATGGGGACTAACAGCATAATCAACACAATGTTAAAGCAGATGCATCAATAAGTGTGTGAAAAAGTATGGGTAAAATCCACTCAGTAGTTTAAGAATATTTCTTAAGGCAAGATATAAATGATCAAAGATGCAAAGTGATGACAAAAGCTCTCACAGGTATGCCCAAATTGTATACTATTTTTTGCCTTTATTAACCAAGACATTAGACATACTAACCTGAAGGGAGAAGGACAAATCTAGTTCTGTATCCAACAGTCCATTAGAAGGTACTGGTATCTCATTGGATCGCAGGATTCTCTTGGAGTTCTGTAATTCAACATTGCATTTGGTAACAAAATCTTTTTACTGTTTACTTTTTTTACATAATGAAAAATAATTGTAAGCATTGTTTATTTATTATGAAATTCAGAAATAGTTATTGTAGCAGATGTAGATTTTATTCAGACCGGTAACGTACCTACATTTTGACAGCAAGATTCTCTTAGAGTTCTATAATTAAACATTCAATTTAAAAACTATATATTTTTATTGTTTATGATATATTTTTTGTATAATACACTATGATTGTAAGAATTGTTCATTCATCATACAATTGAGAAATTGTATTACTGTAAGATGCAGACTGGATTTAATGTTTACCTGCATTTTGACAGCAATGATAACAGTAGCCAAATCATTTTCAAGTGGTTTTAGAACTTGAAGTCGGTCAAGAGTTAAACTACATAATCTGAAAGACACAAAATAAAACCTAACTAAATGTTTTACGATAATTATACGCTATACAAATTCTGTTAGTAAAATAAAAAAGACATATAGAATTGATGAAAAACTAAGGGAATAGACTTTATTTGTCAGAACTGGAGGTTAGAAATTTACTTACAATGAGTTGTTATAGGAAAATTATTCCTATAATATAATAATAACAATAAAACTTTATTTCAAGAGGGTAACACACAACTAATCTTCCATGAGGCCCTCACACAAAAACAAAAATATAAGGTTAATTTCAATGCCACAAAATGAGTACTAGTAAATAATACATAAATGCATGCCAAAAAAGTTATCAATTTATATTATAGAACATGTAAATACAGTTGAATTATTTTTTTGCCTGTTGTTAAATTACGAAGATTTTTAATTTCTGCTTTAAAAGATGTATTCCTTTTACACTTATTATTTCATGTGGGAGAGTATTCAAATGAGATGGGCCAGGGTAAACAAGGAATTGTCTGTGTAGTTCTGTCTTAGGTTTAGCAGTAAAAAAAATATGGCATAGAACCTGAAATTATTATACTTTTACTCCTTTTTTTTCATCCCATGGACTCAATGCAAAATATCAAAAATAGCAAAGTCAAAAACATCCCTTCCTATCTACCCTATTTTTACAAAAGTGTATAAATAAGAAACTTTTTGCCATAAACCACAATTAAGTGAAGCTCACTTACATGTACATGTAATTGAAAGTACCACTGACATAAGTATAGGCAAAAATCATGTACAGATATTTTATTAACAATCTGTGAGCACACATAAAAAATAACTTCCCTGTTTAAAAAAAAAATATTATTGAACAAAGAGAAATAACCCTGGCAAGAAAATGTAACAAGCTTACTTCAAATACCATAGGGTTTATAACATCATACATTTATCTACTCCATCTTAACAGAGGATAAAAGAGTTCTTTCATGCAAAACTTCAGTGTTGGCAAAGTGTGTCTGACTGGAAGGAAATATCAGACAAGATTAAAAAGACTAACATAGTGCATTTCTAGCACTTGCTTGAGTTCTTTGATTGATCTTCCTTGTGCACTGTCTAGATGTATATCTAATTGATCTTGGGATGGTTCCACTCATCATGAGGTAGGGTGTCTGTTTCCACATCTGCACAGCTCACAGCCAACAATGAAAAATTCACACTGAACTTTTACAGGTTGTATGACGTGGACCCCAATGAAATTATGGATCTGATACACTATTCCCAACAAAAATCTGCAAGATGGCGTATTTAAAAGTGGTTTCTAATTTCTTGCATGTGAATTTTTTCCAACTTCGGCAATATCATCATATCAGAACAGAACATGTGAAAAGTCAAACCAAGTAAATTGTACTTATCAGCTTAACAGCGAGCACAAAGTGGGCTCAGCAGCAAAGTGTGGGTATTCTAAATTGGTCATAGTGATACATATCAAATCATTACGGGTTAGGTAGAATGAATTAATGGAAGTTCCTAAGCAAGTAAGTACAAAAATTGACACTCATTTCATGATATTTTGTTCTATTTATGCATATTTCTACCTGCTGTTCAAGAACCTAACCCACCTTGGCAAATATATAATTCAAATTGAAAACACAGCTTTTTTTTTAGATAGGAAAGGCAATCATCATGATCATTCTTCTGATTTCTGCAACACTGTTAGTTGCATCAGTTTGAGGCACATATGTTCATGTCACAGGCTCTCAATAAGATAATGGCCCAATCCATGGAAGACTTATATTTCTGAACTTAGAGCATAGCAAGTAAAACTTGTTGAACCACTGGGTGCATGCACCTATAGGCAATGGACATGCCTACAACATATTAGATGGTTTGAATTTATGTTTCTTCAGGAGGGTTTCAGGTTTCACCAGTCTCAAATTATTCCTTATACCTGGAGGCTGTGGAGCTCGAAATTAACAATAAATGATGTGTGTAGAACTACAAAAGAGGTTCACTATCAGAAGGATCTTCTTTTGTCTTTAAGTGAACTTTTTTAGCAACATGCAGCATTTATCGATAAGAACGAATACGTTAAATAATTTTTAATAATTTACATGGATAATGATACTGATATAGATGCAGATGAGCAGAAATAGCAGACTATACAGTAAAATGCATACATTTTCCTTAATGTTTAGAGGAAATGAACGTTCTTGTGTGTATTATATACCTTGGGACACAATTTGGGGATGTTTTTTCGACTTCCCAAGTAGCAAACAATTTCATAGGAACGGGTTTTGACCCCGTTCCCAGTGATTTTGATGTTTTGTCTGCCATAACATCTTCCTCTTCTTTCCGCATGCGTGAATCGTTTACTTGCGCATTCGGAAGTGTTCGGTATTTTCCCTATGAAAGGGGGAATATTTTTATCACTAGCAAAAGTACCGTAATTTTAAAAGTGTCTGAAAATGATAATAAAAGTAATTATTACTATAATATTTATTCAGAATAAACGGTTGAATGGTCTTTTACGAAACAAAAAACGAGTTATTATTGGAAGTTTTGAATGAACTGAAAGTCTGAGTCCACGAAAATCAATGATCTGAATCGACAATGGGCAACGAACTCTAACATTGAACAATTAAAGGACATTCATTTAAAATACTGAGAGCAATACTTTTTCATCCACTGATCTTGTTTACTTAATTACAAAGCCAAAAATTTTGAAAGCAGTGGAAAAGTTAAAAAATGGAAGATCAACTGGATTGGATTAATTTGTATTTCATGACTGAAATGTAGGGTTTTAAATTGTGATTCTGATATGTTAAATTGTCACATAATTTTTTTTAAGAAGTTACTTGCGAATGGTTCAAATCCTTCAATGTAGAAGGAATCATATATAACACCTATATGTAATGGAAATATTTTTGATACCAATTACCATTGAGGTATAGCAATTTTTAATTGTGTATACCGCATAACTTTTTAATACTGTGTCGACTAAAGGCTTGGCATTTATTTAGATTAAGAATAGTATAATCAGTCATACACATTTTTTTTCAAAATAATGTTTAGACCATCTGATCACATGGTTTAATTGAGAACAACACACAGAGGGGAAGAAATCACAACTTTTTTCATGCGTTGTTGATCTTCGAAAAGCGTTTGGCTTAGTTTAACATGAAACACTCTTTTTGAAATAATTAAAGCTGGTATCGGTGGATTTTTTTGTCGAATAATATGAGTGTATAAAATTAACATTCTAAAAGTTCGTGTTGGAATTTACCTAACAAGATCATTCATCTCTGACATAGGTTACTCCTACAACGTAAGAGGTTGGAATTCCGTTCCTCCATACCATAAGGATGGCACCAAGTCAGAAAATAGCTTGCCAGACAACCTCTAGTATTGCTGGAATATGACATAGGTGTGCGACAGGATAATACATGAAGCCCTATTGAATTTGTCCAATATTTTATCAATGACTTTCTGAGTGTTTTGATTGTGATGGTGTGCCCATTTGAAATATTACATTGAACAGCATATTATGTACGAAAGAGGTACTTTTTCATTAACTGAGAAGGACCTGTGCACAGCGATGTCAGTTCAGTCTGCTTACCGCCTATTCTGACATTTACAAGCTAATAAAACATACAGATTAGAAAGATTAAACAAAGGAATGAGCGGTCATCGTTCGGGAATTATAACACCAACAAATTCCAAACAGTTTATCAACATTTCAATGAACAAGATCATTCTATATCTTTAATGAAAGTTCGTATTCTTGAAGAAATATACAAGAATAAATGTACCATCCAACGAGCAAGTCCTATCCTAAGTAAAACTACCGTAGGGAAAGGTAGAGATACTGGATACTGCAATACCTTACAAATACAATGACAAAATCACAAGTATAAAAATCTTTCAAGTCAATATTGTGATGCAATATAAGACGGGTAAGGAATCATGGCCACCACCACTATACATCATACAAAAATCCCTTGGACTTAATGACATATTCGTACTAAACTCTAGTCTATACCCCTTACTTTACTGCACTCTCTTTATAAAGCAAGCCTTGACACTTGAGTTTTGGAACCTACCACATCATTATACAGAATTTTTGCCATCATTCTGGATATTGGTTATCACAGACTCTTTAACCAGTTTGTGTTAAATGTTAAGATGAAGAAAAAAGTTAATTTCTTCCACGCTCGATTGTCAACAAAAGTATAAGATGCCATTAATTTGGCTAACATCTTCCACTAACCGTCACGAACAATATTCCGCCGTATTTCAAAGACAAATCCATACTGATTATTTCATATCCCTTAACTTCACCTATTGCTTCAAAAATGTTCAACTACAAAAGGATATTACAGGACCGTGCTAAACTTCTTTTACAATTAGGCTTCTAGAACAGGATTATGTTGCTAGAAGATTGAAATAGTTTTATGGTCGTCATCATGAACTCATGGATTCTTACGGTGTATCCATCTGCACCATAAAAACCGAAGTGTGTCATAGATTTCCTTTTCTCTTTCGTCTACCCTGGACTTGAATTTTTATGGGCAACTTGACGAGAATTTCTCGGAAAGCAGAGGACACTTGCGCTACCGGTACACCTGGTTCATGTTCCCAGTTTCTAGTGGAGTCCGAATTGCTCAATTACTTTTGTTGCTTTGTATGTATTATTTTGATTATTTTATGTTCTTTGTTGATTGTCATTTGCCATTCCTGGTCTTTATCCCACGATTACATTTTTTTCCGCTAGAATCATGGTTTCCTTGATTACTATTTGTTCCTTACTGTAGTCTCGGAAATAATTGTAAGGTAAGTGCTACTCGTTCTGCAATAGAGCAACTGGGTTGTGTGCCTCAGGTGGTGGAATGGGGTACCCCTGGCGTGCTACATGCAGGGGTCGTCAGGCTATAATACGGAAAACCTTACCGCAAACTATAGTGGTGCACCGTGTTGGGAAAGATTCCCCGTTCCTCGCACGTTAAAGAACTCTGCTGTGGTATTCGATAGGAGTAAGAACCATTGCGCTAATAGGGCATAGTAAATCATGAAACAACATAGAAACCCACGCCACTTATAATTACCACCTCCTTTTCTTTTCTTCCCTCTCTCTCTTACTACGCGGACTTTTTGTGCGTGCTAGACTTCATACAATTAGGCTTCTGGAACAAGACTGAAGTCATCACCACGAAAGTTTTATGGTCGTCATCGTGAACTCGCGGATCGGCATGATGTATCCATCTGCACCAGGAGTACAGATTTGTTCACCGTGTCATAGTTGCCCTATCCTCTTTCGTCTACGCTCGTCGTGACAGTTGATGAGAAACTCGGCGGGTGTTTCTGTAAAAGAAGAGCAAGCTTACCATACCGGTGCACCTGGTTCGTGATCCTAGTTTTTAGTGGAGTCCGGGTTGCTCATTTATTTTTGTTTCTTTGTACGTTTAATTTTTGTTATTTTATGTTCTTTATTGTGAGTGTCTGTTTTCATTCTTGGAATATATTCCTTTGATTTCTGCTCCAGTGTTGGTTCCTTAACTCTTTCGGACGTAACTCTATGTTTTTGAGTTCGGCTCTACAAAAGTATGCCCCAAATACAGACAAAATAAACTGTTATAATAACTTGAAGGGTCGAATTTTCAACAACAAAAATCCCGATCCCAAGTACCTAAGTATGATTTCACATTGAAAAAAAAGTAATGGGAATCAATTTTTATAATAGTCTACTTACACATACAATTAAGACAATAGTCACTTATATATTATATAATAGTGAAATCCTGCCTACTCCAAAAACCCCTCCCCTTCTGGCTGGTTTCGTCTATCTTACCATAGGCGTGTGATATTACCAATACTAAATTTTAAAAAGGGGCAATTTGACTTAAAGCCAAGCGAATGACCGCAGAGTTTTTAATATAAGCACTAGGGCTTGCTCCCACTATCAAATTTATATGATACTAGTAGGACTGCATATTTGATAGTGGGAGCAAGCCCCTGTGATATAAGTTGACTGAAACTTATTCTTCCTCCACTTATTGGAGTACACCAATACTACAATTGGTTTAAAATAATCATCTCATTACTGATAAGCAGGAACAGTAAAACTATAATTAACATATATACATGTTCATTATTAAAAAAAAAAAAACATTTCTAAGGATAGATTTCGGTGCTATATATGCAGTGACGAAAAATTAAAAGGTAAAATAAATGCTGGTTATCACACCTAGCAGTTGCAAATAAGCCAGTTCAAGCCGATATAAATATAAATAAATAAATAAGAATTTATTTAGAGTCGGCGTGAAATACATAATAATAAAAATAAGCTCAACTGAGCTTTTGACAGACATAATATAACAAAGCATGCAAATAAATAATGGACAATACAAGAGATACATATATGTCATATAAAAATTTGAACTTAAACATTCTTATCTTAAAATAACACATTTATATAACATATATGATAAGAGCTGGCTATCAAAGCAAAATAAAAGCAGATGAATGAATAGCACTAAAAGTGTTTAAGCAATATAAAAATATATACTCGATATGTCCTCGATGGAGTCAGCACTTTAGTTATTCAATAAGTCAATTATCTCCCTTAGATTTTTTTCAAGAAAATGGATCAAACGAGAACAAGAAGACAATGATTCTCTGTCAGAGTGGTTAAAGGCTGTGAGGTCATTAATTTTAAAACGAATGTAAATTTTAAGTAGGTCAATGAGTGCCAATGCTACATCAGTTTTCAATGACCCCGATGTAGCAAAAACATTGTCTACTATACATGACAAATATGTTGTCGTACAAGTAGACAAAGCCCAAAACAACATTGTTTTTATCTGCAAGATGTTTTACATCCAATGTTTATTTTCAGAGGTACACGTAGAAAATAATAGCAGTGATAAGACCTATACTGCTACCACACTCTCCGAAGAAGAGATTGTGGAAAACCATTAATCTGTGCTATCCTCTTTGGTCTCTCTTCCAAGGACGATGATTGTGATTTACCGTCTATGTACTGGATTCATAAACTCCACAAGAATCCATACGAACAACGTTACATAGCTGGATATGCAAAATGTACTACCAAACCTCTTTCAAAACTTTTAACTTCTATATACTCACAGCTGTCAAAGAGGGTCTGCAGTCCTACCACAACACTTGTTACTCCTGTAGTGGTATTAATTCAATGTGGATCCTGAAAAATTCGAAAGATCTTTTGGAGTCAATCAGTTCAAGATTATTATCAGAATATAATAGCATTAAAACCTATGATTTTTCAACACTCTATACTTCTATTCCCCATACTCAGTTAAATTCCCGACTTAAAAACATTATACATCGTTGTTTTTCCAAAAGATGGTACACCTAGATATAAATATATATATAGTTCTTGGTAGAGATTCCTCTTACTTTGTAAGAAATAATTCCGTCCAAATATACAGAAGAAGATGTTTACAAAATGCAGGAATTTTTAATCGACAACATATTTGTCCGGCATTTCAATGGGAACAAATTGTGCTCCTCTACTTGCTGACCTTTTCCTTCACTCTTATGAGGCTGACTTTATAGCTGGTCTGATCCGAAAGAAAGAATATCGTTTATCTAGACCCTTTAATCTCAGTTTCCGCTATATAGATGACGTATTATGTTGCTTCAAGATTGAAGTCATCACTGCAAAAGTTTTATGGTCGTCATCATGAACTCGTGGATAGTAACGGTGTATCTGTCTGCGCTATGAAAACTGATTTGTTTAATGTGTCATAGTTTTCCTTTCCTCTTTCGACTAACCCGGACTTGACTTTTTATGAGCAACTCGGCCGGTGTTTCTAGAAAAGCAGAGAACGCTTACCCTACCGGTGCACCTGGTCCATGCATGCTCCCAGTTTTTAGTGGAGTCCGAGTTGCTCATTTCCTTTTGTTACTTTGTACGTATGATTATAGTTACTTTATGTTCTTTGTTGTGTATGTCTGTTTCCCATGTCTGGTCTTTGTCCCTGGATTACATTCTTTTGATTACCGCTATAACCTGCGTTCCCTTGATTGCTCTTTTAATCTCTTTTTTTTTCTTTTTCCCGTATTTTCAACAGTACAGTACATTTGCCAAAAGTTGTGTTTGCAATAGTTATAGGAAATACTATTCCGATATGAATTAGGATGATTTTGGAAATTTAGTAGCAGTAATCTTGATTAATTATTACATTTCCTGATACGTTGCACCTCTGATGGAATGCAGAAATGTAAATAAACACTAGACCATTTTAAAACATCACATGGCACTCTATACACATTTACGTACCCCCAAACAGTTAGATTCGGACCCACGTGGGGTCTGGGAGTAGGCCAGGTCGTCAACAGAGCAGCCCAAGCGCTAGTAGGACATACTCTGACTGAGTTCTTTAGTCGGGTATCCCGAAGGCTAGGTTCCGCTACCTCCAACTACTAACATACATTTACTAATAGAATTCCCGTCAGGAGCGGTCGTGCGAGATCCGTAAGGATAGTCAAGACCATAAAAACCCCAATCATCAACATCACATGGGTTAAATTTGCAAAGGCCAATCAAATAATGCACTAACGTAGGAACAGAAGCCATTCCATACAATTCTTTAGCGAATCTCTGTTCTCTTTTAAAATTTAAAACAATAGTAAAATGTGAATCTGGTTTTTATAGAGTATTTCAATCACATGTAGGTTTGGACTAAGGTTACAGACCACCAATTCAACCAATGAGCATTTGGAACGTAGGCAAAAATAGTCCTACGCAGAAATTACCCCTGTTCCTCATATTGCTGTGAAAAAAGTCCTCATCTTATTTTAAAAATTTAAACAGTTTCTGAAAGGAAAAACATTTCTGTACATTTTATAGGTGCATTTTGCTTCTTGTGATGTGAAGCCTAATCTCCATAATGATTTTTAAATATACCCCTATCTTGTGAAAACACTGGGATTTCCCATGCTATTTATAGACCCTTCACTTCCGGTGACCAGTACTGCATTGCAAGTCTGCTAACCCCACATGCCATTCTGAGGATTGTGAGCTGACATATGTAGAATCATGCTGATATATAGTCATCTGCAGGTTAAAGTTAAGGTAAAGTCCAGAGAAGCCATTGAATATTGTGAAATTAGCATAGAAGCCTATGGGAAGTGGAATTAGTGGTTTTTAGCCTTAAAGGAAACCACCACAAAAGGGGCTTACTACCTTCTGTATATCATAAATTGCATGCACATATATTGTCATAAAACACTTGGTTAGTAGAAAAAAGGCCTTTTAATGTAAGTGGGATATCATCCATACATTAGTATTAAACATTCATAATTTTTCCAAATAGGTCGCGAAATTGGTCTGTTCCGACGTTGATTACCGCAAACAGCAATCTTGAGATGCAGTGTTATATGTTGCATTTTAGTATATCATTAACTTAGTGATGTTATAAATTAGTAATGTATAGATAAAGATTTTCTCTCCATCAATGTTTTCCTTCAACTAGAGAGAAAGAGAGGAGACAGTGGGTATAGCGCTGAACATCAACACATAGTTTAGCATAAGTCGTCAAGTCAAAAACAAATATAAATGAAATTCCTAGATTTTAACGAACAGAAAGTATAACGCAGAACAACCATACTGGCTTATATAGGGCAGAACAATAATTCATAGGAGACAACGGCCGAGGTAAACACATTCAGGGGATATGGAAAGGCTGATCTATTTTTCTTATCCGGAACCGGAAAGAAATTACACACAACGCGCGGGAAATGAGAATTTTGTAAACAAAAGGACGGCCAGAAAAGAGGTCTATGGATCAAGAAATATATATGGTAAGTTTTGAAAGATGAATGCTACGACTGTTTTAAAACAATGTTACAAGAAGTTATCTTCATTCATTTCAGGAAGTATAAAGTCCCTGTTTATTTGCAACAGGACTGTCAGGAGGCATGATTCACCTCACAGGGTGACTAAAATATGTATACATGTACATGTGTATATACTGGGGTCTCACTGTATCACGGTAGTTAACTGACAGCTACACTGAAGTAAAAAAGGCTTTTGGAAAGTTGATTTTTATTTTGGCTGATGTTTTTACAAAAGCTATCCTTTTACTGCAGTGAACCTATTTTTCTGACTCTGTTGCAGTATATCACTGGGTAATTGCTTGCAAAAAGGAAAGGTAAATTTCTGTGCCTAGATAGATTTATTTTGGTCAAATATCAACATTACATTTAGTTCTGTAACATAAAACCAAGCATTTTATGTTTATCTATCATGTTTTCGTCAGATATTTTCATTTTTTGTTTATAATTATAGGAGAGTCCTTCGTGATGTCATCACTTACATGTACCTCTGATTTGGTTTTGGTAGGCAAAAAATCCACTGAGTGGCATAGGGTATCAACTTTTAAATCATTGTAACGTTTTCATTTTTAAAGATAATTGAAAAATTCTTTTGGTTCCCAACATTGCAAATAAAATTCTTTTTATCCGTGGAATTTTTTAAGTAAATATTCAGTAATTAGTCTATATGTACATAAGATTTTAATTACACATTTATAATTTTATACAAATATCACTACAAATTTATTTTTTCAAGTAAAACAGTTATAAATTCATATACATAATATGCATTATTTTATCTTAATGAAACATTTTACAGAACCAAAATTGGATATAAAATAACATTTATAAAGTTTTGAAAATTGGGATTCTAATCATGAAATTGTCAATTGTTTATTTAGATGTTTATTTGCCAACCAATTTGACACTTAATGATATGCAAATTAGTGAATATGACATCACTAATGAGATTGGCGAACTCTCCTATAGTCAAAATGCAAGGTTTTATCATTGGACACCATTTTGCAGGAGTAATGTTCCGGCCAATTGACCTGTGGGATGTTTTTCAGTGTTCTAGGATTCCTATTTCCCGTTACCCGGGGCAAATGAAATTTGGGTCAGGGAAAGTTAGGTACTTAGTTACACTTTCCTGTGTCAAGTTGAAAACTTCATATGCTGTAAGGATTTGTTTTGTTAGGAAAGCAGTCATTGACTATGGGAAAGTTGATTTTATATGGATTTGTTCAGAGGAAACCTCAATTCCTGAAAAACCCTAGAACACTGTTTTTGTCTATATATAACGTAATATCAATTAAAAAATATTTAAGAATGATTAAGTACAAAGTTAAAAGACATGGCTGTAAAATAAATTTCTTACCAGGTGCAGAAATCCCATTAAAAATATCCAAATTTGCTTTTAAATCAGCACATATAGGATTCTATAAATACCAGAATCGATAAGTCCCGAGAAGCACATTTCTGAATAGCGATCAGCAAATATTTAGGATTTTTAATGGCACAATGAAGTTTATTCACACATCATTTTGTCAAAGATAAAATATGATTTGAAAATGATGTGGTGAGTATGAAAGTAGTATAATAAAATTAGAAAATTTAAAGTTGATTTTTACACCTAGAAATTAAGGTGCAATGATAAAACCTCGCATTTTGACTAAAAACCAAAAATGAAAATATCCGATGAAAACATGAAAATTAAACATAAAATGCATGGTTTTATGTTATAGAACTACATTACATTCAATGATTGGGATTAAAATTTTGCCAATGGGACTATGGCCCTTACCCTTCAATTCATTGGGACATTTTAAATTTCAATGGGCCATTCTAAAAAAACATGGGACAAAATTTGGATAGCAGCTGAGATCGGCTAGACATAGATAGATAGTGAAGACCATAAGTAGCATAAACAAACTTTTAAATTACGCTGCAGATCAAATATTTATTAAGAGTTAACAATTAATTGTCACATCAATTCATTTCTTTTCTGTTTGAGTTTTTATACTAATGTATTGTCTAGTGCTTTATTATACAAATGTAGTCCACAGATCCCCACTCAGTTAGACCCGAACTTGGCTATTAAAGTAGTTTATCTCAAGTGATAGGAAAGAGTCTTATTTTTTTTTTTTTTGTTTGTTTGGCTGCAATAAGATTTTGGGATATTTTTTTGGTGTTTTAGGACCAGATAATATGACTCTACCATTATCAATATTTTCAATAAGGGGTTCATAATGGTGTCCAGCTGCCTAGTTAGTTTCTACAACAATTACAGTTTGATTCTGGTAATTACCATCATTAATATTTTTTAGGCTTTGAAAAGGATAATTTCTTCTGTTTTGTGTCTAGCTTAAATATGTCTTTGGTGGCATTTTCAATTTCAAATGGGACCGCCAGTCCACGCTTTTCTGATATTATTTTTTATTCTTTAAAACAATGTTTATTGTTCTTTCAAATGCATAAGCGATCAAGAATATGTAATCTAAAAAATTGACATTGTACCATTTCATTCCCGGTCTTCAAATCCCCTCGAAAACATGGCTATCAAAACATCCGCCTGCAGCTCATAAAAAAATTGTTAAAAGACACGTTCATCTCTTTTTTTACTGTCACAAGTATTGGACAACTCTCCACCATCAATGATGGAAGCTTAATGCGCGCACATGACGTGGCACATTAGTCACTCAATGCGCCATTATAAGATGAAATGCGACTATTGCACATGGCACACGGTAATCCCAATCACTGTACATTTACAAGCACAGAACACGTACATTTATCATGATATTTACATTATATAAGCTGAATACATAAGACATTTAAGCAGAGCTTACAGTGAAAACGAAATATCGTCGGAGCGATGAACAAGTTTGGTAAAACGACTGCTGGTCCGGTAAATTTTGATATGATTCCGCTCGGAAGGTCTGGTGTCTTTTCCTGTGGCGGATTTGGAAATTATGCTACTTTTTCGATTTCCGTTAAACAAATCTTTGACAATCAGTCTCTCTATACTCTATAAAATGAAGCTGTAAAACAAGGCTCAATGTATTGGCCATCAGAGTTCTTCCTCAAAAAACGATCTGCTTTCCAAGGAAGGCATGGCATCCACAACAACAATCACCTGAGACGATTCGACAGGAAATATGATTACAAATGAACTCTTGCATAGAATTTTCCCGTTAAAAAAGATAATAACTTTGATAAAATTTAATAAGCCACTTCAGTGAGGAATACTGAGGTGGAATGGATACCAACAGTTTGCATTATTTAACCATCAAGAGGTATCTTATTTAACATAATGTATTACGAGAGAGTGTACTGTGAACTTGTGAAAGAAGTAGTCAAACTATAAAATTAATCAGCACATCACAAAATAAGCTTTAAACAATTCTTTTTTGCAGTTAATTAAGTCTTCTGATTCATTGACAGCTGAATTAGAAATGGTGACTTGTGTTATTAGCTTACCGAAGGCCATGTGAGCTATTGCTGTCACTTGGTGTCCGTCGTCATCTTCAAAACTCTTCTCCTCTGAAACTACTTGACCAATTGGAACGAAACTTGGTATGAATGTTCCTTGGGGTATCCTGCGTAGAACTGATGTGGGGATTTTTGATCCGTCAAAAAACATGGCTGCCATTACTAATCAAAGCACCAAAGGTGCTGAAACTCAGAAGTCGCTTGGCATGCAACCTACAAAATAGGTTCCCGATGTTTATTTTTAAGCCATGTGCTAGAGTGCCGGTCATGACATGGACTAAGGTTTGAGAATGTTTTGGTGTTGAACCCATATTTCCCTTGCAACCTGCATCAAAACAAAACAAAGATGTACACAAATATCATGAAAATAAGATTATTGCATTTGTTTACGTTCATGATGTTGATTGTGACGCTTCTTGATAATAATTTTTTGATTATAATACCATTCACAGGTCATAGTTAAAATCCAACACCACCCAAAGAGAGATAACTCCAATTAAATTGTATTGACTTTTAACTATCTTCTATGAAATTATTACGAGGCCAAGCGGCAAAAAAATAGTTTGGCGTCTAGATTTACCAGTTCAACAATATTTAGCTGAAAATAAACGCTTAAAATGTATGAAATATCATTCATTTTGGATATCGATGAAAAGTTTAAAAGAGAATCACGAATTAATTTGAAGAAAGCATTTCCGTCCATGAAGTTATCTGCTGGAAGCCCTTTTGTCATTCTTATACTTACAATACTCGAAGCCACTCACATGACTTTCGAGTAAAAATGGAACATAGTGGTCAGACAGTAGTTTCTCGCATATATCTCCAAAGCCGTTAGGTTTAGCCAAATTCTGACATTGGGGTAAAAGTGTTCAGCTTGATGAGATCTATCTGCGGTCAAATTTTCATTTTAATCTATTAAGCCATAATGAAGTTATTGCCTTTTTTCAATGTTTTTTTGCTGTTTTTAATGTTATTTCTTTCAAAAATCTTCTCCTCTGAAACTACTTGACCAATTGGAATCATTCTTAATTTGAATGTTCTTTGGGGTATGCATGGAAAAGATGTGGGGATTTTTGATCAGTCAAAAAACATGGACACCATTACTAAAAATAGAACATAGGGGTCAAACAGTAGTTTTTCGCATGTATATCCAAAACAGTTACATGTATGTTTAGCCAAATTCTGACTGGGTTAAAGTGTTTAGCATGATGAGATCTGTCTGTGGTTAAATTTTCATTTTAATTTGTTCAGTCATGTTGGAGTTACTGCCCTTTTTTGACGTTTTTTTGCTATTTTTAATGTTATTTCTTTCAAAAATCTTCTCCTCTGACACTACTTGACCAATTGGAACCAAACTTTGTATGAATGTTCCTTGGGGTATCATGCATAGAACTGTTTTTGGGATTTTTGATCCATCGAAAAACATGGCCGCTGTTACTAAAAATAGAACATAGGGGTCAGACAGTAGTTTTTCACATATATCTCTAAAAATGTTAGGTTTAGCCAAATTCTTTCGATAGCTAAAACAATCCTTATTGTTAGGACTACAAAAGTCTTCAAGCATAAAATTTGTCAGACACCTTATAAGAGTTATTGTCCTTGACAGGGGAAAATGACAGACATTTGAAGCCAATGTCTTGAAAACTATGATAGATTTAGACTTTCATTTGCTGAAATGATCGTTATGATAAGTACTATTAAAGTTTTTATGAGTCAAAGTTGTTGGACAACTTCTTGTTTAATTTATTACCAATGAAAGGCAAAATTGAACCAGGTGAACGATTCAGGCTCCTGGGAGCCTCTTTATTCCAGAAAGAACTGAGACATAAAATAATGGGAGGGATATTCTTTATTTCCAGAAAGAACTGAGACATATCTGAATAAATTACTTTAGAATTATTTCTCCATTTAATCTTCAGAAGCCATATCTGTTCACACACGAATTATGTTATAATAATATAACCATATTTTTTTTTCGGTCTGGTTAAATTTCTTTAATTACCAAACCAAATACCCTGTAAAAAATTTTACAATTTTGTGTTCACTGAGCTTACTATACTCAAGGATTGGAATCTTGCGCAATTTTACATAGTACAATAATAAATATGTTGCGTGGGGCGTTATACATGTACAGCAAGATTCCCCATGATGCATTTCGTTGATGCTGAGTGTGCCCTGTTAATGGTGGACGATTTCCATCACTTCAACATTTCATCACAGTAAATGTAGGTATTCTGACCCATATGGTTTGAAAAACAAATAATCATCATAAAATTTGTTAAAAATTAATCAGAAATAGTATGAGAGTGTATACAAGGAGTTTTACAGTGGTAGCTTTCCCTGCATTTGTGTTATCAATGTTTATACAAGCTTTTATTTTGACCCCTGACTGTGTATCCCTGTCTTCGAGGGCAGTTAACCTCGTTTAAAATTTAAACTCCTTCAAAACCCAATCTATCATCATAAAATTTATTTCAAATTGATTAGAAATGGTCCTAGTGTGAATGTAAGAAATTTTGTAGCTATAGCCTCCATTCTTGCATGATATCAACGTTTTTATTTGACCAACTATTGATGTTATAAAAATGGCTGTCAGAATCAGGCCCTTGAGAAAAGGTATTCCCTCCTAAATTAAAGTTCTAACTCCTTCTTCAAAACCCAAACGATCATCATAAAATTTTTTTTAAATTGATAAAAATGGTCAGATGGTGTATATAAGGATGTTCATAGCTGTAGCTTCACCTGCTTTTATGATATCAATGTTTTATATGACGCAATTTTGACTTCAATAGCAGTATAAGCGGCAAGTAGCTGTGGTGAGTATACTCAAATCTTGTATATTGCAATAATTTATGAGATGTGAATCCTTCTATATTTAACTCCTTGCTATACTTAAATATAAATTAATCACTAAAAAAAATTGTCCTAAAAACAGGTTGTGTTTAAAATCAGATTTTGATCCAAAGTTGATATTTAATGAGGATATTTCGATTCAAATCGGAACTTGGTTAAATCAGCACTTTGAATTATTATTAAAATTTTTATTGTTCTTGACACAAATATTATTTTATTGTTTGTTTGTTGGGGTTTAACGCCCGAGCAGCAATATTTCAGCTATATTCAGGCGATGAACATGAAGTGGATGATAAAATAAACATGAAATGATGATGAAAAGAAAAATGGGATGGGGCACAAGGATAATGGGGTCGACAAATTTTGATTGCCACTGGAAATAGGGAGAGGTGGGAAGGGTCGGGCAATTTAGCCTCCTGTGGCAGAGCCCTATGGTTCCTACTCCAGGAGAATACCACAGTAGGGTTTTTTTAACGTGTGAGGAATGTGGCATCTTTCCCAACACGGTGCACCACTATGGTTTGCGGTCAGGTTTTCCATATTATAGCCTGACTACCCCAGCATGTAACACACCAGGGGTGTCCCATTCCACCACCTGGGGCACTATTTAGTTGCCTTTTACGACAAGCTCAGCGCCGCTGCAGGCCTATTCTTTTGACACCTGGACCTGCACTGGGCCAAATATTATTTTATAAAATATTTGAATTAGAATTAAATTGAATTGTGTATTATATATTTTATTTGTAATTTATTGTTACACTACTCCCAGAGTGGGATGATTCTCTTACACTTAAGTTTCACCCCAGTAAAACTCGGTGTTACACTGACACAGTCCGTGTTTAACACCCAGACTCCACCTAGCCAACACCGACCATTTTTATATTGTATTTGTTGTAAAATTCAATAAGGCATAATGGGGAATTCATTGTAAGATGCAATGTATATTCTATTTCTGTTCCATTTTTTTACTGCTAAAAATGCTTCCCGTTTACTCTTATTAAGACATTTCTTATTTAAAGTACGTTTCAAATACAAGCTGTGTATATATCTTAATTTTATGAAAAGTTTTGTTAAATGATTTCGAACTTTAATTAATCAGTGATTTTTCTACTGCTCGTCATTTTCGTCATTGAAGAAATACTTCTAAGAATGGTGAAAATAATCTAGTCTCATTTCATCGAAATCTTTAAAAGCACAAAAAACATGAAGAGTTGTAAGCCCAACATTGGTTCAATTGGCGAAAGTGACAATTTTATTACCCCAAGCTAATTACAACTCTCAACAGGTGTCACTCACCCAATTCGCCAATTACACTAATCAGACACCTGAATATGTCTATCATTTGACATTTACTCTAGTGTGACTTTAATGCACGTTGTTAAAGGTCTATAAAGTTCAAATGCTGGTAAAAATTTCTGCTGGGAAGATTCTTTTATGTCTCCTTAACTTTGTATTAAAACAACATGAAAAATTATCTGTCATTTTTAGCTCACCTAGCCAAAGGCCATGTGAGCTACTGCCATCACTTGGCATCCGTTGTCATTATAAGGCTAACAAATGTGTCCAATGAATCAAATGGAGTCAAAATTGTCTGACAACTCTTTTTTAGAGTTATTGCCCTTTAAAATAAAACCAGGCAAGCAATTCAGGCTCCTGGGAGCCTTTTGTTTGCATATACACTGTATCTCCAACACTATTAGGTTTAGCCAAATTTTTTCAATAGCTGAAATGATCCATATTATTAGGACTACAAAAGTCTTCTGCAATAAAAGTTGTTAGATGACCTTTTGTAAGAGTTATTGCCCTTGAAAGGGAAATAAATAAGTTTTAATTTTTTTTTTTACAGTTTTCAGTCAATATCTTGAAAACTATGACAGATTAAAAGAACCTTTCAATTGCTGAAATGATCCTTATAAGTCCTACCAAAGATTTCTTGAGTCAAAATTGTTGGACAACTTCTTGATAAGTTCATTGCCTTTGAAAGGCAAAATTCAACAAGGTGAGCGATTCAGGAGCCTCTTGTTTTTTTGTAAACCAAATGTGGGTAATATTGTCATTACTGCTGTCACTACATTTTGTATTTGCATGTCAGCAATATTTACAATCTTGAAAATATCATTTATGCTATCAATGAACTCCTCAGGGACCAATACTAATTATGACTGAAATAATGACATGAATTTGTCATTAACTCCAGTGTGACTTTAATGCATTTAATGGTTAAACTCATTAACTCAGACTTGGTCCCAATAGCACACTTGACATTGTGCTAAAAATAGAATTTCTTAAGGTACCACAGGGGAAATATTTATTCAGAAATATTTATTTCTGTTCAATGCATGTAGTACTGGTGCATGTTAAGGCAGTTCATAGATGAATATATATCTACACTACGCTAGGTGTATTTTTGTGTTCCTACAAAGTGTGGCCATGCAGAAAACAGCATTTTTTTTTCAGTATTAAAGACATTTAAAGTCAGGGTTGCTTAGATTATATGCTTTCTGATTGAGTATAAGAGTGTAAAAGGAGTTTCTGTTTTAATTCAGTCTCAGGTATGCTATTTGGATTTTCTGGAAAACGTGGTTGCATGATAGTGAACAACCAAATAATGCACTTTTTTCATATGCAATGTACATTTAAGTTTTATATATTGTCTTTATACAGTGCTGTAAAAAACAGATGATACTGAAATATCCTATGGCAGATGCAAATACTACTTTGAAAAATATACCATTAAAATAATCCACATTTTCTCACGCGAAAGTGACTAAAGCTCTCAAAATCCTGGAAAAAAAAAACAGGTTAATGCTGACCGATGTTCACTCCTGGAAAAATCCCATGACCAACCTTGCACACAGTTGTCGAATTTTAGAAATTTAAATTAACATATTGTATACAATGTCTCCGATTTGTGTGTCTGGTCATCAAATGAATATCAATTAATTACAACTCAATACAAGAAAGTCATGAAGTATTCATCTACAATAAATTTCTGTTTTACAAATTTCTGATCTTTTCACGTTATATTGGTTAATTGTTAATACCACATGCTAATTGTCACAACCGCTGTTTTATTGTGCTGACGGCATGTCCCTGAGTGTACTGTATGTACATGTATGTATTAAATATTGAATTAAAATTATCTGATTGTTCATTCAATTATTTCAGAACGTAGTTTAAAATAAAAGAAAAAATGTGATGACTTACAGTACGTGTTTTTGAAACCCTTAATCTGGCATCTTGCCTTTCTTTAAGTTAACTTTTTTTAGCACAATCCATTCAAATTTTGAGGAGTTCCGAAGAAGTTAAAAATTGTTTTATTAATTTTCTTGAAGCAAAATAGGTCACAAATTTTTTTATGTTGAGTCTACTCATTAAATTACTCTTAAAATTAGCATGAAAAGGTCAAATGAAGGGCACAATATGATTTACATTGAAGAAGTTATACATTAAGAGGGTAGGGTTGTGATCACTTTAAAGTACTTTAACCCAGCCACATTTTTTGCACCTATCCGAAGTCAGGAATTTCTGGCCTCTGTATGTATCATTTCATTTTCACTTTCACTTTACTTTGATACTGCAGGAGTATATGGGTCAACTATTTCTGTGTATAATGTTTTTGGGCCAGCTGCAGCTTGCTCTGTGTTGTGAGAGTTTCCTCGTCGTTCATTGAAGTGGCTTTGAGCTGACATTTTTCACCCCGTAGGGTTTATTTTCTCTGATATGTTCACCATGTTTATTGTCGTTATATTGAAAATTATTGTAGGAATTGGATTCAGGAGAAGATGGTTTGAAAGTTGATAATAAGAGTGAAAAAGCAGATTCAGGGATGGATGAGGACAGCCAGCCATACAAAGGTACTCGGATTATTAAGATATAAATTATTTAATTAGTGTATTAACCCTTTTATCGACAACCTCCTTGACTCTACTACACCTTAAACAATTGTTTCCTTAACAAAATTTGCTGATAAGTAATCACATGACCATGGAAGTCCACCAAATTATTATTTTACAAGGTGACAACTCATTGTTAGCTCACCTGGCCGAAGGCCATGTGAACTATTACCATGACTTCCGTCAGTCGTTGTCTGTCATTAGCTTTTTTCAAATATCTTTTCTGAAACTGCTTGACCAATTGGAATTAACTTGGCATGGTTGTTCTAAGGGTATCCTGCACAAACTGATGATTTAAAATTTTTGAAATGTTAAAAACACGTGGCCACTGTTACTTAAAATAGAACATAGGGGTCAAAATAGAGTTTTTTGCAAATAACTCAAAAACAGTTGAATTTAGCAAAATTTTAACATGGGTGTATTAGTGTTCACTACCAGAAGACAGACCTATGCTGAAATTTCCAAAATGATTCATCACCTGATGTAGGAGTTGTGGTCCTTGAAACAGATTTTTTTCTTGTTTAACATGTGTTCAACTTCGAAAATTTTCTTATCTGAAACCATGCAACAAGATTTAATTGAAGTTGTCAAAATTGTTCCTTATGGTATCCTGCACAAACTGATCATTTAAAATTTTCCATCGGTTGAAAAACATGGCCGTCATTACTATTTTTTCCACAACTATAGAAAAATGAAAGATGAAAGGTACTCATATGAGAAACATGATATTCTGAGTTGCCTGGCAGTATTGAAATTTTTTTAGTTGAATTTTCAAAATGGCTGCCAATTTGAGGCCATTTTAAGCAGTTGGTCAGATTCTAATGATTTTTTGTTTCATGAGGAAACATAGTATACTAAGTTGAATGGGGATGACAAAAATTTGTTCTGGGCAACCATTTTCAAAACGGCTGCCATTTTCCTGCTAATTTGTACATTCATTTGCTTTAATTTCAATGATATTTGGTTTATAAAGTAAACATGGTCTGAGTTGAAGTGAAGATGAAAATGTTTTATAGCCATGATTAAACTTCTTTTTATGTTCTTGTCCCCCGCCGCAATGCGGAGCAGGGACATAGAAATGCTGGTGTCCGTCTGTCCGAAGCTTTTGGCACGGAAACGGCTGAACGGAATTTGATCAAACTATGTAGGATTGTTTTTCACCATATGTAGTTCACCATACTGAACCGCTATTTTGATTCGACAATTTTTATGGGAGTTATGGGACTTTGTTCATTTTTCACATTATTCGCAATAGGAACACCTTGTGGACACAATTCTCAGAAACCGCTGAACGGAATTTGATCAAATTTTGTAGTATAGGATTGTTTTTCACCATATGTAGTTGATCATACTTAACCGCTTTTTTGATTTGACAATTTTCATGGGAGTTATGGGACTTAGTTCATTTTTCACATTACTCGCATAGGAACATCTTGCGGATGCAACTCCTCAGAAACCACTAAACCATTAAACGGAATTTGACCAAATTTTGTAGAATTGTTTGTTACCATATGTAGTTGATCATACTTAAACGCTATTTTGATTTGACAATTTTTATGGGAGTAATGGGACTTTGTTCATTTTTCATGTTTTTTTTTTTGCAGATTTTTTTTGTGTTCTTAACCTAACTTAATTTGATTCAGTAAGATGCATTATCCTTGAATCACATAGGTAGCATTTTCGTTTTTTTTTTTAGCAAATTTATAGTGACCTAATACCACCTCACACCCATGGGATAATGGGGGGGGGGTGTGACCAAATTTTTTTCACTTTGAACGCATTTCCAACATTTTACAGGTAGTCAGTTGAAATTACAGCATTCATCAGTAGATGCTCTTTTTCAGCAATTCTTTGTCAATCATGGTAACAAAGCATTGTGCAAGATGTATCTTAACTTACTTAGTTAATAGGACATGGTTTTACAGGTGAGCGATTCAGGTTATTCAAGAGCCTCAAAAAATTGTTTAAAACAGACCATTTGTTATGATGATGATTAGTTACCTTGTCAGAAAAGTGTGTTTTTAAAATTTAAACAAGATAGAAATATATGGGTGAAAAATCAAGACAACAAACTAAGTTAAACTTGAGGTAGCCTTGATAGTGTCAAATTTTTTGTGCATTTTTTATTTACTTTATTTTTTTTTTTTTGGGGGGGGGGTATTTGACAGGGCTCACAGTATTTCAATTTGATCATATAAATTCATTAAAAGCATAAGGACAAGTTAAAAGGGCAACAGGCGTATCATGCGCTTAAAGCACAGCTCTTTATTACCTGTGTTACCTACTTATATTACTTATATATTACATATATTTATTTTGGAAACATTTATATACATATTGAAGAAGCACACCTCCTGTTATGTAGAAATTTCTTCCTACATTTTGAGAACTTTGTAAATTTGTTGTGACTTTATGTTGTGAACAGTTTATGTCATCTATAGTTTTGGTCATCTAACAGTAATTTTTTCTATTTCTGTATTTGAAGATTTTTCGTGTAATTTTCCTGTCTTGGTACAGTATATACAGAAGTAAGCAACAATACAGTGCCAGCCATTAGCCTGTTTACAATAACAATTAAAAAATATCAACAAATAGACAAAGAAAGATTTGTCTGAATTGCTTATTTTTGACTGATTTGGATGTTGGTATATTTTTAAATACTATCTAATCTGACTTTTCTTAGTAATCAGTTCTGTTTGTTTAATCAGTAAGTTGTTTTGGGTCTTTTAGGAAATGAAGATGATAAAGAGGAGGATATTATTGTCTGCAAATCAAAATCTAAAGTAAGAATTAAACTTAACAGTTCTTAGTATTTGAAAAAATATGTACATGTACATGTATGTTTCATCATGTGAATTCTACTGTAATATCAATCACTAAGTGGTCATGTTGGTAAGTTAGCCTAATAAGTACAATGCATGTGTCAGTAAATACATACATTTTTGTATCTAGGAAACCCATAGTAATTTATACTTACATGTAAATTGTTAACTATGTACACAGAAGTGACTCCATGAACCGCTCCAGCAGTATATGTACAGTGTTCAAAAGGTTTTGCTTCAATGGTGCCTTTTTCTCTCTATAGGACATCTGTCAGCGTGTAAGTGTATTTGTATTGTGTAATTTTTCATCAGCTAAAATAAAAAGGCATTTGTTGGAATGATTTGAAAATTAATTTTTGAGTTTATCAATGTTAGTGACTTGTGTCTTAAAGGGAAAGACCATCTTTGCATTAAAGTTAGAGTACTACAGATTAATATGTAAGCAAAGAATATTCCGTAGATATTTCTGTTTTTCTAATCACCCAAATTTGCTTTCTTATCAAGCTTTTAATTGCACTAATAATAACTGGATTCAAAAAAGTTTTCTGACTGGCTATTTCTGCAGAAATACCAGTCTTCCAGCTGCAAATCCTGTTGTTCGTCAGTGTTTTCAGACATTTCCTTTCACATTGTGCCTCAATCTCTTAAATGTAACCCAGTTTGAAATTATAAAGAACAAGTCCCAAATTTCTTTTGACAATGTTACCAGTTACATAAATGTATGAACTTTCAACAAAATACAATTCAACTTTGTGACATCACAGCTCAATCGATAATGGTGGTGCCAAGGTGTGGGAAACACAGATTCCCTAATTATAAATCACAATTAATAAGTTTAAAAAAAGAAAATTGATTTTTTTTTTTGGATTCAATTTTCATTAACATTTGACAGATAAGATCTTACATTTATGATTTGAACAAAAATGTAGTTGTCTATTTTAACTGAAAATCTTCCTGTTAACTGATTGTATTAGTGTTCTGGGCATTTTCTTATTTCTATAAAATAGATCAATAATATCTATAATGTTAATTTACTAGACACTGTTTACTCAAGTTACACAGACTATAAAGTTACAGTTATAGTATATGTAATATCTTCCAGAGGGCTGTAATAGATGATGATGATGATGACGAAGACAGTATGAATTCTTCCATTAGGGGGAATCATGACTCAGGTATTATTTTGAGATTAATTTTTTACATTTTGTTCATGTCCCAAATGTGAAAGGAGACACAGAAATATTTTGCCTGTTTATCACACTTGACTTTGTTGATGTAACTCCTTGGAAATGGCTCAGTGGATTTTGTTTAAATATTGTAAGGATGTTAGTGAATGGGACTTCGTTGAATATGTACTATTAAGTGTACTATTAATGTACGATTACCAGGGTTAAAGGAGATGGGACACAAAAATGATATTTTTATATTTATATTTATAAAACTGTAGTATGTTTAATTATGAGTGTAACTAACATTTCTCATCAGGTTAGTGCTAAATAAAGAATGATTTATTTGTGTTTTCACAATGATCAAATTAATATGCATCAATAAAAACTGGAATTAACACAATGATTTTTCTAGCGCTTGTCATTTTCACCAATGACGAAGGACTTTTCGGAATGACGAAAATAATAGAGTCTTATTTCGTCAGCTGAAATCTTTGAAAGTACAAAAAACATTAAGAGCTGTAGGCCTGACAATGGTTCAAGCAGCGAAAGTGACAATATGATTACCCAAACTTACTTACAACTCTCAACAGGTGTTAAAATTTTGTGTAAACGATCTCCCAATTCAGCCAATTACACTAAATGTTGATCTCTGACCACTCAAGCGTGAAAGTTGAAATGCCGATAACATTTGCTGCTTTGAAAATTCCTTTACTTCTCATTAACTTGTCTCAAAATGACATAAAAGTAGTTCATCATTTATTTTTGTACATCAGACTTGAGTGTAAACCAAATGTAGGTAATTTTGTCACTACCCCGGTGTCACTTCATTCTGTAGTTGCACATCGGCAAGATTTACAATCTTGAAGATATCATTTATGCTATCAATATATTCCTCAGGTACCAATACTAAATATAACTGAAAAATAATGACATAAAATTGTCATTAACTCGGTCTGGTTCCCAAAAGCACAGTTGAAAATTGCGCTAAAAATAGAATCTCATGAGGCAACAATAGAGAAATACCTATTTGAAAATAAGGGTGGTAATGCAGAAAACAGAAGTTTTTATATGAAATACATGTACATTTAAAACTATGCCAGGGATGTACACTTATATGTTCCTGATAAATGTATAAGAGTGTAAAGGGATTTCTATTTTTGATGATTTTAAAAGCTAGGGAGTTTCTTTTTTAATTAAATCTCAGACATGCTATTTGGATTCTCTAGAAAACATGCTTGCAGAACAATGGAAAAAACGTATGTGCTTTATTCATATGCAATGTACATGTACATTTAAGTTTTATTTAATGCCTTTACAAAGTGCTGTAAATAACAAAAATATCTTATGTCAGATGCAAATACTACCATACTTTAAAAAAATATACCATTAAAATGGTCCTGATTTTCTCACACGAAAGTGACTAAAGCTTTCACAATCCTGGAAAAAACCATGGAAATGCTACATCATTGGTTCTTAATCTCGATTTTGGTACATTGAAAATGTATACATGTGCCTGAAAAAAATGAATACATATTTGAAAATAGGACTTGAACTTGAGGGTATAACTAAAATACTGACACTGTATCATTCCTTTTTTTTTTTTTTTTTTTTTTGCTGTTGGGTTATATTATTAAACAAGCCCAGTAAACATAATTATAACCAAGAGATAGCGTAGGTGTCTGTTTTGTTTTTAAAGGTTTCCGCAGCCTGTGACACAGGGGTCGATTTACATGCAGGTGTATGACTTTGATAATAATTGAAATAAAATTCAATTTCTTTTGTCTTACGGAATTTGAAATATAACATTGAGAATTTGACACAATACACAGTTTATGATAGGTGACCCTACGTGAGTTTAAAGGAGCTTTTCTGGTAAGGCCATACCAGGACAATGTTTTTAATAGGTCAGTTAAATTATTTGATTTTAGCAAAAAAGATTGATGACACAAGGAATCTTTAGCATGAGACCCCTATGGGTTATTGAATAAAAAGATCAAAAACCATTTAAAATAAACAGGTTCTTTTTAAACTTACACACAAATTTTCTTTACTCGTACTCTTGTCGGGAGTAACATTCCCTAAAAAATCTTAGAATGTGAATTTTAATTTACTTGATGTAAATAGTTCAATCATACATGTCAGAACATAATGGATAGTTTAGTCTTCATACATGTAATAGTTAAATGTTTCCGACAGTGTTTATAATTTTCTTCTTGAAGTGGTTTGAACTGATACAACTGTAAGTATATATTCGCTGGCAAACCAATATTTTCACGCTTGGTTGTATAAATCATGGCTAATTGGAATTTATATGGCTTGGGTCATTGAGATTTTGAATCAGTTTTCTTAAGTTTAACATAAGAGACCTCAGGAGGCATTTTTAGCTCACCTGGCCAAAGGCCAGGTGAGCTATTGCCATTACTTGGCATCCGTCGTCATCGTTAACAATTTTTTTCAGAACTCTTCTCCTCTGAAACTAATTGACCAATTGGAACCAAACTTGGTATGGATGTTCCTTGGGGTATCTCCAAAACCATTAGGATTAGCCAAATTCTGACATGGATAAAAGTGTTCAGCATGATGAGATCTATCTGCGGTCAAATTTTCATTTTAATCTATGAAGCCATGTTTGAGTTATTGCCCTTTTTCAACGTTTTTTGCTATTTTTAATGTTATTTCTTTCAAAACTCTTCTCCTCTGACACCACATGACCAATTTGAACCAAACTTACGTTGAATGTTCCTTTGGGTATCCTGCATGGAACTGATGTGGGGATTTTTGATCCGTCGATTGATTGATTGATCGTTGGGGTTAAACATCCGAGCAGCAATATTTCAGCTATATTCAGACGATTGATCCATCGAAAAACATGGCCACCGTTACTAAAAATAGAACATAGGGGTCAGACAGTAGTTTTTCTTCCGCACATATGTCCTAAACCGTTAGGTTTAGCCGATTCTGACGTGGGTTAAAAGTGTTCAGCATGATGAGATCTATCTGTGGTGAAAATTTGGTGAATATCTGTTGACCCATGTTGGAATTACTGCCCTTTTTGGACGTTTTTTTCTGTTTTTAATGTTATTATTTTAAAAGATATTCTCCTCAGAAACTGCTTTACAGAATTTAATGGAAGTTGGTATTTTTGTTTTGAAAGGGTATCCTTAACAAAATGACCGTTTGGATTTTTTATCTGTTATAAAGCATGACAGCTGTTATTGAAATTAGAACATAGGGGTCAGACAGCAGATTTTTGCATATGCATTGTATCTCTGAAATGGTTAGGTTTAACCAAAATCTGTCACGGGAGAAAATTATTCAGCATGAAGAGTTCTATCTGTGGTCAAATTTTGGTGGAAATTTGTTGACACATGTTGGAGTTATTGCCCTTCTTTGGACGTTTTTTTTGCTGTTTTTGATGTTAATACTTTAAAAAATCTGCTCCTCAGATACTATTCTGCAAAATTCAATGAAAGTTGGCATTTTTGTTTTACAGGGTGTCCTTAACGAAATGACCAATTTTTGATTGCTGCAAAAACATGGCTGCCGTTTCTAAAAATAGAACAAAGAGGTCAGACAGCAGATTTTTGCGTACATCTCCAAATCTGTTAGGTTTAGCCAATAGCTTTCAATTATTGAAACGTCCTTATTATAAAGCTTACAAATGTGTCCAATGAATCAAATGGAGTCAAAATTGTCTGACAACTCCTTTTTAGAGTTATTGCCCTTAAAAGGCAAAAATTTAACCAGCTGAGCAATTCAGGCTCCCGGGAGCCTCTTGTTATTATATACATTAGGTGTAATAAATCAAATAAACCAAAAATTAAAAAATTCAATTTTTGTGTCATGTTTCCTTTAAGGCAGGATTTTGAAACTGTAAGTCACCTTTGCATGCACAAATTTTAACCCCTATATACATGTAACAGTACTAATACAGATGAGAAAGACGCTTGTACATTTTGACCTTCTGTTCTTGATTTTTTCTTGAAGGAAGTTTCCAGTCCATTTTAGCAGGTTCCATGTTCTTCTGTAACCTTTAACCAGTGTAGCACAGTGTGAATGCTTCATACAGTTTAATTTAACTCTGAAGTACTAGTACTGGTATCTTATGAAGAGGATAATTTCTGTATCATAAGAAGCTGATGTGTATTGTGGTGTCATTGCTGTAATATACAATGATTAATTCACATTAAAAATGTTGACTACTTTTGGATTTAATGTTTTTTATTTCAGATCATGGTGACAAGCATACTTTTAAAACACCTGTACTCAAGGTAAGTGCACATCTAATGATTGTTATCAAAGCTAATTTAGTTGTTGATAGCAATCCATGGTTGATCTGATCATAAACTTTATAAGGCATTTAAAATTATTTTTTTTTTGGTAGTATGCAAAGATTATGCCCCCCACCCAACTTAGACGGAAGTGTCAACTTTTAACACGCCTGTTCTTTAGGAAACAAAAGCAGATTAATGAGTATGTAAATTGATCAAATGTTCAATATTTCAATATCTATTTTTGGTGCAAATTTCAGAAATCTGTTAACCCTTCATGGAGTTATGGCCTTTGAAATTGTCATTTTTGAAGTTTGTATCAGTTTTTTGCCTATAATTTAAAAAAACATAGCAGATGGATGATAATTGTAAATTAATAAAATGTTCAGTATTTCAATGTATATTTTTGGTGCAAAAAAGATCTGTTATGGTGCCAGAAAGTGTTATTTTGACTTAATTTTGACCATTTATCCAGTTTTTGCCTGTTGGTAATAATACAATAGCAGATTGATGATTAATGTAAATTGTGAAAAAATATCAAGTGTGTAAAGATTTATGTTTGGGGCAAATTTTGGAAAAAATCTGTTGATTGCATTTTTTATGATTTTTGCACTTTTTGCCTGTTACAGTAGATTTCACTTAATCACATACCTGTTAATTGCATAGAAACTCGCAGAACAAAAACAGAAACCATGTTATTTTGTGTAACCTCTTCAAAAATTAGAAACCTTCCTTGAATAAGGACAATGTGTTGAAAAGCTGGTTTTTTTTTCAATGACTCAAATGGTGAGCCCTGTTAACATTCCTTCTTATGAAGGATCAGGGCACCAAAGTACTGGTTCAGTGCTGTGCTTATTTTCTCAGTTTTTTCTGGGGTTTTGTCAGAGTAAAAAAAAGTTTGTAATGTTATTGATAGGCAGATAGTGTACTTTAAAAAAAAATGTTTTAGTATTTTGTAAAAAATAAAATTACCTTATTCTTGAATATTTTAGGCAAAGGACGTATTAGATGCAGTGTTAAATAATGAGTCTGACCACAATAACAGTATGTACATATATTTTATGTAGAATACTAGAATAATTTAATTAATATATGGTTAGTTTAGAGTTGATTGTAATTTGTTCTTGATCAGTAAAGTAAGTATAGTTGAGGTTTATTCCTCAAATGCCAACTTGATGTTTCAACAACAATTAAATCTAATTAGCCTTAATTTACCAAGTTCTACCTGATTGAGTGGTAGATTCAGATTCAATATTATATTATAGTCACCACATGTAAAACATAACAAATACATGTATGGTATATCCAGACTACATAACAGTCGGCTAGTGGCTGACCATTCCAGTTACACTTATTTATTCTTGTAATACATGCATATACTTTCTTCTAAAAAAATAATCTTACAGTAAGTAACTATCAGACAATTTAAGAATTGTACATGTAAGTTCTGAAAGCAAACTTATAACAAACTCTCTTGCGCTTACTGTATTTCTATTGTGCATACCATTTATGTACAAATGTGAAACTAAACATATCCACGTAGATGGATAACAGCAATTCATATAACAAAAATTGTAATAATTAATGCACACAAGAATTTCTGAATTTACAGTCTCATTCGCAATGTGCTGTTATATTGTTCCCTTTTTCACTTTTTTAAGGCTCCAGCAGTGATGGAGAAGATGATGTCACTTTACTTTCAACAATCAAAAAGAAGAAGGTTAATGAGTTGTGCATTGCTAACTTCATTCATTACATAGAAAATAATGTATTAACTTTTTTTAGTAAATGAATATTTACTTACTCACTCTGCATGAATCTCTGAAATTTATGATCAGTACTACATGTACTGTAAAGGAGGATACAAGTGTTTTCATTCAGTTCTCTGGAAGTTGTAATAGTTTTATTTTACTTATTCAGCAAGTAACCTTTTGAGAAAGAAAAAAATCACAAATGGAATAATTAATTGTAGAGGTGAATCAGTCAGGCTGTGGTTGTTCTTTCTCTTGCAGTAAATCACAGCATCTTGTTGCATTCATTATTATTTTTACAATTACACATTCAGCAATTGAAAATTCTATAAATATTCATGATGTATTTTCAAGCATTTACTTTTTACCAGATTTAACATCTACTAAATTATTACCATATTTTTCAGACTATAAGTCAATATTTTTTTTCCAGCAAATTATCTGTACTCAGCTTATATAATGGATTATGGTACTAACTTAGATTATGATATTTTTAGGCAGCCAAAGATAGCAGAGGTTTAGAAAGTGAAGATGAGGATTCAAGTAAGTATGACAATTGAGACTGTATAATTATAACTATTGACACTGTCAGGTATGTCATTAGAAGCTGTCAAATGACAAAATTGGACAGCTACTCTATTTTCAAAAAAGCTCTTACATAATTTTCATCAGTCTACGTGCTACTTTTTCCATTTTTTTCTGCTACTTAAAATACTACTGACATTCCTGACTAGAAATATGACTATTGACACTGTAGAAATGTAACTATTGATACTACAGAAATCTGACTGAAAAGGCCCCCTCACCAACAGCCACCCATCTAATGCAACCAAATTTCAATTGCATTGAAGACTTATAGTGCAGATTAACCCATTATAATTGACCAACCCTCTGATGCACCTAGCAGCCACAGCAAAGATCTAGCCTCTCATATCCGGCCATGTTCATCATTGGTATATAAACCGTAGGTGGGGATCAAGTTGAGTGTTTTTCCCTGGTATATTTTTAATACAGCTATTAAATTCAGTGTCAATTGCTCTGAAACACTTTGATATGGTGTACAAAATTGTTAAAATGTCAAGCGTGGGCACTTAAGTGTGAAATTGGTCCGAATGATACTAGAGGCTAGATCTTCAATTTTCATTCAAAATTGTGGCTGCTGATGGCGTCACAGAGGTGGTTATTTATAAGGGGTGAATTTGCACTACAAGTCTTTAATGCAATTGAAATGTGGTGGCTTAAGACGGGTGGCTATGGTCAGGGGGGCTTTTTCAGAGAGGAACTACAGTATCTTCATCAATTGATCCCCCCCAAATTATGAATGAATGTAATCAAATAATTTTACTATATATGCTCAGGTCTGGAAAAAAATGGGTTTGAAAGTTCAAAGAATTGTCCAAAGTAGACAATAAATTCAAGCTTCCAGTTTAATCTGAAATATATGATTAGTAAACAAAAAATATTCAGTATCTTAATTGCTACTTTGCTTTTTAAAAAAAAAAAAAACATAACATATATATACCAAATATGAAATAAAAGTGTATATGATTTATGTACTAGCACATAACAATGTACATGTAACAGAGGCAAACAAACATGCATTTGTACTTTGGCCTAACCTGTCAAGAGTGGTCACCTATCTTATGAGGCTCGTTTTGGAATGCAGTATTGGTTGCAAGTTTTGAATTGCACTATTGGTGGCCACATAAGAGAGGGACTACTGTATTGACACTGCAGAAATATAAGGATTTAGTCTATAGAAATATGACTATTGAGAGTGTAGAGCTATGACTATTTAGAATGCTGAAATATAATTATTGAGACTCTAGAAATATGACTATTGAAACTACAGAAATAATACTATTGAGACTGCAATTCTGTTATGAATGCATGTTGTGAAATTTTTAATCAGTCAAAAGTTAAACTATTAAGTAAATTATACAAAGTTGTGCATTTAGCTTCAGCATATTGGGTTGTATTTTGTTTCAGCTTGACAAAACATCCACTTTCTATTCTTTTGCATTATGACCTGCTATCCGAATGTGTTACATTTTTGTATTTACAAAAATGCTTTGTATGAAGCATTTGGTTATTTGATGGAAATAAATATTTTACAACTGATTGAAAATTACCAGAACAGCATTAGAATGAGAGAAATTAGTCTAAAAAAGTTCTGATCATTGTTAATTTAAAAATTGTTTAGATGAATAAAAAAATTCTGATAGTAGGCATAAACCTGTCAAAAAACTTGAGCCATACAAAAAAAATGTCTTAGTTCTCAGGCCACTCCTTTTTTAAAAAATGATGCGGGAGGGTGTTCAGCAGGCAAATGATCCCAGTGTCAAATTTACATATCGGAAACCATTTTCTGGACAGGACAGGAAGAAATTCAGGATATTTAAATTTTTTTGGTTTTTGATTTATGAAAATACCTTATGTCACTGATTCATGCCTGGAATTTCCATACTGTTTCTGAGCGCTACATAAAAATATAGTCCAAATGTAATTCCTAATATATCATTCAATACATCTTTTAAAACCTGTAAATATCTTTCTGGCAATTATCTTCTCAGTTATATTCTGTTATTTCTGCAAATAAAATTAAGGATTAGTCTTCACATGAAGATTTGAGGCACTGTTTAATAATTGTAATAATGAATCAGGGAAGTTCTTGTAGTAATGTACCAAGAAGAATTTAATGTGATAAACAGGTTCCATTTAATACAATTATCATTCAAAATATCCATCCTATCATCAATATTTTATAATTAATAAACAGGAAGTGAAGAGTAGTGATTTAAGTAAAATTGGTGGGAAAATTCAATTGTTTAAAAGTATCTATTTTTGAAAATCTTGATACGATGATCAAGAAAATTATTTAATTAAACTGAAATTAGTTCTATTAGTAATCTATTAGTATTATGATTACAGTGTAGGATAATACTCTGTTGAAACACTTTTGAATGTGATTGCAAATTAACTTTTGGACAGGTTTAAAAAATTGGGAAAAAGGTGCAACAAAACAAAATTTGTAAATTTGTGTGAAATTGGATACTGTTAACTATCGATTACAGTTTTTACTTCAGAAATCAGTAATTGATTGACTTTCAGTTTGTACATATTAGAAAAAATGATTTAAGTAGTAAGGGAAATGCAAAACTATGATTATAGTTTTATTCTACATCATGTAATTTTTTAAATTTGTTCATGCTACAATTTCACAAGAATCAAAAACCTCCAGTGCTAACAGCACTTTGCTTGTTTTTGTTTGTTTTTTTTTGTTTTGCTCCTATTAAAAAATCGCCTATGTGAGGGTGTTTTAGGGTATCTGAGAACCTACATTATTTTTCTCAAAGCCTTACTAATTATAGGATTTACCTTGTCTGTTTGTTCGCTTTCTTTTTAGCAGGACTCTTACACTACTCAAGGGATTGCAATGAAATTTTAAGCATCATATGTTGAATTGCATGAAGGAATTCAATTACTGGTACTCTAAAAATTGAATTTAACAGTTTTACAATTAACATTTTCTCCTGACCATTTGATCCTCATTATGAACTCACAGTGTTTCTAGTAAATATCTGGAATAAATTAGTTCTTATTTCAGCAGATACAAAGAATGTAAGGAGTCACTTGGCATCACAGGTAAGTTGTATATGGCAAAAGTATTTTAATTATTAAAAATTGTTGACACAGTTACTGACACCTTTCACCTGCAGCAGCAATGGTGAAAGCCACTTCAGTCAGACTCGGATGGTTTTTCAATCATGCTTTGGGGTGCCTACTCTGTGTAATCTATAACTGAAAAGTATTGAAACAATATTATTTAAACTTTGCACAGTTATTATATACATATTGAAGATGTGGACCTCCAATTATTAAGAAATTTTGTACTTGTTCAGCAGTTATTGCTGTCATTTTAAGGCCACAGTCTTTTTTTATTTGTTGGTTTATGCATCTGCTGACCCAGGTAGGAGGAAAAAAAAATTAGAATTTCAGTTTTCCAATTATTAATTTTACTGCCCCCGACTACAAAAAATTGGCTAGTGCAAAATTGTATGATCTATTTTTAAAATAAAGTGACAGACAATGCGTACTTCTATTTTGTTCATTCAACAACTTGACAAAGCAGAGTGAACGAAAAGGTCCAATGAACATGGCTACATAAATTTCACCACTTCAATAAATTTGTGTTTAAGAAATTTGATAGTATTGAAAACAAGATTACACTGGCTAGAGATAATAAATTCAAAATACTTTTAATTGAAAATAATGTAAGTAGATCCTGTACATGATTTAAGAGTTGAGTTGAAAAATCTTGTTGATTTATTTTTATTCTCAACAGGAAGTAGGTAAATAAAGGGGAGATAATTGGCAGAAAAGTTTTGTGTGAAAATAGGCTTATAAAACAATTGAGAAAATTCAGTTAAGAGTCAATTGTTGACGACAAACAAAAAATATTTCTCCTTCCAAATAAATTGGACCCTTCACCCTTTTTTTTTTTCCACATAAAGAAATTTGTGGCAAGAAAAGGATCGCAGCTCACCCTGGCTTGATAAATATCATTGGCTGAGGTAATCAGAGTCGGAAAGTTGGGAGTAGTTTGTATTGTGTTTAATTCAATAGCCCCGATCATCATGTCTTTGTTTGGGACCCTGTAAATGACAACTTTAAACAAAAAAAGAAAAAAAAAAAGAAAAGAAAAAGGCCTTGGGCAGCCTGGGCATAGCAGGTGTCTTGAAATGGGTGATAATTTTATGTCATTTGCTAAAGGCAGACACAAAGATGTTTCAATGTTGAGTACAGGTCTCATTTCAAAACAAAATCTGTGTGGAAAGCCGAGTATCCCTTTACCCTGTCATACTGAGGAAAAAAGAAATTTCATTGCTCTCATCAAATTTAGAGCATAAACTGATCAAATTTTGGCTGGCCATATACATAAAAGTCTCCAAACATGCAATAAATATCTTCTGAAATTCAAAATGAAATTAATTTATCAGTCGTTTCTAACAGTTGCAATAAAGTATTGTTGCAAAGTGTAATTCTGCCAACTACTTCAGCATAATTGCAGATGAAATCGCCAGTGCTTTTACTATGGAACAGATTTATATATGTATCTGTTATATAGGAACTGGTTGTGACGGTGATTTGTGTGTAAAAGTGAAGTTCATTGGATTTACTATGCTTACTAGATGCAAGTTGTGGTGTCCTTAATTTCATTGTTAAATCTTTGTTCAATTTTCTGTTAATTGTTTTAATCATTGTCTCCTTATTTTATTGATGAATAATTAAAGGAAAACACACAAAAAAAGATAAAAATCAATTATACCTGTTATACCTGTGGAGGTAAAACCAGTTACCAGAAGGAAAATTCTACCTGTAGTTTGTGCAAAATATGATCAGCTTATGGGGCTGCACCCCCACTCACCCCACTTTCCACCCTGCTTAAAATTTTTTTAACCCTAGCTAGTCTAAATCTTCACTCTTTTGTCAATATTTTATGATTGAGAAACAGGAAGTGAGGAGCAGTTATTTCAACCAAGGAAAATTGATAAAAGCATCCACTTTTTAAAATCTAATATAGATTTAGGAAATTATTTTTTTTTAATGTAATTGCAAATTAATTTTGAACCGATTTTAAAAAATGAAAAAAATGTGAAATGAAACAAAATGTGTAAATGTATGTGAAGTTGGATACTGTTTACTTACTGATCTACAAATCATATCCACACTCCCCCCAGATCAGAGGTGAGATACCCACAAAATTTAATGAACAATTTAGAATCTCCTACATAAAAATGTTGATTTTGTGGTAGTTTTATTTTGGGTTGGTTAAAATTACTATATTTTCTGTGCAAAATATAAAATTATTAAATTTTCACATAAAAAATTTGCTTTTATGTATGGATATTCAAATAACTCTTCCAGTATTACAAAATAGAATAGACCTGTATGACATGAAAATTACATTTAGCTATCAGCAGTATTTTTATTTGTTGAGAAGAAATCTGAAAATATTTCCCAGTCCCAGGGTTTGTATGTCTTATATATGAATTGTTTTAGAAAGAATTGAAGTATGAATTAAGTTTTTTTTTTTTTTGGAGGATTTATATTACTCAAGTAGACTATAACTTTGGAATGGATGGAAAAAGGATCATTTTAAACACTTTATTTGGGACAGAGGCTCTTCCAGTATTATATTTATATTATATAGACTGTTTTAAGAAAAAATTACACATCTCATAGGCTTCTGTTCAATAACTACCTTTTCATTGCCCTATACTAACATCTTAATATGATATTTGATGTTAATATTTCAGGCTATCTTCAGCAATAGTGATTTGTTTGATGCAGAGGAAGAAAACAGTAGACAAAGCAGAGATAGTGGTAATAACAGTTACGTTACTAACCAATTCAACTGAATTCAGTATAAGTTTACATAAAATTAGTGATTCATATGACATTATGATCTAAAATTATATTAAATGGAAACAAATTTAGAAAAAAAATATAGTAAATGGAAACAAATTTAGATAAAAAATTCTGGTTAAATTGGTTTCAAAACATTTTTTTAAATTAAGTATGACGTAGTTCAAACCATTAATTTCTCATTCATCTTACTTAAAGTAAACTTCTTACGGAGTAAACATTAACAGGAATCAAGTATGATATATGATATCACATTCCCTTTCCTATAATACTGGTATCACATTCCCTTTCCTATAATACTGGTATCACATTCCCTTTCTTATAATACTGGTATTACATTCCCTTTCCTATAATACTGGTATCACATTCCCTCTCCTATAATACTGGTATCACATTCCCTTTCCTATAATACTGGTATCACATTCCCTTTCCTATAATACTGGTATTACATTCCTTTTCTTATAATAAAGTTTTTATTGTCTTCTCTTTACACAACATTTATTTGGTGACTGAATTGTAGATTTTTACTGAGTTGAACCCTGAGAACATTAATTCTTTTTTTTTTCATTTGAGGGGAGGAAACTGCTTCAGACAGTAACAATGAGGGGGCAGAGGATGATGAAGGATTTGATGAAGCAAATATTGATCCTACTCTGTTGAAGAAATTAAAAAAGGTATTCTATTATGTTTTTAATAGAGATAATTTTCATTTTACAAGTTATGACTCTTGTTGAGTTAGCTTTAAGGTGGGAGAAGAGTATCAAGCTCTCATGGTGTAGCTGTTTGTGAAATTAAACTTTTGGAACGTCAGGGGCTAATATTTTGATTTATGAATGGTTGATATGTATATCCAGTCAAATTTTCCTTAGGTGTACTATTGAGAAAAACATTTTGGTGTTACTGTACTAATTACTGTGCCAGTGATAACCAAACTTAGAGACATGGGAAGTGAAAACACCTCTACATATGATTAACTTACACTTTTTTGTATCATTTGATGAAACATGGCTGATAGAGGCTATGTAATCTCTTCATTATAGGAATTAATTCTAGATTTCACAACTATTTGTCTCTCACTAGGGAGCATCAAAGAAAGCCAGCAAATCAAAGAAACATGTAGAACAAGAAGGAAAGCTAAAACTTCACAGTGAGACACAGAGAATTGTCAGAGGCAGGTTTAATCCTATTGAATTCATTTATAATTGGTTTTAACCCCATGTTGGCAATTGCCATAAATTAGTGTCTGTCATTGCTGTTGTATCTACTTTAAAAATTGTGATCATGATGCTGACTGAGTATAAAAGTGGCAACACTGCTACTACAGGAAGTTCAACAAATATTTTAAGCTAAGACATGCAGAAAAATAAATTTTATCTTTCTTCAGCTGAAAGACCATTGGATGGAAGTTGTACACCTGATTGGACGGTAAAGAATTACATGTTTTGACAGTTTTCAGATTACAGTAGATAGAATAGGAACTGTCACATTGAAATGATTGTTTTGATAATGTCTTGAAATTTTCAAGTGGGTAGAAGTTGAATGTCAACTCATAATTAGGGGTGATGCCCTTGAAAGACTGAAAATGACAATATTTGAAGTTTATTAGATCATAAATTGACCATCATTTAAAATAGAAAGTTATGGCTGTTATTACTAGGCTTATTGAAGAATCCAATTTGTCAACTCCTTATTCGACTTATCACAGCTGCAAGAACAAAAAATCAAGGATCCTTATGATCAAGTTACAAGAGTTATTACTGAATGACCAAAAAATGAAGAATTATGCAGTTTTTAGCCTATATCTTGAAAACTCTTAGAATGATATTTTCAAATGATGAAATTGTCTGTAAAAGAAAGTGTAAATGGATCAAAGTTACACATTCTTACAGGAATTATGCCCTTATTTGAAGAACAATTGAAGAGATGAGCAATTCAGGCTATTTAAAGCCTCGCCTCTTATGAAAAAAAAAGATTTTTACCCACACTTCAGTTTGCTTTAATTGATTGGAATAAAATTCACACAAGAGAGATACAGGTTTCAAGTCAGTAGATTAAGGTCTTTGTTACTTGAATTGATTTTTTGAGAGACAAGGAACCTTGAGCTCATTGTTTATGTTGTAAAGAATTTTTGTATCATCTCGGATAGAAATCTAGCTTTACACTACTTTAAATATTTACCATTTGTTATAAAGCCCAATCAACAAAAATTACACAACTCTCAACTTGATTTTTATTACAGAATCCCGAGTGAATTTGCCATATCATCAACCTGAACCTAAGCGATTGCAAGATTTTCTTGCAAGAGCTAACAGCAAACAACAACAGTATAGTGCCCTCAGAGGAGCTAGAGATTCAATGTAATTATTTATACATATCATTATAAGGTTTGATAGGAATGAACAAGTTCAATATGATTATGTGTAAAACATCATTGTAGCTTGTCAGAATTAACTAGATGAACTTTGTTAATCATTTGAATTAAATATTTCAAAGTAAGACAAATTTATGTACAACTTAATATTTTAACAGGAAGGCAAAAGTCCTAGAAGAAATGATGACAAGAGCAAAACTCAAAGAAAAACAATGTGACAAGTCACCCCTCACATCAAATGATGAGGGTCTCATAAGTAAACATGTCAATAGTGATGAAACCATTGAAATGGATAATAATTCTGAAAGAATAGATAGTGACAATGATGATCTACCTGAACTCACCTCTGATCATGTGACTGATGATTCATGGCAGAGAACTGAGGATAAAATTAATGTGACAGAAAATGAAGAGAATTCAATGGAAGAAAGACAGGATAGTGTGATTGAGAATTTGAATGGTTCACAAAAGAATGTTAAAAATAATGAAATCGGATGTGAACAAACCAGTAATGTTGAATCACAAAACTCATTTCAAGACTCTCTTGCTAATAAGGAAAATAAGAATGGCATTACTAATAAAGACTTAGAAAAATCTAAACTATTAAGCAAGAAATTAACTATATTATCAGAACTGCCTAAACTAAATGTTGGTTGTGGGAATGTTATTGACTTGGAAGTGAATTGTGTGCAATCTAAGAAGCCAGGAGTCAATAAATTAATGGATAGGTTTATGGAACATTCAAAGAAGAAACCCAAATATGTGCCAAAAGATTTAGAGCTAAGGTGGGTACTGCTGAGTCCCTGCATAATTTTCTTGGTTTAAGCAGGTTTTCAGCAGGAAATTATGGCTACAATTAATTTGGTTGGACCAAAGTCATATTACAACTGTTGTAGGAGTCATTGACTTTCATGTCATAGTTGATGATCAGCTTATGAGTCCAACTCAAAAACTACTACTGATAATTAGAAAGAAATGTTGCAAAATCATTTGTACCACAATTCATTTAATGAGACCAATAACATTCCTTGCAGAAGTTATTTTTAGGTTTTCTTTTTTTTTAGTACCAATCCATGTAAAATTTAGACACTGCCTATGGTAGAGGTGATCCATGGTGTTGAAAAACCCACCAAATAAACAATGGTTTTCTTTGTCAACTTATGCTATATTTTTTATGTAACAACAGTCCCTTTTTGTATTCACTTCTGGTCTGTATATTTGAGAAAACCATACACACATCAATCAAATCAAGAACAGAATGACAAACTTAGACTGAATTAGAAATAGTAGTTAATTTAGTTGTTTTGACATGCATGAATCACCTCCTGTCTAATTTCTTTAAAGACTGCTACTTAAAAGGAGATTTTTTTTGTCCATGATTCTTGTGAAAATGAAACACAGATGAGTAATTCAGGCTCTATGAAGCCTCATGCATTTTTTAAGTTGAAACCACATCAGCAAATCAAACTTTTTGTATCTTTTAGTGAATAGAACTTTTCAATAGGTCATAAAAAAATTGTTTTGCTTCAGTGTTGTTCAGAAAGAGAAAAATGAAGAGGAGAAAGATGAATTAAAGTTAAACACATTTGTTTACCATGTAACAGAAGAAGAAGCTTCAATGAGCCAGTATGACACTCCAGGTAGGATTGATTTTAAGGCCAGTGTCATAAACTTGAGGTTACTTTCCATCACATTTGATATTTAACTTGCTCTAGTTATAGGTTTGGGAAAAATACTTTCAGTGTTAGAAGTAGTATATCAGGGTAAATTAAATCACTGAGTTTTTAATCATTGATATTTTAATAGCACAAGAGTGGAATTGATTGCTTTTTCATCATTTATCTAGTATTGATGTTCTTTGGATTCTCCTTCAAAGATTATTATTTTTCTAGCGCTTATCATTTTTGTCATTGACAAAAAACTTCAAGATGACGAAAATAATCTAATCTCATTTCGTCACCTGATATATTTGAAAGTACAAAAAACATAAAGAGCTGTAAGCCCTACATTGGTTCAAGTTGCAAGAGTGACAAAATTTTGTGTAAACAATTACCTAATTCATCAATTATGTGGAGTAAATGACGATTGGAAGAAAAGCTGATTGGATCTACAACTGTTTTATGAACAGCCAATCATTTTCTAAAGTTTAATTTCTATTCCACAATTAATTTGACAAATACTGTCAATTTAACAGGTCTCAAATTTCTAGAACCACATATGTAAGTAAACTAATTATAAAATTACCATTGTTAATACAAAATGAGTTACCTCCCCTGCAGTTTTAATTCTTTTTTCACATTTCCTGTAATTTCAACAGTGCAGTATATTTTCCAAAAGTTTTGTTTGCTATAGATAAAAAAAAATACTGTTCCTTTTAAATGGTGATGAATTTGGAAATTTGGTGGTAACATTTTTAACTATTTCTTACATTTCCTCATATACTGTTCCTCATGGTTAAGAAAATGTTGCCCAATTTTTTTTACCAAGACTTGATTCTAATCACCAGATATCTGATTTGACCAAACCTTTGATATATACTTAAAAAAGTACCAATTAGTACACTGCTTCCCCAACTTTAAAGGAAAGAAGGAGAGATGTGCTCAGTGTATTTTAAAATAATAGAAATACTAATGAATGAAAGTAATAGTTTTTTCATTAATTTTTTTAGCTATAACTTCAGAATTTCAATTAGGTTCGGAGAAGGCCATTGAAAGGGGCTTACAAACTTCAGTCTGTAACAGTGCATAGACATGTTCAACTGAAAAAGGCCCATTAATACTATAGTGGTTGTCTCATTCATACATTACTACTGTAAAACGCATGCAGTTAGCAAAATATGTCCAAAAATGTCCATTCAAACATTGTCCCATCTAAAAAAAACCCATGGGGATTTTCAAAAGTTGGCAGGTATGCTTCCAGGCCTATCTCTGCCATCTTAGATATTAATCTTTGATTTGATTTGTTAATGTTGTTGCTGTTGCTCAAATGTATTTCTGTTAACCAATCATGAAGGCCATTATTTATCTAGGCTTTGTTGGACAATGTTGGTCGAATCATATTGTACATGGTCCGAGTCATGCTGGGACAAATTAATCACTTACCTAAGTTATCTACCTTTGTCAATGGAAGTGGTAAAAATGAAAATAAGAATTGACGAGTGGGCAACCGGCCATTTCAGGCACGGTTCAGATGCAAATACTACTTCAAAAAATGTACCATTAGAATTGTCCTCATTTTCTCACAGAAAAGTGAGTAAAGCTTTCAAAATCCTGGAAAAAACCCAGTTAAGATTTCCCAAAATTATTATGCTTTAATATATTTCACTATATGAAGGTGCAAAACTGGTTGCCTTGAAGGAAAGGTTGAAACAAAAAATGAAAGTGAAAAGAGAAGAGAATCGTAAACAACGACAAGAGGTGTTTGATCTGGACAATGAGGAAGGATATGTTGAGGAAGATAAGGTTTTAGATGATGATGATGAAATGACAGATAAATCTGATACTGATGTAGAGGATGATGATTTTGATGAACAGTTTGATGATGAAGAAGAGGTGATTGAAGAAGAAAAAGAGGTATGGGTAATTGAATCACATATGTATTGTGTACATTTGTTATATTGGAGTGTTCCATTAAAACATCCAAGGTACTTGGGTAGGCACCTTTTTCCCAAGGAGACTTGCCCATAGAAACATTTTAAGCTAAATATTTATATTTTAGACTGTTAGTATGGTATATTGTTGAGAGAATCTATAGCATGCATAGGCAATTTACATTCTGAAAAAAACTATTTTTGTATACATGTAAGTTGTTAAATGTTAAAGGCCGACTGATGTTACAATATCAATATTCCAGAATGAATTACTGCCACTGTACGCAATTTGAAGAATTTTTTCATAGACATCTTCAGTGACTGTCCAACAACATATACATGAACTGGAAGGAAATTTGTTTTCAAGGAAGCAATACATTCAGTTATGCAAATTTCAAATTAATCACTGTATTTTTTTTAGGGGATGAGTTGAATTTGATGGTTAAGGGTAGAGGTTATTGTCCTTTGAAATTGTTAATTTCCAACATTTTTTGTAGCAAAAATCAATAAATCTAAGGTAAATGTTGACTGTTGGGATTTTTATTCATAAAAAATGTGTTTCTTGTCTTCAGGAATCCATGAAACTTTGCTACATTGTTAATTTGTATTGTTTCTATCTATAAAAGGAGGGAAAAGGACATATTATACCCTGATTACACAGCTCTAACTGTTAATGATAATGAAAAGTCCTGGAAAATTGGAGCAAAAAAAGGTGTATGAACACTGTTTCTTATAAGGTCTGTTTGATATGAGCCATTTATGCTATGTCAATCATATTTGGTGTGCAATTGCATTAGCATCACTACATCACAATTTCATGCATATGCCCGGCAGTCAAGGTCCAATGACATCAAAATTTCAAATTTCTTATGAAGATTTAAGTGTTAAGTTTTCTCATATTCTATTGATTAAAAACCACTTGTGCGAAGTCAATCATATTTGGATTGTGCAAAGTCAATCATATTTGGAATATAGTTGCATTAGTATCATTATATCACAATTCTTTATCTGTTTCATGCAAATTCCCATGCAGTCACAGCTGATTGACTTCCAATTTGTTATTAAGATTTTAATGTTAAGTTTTCATATTACATCACTTTAATATGAACCACTTTTGCTTGGTCAATCATATTTGGTATGAAGTTGTATTAGCATCATAACATTACATTCCATATCTGTTTCATGCATGTCCGCAGTCATTATCTAATATTGAATAACAGCATTGGACATGTCTCTGCCATACAGTTTATTTTATGTATTGTGGCATAAAAATTTCAGTCTAAATTTATCTTTGATTTCCTAAAGGAAAATCCTTTCTATGACAATGAAGCAGAGGAAAATGATGATGAAGATGAAGATGAATTCAGGTTACATCTAACAGATAGTGATAATAATGGAGACAATGAAGACAGTGATGATGGAGTTGAAGATGATGATGGTATGAAGTAAAAAAATAAGTAGCCTGTAGTTGTAATGTTCATTGAAGGTTGCTCTAAGTCTTGAGTCTGTATCAGACTTGAAGACACATCATTTTCTGTTTTCCTTGCTTCTAAATCAATAAGAAGCTTTTAGTATTGTTCTTCATATTATGGAACTTTGAAGGAGAAAAATAACTGAATGTGACGAATACTGAAACGAACCAAGAAGGTAGTATTGACAGTATAACTATAATCTGAACAGTTTAGAAGTTTATTGGTCATACATGTGGTTAGGTCAGTAAAACCATTAGTGGCACTAGTTTCAATCAATGGTTATATTTTATAATCACCGGCCATTCATAGATACAAGTGCATGTGACAGCCATGTGCAAATTTATGATAGTTTATAATTGCCAAATTGAAAAAGTTGCTGCAGGGAGAGAATTATCGTGTGGATCTGTGGCAAATAAAGAAGAATAACTTAACTGCTGGGTGTTGTAAACTTCAGAACATCAATTTTTCTTTAAATTTCAGTTTGTTATCCAGTAATTTATTACCAACACCTAGATTTATAAAATTAGTTAAAACAATAATTTGTGAACCTAACTAGTAGTCATACCAGCATGGGTAAGAGATGTATGATAAACTTGCTAACCCACCTATCAACTTTTTTTATTTCAGATACTTCAAAAATATTTAATAAAACAAATTGAAATCATTGTAGATATTATAAAGAAAAAGCAAGCATCATCCACGAAGAAGAAAGCTAAGAGGTTAGAGATCAGTGATGATGAAGAGAGTAGATTGTCATCAATAAACAAACAAGGTACATTTATTTTAAAAACATGAAAGTTGACACTTTGTTATCTCAAAGGCAGGTACTCTTTAAATGTTTTAGTTTTGATGTACAAGCAGAAAAGATCTTCTTCCCCTTTTTCAAATCCAGATTTCACCATTACAGTAATTTTACCATTTTTTTCCACTTCCAATTTCCACTTTTTTTGGTTGGCTTTGTACAATCAACTCATGGATCATCTTGTAATCATGCATTACTTGTTTCTATGAACTTTTACAAGAGGTATCATTTCAAACATATTGACAAGGTGCATATTATTAGATGTATATAACTGCAATTGTAACTGAAAGTTTCAGTTTTTATGTACAGTGTGTAAATATTAGTGAAGGATAAGTTCAGATGATGTCAGCTTTTGATTGGTTTCTCTCAGCCTAATGAGACTTCATTTTTAAAAATGTGGGTGGATCAAGAATTTACATGTCATACAATATTTTGGAAAAGTTTTGTTATATTTACTACAAACTATATGCAATTATTTGTTACAATTGTTTGAAGGTCAGTATACATTTTGGTGAAATTACTATTTTCAGGTTTTTGATTTATCAAAATACCTTATGTCACCAGTTCATGCTTGGAACTTCCCTACTGTTTCTGAACTCTACACAAAAATATAGTCCATATGTAATTCTTTCTATATCATTTGATACCTCTCATATAATCAGTTAAATATGTTTCTGGCAATTATTCAGCTTTATAATATTCTATAATTTCTACAAAATAAAATTAAGATCTAGTCTTCAAATCAACTGAAGATTTGAAGGACTTTTTTCTGGATGTCTAGTAATAAACAAGGATTTATATATAGCAGGGATTGGAATCTCACACAATTTTACTTAGTATGATGATAAATATGTTGTGTGGGGTGGTATACAGTGAGATTACCCATAATGCATTTCGTTGATGCTGAGCGTGCCCTGTCAGATGTAGATTTCCATTACTGCAACATTTCATTACGATAAATGTAGGTATTCCGACCCATATCGTTAGAAAAAAAATTAAAATATCCCACCTCAAGTTGCCTCCAGACTTTTTCAATGTTTTGTTTTGATCAATACCTCAATTCGAGACCTTAATCTCTTATCAAATTTTCAACTTGGTCCCACCTAAGGCGGTCTTCCCTCCTCATTTAAAATTCACTCCTTTTTCCAAACCCTATCAATCATTATAAAATTTGTTTAGAATTGATCAGAAATGGTATGAGGGTGTATATAAGGAGTTTTATGGCTGTAGCTTTCCCTGCATTTGCAATATCAACGTTTTTATATGCCTTCGTTTTGATTCCTAACGGCGTAGTCCCGCCTTAAAGGGCTGTTTCCCTCCTAATTTAAAATTCAAACTCCTTCATCAAAACCCAAATGATTGTCATAAAATTCGTTTTAAATTGAACAAAAATAGTTTGAGGGTGTATATAAGAAATTTTATAGCTGTTGCCTCCCATTCTTTCGTGACATCAACTTTTTTATTTGACCAACTTTTGATACATAAAAAATGGCAGCCGGAATTATGCCCTCGAGAAAGGTATTCCCTCCAAAATTGAAATTCTAACTCCTTCTTCAAAACCTGAACGATTATCATAAAATTTGTTTTAAATTGAGATTAAAAGTGGTCTGAGGGTGTATATAAGGATGTTCATAGCTGTAGCTTCACCTGCTTTTATGATATCAATGTTTTATATGACCCAATTTTGACTTCAATAGCAGTATAAGCGGCAAGTAGCTGTGGTGAGTATACTCAAATCTCGCCATGCGAGGTATTGCAATAAATTACGAGATGTGAATCCTTCTATATTTAAATCCTTGTAATGAATTAGCATTAACAGAATGAAGTTCTTGCAGTAATGTGTCAAGAAGCATTAAATGTGCCAAGCATTTTCCACTTGATACAACTATCATTCAAAATCTCCACCCTATCATCAATATTTTATGATTAAAAAACAGGAATTGAAGAGCAGTTATTTCAACTATTAAAATTGGTGGGAAAATTCAAATTCATGTAATGTGTCTATTATTGATCAGGGAAATTATTTTTTTAAGCTGAAGTAAGTTCTGTTAGAGTATGATTACCGTGTAGGATAATCTGTTGAAATAATTTTGAATGTGATTGCAAATTTAATATTGGACAGGTTTAAAAAGTAGGGAAAAGGTGAAACAACAAAATTTGTAAATATGTGTGATGCTGTTTAACCTTCTATTACATGTTTTTCATGTACTTTAGACATATTAGGAAAAATGGTTCTAATAATATGGAAAATGCAAATGTATGATTATAATTATATTTTTCATCATGTAATCTTTAAAATTTTGTTCATGCTACTATTTCCACAAAAAAAAAAAAAAAAAAGTGCTGACAGCAGTTTGATTCTTTTTTTTTTTTAGTTAGGCCATAATAAAAAGTTCCTAGATTCTCATCCCAGCACAACACTATTTTTCATGTCTGTCCCAATTTATTTTTATTTTCAGAAAGCGTTTTCTCAAATTTCTGGAAACATTCTGTGTCTTGTCAGGATCTAATTTACAGTAATTTTTATTTAGTAACTTTTGGTTCGTAAAATATAGTTTTCACTGCTATTTCTTTGAAATATTGTTCTGGATTGATGTAGAGACATGATATACATTGATAAGAGCTGCTCAATTCATTTGTGCTGGTAAAATTGATCACCAATCACACATATATTATGATAACAGTGCTAGGTTTCTGGCACAATTGACAGTAGGAAAAATTAAAAAATTAATTTGCCCCCATCCAAATTTTTGCAGAAAAGTTAAATGAGAATCAAAATTTTGTTTTCACATTTCGCACTCTAACTGCAGAATCTCATGATTTATAAACTTTATTTTGATTGTCATCATTTCCAAATTTTATGTTGCTGAGTTATGTAACTTCAAACACAGGAATAAAGCGTAAAATATTTGTATGATTCAGGTGATGGAGAAGGAGAATCCAAAGACCATATAGAAGATATGGGGGAGGAACATTTTTCCCCATTTTCTAAACATTTGACAGACATTACTCAGGTAAGTTATTTAAAAAAATATTTAGTTAGGCAATAGTTTCTTCTTCCATGCTTCTTTTCACTTGACTGGGAGCTACTTTATGTTTTACTTAAAGTCTTTTTTTAAAACGAATTATAATAATGCTATTTTATGTTTAAATGGTTATACAATGTGACTTTTGTCATTCATATTGAACTATTGTCAAGATTCTTCAAAATGTAATATTAGTTGTCCTTATACTATCAATGCCATTATGATTGCATTGCAATCTATTCGATTCCATGTCATGGTTGCGCTTGAAGGGAACTAAAAAATGTAAAACATACAAGCTGAAAAATGACCCACACAATACATCAATGGAATATTTCTGACTGGGCAATTCAATTGCTGGCACGGCGATGTCTCATAATTCCAAGTTCTGTTGAAAAAAAACTGAGCTCAGCTGATAGTGCTAAATGTCGGAAATTAGATTCATTTGGCGTGAAAAAATCTACATGAAAGAAAACTTAAATTTTAATATACTATTAAATGATTCAAATGACAAATGTTTTATTAATGTTTGAAACTAATGAATAAGGAAAACAATATGAATTATTAAGATCAATTTTTGATGAGAGATGTACATGTACAAACTTTTCTTCTTATGAAAATATAGCTTTCGCTGGCAGTATCATTCCTCCTTGCAGGATTAATCTAGGACTGTAACTTAGTACACAATATTTGGTAGCACTGGACAGTTCATTTAGGTGTTATTATGTAGGATAGAGGATCAAATTAATGATGCATGTCACAGCAAATCAATATTATACAACGTCTCAGAATGTGACGACTCTATTCGCAACACTGCTCCATCGGATCAAAATGATACAGGGAAGATAATGTATAGAATAGAAATATAGAGTATAGAAGTATAGAGTCATCATATTCTGAGTCCTGTGGAAAAAATGACCACAAATTCTAACATCGTTGGGAATTTTTCACCTTGCATGCTATGTATCTACGTAGTAATGTACTAGCAAGTAAGATGGTAGAGTTGCCCCACCCCATTAGACTTCTTATATGTATTATATACTTGGTGTGGCTGTATTTGTATACTGTTACAGATCCTCTATTGTCTTACTTGATACCATCAGAGGTTGTCCTATTCAGTTACATCATGTGCTAATGTTCACACTCTAGATTTATTTACGAGGATGTATCACTCAGTTAATAAAAGCTATATTTTTATATAGCCTGGTTGGCTGAGTGGTCTAGAGCGTTGGACTTAGTGCAGGCGGTGTTGCCATATATGTCAGAGAACAGAAAGGGGTACTAATCCCCCTGAGGGATAGAGATGCAAATTTGCAACTCTGCATTGATTCTAGAGTTGGGATGTAGTTTGTAGCTTAGACTTGATTATATTTATAACGAGTGTGTGGTATATTGGAATCACTATATCTGTCTTTTCATCAGAATTTTGTAGCAATTATCTGGGCCCCAACAGATGGCTTGAATTCAAATTTGGTGTATAACTTCATATAAATAAAGCATTTGTTGTAAGTGATTTTGGGTGCTGTCAAATATCAACTTCCTGTTTTGTGAGACTTTGCCATTTTCACTATTAAAAATGATATGGAAAATTTTGTCACAAAAATCTTGGCTCCCAATGGATGGATTGATTTTAAATTTGGTGTGCGACTATATATATTGGCCATATGTTGTAAGTTAATTTTAGTTGATCTATGATACGAACTTCTTGTACGAGTAGCGGTATGCCTATCAGAAAAATGTTGATGCATAAAATTTGGCCATTCATACACAAACCTGACATGAAAGTCCTATGGACTTGTATACTTCAATTTGTCTATTAGTGGATGGTTCTGTGAAGTCTGGAAAACAGCGATTATTCCAATATTAAACAATGAAAATTATTTGAAGTCAAGTTAAATCGGGATTGTCATTTTGAAATATATAAATCTCACGTACAAGCTAGGAGATGTAATAATCCACCATCTTAATTTTCTGAAAGTAAAACTTTTCGTGTTCAGATGTTCATATAACCTGGTTGAAATTAAGTAAGTCAGCAACTTGCTCCGTACACAAAATATCTAGTGATAGAAGTGAAATGGAGAACAATCATGTGTTTCCAAGTTCGAAAGTCAAGAGATAAACAACTATGAACAACATTTTCTGCTTTTTCAGCTAAAGAAGACACCTTCATTGGATTCCAATACCCAGAGTGTGAACTTTTACATAGAAGAGTCGCAGATGTTAGATGCTGACGGGTGTGTGATATTAGTCAGATGCCCTGCCATACATTATTGATAGAATTATATGTTAATATTAGCCTAGAAATGTGTCAGAACATATTAGTACATGTATAATATATCAATTGCTGAAGGAAACAGTTTTATTGATTATGAATTAAAAAGAAGGAAGAAAATGCAAAACTTGTGCGGGTGAGAACTATGAAGCTTCAGTGTAAACAAAAAAACCTGGCTTCCTGCAAAATATTATGTTCCTTACAGTTGTATGAAGTTATTGCAAAAATGAAAAGACTTTAAATCACAATCGTTAAAACTTGCATTGTGAGGTTTTAACATAACAAATGATGGATTTCTTTTAAAATGGCAGTTTGGATTGAAATGAAAAAATAGCCATACTTTCAGAATTTAATGTTTAAAGGTTAATACCATATTTTCAAATTTTATGGCATCCCATGTTATGAATATATTTGACATGTAATTCAGAGAGTGCATCTATCATTGTGTCATAGCATGTTGTTTATTCTTTCCTTCGACAGATTAAAATTCACATTTCCATTTTCTTGCCTATGAAACCTGTTTAGTGGCTGCTTTTTAAGGGACTTGATTTTTATAAAGAATGCATATGTGGGCATATGGGGTAATAGGTAGCATGATCAGTAAGGTTCTAAAATTTTATCCCAATTTCAAGTAGAAAGGGAATGTCCAATTTACATGCCTGTTTAAAATATTTATTTTATTTATTAAGTCGCTGACCTCAAAGTTGGTCAGAGGCTTATTGTTTTTACTCTGTTTCTTCTCATTATTATTTTAATTCTCCTGTCATAAAAATTCTTGAAGTTGTCTTCACATTTTCTCATAAGTGGCTCATCCAGTTGGGATGAAAGTTTACAGGAAGTTAGATCTACTCTTCGGAAGATGCAGAACTCCAAAAATATTTTTCCAGGTTCCTCCATCTTTTCAAAATGGCTGCCTCACTGAGTGTACTCAAAATTTTTATGTAGAAACTATGAACTCATATATTTCGTAAACTGCTGATCAGAATTTGACGAAACTTGGTATGCATATTCAGCTGAATGAATTGAATGAAAATGCGGAAAAAATCACTTGAGTCTTTGCGGCCATATTCAAAATAGCCACCGATGTGGTAAAAAAATGAAAATTGTCAGATTTCAGTGAAGATTGATATCAAGGATATTTAGGCTGTCTTGATTAATAATATGTAGCTTTATTGACAATTTCATCAATGTTTCGGCCATAATTTTTAGCTCACCTGGCCAAAGGCCATGTGACCTATTGCCATCACTTGGCGTCCATCGTCGTCGTTAACAATTTTTCAAAACTCTTCTCCTCTGAAACTACTTGATCAATTGGAACCAAACTTAGTATGAATGTTCCTTGGGGTATCCTGCATAGAACTGATATGGGGATTTTTGATCCGTCAAAAAACATGGCCGCTGTTACTAAAAATAGAACATAATGGTCAGACAGTAGTTTTTCACAGATATCTCCAAAACGGTTACGTTTAGCCAAATTCTGACATGGGGGTAAAAGTGTTCAGCATGATGAGATCTATCTGCGGATAAATTTCATTTTAATCTCTTAAGCCATGTTGGAGTTATTGCACCTTTTCAACGTTTTTTGGCTATTTTTAATGTTATTTCTTCAAAAATCTTCTCCTCTGATACTATTTTACCAATTGAAACAAAACTCAGTATAAGTGTTCCTTGGGGTATCCTGCTTAGAATTGAAGTGGAGTTTTTTGATCCATCGAAAAACATGGCCACTGTTACTAGAAATAGAACATGTGGTTCAGACAGTAGTTTTTCACAAATATCTCCAAAACTGTTAGATTTAGCCAAATTCTTTCAATAGTTGAATTGATCCTTATTTTTAGGAATACAAAAGCCTTCAGGCATAAAATTTGTGAGATGCCTTCTTATAAGAGTTGTTGCCCTTGATGGGAAAATGACAGTTTTTTTTTTATTTTTTTTTTTATTTTACAGTTTTCAGCCAATATCTTGAAAACTATGATAGATTTAGACTTTCATTTACTGAAATGATCCTTATGATAAGTCCTATCAAAGTTTTCTTGAGTCAAAATTGTTGTTTAATTTATTACCCATGAAATGCAAAATTCAACCAGGTGAGTGATTCAGGCTCCTGGGAACCTCTTGTTGTAATGTTTTCCATCTTTTCTCAAAATAGCTGCCAACGCAGTCGAAAACTCAGAGTTATCTGATTTTGATGAAAATTGATATCTAGGTTCTTATAGATGTCCCAATTAATAATCTGCAGCTCAGTTGACAGTTTTAGCTGCACATTGGCTGCCACAACAGTAAAAAATTAAAAGATGTCCAATTTCGATGAAAATTGATATCTTGGTTCATTAGGCCATCCCAATTAATGATTTGCAGTTCATTTGGTAATTTGTATATCAAAAAATAGATCAGGAAAAGGGAAGCATCTTCTACACCTTTCGTGGAAACCTAAATTTTAATTACCCGGTATTATTATTATTTTATTTATTTTTTTTAATTAGTTTCTTAAAGGTTGGATCAGATAGAAAATCACATGAACAGAAAACAATGTCTCCGAACTTAAAGAACTTCTGGCCAACTCAGGATCAGGGAAATATGGATGAACTACTTGGTCTATGTTCGGGTAGATTTACAGGTAATGTTATTCAGTATTGACTTGCTACATATTTGATGTATTTTAAAGTTGCTTAAAACTAAAAGATCAAGTTATTTATTTTATTAGCTATTGTCATCTTTTTGGGGCCCTAGGGCTAGAATTGTTTGAGGTAATTGAGTTATTGCATTTGAAAGGCAAAAAATTGATATTTAAGGTTCAGCTAATTTCAGTTCAAAATTTAGGACATTTCTTAAAGCTGCACTAGCTGCCAAATTTGTTCAGTTTTTATTCTACTGAATTTTGCTGATTCAGTGAAATAAGTTTGTAGTAATGCAAGTGAAGCAATTAATGTCGATAATACCTACAGAATATTGTGAAAACAACGTTTTTTAATCAGATAAGATAGGTCTGATCTAATTATTTTTCGCCATTACTTCCGAAGATTGCCAACAGGACATTCACCAGGGTTAAAAATACTTTAACCTTTGTGAAAAAATAACAATAACGGATACACAGGTGAGGACGTGTCTTGTTTTCATTTCATTTCATCTATTTCTTGATTAGTTTTCAAATAAATTATGATCATATTTGAGCCGCATTATATCACAGTACGTAAATTTCAAAAGAATTCTTGCGTTATATTCAAACTTTTATCTTATATGGCTTGAGTGTGTCAGTCTTCCTTGCCGTAGAATAACCACTTTCGCTTTGCAGTGAGATTTGTTAAAAAGCGACCCTTATACAAACTTATCTAGGTCGATTTTTTGTCTTGCAAGACAATAAATGTATAGACACCTATTTCATGTATTTAATGCATTTTATTCGTGGATATCAAATGAAATTGTACAAGAAAAGTACAATTTAGTGTAATAATTAAGTTCAGGCATATTTCAACAGAAACAAAAATTAATGAAAATGACAGCTTCTTTTTTCATACATTTAGGAGCACAACTACATGAATTTCAGACTTCAAATCTTGTTTTTGACAGCTATAGATTTATTCTAAAATATGTTGTTTACATTTTTGTTGTTAATGTTATATAGAAGTTATAAAACTTTTGTTCCTAAGTTTGACTTGTGGTTGTGTGTTATATACATAGAAAGATGCATTTAACAATGTTTCAGTGCCCAATTTAATGTATTATTAAAACTATGAATGAAAACATTTCAGTAAGGAATGTCCTAGATATTGACTTTAGCAGAACCTTAAAAGAAATTTTATATACTAGATAATTGTTCACAAAAAGTTCCATATACAATCAAAATGAAATCTTGTATAGCTTATAATAATCATGATTTAAATACTTTGTTTAAGATGAGGATGAGAAAAAAACGTCATGTAAGAATTTGTTTGGTATGAACACTGCTCCAGAAAGTACACAAGGCAACATGGATGAATTGTTAGGACTCTGTTCTGGAAAGTTTGTCTCAAAGTAAGTTTATCTATTTTCACTATGAATATTTTGCATAATTCGATTTGTCAGAACTTTCAGTCAATTTAGGCACTATTTTCCTGCTTCACTTCTTAGCTCACCTTACATAAAAAGACCAAAAGGGTCTGTTACCAGATTTTATCCTTTATTTCCAAAACCATGACAAATTAAAGAATACAAAGATTTCTAAGGCTCTTTAGTCTGTTCAGTGATGTTGAAGTTATTGCCCGTTTCAATGTTTTTTAGCTATTTTAAATGTTATTTCTTCCCAAAATCTTCTCCTCTGACACTACCAGACTTTTTAGAACCACACTTAGTATGAATGTTCCTTAGGGAGTTGCATAGAATTGATGTGTGGACTTTTAATCTGTCAAAAAAACATTGCAGCTGTTACTAAAAATAAAACATAGTAGTCAGACAGAAGTTTATCACATATGTATCGCCAAAACCGTTAGGGTTAGCCAAACTTTTTCAGTTGCTGAAATGATCCTTATTATAAGGCCTTCAAAAGTCTTCAGGGATCAAAGTTGTCAGGTGACTCCTTGTAAGAGTTGTTGCTCTTGAAAGATGAAAAATGAGGGTTGTTTTTTTTTTTACAGTTTTCAGCCAATATCTTGAAGACTATAATAGATAAAAAGAAACTTTCAGTTGCTGAAATGATCCTTATGATAAGTCCTACCAAAGTCTTTAACTCAAAAACTGTTATGTTTAGCCAAATTCTAGTGTTCAGCATGATGAGATCTATGTGATCAAATTTTCCTGTTTATCTGTTAAGCCATGTTGCAGTTATTGCCCTTTTTTGACATTTTTTAGCTATTTTAAATGTTATTTCTTTAAAAAAAATTCTCCTCTGACACTACCAGACCTATTAAAACCATACTTCTGGGTTAGACAGAAGTTTTTTTTTGCATATTTCTACAAACCTGTTAGGTTTAGGCATATTCTGACATAGGGTAAAATGTTCAGCATGATGAGATTTTTCTGTGGTGAAATTTAACATGTAAATCTGTTTAATCATGTTGAAGGCAATGCTATTTTTAATTTTTAATGTTACTACTATAAAATAATTTCTCCTTTAGAAACTACTGGACAGAATTGAACAAAAAATTGATCTGATTGTTCCTTAGGTGTGAGTGTTTTTTTTCTATCTGTGTAAAAACATGGCTACTTTAACAAAAAATAGAATGTTGAACCATGTGAGTGATTCAGACTCTTTAGAGCCTCTAGTTAATATCTTCTTATGACGCTGAATGAGACTAAGGTTTTCAGTTAGGCCATCAACCATTTATCTTGAATTTTATACTTTTTAAGCCCCTTCAACTATAAGTTGGGGGCATATTGTTTTATCCTAGCCCATCAACCCCACAAGATATTACACCATAAATCATAAAGGTTTGCACTGTTTAAAAAGAAGTTTAGGGTAAGTGTATATAACCAAAGTATTATGCTCCCATTAATTTTTTACCTTAGCTGGTGTAAGGCCATGCGAGTTATTGCCATCATTGTTTGTATTCATAAACTTTTCTTTAAAATTCTTCTAAAACCACTCATTGGAATATAACCAAACTTGGTCACCAGCACCCTTAGGTTATTTACTTTGGAAATTGTGTCATTTATATAGATCAATTGTAAATCATTGCCACCTTTGCTATTTTTAGACCATTGGAGTCAAGCTTACAATTTCTACATGTATCTCGAACTATAAGAGATATTGGAAATAATTGGTACATATCTTCTTCAGCTTGGAGAGCTCAGCAAAAGTCTCGGTAGGACAACTCCTTGTAAGAGTTATTGCCCTTGAAAAGCATAAAATGACTTTTTTTGCAGTTTTTAGCCAATGTCTTGAAAGCTATTATAGATGAATAAAACTTTCTTTGATGAAATGATCCTTATGATAAGGCCTACAAAAGTCTTCATTGTGTCGAAGTTGGTGGACGATTTTTTGTTAGACTAATTGCCTTTGAAAGGCAAAAATGACATTTTTTTTTAGCTCACCTGGCCATAGGCCATTTGAGCTATTGCCATCACTTGGCATCCGTTGTCTGTTGCGTTGTTCTAACATAGGGTAAAAGTATTTAGCATGATGAGATGTATCTATAGTCAAAATTTTGGTGAAAATCAGTTGACCCATGTTGGAGTTGTTGCCTATTTTGGATGTTTTTTGGTGTGTTGATGTTATTTTAAAAAATCTTCTCCTCAGAAACCACTCTACAGAATTCAATGAAAGTTGGCATTTTTGTTTTATAGAGTATCTTAACACAATGACCGTTTGGATTTTTGATTGGTTAAAAAACATGGCTGCCATTTCTAAAAATAGAACAATGAGGTCAGATAGCAGATTTTTGCATACATCTCCATATGCGTTAGGTTTAGCTAATAGCTTTCAATTAATGATCCATATTATAAGGCTTACAAAAGTCACCAATAATTCAAATTGAGTCAAAATTGTTGGACAACTTGTTAGAGTTATTGCCCTTGAAAGGCAAAAATTAAACCAGGTGAGTGATTCAGGCTCCTGGGAGCCTCTTGTTTGTTTTTAGCCATTATCTTGATAACTATTTAAGATGTAAAAATAACTTTCAATTAATGAAGTTATCTTTATGATAAAGTCTTAATTGGGTCAAAGCTGTAGGACATCTCCTTGTTGGGTTTATTGTCTTTAAAAGGCAAAAAAATAATGTTTTTGCTGTTTTAGCCAATATCAATGTTTTTGCTGTTTTTAGCCAATATCTTGAAAACTATAATAGATATAAAAAAAAAACTTTCAAGTGATGAAAAGGTCCTTATGATAATGCCTTCAAATTCTTTATTGGGTCAAAGTTGTAGGACTACTTACTAGAGTTATTGCCCTTGAAGGTGAAAATAATAACTATGCGAAAGATTCAGACTCCTAGTACCCCTCCTGTTTCAAATTTCTGATTTATTGTTTATAGGTCATGGAATTTTATTTATTATAAAGTGGATGTTTTCAAGTATTCACACAATAACTTGCACATGTAAAATTAACATCATTTTGTGTGAGTTTACTTTTGTCAATTGAGGTAATTGTTAGTTGGGTTCCTGATTTTATGGTTTGGCCCTTCCCAGGAGACCATAAAAATTGGTACTCCATATCATAATGCTTTCAATTAAAATCTAAATTGTAACTGCATTTGTTTACTATAAAGTATAGAAAAAAATTTATATATAGTTATGGTTTCAGTACCTTGTCAGGACAGAAAAGAAAAGCTGAGTTTGATGACGACAGTCTGCAGATGGTCAGTGATGTAGAAGATGATGATTTTGAATCTAAAGAGAAGGTTAGGATTTTTTTTATGTCGACCTGAGTGCATCCCCTGTGATTGTCCCTTTTCCATTAAACATTCTTCTAGATTGTGTTGATTTTGCCAACACCAGACAAAATTATTTTTACTGTGACAATATGTTTGATTTGTTCAAGACCATTTTATTTAATAAAATCTAATTTTTGATACTTTTTTGAATTTTTCAATATTTTAATGCTGTATTGAAGTAATGTTTCTATGTTTTTTTATATCATTAATTTACCTTTTTAGCTCACTTGTCCCAAAGCCATGTAAGCTATTGCCATCACTTGGTATCCGTCATTGTTGTCCAACATTAACAATATTTCAAAACTATTCTTCTCTGACACTACTCGACCAATTGGAATCAAACTTGGTATGAATGTTCCATGGGGTATCCTGCATAGTACTGATGTGGGGATTTTTGATCCATCAAAAAATATGGCCGCTGTTACTAAAAATAGATGATAGGGGTCAGACAATAGTTGATCTGCAAACCGTTAGATTTAGCCAAACTCTTTCTGCTGAAATGATCCTTATTATAAGACCTTCAAAAGTTTTCAGGAGACTCCTTGTAAGAGTAATTTCTCTTGAAAGACAAAAAATGAAGTTTTTATGCCTCCGCGACAAACAGTTGGGAGGGGGGATATTAATTTACCCCTGTCCATCCGGATTACACATGATCTTGGCTTGTCCGGCTATCTCCTCATACAGTTTTTGAACTACATCTAAGATATTTTACAGGGTATTTCTACGCATAATGAAGGTGTGCAGGGCTGAAGGATTATGATTTTCATGAAATATTATGGAAATTGGTGATCGTTATACTTCGTCATTTTACTCAGTAATATATAGATCATGGCTTGGCCGGTTTTCTCCTTGTACAGTTTACATCTAAACCATTTTTTGCAGGATGTTTCTACACATAATGATGGTGTGCAAGGTCATAGGATCTTGATTTTTGTGGAATATTACAAAACTGGGTGATAGTTGGAATATGGAATATTACGGAACTGGATAATAGTTGGACTTTGTAATTTTTGTCAGAAATATACCCCAAGCAACAAAGTTAGGGATTTGTTATTGGGGATATTTTTTATGTGTCCATCGGTCCATCCATCAGTCCTCTTTTTCTCATCGCAAGTATTTTTGCAGTGCTTAGCCTAACATACCAAATATTTACTGCATCAACCAACAGTACATAACCTTTCTGAATCTGCAAACCTTGTCTTCATACAAAAATAAACATGTTCTTAATTTGGCAAATCTAGCGAGTGGGGGCATCATTAGTACCTTACAGATACATTTGATTTACTAATAAAAATTACTACTAACAAATGAAGTGGGGGCTTCTGTGACAAACAGGGCTTCTAGTTTTTTTTTACAGTTTTCAGCCAATATCTTGAAAACTATAGTAGATAAAAGAAACTTTCAATTGCTGAAACGATCCTTATGTTATGTCTTACCAAAGCCTTTTTGAATCAAAATTGTTGGACAACTTGTAAAATTTATTGCCCTTGAAAGACAGACTTTAACCAGGTCAGCAATTTAGGCTCCTGGGAGCCTCTTGTTTTAATTCTGGTCAGATTCTTACACTGTTTCAAATGTCAAATTGCAATCAAAATTCAAAGCTGTATTGAGTTTAGAATAATACTTGCCTATTATTGAACAGTTAACTGTTGTGTGTGCATACTTGTCCATTTTTTAAACATTTAACTGTAGTGTGTCCATACTTAACCCATCATTGAACATTTAATTATTGTCAATACTTGCCCATTATTAAACAGTTAACTGTAGTGTGTCCATACTTGCTCATTATTTAACATTTAACTGTAGTGTGTCCATACTTACCAATCATTGAACATTTAACTGTAGTTATTCATACTTACCCATCATTGAACAGTTCACTGTAGTGTGTCCATACTTGCCCATTATTTAACATTTAACTGTAGTGTGTCCGTACTTACCCATCATTGAACATTTAACTGCAGTGTGTCCATACTTACCCATCATTGAACATTTAACTGCAGTGTGTCCATACTTACCCATCATTGAACATTTAATTATTGCCCATACTTGCCCATTATTAAACAGTGAACTGTAAGGTGTCCATATTTACCCATCATTGAACATTTAACTGGACTGTGTCCATACTTATCCATCATTGAACATTAAACTGTAGTTATCCATACTTACCCTTCATTGAACAGTTAACTGTAGTGTGTCCATACTTGCCCATTATTTAACATTTAACTGTAGTGTGTCCATACTTGCCCATTATTTAACATTTAACTGTAGTGTGTCCTTACTTGCCCATCATTGAACATTTAACTGTAGTTATCCATACTTACCCATCATTGAACAGTTCACTGTAGTGTGTCCATACTTGCCCATTATTTAACATTTAAGTGTAGTGTGTCCGTACTTACCCATCATTGAACATTTAACTGCAGTGTGTCCATACTTACCCATCATTGAACATTTAATTATTGCCCATACTTGCCCATTATTAAACAGTGAACTGTAGTGTGTCCTTACTTGCCCATTATTTAACATTTAACTGTAAGGTGTCCATATTTACCCATCATTGAACATTTAACTGGACTGTGTCCATACTTATCCATCATTGAACATTAAACTGTAGTTATCCATACTTACCCTTCATTGAACAGTTAACTGTAGTGTGTCCATACTTGCCCATTATTTAACATTTAACTGTAGTGTGTCCATACTTGCCCATTTTTTAACATTTAACTGTAGTGTGTCCTTACTTGCCCATCATTGAACATTTAACTGTAGTGTGTCCATACTTACCCATCATTGAACATTTAGCTGTAGTTGTAATATTTTGGCAGTGAACTAATTTTTGGATTTATTTTTACCAAACCACACACACAATCTACTTCTATCTGGAAAGTTACCAGAAAAAAATATTGATAATGGAATAGCTCATATGCTTACACTATATGACCATACAAATTCATATTTATTTTAGGACACTTTTAGTGATGAAGATGACAATGAAACTAATTCAGTACAATCTGAGACTAAGTCCCAAGTGTTTAAAGGCTTTGTGTCAGGAAAAACTGGGTAATTTGAAATACTTTATTAAGATTTATAGCAATTGATTGTTACTACTTTCAGTTTAGATTTAGGTAGTTTTTACTATAGTATAAATAGAATTTTACTTAACTTTGACTAAACATGAGTGTTATATTTTGGACAGTCTCAAGTTTGAATAGCTGACCTCCAAATTATTATCCATGATAATGAAAATCATAATCGATAAAAAGATTCTTGTAATAGATTATGATCATCCCTACAAAAGAATCAAGTTATGGTAAGAAAAAACTTCATTATTAAAGAAAATAGCCATTATTGCATATGTTATATTGATGAATTGTAACAGATAGAGAATTCCTGATGTCAAATATTCATAAATTTTGTTTTTGTATTAAATGTTTTTTTTTATATATATATATTATTGCAGGAAGATTAGGAAAGAGTTTGTGGATGAGGAAGCAGAGTTATCAGGTATATTATCTATAGAGTAATGCTTACTTATCATTTATTTTTCCATTCAAATATTTTATGTCGGGATTGTCTTTTGTTTTGTTAATAGTAAAAGTGTTGAAACTGATAGATAAATAATTCATATTTAATTGAGATTGATACCTCCCGTACTATAAATTATTTTAGGATGTTAAAAAAAGTATCATACTAATGTTCACAATAAACTGGTATAGATGCTCAAGATCATGATCTTATTTTGCAGGAAGTGAATATGATAGTGATGAAAACCTTGATCTTGCGGAAGAAGATGATATTATGATGGAGGAGTTGGGGGATAATGATGTCACTGCTACAGAGGATGAACTTAGGAATCAAGTGGGAAGAGCTCACCTGTAGGTCACTTACCCGAATTACCTGCCTATCAATTTGGTATTAAGTGATGTGTTTTTATACCCCCGCTAAATGAATGGATGGTATTTTGGAATCACCTTGTTCATCCTTCAAAATGTTTGTCAAAAAACTCTTAGCTCCCACTAGATGGGGTACATGTTGTAAGAGATATTGGTTGTTGTCTAGTATCAACTTCCAGTAGAAGTAGGGGTATACCTAGCATGTGTTTGTTTTTCACACATTTCAAAGTTTAATGAAGATTTGAACCAACAATTTATTTTACCACCTACATTTTTGGGGGATTTAAATATATGACCTAAGATAACTATGAACATTGGGACTCTACTGCATGTACTATCACTGTCATTAAACGAGAAGTCTATGTTATTGTGCAAGTCATAAATATAGATACTAATCTGTTAAATTTTCATGAAAATTAAATTGGAACAAAATAATAACCTTTACTTAACCAATTAATCACGTGTTATAATTAGGGAATTTGAATTTCCCACGACTATGGGCACCACCATGATCGGTTGAGCTTTGACGTCACGAAGTCGGTTTGTAAAGTGAAAATAAATAGGTACTGATTACGATGTCCAAAGAAATCACAAATTTAGGACTTTTCCCCTATAATTTCAACCCAAAATAAACTGAAAAAGAGATTGAGGCACAACATGTAAGCAAATGTCAGACAATATTGACGAACAACAGGATTTGCAGCTAGAAGACTAGTATGGCTGGGGAAAATTTAATAGCTACTTCTGAAGAATGTTTGTGTTGCTGGTCAAAAAACTTTATAATATTTCTCTTTCATCGTTCGTGCAATCGTAAGCTTGACAAGACGATTGGTGATTAGATAAACAGGGTTGTAGAAATATTTATGGAATATTCTTTGTTTATATATAATTTGCAGTACTTGTGTCAGTACCAAACCGACTCTGACATCATGAGCCAATTGGTAGCTATCTGTAAAAATCAATAAAGTCTGCTTATGATCTTCCTTCAGATAAGAAAGTTTTGCAAGATGGCTATCCACATATATTAAAAAAAGATTTTGAATGTTTATGTGGGTATGATTTATCATAAAAGCCTAACTTAATGCAAAGGTGGTCTTCCCTTTTAATTCTGAAACCGAAGTATGTTTCCTTGACCTGTATGGTTGGAAAGTTGAAAAATTACGGTTCTGTTTAAACACAGAAACTTTCTCCCATTGTCAAATATGCAGCGGACTAGTATATTAACATGAAAAGGGTTATCCCAAATTTACATCCCCTTCTGAAGGAGAGGAGTATATAATGTCTATCCCCTTCTGAATGAGAGGAGTGTGTACTGTTTGACCCTTGTTTGTGTTTCTTGGCAGCTTGCAATTTGAATATATTTTTCCTGTAAGTATGCCATATGGTGGGATCTATTTTTGTGAAAATTTGACAACGTCCTGTTTACTGAGGAGTTTGTTAATTTTACTGTATTCTTCTGTGTATTCCACACATTCAAGTAAACTGTGCACCGCCTTCCTGGCAAGGGGTATCAATGAAAAAAGTTAGTTTCTGTGTAATACATGCACAGGGAAGCAAGAAAAAAATCACCAGCAGAATACCACAAAGAGATGAAAGGAATCCTTGTAAATTCCCTGAAATGTGTATTCTTTCATCATTATTCTTTTAAACAAAAGTATTTTTAAAATTTTCCTGTGTTTGCAAGCCATTTATTGATGAAAATACAGCGATGTTTGGATCCATTCAACAAGTTGGCTAAAATGTCCACATTCCATGTTTGTATGCAAATCAGGTGTTTTAATAAAACAATGGAGTCAAGTTCGACTGTTAGTAAAAAAGATGATTTAATTTGCCAAGCTTGTGTATAATATTTGACATCTGGAAACAGTTCATCAAGCTGATTAAAGGATTAGTGACAATTGTTTTCACCTTTGAATTTATTTTTCATTGTTTGATAATTAAATGACAATGAGGCTGAGGACAGGATAGCACTCCTGTTATTGTGCACACAGATGAATAACTTATTTAGGGCAGCATGGTTTGAGTGAAAAAGAAGATTTTTTTTTTGTACAGACTATGAAATGCTAGAAAATGGCATTGATGGATAGCAACGAAGAAAAAGTTCAAAAATGTGTATGGAATACATGTAAGAATGTGGTAGTTATATCATTATTGAAAACAGGGATATCACTACTAGTGACTAGTGAGCCATCATTCACTAATTTTTTGTTTTGTTTTGTTTTTTTTTTTAGAACATATTACTATTTACTGCTCTACAATCACATAACAAACAATGAATTTAATTAATAGACACAAGTATCATTATCAGGTAATTCTATATTAATCAAATCAAGGATTTGTAAATTCAAACTCCATATTTATAATACAGCCTCTACCGATACTAGACAAAATAGGTTTCATCGGGACATATCATGTAGTTTGCAGGGACATTGTAGATCTTTTATATTAAGATGTAAATTTTCCAACTTATTAGTCTGTATTCAAGTTCACTTTGTAAACATATAGGTTATTTATTCACAACTTATCATGTAATTTGAATGATAATTTCAGTATTCTATCTGACCAATTCTTTGGCTATAAAAAATCTTGATCTGTTTTTATCATTAAATGCTATTGTCATTTTATTATGTTGATTTTGTTGTTAATCTCTGAGTGTTTGTCTTTATTTTCAGTAAGCAGATGATAGATGAGGACAAAAGAGAGTTAATGAGGTTCCAGGAGATGTATCTCCCTGATGGAGATCTTCACTCTGATGCTGGGAGAACCAGAAGATTTAAATGGAGTAATATAGGCAAGTCCCTTGTTTGTTGATGTGGAATGTATATCTGATGTATGAAAATGTGTATCTCCAATTTGGTAATGGGGAAATTTGCATCTCCAATCAGATGATGTGAAATGTGTATATCCAAATGTACATCTAAAATCTGACTGTAGGAAATGTGTTGATTCCCAGTTTATTGGATGGAATTATTGCCCTTTATTCTAGTGTACTAGTGTATAAAGCAATGCATTGGTCTGTGGTATTCATTCATCAGTTTTTAAAGTAAATGTATTCTCTATTCTGATGTAGCAAATATATTGGTTTTCGGTGTGTTGTCTACTCTGATGAAAGGAATGTGTTGTCTCTACTCTGATGAAGGGAATGTGTTGTCTCTACTTTGACAAGGGGAGTGTGTTGTCTACTCTGATGAAGGGAATGTGTTGTCTCTACATTAATGAAGGGAATGTGTTGTCTCTACATTTAATGAAGGGAGTGTGTTGTCTCTACTCTGATGAAGGGAATGTGTTTTCTCTACATTAATTAATGGAGTATGTTGTCTACTTTGATGAAGGGAATGTTTTGTCTGTACTCTGGTGAAGGGAATGTATTGTCTCTACTCTGATATAGTACTTGTGTTGCCTACTCTGATGAAGGGAATGTTTTGTCTGTACTCTGGTGAAGGGAATGTATTGTCTCTACTCTGATATAAGACTTGTGTTGCCTATTCTGATGAAGGGAATGTGTTGTCTCTACACTAATGAAAGGGAATTTCTTGTCTCTACATTGATGAATGTTGTCGTCTCTACTTTGATGAAGGGAATGTGTCTCTACCCTGGTGAAGAGAATGTTTTGTCTCTACTTAGTTGAATGGAATGTATTGTCTCTACCCTGGTCAAGAGAATGTTTTGTCTCTACTTAGTTGAATGGACTGTATTGTCTTTACTCTGGTGAAGGAATGTTTTGTCCCCATTCTGATGATGGATATGTTGTCTCTTAACTGGTGAAGGGAATGTATTGTCTCTTCTCTGATGAATGGAATGTGATTTCTTTACTCTGATGAAGGGAATGTGTTGTCTATACTCTGATGACGAAATGATTTGATCTCCACTCTGACGAAGGAATATATTGTCTCCAACCTGGTGAAGGGAATGATTTGGTCACTACTCTGATGAAGGGAATATGTTGTCACTACTCTGATGAAGGGAATGTGTTGTCTCTACTGTGATGAAGGAATGAATTGGTCTCCACTCTGATGAAGGAATGATTTGGTCTCCACTCTGGTGAAGGAATGGTTTAGTCTCCATTCTGATGAAGGAATGGTTTGGTCTCCACTGATAAAGGAATGGTTTGGTCTCCACTCTGATGAAGGAATGGTTTGGTCTCCATTCTGATGAAGGGAATGTTTTGTCTTTACTCTGATGAAGGAATGGTTTGTCTCCACTCTGGTGAAGGAATGGTTTAGTCTCCATTCTGATGAAGGAATGGTTTGGTCTCCACTGATAAAGGAATGGTTTGGTCTCCACTCTGATGAAGGAATGGTTTGGTCTCCATTCTGATGAAGGGAATGTTTTGTCTTTACTCTGATGAAGGAATGATTTGGTCACTACTCTGATGAAGGGAATGTTTTGTCTTTACTCTGATGAAGGGAATGATTTGGTCACTACTCTGATGTTGGAAACTTCACTGATTCTTTATTACATGATGACATTTTGTACATCCTATTTTGTTTTTATTTCTGACTGCTTAGATCATTTATCGGGTATCCTATATGGTTTCTGGTGTTGGAATCTTTGGTTCATCACCAAGTGAGCTTTGTTCACAGTTTTTTTATAGTTTAATATAAAACTAATTAGCTAAATTGAAATAAAGAACAAATTACAGTTGAACTTTACTCATTCAAACTCAGATAACTGGATAACCTGGGAATTCTCAAACACAATAAACCTGGGATATCTCAAACACAATTCAGAGTACCTAACTTTTCTCCTATATATCAATATATATATAGCCTTGGACTTCTGGAACACTCACACTCTTTAGTTGGTCTGCACTGTAATAAATCTCATTAGAATTTCCTTCACTCAAACTCGTCAACCATTTTGTCAGCTTGGGTTAGAAAAGGTTTGACAAACTGAAGCCCTATTAATACTAAATGGTCATTTTAAGAAGTTACTGGTTATATCTATCTAATCACTAATTAAGTCTTAAATTTATATGTATTACTGAAATTGAGAATGTTCAGAAGTTGGCATGATAAAAGCATCAAGGAAATTGTTATGAAAACAAATAATTGACAACAAACTCAAACAAAACTTTTTAATAGCAAAGGTAGTATTTTTAATGTTTGCCCATCAGCATAACCTTCTGAAAGCGAATGAAAGAAGTCCAAGAACTAATAAAACTTTGTAGGAAGTTAGCAATTTCTCAGACTCAAAATATATGATATTTTAACCCCAGAGTCAATTTCTCCAGGGGTCAAATTATCATATTACACCAGTAACAACAAAATCCAGAAATGTTTGAACTTAAGTTTCTTTAACTCCTGTTAACATGAACACATTTGGAGTTCAGTATGACAATATTTTTCAAGGAATTTTATGAAATACTAGTTGATTAATTTTCCATTCTAGATGATGATACACAGCAGGACATGTTTGATAAATCTGATGATGAAAAGGAAGAGGATGAGGGTGAGGAAGCACAGTGGAGGAAAGATAGATTTGAGAGAGAGAAATGGCTCCAGGAACAGCAGGTTGGTTTTTTTTATTTTTAGGTTTCTGGGACTTGAAGCCCTTGTAAATTGCTGAAGCAATAACACATGCTCAAAAAATTGTGTTGGCTTTTAAAACTTTTTATCATTTGCCAAAACATTAATCTTGTAACTGTAGCAGAATTTGCCATTGTTTTGAAATATAATTATGTATTCATGCTTTCATATGTACCTGTTGTACCTACCTTTATTTGTACAGGAAACTGAATGAAATACCTATTTTGTGACTTTTTAAGGAATGTGAAAAGGAGAAGGCTGATGAAGATAGCCAGTTCTTGAAGCTTGGAAAAGTATTTCTCAAACGACAAGGTAGAATTAAGTGACTTGTTTATTGGGGATATATTTCATTTAGTTCGAGAAAAATGCTTCGCTAGTCCTTCTCTTATGTGGCAACCCATACTGCAGTCCAAAACTGGCCACATAAGAGAGGTGGCCTTTTGAGAGGTTAAGCCAATTTTAGAATTTCATTGAATACGTTTATTTGTTCTATTACAAGTATGTACATGTACATTGTTATGCACTAGTACACAAATTATAAAGAGTTTTATTTTATATTTGTTATGTATGTGTAATGTATTTTTTTAATTAATTATTGAATTAAGTTTTGTTTATTTACCATATTTTTTGGACTAAAAATCTTTTTCAGCAAGTCCTTACTTTGGACATTTGTTTGATAGACCTTTGAACAAACCCATTGTTTTCTGGACCTGAGCATAGTAGTAGAATTATTTGATTACATTAATTTTAATTCCGGGGTAAACTGCAAGACCAAGCTGTCAGTGAAACATGATACATTGATGAAGATAATTGATCCCTGCCATTATCAATTTTACAAATGAATATGACTATGTTCTATAAATTCTATGCTGATCTGAATGCATAACTTTAAAATCATCAGAAAGCATAAACAAACTATAAAAGATTCTTTACTGGAAAAAACTTTATCAAAATCAAGCATTCCCAAGTTAATTTTCATATGCCAATTTTTGCCCACTCATGGTGTGTTGTGACACATTCGCACGTGGTGTTAACTAAAATCAATTAAAGTTGTGACCTAAATGGCTAATTGCAAACAGATTAAAAAGACAACAACTCTTGTTTGTAATTTGAAATAAATGTTTTTATTATTAATTACCAATCGTAATTATGACTGATTCATCAGACTAATTTCACACTTCAGAGCCCACGCTGGACATGTTTACAATTTTGTACACCTGATCTAGGGGCTTCATAGTAATTGAGACGCAATTTAATAACATTATTGAAAATATAATGGGGGGAATGATGAACATGGCTAAATACAAGAGGCTAGATCTTCGTTTTTCATTCAAAGTGGTGGCCGCTGGTCCATCAGAGGGATTACCGTTTATAAGGGGTTAATTTGCATTGTAAGTCATTAATGCAATTAAAATGTGGTCACATAAATAGGTGGCCGTTGGTCAGGGGGGCCATTTCAGAGAGAGACTACTGTACTTTTTAGCTGGTCTCGTAGCTGCTTCATTCCATGCTTTTGTTCATCCATTAATGGGTCCTCACTTTATATAAACTGTAACTCAAGAAGTATTTAAGCAATATTGTTCAAACTTTGCACACTGATTATATACATGTGCAGATTGAAGATGTGCACTTGCGATTATGAAGATATTTTTGTTAATTTTTTCCTACAATTTTTAGCATGTTGAATTTATCCATTTGTTCAGCAGTATGTGCTATCATTAGGATTTTACTTATTGTTTATGTATATATTGAAGAAACTTATGTGCTGCCAAATATGTGACTGTGGCACTAGACATACCGGTATATTAGTATTTTTACTAAAAATAGAACATAGGGGTCAGACAGTAGTTTTTCACATATATATATCTCCAAAACTGTTAGGTTTATCCAAATTCTGACAGGGTAAAATTGTTCAGCATGATGAGATCAATCTGTGGTCAAATTTTCATTTTAATGTGTTTTGCCATGTAGGAGTTATTGCCCTTTTTCGACGTTTTTTTGCTATTTTTAATGTTATTTCTTTCAAAAATCTTCTCCTCTTACACTATTTGACCAATTGGAACCAAACTTTGTATGAATGTTCCTTGGAGTATTATGCATAGAACTGATGTGGGGATCTTTGATCCGTTGAAATACATGGTCGCTGTTACTAAAAATAGAATATAGGGGTCAGACAGTAGTTTTTCACATATATCTCCAAAACTGTTAGGTTTAGCCAAATTCTGACATGGGTGTAAAAGTGTTCAGCATGATGAGATCTATCTGCGGTCTAATTTCATTTTAATCTATGAAGCCATGTTGGAGTTATTGCCCTTTTTCGACGTTTTTTTTTTTGCTTTTTTTAATGTTATTTCTTTCAAAAATCTTCTCTGACACTATTTTACCAATTTAAACAAAACTCAGTATGAGTGTTTCTTGGGGTATCATGCATATAACTGAAGTGGGTTTTTTTGATCCGTCGAAAAAACATGGTCACTGTTCCTAAAAATAGAGCATAGGGGTCAGACAGTAGTTTTTTCGCATATATCTCCAAAACCATTAGGTTTAGCCAAATTCTTTCAATAGCTGAAACGATCCATATTTTTAAGACTACAAAAGTCTTCTTATGAGAGTTATTGCCCTTGACAGTGGAAAATGACAGTTTTTTTTTGTGTTTTTTTTTTTTTACAGTTGTCAGCCAATGTCTTGAAAACTATGATAGATTTAGACTTTCATTTACTGAAATGATCCTTATGATACGTCCTATCAAAGTTTTCTTGAGTAAAAATTGTTGGACAGCTTCTTGTTTAATTTATTGCCCTTGAAAGGCAAAATTCAACCAGGTGAGTGATTCAGACTCCTAGGAGCCTCTTGTTACACTTTTCAGCCAATATCTTGAAAACTATAATAGATAGAACGAAACTCAATTGCTAAAATGATCCTCATGCCAATTCCTTGTTCAATGTTTTGCCTTTGAAAGACAAAATTTAACCAGTTGAGTGATTCAGGCTCATGGGAGCCTCTTGTTTTTTTTTGGTTTTTTTTTTACAAAGAGTAAATTGTAACACCCTATTTAGAATTGGTTTAAATTATTCCTATTGGTATGTAGAGGGGGTTGCCAGAATTGAAATATTGATGGGATATATATTTTGAGAATATGTGAGAAAAAGGTTGCAACTGTAATAAGATCTGATAATTTCTTATTCAATCAACAAATTAAAATATATAAATGATAGTTTTGTCAAGAACCTTTAAATACAAACTGCCCATAAACTAGGCATTTTTGCAGACTGTCCAGCTGCTCTAGAATTCCTAAAAGTTTCTTATTTTTTTTAGTTTGACTAAAATTCCTTAAAAAAAAAACTTGAAGTTCGAAGAGAAGTCCTAAAAAGCCTTTATTTTTCATATGAATTCCTTAATTTTTGTGCTACTTCACTGCTGTCTTAGGAGTTTCAAAAGTTATCCTTGTAGTTTTTGTTTCAATGACTGCTTGTTTTGTAATTAAGAGAGTGCATTTTAATTGTCTATTAATGTTTACTTCATTGCAGGTAATCTGGTGTTCTTCTGTGGGGAATTCACAAAAGATGTGAAAGAAATATTGACAATTTTCTCAGTATTAGTTATTTTTATATTGTAAAATTCATAATTTTGGCCTAAATTATCCCTAAAATTAGCCCTTATGTTTTGCCAAAAGGTGCTGGACAGCCTGACGTGTTTAAAATTAGAATTAGATTAAAGGTGAATGTATGACTTCCTAATTCTATGTACACAAATAGAATTGTTACCTGGGATGTAATTCAATGCATCTGTTATCTCCTTGCAATATTCCTAAAGGATAATTGGAGATACATGATTTGATCTCCTGACAAGTTGTGAGGTACAGCTTGAAATTTTAGTAGGATGTTTATACACATAATGAAGATGTGCATTACTGAAATTTTATGATTTTCACAGATATTTCCAAAGTTGAACTGAGCATTATCGAAATTCTGTATTCAATAGAGGTACATCATTACATGGCCATCTACCCTCTCCTACAGTTTATTAGCTTTGATACTATACAGGATGTTTTTAGAGTTCCAAACTAGTGCATATAGTGGTCTCCTTTTAAAGTTTGTTATAGTGTTATTAGACTATATTCACCGTATTCTTTCTCATTATAATACAGATTTTTTTTTTACTTTTCCAGATTCTGATTCTGTACTATTAAAGAAACCAGAAGAAGTGCCCTCCAAACCAGCACAGAAGTCCATTTTGCCTGCACCTAAATTATCTGTAAGATATCTTTGTAGGAACAAATACTTGTACTATTGTGTTTTTTAAGGATTCAATAGACAGAATTTGATAAAGATCTATTTCAGTTATGTTAATTATTTACAGTCCAACATTTGTTTTGTAGACCTTTGAAATTTCAAACCCATTGATTTCCAAATCTGATCTTTGGCACAAAAGTTGTAAATGTTTTGATTTCAGTATATTGATTAAATTCAATCATAATTTAGGGTAAACTGCAATCACATGCCTTTCAGAAAACAAATGCCTGATCAAATTGGCGATGGACGATAATTGATCAGTGCCCCTATCCATTGTAGATTAACTTGCTAAAAAAAAACTGACTTATAGTCTGAATATATGGTACCGTAATCTCTGCTAGCTACCATATTATCTGGACTATAAGTCTATACTTTTTTCAGCAAAGTGTCCGTCTCGACTTATCATCCACTTTGATTTATATAAGGATTTTTCAAGTACATTTCATTATATTTGTTTAGTTCAATTTTGATTGCTTTCATTCAAAATTTTGGGTAAACTGGAATCATGATAGCCATCACTCCATTCAAACAGTCAAACTGGCGATCGAACTCGGAGATTATTGATGATTGCCACTATCCTTTATGAATGAATACGACGATGTTAATAAAAACTTTGAAACCATTAAAATATATAAACAAAGTCTAGAAGATATGTTAACAAAACTCTTTTTAAATTATCAAGTGTTCTGTAGTTATCGGTCCTTTACAACTCATACAATAGCAACTGGTCAATTTAAATGTCCCAATAGCTTTGTCAATCCTTTGTTTTGTTCAGCAGATTGGTAACAAGTCTGTCATGGTTGTAGGAAAGTCACTGTAAAATGCAAATTTATACCCATTTACGGTATTTGCTACACATTCGCACATGGCTCAATATATAATCAGTTAAGGTGTTATCTAAATGGCTAATTGCAACCAGATTTACAGGTAACAGTTTTTTTTAATTGAATTTCAAAATACCAGGTAATATTGTTTATTAATTACAACTCATAATTATGACATATTCATCAAACTAATTTCACACATGGGTGCCTACACTTGACATGTTTACGATTTCGTACATCTGATGATCTAAGACTTTAGAGCAATTGACACGCAGTTCAATAAAAACAATTTAACTGGTGGACAAAGTACTCTTTGACAGAGATACAAATATTAATTTCATTCAGAAATACTATACAAAGTAACATCGCTGGAATAACATGCTGTTAAAAACAAACCGCTCAACTCAGATCTCTGCTGACACCTATATAAATGCACATGTCTGACCCTTGATTTGTCTGGCGAATTTGACTTATCTATGTTTTTTCGTCGATTCTGGTCAAAATTAGGCAATTTGACATGTACTCCACATCAACTTACAGTCGTGAAATACTGTAATTTTCAAGTTCAGAATTAAAAAAACATTTCATGACATTCCAATTCTGTCCAGACACTTTTAAGCTTGTCTGTAATCCAGAAACTACATGAAAACTCCATTACCAATTTTAACTTAACTTAGAAAAGTTGATATATGGAAAAGCTTCTATAAAAGGTCTATTTTCGGTTCTATAAGATCAAACTAGATGGCTACCATAGGCTTTCTATCCATCAGATTGGTCAATTTTCAACAATCTTCTCCTTTGAATCCACAGGTGCAATTGTTCTGAAACTTCACTGGTACGTTGCTTCACAAATGATTAATTTTTTGTGTGGATCAGGTGTCTCTGAACATTTAAATTTGCCATTGAAACCTTAGGGAGAAACACACTTTTGTCCAGTGTGGTGGACACATTTTTCAACAGTGGTCGGCATTATTGTTAAATAATCCTAGTTTTGGGGATTTGATACATCACATCTACCCCAAGATAAAGAATACTACAGTAGTACCTCTCTTATGTGGCCACCCATTCTGCAATCCAAAAGTGGCCACTTAAGAGAGGTGGCCTCTCTTGATAGGTTAGACCAATTTCAGCATTTCATTGAATATGTTTTTTTGCTTCTGTTACATTTTATATACTAGTACACAAATTATAGAGAGTTTTATTTCGTATTTGTTATGTATATGTAATGTATTTTTTACAGCAAAGTAGCAATTCACTCTTGAATAAGTTTTGTTTATTTATACTGTATTTTTCAGATTAAAAGTCGTATTTTCTTCCAGCAAGTTGTCACTTGAGACATTTGTTTTATAGATCTTTGAACTTCTAAGCCCATTGCTTTTCCAAACTTAACTACATAGTAAAATTATTTGATTACATTAATTCGTAATTTAGGGGTGAAGTGCAACGACAGAACCAAACTGGCAATCAATTGACGAAGATAATTGATCCGATCTGCTATCAATTTTACAAATGAATATGACTATTTTTTATACAGAATACACAACTTTAAAACTGTCAAAATATATAAACAAATTATAAAAGTTTCTTGACATTCCTGAGTTATCGATCCTTATGCTAATTTATGCCCACTTATGGTTTGTCGTAACACATTCGCATGTGGCACAAATAAAATGAAGTAGAGTTGTGACCTAAATGGCTAATTGCAAGCAGATTTAAAATGTAACAACTCTTGTTTGTAATTTGAAATAGATGTTCATGTTTTTATTATTAATTACCGGTCGTAATTATGACCAATTTATCAGACGAATTTCATACTTGGATGGCTGTGGGTCAAGGAGCCCATTTCAGAGATGGAATACTGTACAGACATTTTGACATAAGCCTCATATCTTGAAATGCACTTAGAGTTCGATGGTAAAGGAAAATTATTGACTATGCTATACAACAAACACAATGACTTTTCATTCCGTATTGTCAATTTTCCTTTTATCTGAGGCAATATTCCTTCAGCACCTGCGTATGGAGTTTTCATATCACAATTCATACATTACGCCAGAGCTTGCCGTAACTACACAGACTTTTTGTATCATGCTAGACTTCTTACAGTTAGGCTTCTGGTACAGGTTATGTTGCTACAAGATTGAAGTCATCAAAACAGAAGTTTTATGGTCATCATGAACTTTTGGATCATTACGGTGTATTCATCTGCACCATGAAAAGTGATTTGTTCAGTGTCTTAGTTTTCCTGTCCTCTTTCGTCTACCCATGACTTGACTTTTCATAAACAACTTTGTGGGTGTTTCTAGAAAAGCAGAGGACGTTTACCCTACCGTTACACCTGGTCCATGCTCCCAGTTTGTAGTGGAGTCAAAGTTGCTTATTTACTTTTGTTACTTTGCGTGTATTATTTTGGTTATTCTATGCTCTTTGTTGTGTGTGTCTGTTTTCCATGTCTGGTTTTTGTCCCTAGATTACATTCTTTGATTTCCGCTAGAATCTTGATTCGCTTGGTTACTCTTCACTGTACCTCTGCTTATACTAGACCATTGCTGATGTAACTTTGCAGAAATGCCAAAGGAATGAATTTTTCATATGATGAAATTTAGGATCCACTTGATTTATCAGGTGGCTGCTAGTCTATTTTCAGGTTTTGATTAGCCCATGTCAAAGACCAACTCCTCTGAAACCACATATGCAAATGTTTTGAAACTTGATAGAGTAGATGATCCTTTACTTTAGTACTGCTCAGATTTCTCAGCAGGTGGCAGTAATGATGTTTGTATAGGGACCTCTCTTACTTTTTGTGTCTCTGGATTAAATGGTATTTCAACAACTGATTTCGAATTTTTCAAGTGAGCTAGCTTTCATTTGTTTGTTTTTGTTTGTTGGGGTTTAACGTCCGAGCAGCAATATTTCAGCTATATTCAGACATTGAACATGAAATGATGATGAAATGAAAAAGGGATGGGAAGCAAGGACAATGGGGTCGACAAATTTTGATTGCCACTGGAAATAGGGAGAGTTGGGTAGGGTCGGGCAATTTAGCCTCCTGTGGCTGAGCCCTATGGTTCCTACTCCCGGAGAATACCGCAGTAGGGTTCTTTAACGTGCGAGGAACATGGCATCTTTCCCAACACGGTTCACCACTATGGTTTGCGGTCAGGTTTTCCGTATTATAGCCGGACAACCCCAGCATGTAACACGCCAGGGGTACCCCATTCCACCACCTGGGGCACACATCCCAGTTGCTCTGTGGGCAGAGCGCCCTAGCCCCGGCTAGGGTTCTGAGCACTATTTAGTCGCCTTTTACGACAAGCTTAGCGCTGCTGCAGGCCTATTCTTTAAACACCCGGACCTGCACGGAGCGCCTTTAATTTGAATGACAAGCTTACCAACTCACTCCTGATTGCAAAATTTTACACAACTGTATTACGTATTATTTTGTCCATTTCATGATTTCATCATAGAAAGAAAAAAGTTCCTTCAAGTACAAACTGTTATTCTTCTGAATGCTTGAAATACCTGTAGTCATTATCAGTTGCACTTTTTCATGCTGTGTTTTGATTTTCAGAGGCGTGGATCTTTCTTAAGCAGAGATAAGGACACATTAGCTAAGATAGCCAACATGTCTAAATCAAAGAGTGCAGTGAATCCATCTGGAGCCAGAAGCTCTGGAAAATTTGTCTTCCAAGTTATTTCACCAGACAAGGACTCTCAGGTAGTGATCATAGGTGTCAACAACATACATTAACTTCTCAATGAAAACTATACAATTTTGTCCACTTGGTGTTTGGTTCATCTGTAGATAAAATTTATAACATATTAAACAATACATGGGTTATTTTTGCTGAAAAAGAAGTTTATCTTTGGTTCTGTGATGGCTCTTAATAGCTAATACACATATATTTCCAAAGCCAAAAATTCAAGGTGAGTTTGTTGGGGTTTTACTTATTTATTCGTTATTTTAATTGCTTTGGTCAAATGTCATGGGGAACAAGTTTCAAACAAACATATAATTTGGATTTATTCTTTGTGATGAATATACAGTCGAACCTCGTTAAGTCAAAGTCGAAGGGACCATGCAAATATGTTCGAGTTTTCGGAGGTTCGAGTAATACGAGGTGGAGGATAAACCGGAGATACTAGTAGTTTGGTCCATGATTGTTGTGCTTTTACATGTACTTCGTAATGTCATGTGTTTCATATCGAGAGATTATTTTTTTTTTAATGTTGTATATCATGTTTGAAATACTGAACGGCGCTGAGTGTTTTAGTGAAATTTCCTTTTCATTTTTTTTTCTATATCAAAAACGTCATAGTTCATAACATGCTGCTTTGTTTGATTCACAATCAGGAGTATTGTCAAACCATGCGCTCTACAATATTACGATAAAATTTCAAATTCACTAGCGAAACGAATGCAGTCGTTGAAATACCCTTACTCTTGTCAGTTTGATGTTTCATTAAATAGTCAGATACAATTACAATTCGTCTGAATTTTTTATAAAAAATTTCAAAATATCAAAATATCTGATATCACTGTTAGTGTAAATTCCCACGTTTTATTAATAAAATTTGTTTCTATTAACAACACGCGCAATTTTAAATTAGTCAAATAAACATATCAAACCATAAAGAGTGTCAACAGATTAATTTTAAAAGCCATGCTAATTGTTGTTAAAACACACTTTGATCATGGGTTAATTAACCTCGAAGTCCAATCGAGGGGACAAATTGATTATTTCGAGTTATCCGAGGTTTCGATTCACCCAAGTTCAAGTCATCCGAAGTAAAATTGTATTTGAGTAAGGGGAATTTTGCTGGGACTTTGTAATTAGTTCGAATTATCCGAGATTTCGACTAGTTCGACACATCAAAGTTCTACTGTATTCCTTAAAGGATAATTTTTATATGTTCATATATATGATTGGGATAGCTCTAGTATTAGTGTTACCATTACTGGAAGAAGTCATTTTATTGATGAACCAAATCTAGATCTAAACTGGGTACGATCTATTTCCGGAAATTTGGTCCAAACTCTTCCTAAAAGCAATTTTTGCCTGTTTTATAATTTTTTTTCTGCTTAGTTATTATCTTTGTATTTATATGATAATTTTATACAAGCCATATTTTGTCATCCCAAATTGTTAAAAGACTAATTGTTTATTAGCTCTATGGTATGCAATTGTATGTGAGAGTGACTTTTTCTATTTTTCCACAGGAAATAGTTGTTACAGCCCACTCAACATATGGTAAATTGGAATCACCCTGTCTGTCCATTCAAATTTGTTTGCAATTATCTCTGCTTCAAATGAATGGATTGGTTTAAAATTTGATGTTTAGCTTTATGTAGATGGGGCATACATTGTAGGTGATTTTGGGATCTGTCTGATATCAACTTTCTGGTTTGTTTGATATCGAATATTAAAGACAATCTTTGTTGCAAAAATCTCTGCTTCAAACATATGGATTGATTTCAGATTTGATTTTTGTAGGACATGGCATTATATGATAGTAAAAACTTGGTTATAGTATATGAATGTTGGTCAGTCAAGGAAATAATTTTTGTAACTCTTTTCTCACCAACTATTTTTTGCAGCCTCTTGATATTTGGTATCCAGCAGCAGGTAGTGGGTCCCAGTTTGTGGAATCCGATTTCAGGCCTGTCAGACATTTATGAAATTCTGCCATTTCTGAAATGATAGCGAAATTTTCATCACAATATTATCTGCTCCCAAAAGATGTATTGATTTCAAATTTGGTGTGCGGCATTATAAATATATGATGCAAATGTGTTGAGTGCTGTTTGATATCAACTTATTGATATAGCACTACAATCCATGCAATTTCTTGCTGTAAAAGTCTCATTCCATAAACTCCATTTCAGTTTAACAGAGACATTGCAATTTCATTAGAGGGAATTTTTATGGGACTTTGACTATTTAAACTGCAACTTTTCTTGTAATTGGGAAAGTGAAAATAGTAGTTGTAAATAATAGGGCCCTGCCACAAAAAGTGGCGGTGGCCCTATAGTGATCACTCTGTCAATCCGTTAAAAACTTGTGTCTGGGTTGTTAATGTTTTGTCTTTTGATGTAGGCATTGACATTTTGCATGTGGGTAGATCACCTAAAGACGATGTGTAACACACCATGGATAATGGCAAATAACCTCGAACTTTGACCTGAAGGTCAAATGCCTGTTTTTTTGTTTTTTTGGTGACAAACTTGTGTTCGGGCTGTAACTGTTTTGTTTTAATATGTGGGCTTTTGATATTTAAGATGTACATAGATCATCTAAATACGATGTGTCACATACCATGGATAGTGGCCTTTGACCTTGAACTCTGACCTCAAGGTAAAAATCTGTTGTTTAGGTGACAAACTCATGTTGGGGCCGTAACCTTTTTGTCTTGATGTGGGCTTTTGATATTTAGCATGTATGTAGATCACTTGAACTGTAACTTTTTGGGTTTTTTTTTTGTTCCCATAAACTTAATGTAAAATATTTTTGAAAAATAAAATGATTTCCCTACTTACATACTGCTGGAAGTGCCAAAGATTTTTTTTAACAAATTTGAATTTTAACGTAAAAGAAGTTGTTCTTTTGATGATTGACTTATTATGATCAACTGTTTGTGTCTTGATTTTAATGAGTTTTTCATGATTAATTTAATTTGTTAAGCATAAATCATTTGTATCTTCTTTCACTCTACCATTTAAAATAAACATTATTTCCACAAAATTTGAGTAGTATTTAATACTCCAGTACCAAAACGGTATACCTTTTCAAATGATAAATGATGTTTTACTTTATGAATGTCCTCCTTAATAAAATCATGTATGACAAGTTCTGTGTTTTTGCTCTCAAAGTCGTTTATATTGGTAAATACCAGGTTATATTTCATTGATCTGCACTGTAAATAAAAGATCTTTTTTTTCCTCTGTTTTATGACAGCTTATGTCCATGTTAGGTTTATTTGAAACATGAGGTTGAGGTGAATGATTTATCATCTTTGGTGCCTCGTTTTGATATAATTAATAATCTGATTTGATGTGAAGTGGATAACTGATCTACGTTTAAAGCCTACATTGTATGTCTATATTGTCTTGTAGGTCATGCCTGCCCCTTCTGAGCCAAAGATGAAGAAGACAACATGTAAGCAGCCCCCTTCCAAGAAACCAAGACTTGAACGTAGTGCTTCATTCTCACAAAGCAGTATTTTTAATCACTTGTAGTATTTTCTATCTACATTTTGTTTTTATTTTATTAAGATTTGAACTATTATTTGCGTGTACCATTATTTGCTGTTGTTAATATGCTCAGGAATGAATTATTTATGATTAATGATTTCTATGGAATTGTACTATAGTTTTGTATTACAAAATGAAAGTTGGATTTGATATTTCAATATTGATTAAAAAAGTTAGAAGATTTGATCTTTTGGAATTGGATGAAGACCAAAAAAAAAGAGACAAAAATCAAAAACAGTCGAATCTTGTTATGTTGAAGGGACCAGGCAATGCTGTTAGAATTATCTGAGGTTTGAGTCATCTGAGGTCGGGTATAACCCGGAAATAGTGTGGTCAATGATTGTTTCTGCATTTATATCTTTTGTTGTGCTTGTACATGTACATGTACTTCTCTCTACACGTTACTTAGTGATGTCTTGCGTTTCATATCGAAAGATATTTTTTGTTTGTGTTGTATATCATGTTTTAAATACTGAACGTCACCAAATGTTTTAGGCAAATTTCCATTTTAGTTTTTCGACATCAAAAATGTCAAAAGATCATAACATGTTGCTTTGTGTGACACACACTCAGGAGTATTGTCAAACCATGGCTCTACATTACTACGATAAAATTTCAGATTCACTAAGCGAAAGGAATGATGTTTTGAAATACACTTACTATCTGTCTGTTTGATGTTTAATATTCAGATACCATTACAATTCATCTGTTTTTTTTTTTTATTTTTATCAAAATATCCAATATCAATATGTGATTAATCAATTACATAAATTGAGCGATAAAGAGAGTCAACAAATAATTTCAAAAGCCACACTAATTGTTGTAAAAACACACTTCAGTCATGATTTGTAATAAAGCAATCCGTTTTCTGACTAATTAGTTGACTTTCAGACATCAGGGTTAATTAACCTTGAAGTCCTATCATGGGGACTGATTGAAAAAAGTTATTCCAGATTTTGATTTATCTGAGGTAAAATTGTATTGGAGTAAAGGGAGTTTTGCGGGGACTTTGAAATTAGTTTGAGTTATCCGAGATTTCAACACATCGAGGTTCGACTGTAGTACAGTACAACCCCTTTGAGCTGTAGGACTTGTTTTGTTAAGACAGGTTTTTGGTGTGTTCAGGGTTTGGATTAGATAGGTTTCAGTTTACTTACAATGAAAATGAATGTATAATTTGACAAATATATTCCCTCATAACTATTTTTTTTTTATGTGGTTGTATTAGGTAATTTACCAGTTGCAAATTTCCAAGTTCGTTGACCCCCTTCCATCTGGTCAGAATCTTATACCGTGACAATTTACCATAATCATAATTCAGAGCTGTATCAATTTTGAATGTTATGACCTATGACCTAACTTACCCAAACTGTTTAAGGTTTGGCCTCAAATGAAGGTGTATTCTAAATAATTTTATTCTCTTTAAGTTGTTACCTTTGAAATAGAACAATAATTAATTCTAAAGCAGTGAATATATCAGCATTAACACCATTTTAAACATACAAATTGTCAATCATGAAAAGCATCCATTTTTTATCTAAATTATGTTACTTTGTGGTGAGGATTTTGATAAGGTCACACTGTGTCTACTTAATGTGTAATTATTATTTTACTGTTTTCTTCTGTGTCAATTATATCATGTTTTTTATTGGAATCAAACCTCATATAGTTTTTTTGTACAAGGCTTAGACAAGCAAGTCACTTTTTATTATAATTCAACCATGAATTATTTACAGATATATATAATGGTATGGCGTTGGTTTTCATTCAATGTCTTGAGTATAAGTAATGAATTCTTTGTAAAGAAAAGGACAGATGGAAGAAATTGATTTATTTTGGTGATAAATGCTTCAACTACTAAGAAAAAAAAAGTTTATTTTTGATCAGTGTGGTTTCATTTCAAACTTTTATAACATAGATAAATATATATGTACTTATATGTACTAAAAATATGTTGTAAATATGAGTGAGTATGATGACATGTATGGATATTTATTTCATCTACACGTATGTGTGAGGATATATGGAGTGAACCATTAAATAAATGTAATTTTGTTCCTACTTGTATCTTACTACTCAAATTACTTCCATTAATTTTTTTTCTTTTTTTTTTTTAAACGTTTAGCTGTCTTTGTAAGAATCATGCAAAATCTGAAAAATATGATACATGCCAAAAAAGGCTACATATTCTTATTTTTGTAATTAAGTTTGTTTTATGGGTCTATAGTATGAAATATGTAATTATTCATTCAAATCTGCCTGTTCTTAGGAGATAATTAAATTGAAAAGCCAGTAGATTCTATTGTATTTGAGTGTCATTTACAGAGTTATCTCCCTTAATTTTGAAATATACAGTGCTTTCTATATAGTTTTTTATCACCTAAGAACATGGATTACATGAAAAATTGAATGTTGATTTCCGTTTACTATTTCAATTCAAACAAAATATCAAAAATAAAAATATGTAAGCTTTTTACCCATGAATCACATTTTGCATGATTCTTAGCTGGAGTGCTACTTAAATTGCAGGTAAGAAAAAGAAAGAATGTTTTAATGTTTCTGTGATAATAAATGGTTGAGGTTTGACCTCTTATGTTTGTTCCTATTCAGGTTAAGTCAACAGAATTATTACTGCTAGGAGAATTTTATTTTGCAAAATGATTTTATGTGTAAGAAATTTTTAGTTATTGTAAAAAATGCACCTTCATATTTAAAGAAAAATAACATTTAATTATTGGCTGTGGCTAGGACTGGACCAGGTTGAATAGCCTATCTATTATGGACATACTATTGAATCAGATTTAAAAATATAATGGTAATTGCATTTTATCAAACTATCAAGTAATATAATTACAATTGAGTGTGATTAGTACAGTCACAAAGACAAATTTGGTAATATATTGGTTGTATTTTAAGTTTTGAGTAAGGATAGCACCAAGTCAGAAAATAGCAAGACAACATCTTGCATTGCTACAGTATTTACATATCTGCATATTTTTGCAAACATTACACAAGACCAGAGCTGATGTTTTGAAACTCAGTAGCAGTATTTTATATTAACAGCCTCTCATGCTTCTTCCATGAAGTACTTTTTTTTAACCAGTTTGATGTTTGCATGTGATTGATACCAGTATTTGAATCGCTATAACTGTGGACTAAGCATAACAGTCATGATAGTGCCTTATGGTGGCTTATTCCCATATCACCTTAGCTGTCAATTTGATACATAAAATTATTCCCATTTCGCCATAGTGAGATTTTGAGTGAACGAAGGTGAAATGGGAACTTGTGTAAACGTAATTAAGTGCTAATAGTGTTTTTATAGCATTTTAACCTTATATAGATCTTTATAATGTTGTTGGTCTTTTTATTTTGTGAAATAGTGGTAGTCGTTGGGTTTCTGTCTTAACTTTTTGTATGGCCTTTTCATTTTTTCTGATTTTAATCACCAGTTTCTTTTATTGAATGGATACTATGAATAATAACTGAAGAACAAAATTCAAAATAAATATAAATATGAAGCACATCCCAATTTTTATAAGAATGAAGAGGCACATTAAATGTTCATTAACATACAACAAAGATTGAGCCAAATCATGCAAAAAGATCCGGTTGTGACAGCAGCATGCATGTACCTCAATGTTTAAATTGTTAAAGAATTTTGAAGAACTAAATTGCAACAGGTTGCAAAGCTTCAAGTATAAGTAAGTAAACGTCCAAGTATAAGTAAGTTAACTACTTATTTTATTGAAGTCTCCAAAATAAATAATGTCAATTTATTGATATGGAATTTGCAAATAAATAACATGAATAAAAAGTATGAAGATGTTTACATGTGTGTATATAGTCCATTTGCCTTTTATATATCTTGGAAATAATTCAATTTTTCAACTGCATTTGGCTTTCTGTAGTGTATACGAACTCGGTGAAAATATCTCAGAATTTTATCACAATAGACATAAGAAATTCCCATGAGGCTTAATGCAATTCTGATTTTAAATATAACTCTGTCTGTTTGAATGTTGGAACAGCTATTTTGATATTTGATGTAAATATAAACAAAAAAGGCATGTACTCAGGGTACATAATAAAGCTAAGGTCAGTTCAAGTAATTTGAATATATACGGGTGTCAATACAGGATTATAAAGGATGATCTGTGAATCAACATCTTTAGATAGTCAAATAAGTTGATGTCATATGACTTGGTTATTCAACTGAATATTTCAAATACCTCTTAAACTACTAAGGCATACAACAATAATAGAAATTCATATGAAATGGAAATTATAAGTTTTTTGTTTATTGAGATAAAGTTCTGAAAATCTTTCCTAGAGTTTGTATGTACTGTAGAAATGGGTCTGCAGTAGAAAAGTAAAATTATTTTGAAAAATTGAATTGTCTCGGAAGATTTATAAAACGGACTAGAATAAGAACTTTGATCATAACTTCACTAGTTTTAATTCAACCCTATGCATATACTCTCATTAAATTTAAATTTAAATTTATTTTAAAAAAATGTTAGTTCACTTTCGAACTCAGTTTTTGTTTTTTTTTATTGGTCCCTGAATTGAATGGGTACTAAAACATGAAAAAAAGTATATATTTTATAAGTATTTTTAAATGATTTTTTATTAATACAAATTATATCATGAAAAGTATTCATATATTTTGAATTAATGACTTAAAAAGAAAGAAAACACTGAAAAATTGATATTATAATTATTTTGCCTTAATCATTGTAACAACACTCCAAAGGCCATGTGAGACTTTGCCATCCCTTGGCGTCCGTCGTCGTCGTCCATCGTTAACAATTTTTCAAAACTTCTCCTCTGACACCACTTGACCAATTGGAACCAAACTTAGTATGAATGTTCTTAGGGTATCCTGCATAGAACTGATATGGAGATTTTTTATCCGTCAACAAAAAAATGGCAGCCGTTACTAAAAATAGAACATGGGTCAGACAGTAGTTTTTCGCATATATCTGCAAAACTGTTAGGTTCAGCCATATTATGACATGGGTAAAAGTGTTCAGCATGATGAGATCTATCTGTGGTCAAATTTTCATTTTAATCTGTGAAGCCATGTTGGAGTTATTGCCCTTTTCGACATTTTTTTGCTATTTTAAATATTATTTCTTTAAGAAAAACTAATCTTTTGAGTCTACTGGACCAATTGGAACCAAACTTGGTGTGAATGTTCCTTGGGGTATCCTGCATAGAACTGATTTGAACATTTTTAATCTGTCAAAAAAACATGACTCCTGTTACTAAAAATATAGCATAGGGGTCAGTAGATTTTCGCATATATCTCCAAAACTGTTAGGTTTAGCCTAATTCTGACATGAGTAAAAGTGTTTAGTATGATAAGATTTATCTGTGGTCAGATTTACATTTTAATCTGAAGCAACGTTGGAGTTATTGCCCTTTTTCGACTTTTTTTTGTGTGGTATATTTGATGTTATTTCTATAATAGATAGAAAGAAACTCTCTTGCTGAAATGATCCTTATGATAAGTCATACCAAAGTCTTCTTGAGTCAAAAGATTTTGACAACTCTTTGTTAAATTTATTGCCCTTGAAAGACGAAATTTAACCAGGTGAGGGATTCAGGTTCCTGGGAGCCTCTTTTGTTTGACTTTTTTTGCTATTTCTAATGTTAATTCTGTCAAAAATCTTCTCTGACACTACCTGAGCAATTGGAAACAAATTTGGTATGAATGTCCCTTAGGGTTTTTTCTTAGAACCTATGTAGGGATTTTTTGATCCATGGAAAAACTTGGCCGCTGTCTTGTATGTGGTGTCCCCAGATGGGACTCTTTGCACAGTCACATCTGGTATGGAAAGTGCCCCGACCAATTCAACTAAAAGTACCCAATCACACGTTCAGTCTGCAGACCATCTATTCCAGTACAAAAATTCTGACTATTTTAAAATAATCAAACCATGTTCCATCACTTTAAACGATATAATTGACTACAACGATGACGAACCACATTGTACCATATCAAAATGTGGTATTAAAAATTGCAAAACATGCAACATTCTTATAACCGACCCTTAATTCTCCAGTTCCCTTACAAAAAAAAACCTTCCATACAAGAAGTCGCGATGACTTAAGTTGCAAATCAAAAAAGTTAATATATGGACTAGAATGCAACTTGTGTGGTTTAATATATGTCGGAGAAACGCAAGAACGATTAAATAAAAGAATGTGCGGTCATCGTTCGGGAATTAACACCACCAAATTCCCGACAGTTTATCAACACTTTAATCAACAAGATCATTCAATCCTCTCCATGAAAGTTCGTATTTTAGAAAAAAAATTACCATCCTACGAACAGTCCCGTTCTAAGTAAAAACTATCGTAAAGAAAAAGAGGAGTACTGGATACGCAGACTAAGTACTGCAATACCTTACGGATGCAATGACAACATCAAAAGTATAGGAAACCTTTCAAGCCAATATAACAATAGCATGAATGTGATGAATTTATTTGACAAAAATCCAAGACGGGGAAAGGAGTCATGGCCAACGCCACTATACGTCACCTAAGTTACATGATGTCCCCATAGATGGTCTCCTTCCTTTCATACAAAAACCTCTTGGACTTCATCACATTAGAACCAAACTTTATTCTATACATCTCACTCTACTACACTCCCTTTACAAAACAAGTCTTGACACTCCTATTTCTGACCCCACCTCATCATTATACAGACTTGTTGCCATCATTTTGGATATTGGTTTCCACAGACTCTTTAAACCAGTTTGTGTGATAAGTCAAGATGAAGAAAAACGATCATTTCTTCCACTACCGTTTGTCAACAAAGGTATAGATGCAATTAATTTGGCTAACATCCTCCATCACAAAAACGTTACCAACAAAATTCCCCCATATTTCAAAGACAAATCCATACCAATTATTTCATATTCCTATACTTCATCCATTGCATCCAAATTTTTCAATTATAAAAGGCTATTCTAGAACCTCCAGATTGAGGACTTCAAGGCTGAACCACCAGACTGTTCTTGCAAAAGCTCTCCATTCAAATATGGTCCTTCTGGTCACGTCGTTCCGGGAGATTTAACCATTATCGAAAACGAATCTCTACGTAATATCATTTCTAAAGGTCCCAATTACCGTGAACCACGCTCCATAAATTGGAATTATAACTTTAAAGTTCTTATGGATGCCGTCGAGGACTATGCAAAAAATAGATAAAACGAGAACAAGAAGACATTGATTCTCTGTCAGAGTGGTTAAAGGCTGTGAGGTCTTTAATTTTGAAACGAATGAAAGTTTTAAGTAGGTCAATGAGTGCCAAGGCTACATCAGTTTTCAAAGACCCCTATGTAGCAAAAACATTGTCTACTATACATGACAAATATGTTGTCGTACCAGCAGATAAAGCCCAAAACAACATTGTTTTTGTCTGCAAAACGTTTTATATCTAATGTTTATTATCAGAGGTTGACGTAGAAAATAATATCAGTGATAAGACCTATACTGCTACTACTCTCTCCAAAAAAGAGATTGTGGAAAACCATAAATCTGTGCTATCCTCTTTTGGTCTCTCTACCAAGGACGATGATTGTGATTTACCGTCTATGTACTGGATTCTTAAACTTCACAAGAATCCATACAAACAACGTTTCATAGCTGGATCTGCAAAATGTACCACCAAACCTCTTTCAAAACTTTTAACTTCTATACTCACAACTGTCAAAGAGGGTCTGCAGTCCTACCACAACACTTGTTACTCCCGTAGTGGTATTAATTCAATGTGGATCCTGAAAAATTCGAAAGATCTTTTGGAGACGATCAGTTCAAGACTATTATCTGAATATGATAGCATTAAAACCTATGATTTTTCAACACTTTATACTTCTATTCCCCATACTCAGTTAAAATCCCGACTTAAAAAACATTATACATCGTTGTTTTTCCAAAAAAGATGGTACACGTAGATACAAATATATAGTTCTTGGTAGAGATTCCTCATACTTTGTAAGAAATAATTCCAAATCATCTTCCAAGAGGAAGATGTTTACAAAATGCTGGAATTTTTAATCGACAACATATTTGTCCAGTGTGGTGGACGTGTTTTTCAACAAACGGTCGGCATTCCAATGGGAACAAATTGTGCTCCTTTACTTGCTGACCTATTTCTTCACTCTTATGAGGCTGATTTTATAGCTGATTTGATCAGAAAGAAAGAACATTGTTTGGCAATCTCAGTTTCCGCTATATAGATGACGTATTATCTTTAAACAATCCTAATTTCGGGGATTTGATACATCGCATCTACCCAAAAGAACTTGAGATAAAGGATACTACAGACACTGTGAAGTCAACCTCATATCTTGACCTACACTTAGAAATCGATGGTAAAGGAAAACTATTGACCAAACTTTACGACAAACGTGATGACTTTTCATTCAGAATTGTCAACTTTCCTTTCGTCTGTGGCAACATTCCTTCGGCTCCTGCGTATGGAGTGTTCATATCACAACTCATACGTTATGCCAGAGCTTGCCGAAACTACGCAGACTTTTTGTATCGCGCTAGAAGTCTAACAAATAGGCTTCTGGAACAGGGTTATGTTGTTACAAGATTGAAGTCATCACTACAGAAGTTTTATGGTCGTCATCATGAACTCGTGGATCGTTATGATGTATCCATCAGCACCATGAAAACTGATTTATTCAACGGGTCATAGTTTATCTTTCCTCGTTTGTCTACCCCGGACTTGACTTTTTATGAGCAATTCGGCGGGTGTTTCTAGAAAAGCAGAGGACGCTTACCCTACCGGTGCACCTGGTCCATGCTCCCAGTTTTTAGTGGAGTCCGAGTTGCTCATTTACTTTTGTTACTTTGTATGTATGACTTAAGTTACTTTATGTTCTTTGTTGTGTGTGTCTGTTTTCCATGTCTGGTCTTTGTCCCTGGATTACATTCTTTTGATTACCGCTATAACCTTGGTTCCCTTGATTACTATTCCAAAACCATTAGGTTTAGTCAAATTCTTTTTTATTACTGATATGATCCTTATTATAAGGCCTACAAAAGTCTCCAGGAATCAATGTTGTCAGAGGACTCCCTGTAAGAGGTACTGCCCTTGAAAGGTGAAATAAGAATTTTCAGCCAATATCTTTGAAAACTATGATAAATAGAATGAAACTTTCAGTTGCTGAAATGATCCTTATGATAAGGCCTAGGAAAGTTTGAGGGGATCAAACTTCTCGGACGACTCCTTGTTGGTTATTGCCCTTGAAAAGCAAAAAATATATGTTTAATAGTTCTCAGCCAGTATTTTGAAAACTATTATGAATGAAATGAAACTTTCAATTGAAGAAATGTTCCTTATGATAAGTCCTACCGAAGTCTTCATTGAGTCAAACTTGTCAGACAGCTCCTTGTTAGAGTTATTGCCCTTGAAAGACAAAAACAACTAGGTGAGCGATACAGACACCTGGGATCGTGTATTTTTTTACGGTTAGCGCCGCGGGACATCGGAAGCCCGGAGAAGACGAATGAAAATTAAACTTTGCATAGACGATGGCATAGGAATTTCGATAATGCATTCCTCGGGAATTTTGTCATTTTTTGGTTTGGTGTTGTTACTTTTTTTTTCTTAATAGTTTCTAATCTATTTGATTATTTTGGCCATGTGTATGTTATTATAACAGAGCTGTGGGTGCATGGCTAATGTTCCTGCACTAGACACCATTGTTGAAATTATATTCTAAGACTTTATGGTTTACGGGTATGTTACTGTACGTGTTTTTGGAACTATGTGTCCAGAAACTATGCACTTCTAAGGAATAACGTGTGGCACTTGAGCTATATAGCAATTGAGAAATGTAGCTAGTTGAGAGGATCATGTATCTAAGGATATGATTTATTTCAATGCTTGTGGCTTAAGTTTGAATGACTTAACAGACAGTTTCGACCTGAGAGTCGATTAATTGAATTTCGACTAATAATTTAAAAACTGAGAATGGCCAACTAGTAGATGGTAGTTCAATTGTGCACTATGTCGGAGAGTTTTGTATACATTCATCTAGGTGTTCCATGTAAACTGATATCGAACCTGAATATTACGCAAACTGGCGCACTGTTACATCATTATGAATGTGTGTGTGTGTGTGTGTGTGTGTGTGTGTGTGTGTGTGTGTGTGTGTGTGTGTGTGTGTTTAAATGACCTTCGTAATCGAATGATGACTTTAAAAAATAAAACAAAGTTCAATATAAAATACTCATAACAATAAACTTGTGTTGAGATATGTTTGAATTCGATCCCGTACTTCCCTTTTATTCCATATTTTTGTACTTAGACGATAAAAAATTCAAACGATCGATTTAAATTGAATCATTACTTGAGTACTTTGATTTTTACCTGTAATTCACAAGAACACTCCCCTCATGATTTGTTTCAGTTTGGTCCAGTGGAATAACGTGTTATTTATGGCGGTCGATTTTGTCTGAATGTCACGAACAAATATGTCGAGCTAGAGATTTGCCGAGTTTTTGTTTTTCGACACGTTTTGAAAAGAATTGAAGTAATTATATTCTAATTACGATTTTAAACTGACAATTGAAATACTACGGGAGGAATTCCCGCGAATGCCCCTAAATCTCCCGCGTTGATACGAGCGCGTAAGAGAGAGATTTTTGATTTTTTTTATGAAATATCGGAAGACTTAACACATATGACTTTCAGACTGTACTTATGAGGCGGAATTTCGAAACTTGGACTACATTTTCATTTTCAGTATCTGACACTGGTGCTGACTTGAAGGTACCTCAGTTTCAACAACTCCCATTGGAACTACATTTTATCCACATTCCATAATGTGTATAATTGTCGAAGAAGTTATAACGAGTTAGCTATGTTGTTAAAACGAGATACTAAGTCGTTTAAACGAGTTAGCAATGTCGTGTAAACGAGATACGAAGTCGTTTAAACGAGTTAGCTATGTCGTTATAACGAGATACTTATAGTTTAAACGAGATGCTAAGTCGTTTAAACAAGTTAGCTATGTTGTTAAAATGAGATAAACAGTCGTTTTAACGAGATACTAAGTCGATTAAACGAGATACTAAGTCGTTATAACGACTTAAAAATAAGTGAACACCTGGCACTAATGGGCTTCCGTACCTATTGCATTCGAACAGAGATCATTTTAGGTTGACTTTTCAATAATATTATCACAAAAACGTCTCTGGTTCTCTACGCAACTATGAACATGGAAATGATTTTGAATTAGTTTCTCCATCCAATATAAAATACTGGAAATAGGTTTTAGGGGGGTTCAGTTATAGTTATGTGATGTAAGGTGGTGGTTTCGATGTTATAAAACCGCCTCTGTGGTCTCGGGATAGTGTGCTCGCCTCCAAAACTTACTTCTTTACAATGGTGGCAGCGGTGGGATTGTCACTGTGTCAATTGTCATATTAGATTGACTGTCAGAGATAGACAGAGAGTGTTATTCTGACACATATTTGTGTTATTTTATGTTTGTTGGAATTTTTTTTTTTTATTTGATTTTTTATTTTTGTATTTTGTATTATATAGTATGGCAACCGGTGGTCTGCCAACATGGGTTACAGAGTTGTTAGAGAAGGGTGAAAAAGTAGAGGTATGCCTAGAATTGTTGAGAAACATGCAGGCGACAGAAAGGGAAGAGAGGGCAGCCGAAAGAGAGATGAGAAGGGCTGAGATGGAGAGGGAGGTAAAGTTAAAAGAGCTAGAACTTAGAGAGAAAGAATTATCTCAGGGTGTAGCACAACCTCAGACAAGTTCACATTTGAAATCAAAACTTCCGAAGTTTCAGGAAAATCAAGACCCAGATATATTTTTGAAGTCATTTGAGAAGTTAGTAACCCTACACAAAATACCCAAGCCAGAATGGGCCCTTAGATTAGTCCCTTTACTTTGTGGGAAAGCTTTAGAAGCGTTTTCTAGATTGTCAGAAGAGGACAGTAGAGATTATGGTCAAATTAAGACTGCTATTTTATCTAGATATGAGCTCACTGCTGAGACATACAGGGAGAAGTTCAGAAGTGCCCGGCAATCTTCTGATGAATCATTCAAGGAGTATGCCGTCAGATTAGTAGGTTTTCTTAGGCACTGGCTGGAACGCGAAGAGATAGGTACTGACTTTAGTACATTTATTGATTTAGTAACAAGAGAACAGTTGATGGTAAGTTGTAGTCAAGAGCTCAAACTTTGGATTAAGGAGCAGAAACCGAAAACTGTTGACGAGTTGATAGAAAAAGCAGAGGTATTTCAGCAAGCCCATAAAATCGAACATGTTAGTTCTAAACCACAATCATATATGAGAATAAATACAGATCAGGCAAAGCATCAAGGTAAGAATTTTCAACAGAAAGGAAGACGACAAGAGACTAGAACTTGCTTTATTTGTAAGAAGGTAGATCATATAGCACCAAATTGTTCTTCAAGAGCAAGGGACCTCTTATATGTCTGCCATATAACAGTTCAAATGGCGAAAACCCAGTGCTCTCATTTGGCACCTCTCTATATGCAAATAATAAGTAGGGGATATATTCATCCCATGTCTTTGGCTTTGCTCTTGCATATGCTTTCAACATTTTCTTTAGTACACCATTGAACTTTTCGCAAAGTCTATTACACATTGCATGATAAGGACTAGTGTGTAATTTACTTATTTGTAGTAATCTACATACCTCAAGCATAAATTCTGACATAAAGTTACTGCCTTGGTCTGTCAACAGCTCTCTAGCTATGCCAACCCTAGAAAATAGACTTATAAGAGCATTAGCAACGGTACTAGCCTCCTGATCTTTCAAAGGAATCGCTTCAAGGTATTTAGTTGCATAATCAACGCATACTAAAATATAACGGTTTTTGCTATCAGTCATAGGCAAAGGGCCAACAAAATTAAGAGCAATTCGCTGGAATGGCTCATCAATAGGGGGTATGCTAATCAGAGGGGCTCGTGGTACTCTCCCCTTTGCTGTACCCATTTGACAATCGGGGCACGATCTACAGTATTCTGCTACTTCATTAAATATACCTGGCCAGACGAAATGCTGCATAATTCGGTCTCTTGTCTTCTTATTCCCAAGATGTCCCGCTAACGGTATATCATGTCCTAAAGAAAGAACTGTCTCTCTCAGCTGTCGTGGTAATACAATCTGATGTATAACTTCACCACTAGGCTTCGTATACACTCTATAAAGTAAATCTGAATTGTACATGAAATACGATTGTTGATCTTGATGATCGTCACAAACATATGATCTTACCTTATCTAAAGTCTCATCACTCTTCTGTAACTTAATCAGCTGTTTCCTGTCACAAACCTTAAAATCATTAGAAATATCTGAAAATTCTATAGGTTGTGATATGGGTGTATCACCACTAAGCCTAACTGTAGTCTCACCTATATTCCTATCTTCTTCAACCTGCTTCTTTCTTTGAGACCGAGTCTCAACTGCATGACATGGAATCTTATCCTCTGAAACAAAAACATTTTCACCTCTGGTCTCTGGTACTTCTTCAATACTAAGTGGTACTGAGATATTCACCAAGTTACCAACTATCAAATCTGCGAACGGTGTATCTAAAATCAATGCTTTAACATCGCCTGAAATATAAGGGGTTGAAACGTTAATGCACACCTCTGGACACTGCTTCACTGTACCGTCTGCTAAACATATGTCTCTATTATGACCTGTATAATGATCTGAGCTAGTAAATTTACTATGAACAAATGCAGTAGAACACCCAGTATCTCTTAAAACAGAGATTTTATCACTGTTAATCTTACCCTCAACTATATCGAGACCATGTACCTGCACTTTGTCTCCATTACATGAAACACCCGGTAACTTAACGGTTATACCACTGATATAGTCATCAACTGTATGACCCTGCTGTGTTTGTATGCATAAACCAAACTTACTTTGCTTATTCGTGCTCTCTTTGGACTTGTTTGCTCTTGAAGAACAATTTGGTGCTATATGACCTACCTTCTTACAAATAAAGCAAGTTCTAGTCTCTTGTCGTCTTCCTTTCTGTTGAAAATTCTTACCTTGATGCTTTGCCTGATCTGTATTTATTCTCATATATGACTGTGGTTTAGAACTAACATGTTCGATTTTATGGGCTTGCTGAAATACCTCTGCTTTTTCTATCAACTCGTCAACAGTTTTCGGTTTCTGCTCCTTAATCCAAAGTTTGAGCTCTTGACTACAACTTACCATCAACTGTTCTCTTGTTACTAAATCAATAAATTTACTAAAGTCAGTACCTATCTCTTCGCGTTCCCGCCAGTGCCTAAGAAAACCTACTAATCTGACGGCATACTCCTTGAATGATTCATCAGAAGATTGCCGGGCACTTCTGAACTTCTCCCTGTATGTCTCAGCAGTGAGTTCATATCTAGATAAAATAGCAGTCTTAATTTGACCATAATCTCTACTGTCCTCTTCTGACAATCTAGAAAACGCTTCTAAAGCTTTCCCACAAAGTAAAGGGACTAATCTAAGGGCCCATTCTGGCTTGGGTATTTTGTGTAGGGTTACTAACTTCTCAAATGACTTCAAAAATATATCTGGGTCTTGATTTTCCTGAAACTTCGGAAGTTTTGATTTCAAATGTGAACTTGTCTGAGGTTGTGCTACACCCTGAGATAATTCTTTCTCTCTAAGTTCTAGCTCTTTTAACTTTACCTCCCTCTCCATCTCAGCCCTTCTCATCTCTCTTTCGGCTGCCCTCTCTTCCCTTTCTGTCGCCTGCATGTTTCTCAACAATTCTAGGCATACCTCTACTTTTTCACCCTTCTCTAACAACTCTGTAACCCATGTTGGCAGACCACCGGTTGCCATACTATATAATACAAAATACAAAAATCAAAAATCAAATAAAAAAAAAAATTCCAACAAACATAAAATAACACAAATATGTGTCAGAATAACACTCTCTGTCTATCTCTGACAGTCAATCTAATATGACAATTGACACAGTGACAATCCCACCGCTGCCACCATTGTAAAGAAGTAAGTTCTTTGGATTGTCAAGTGGCCAATGTCATATAAAACAAAAAAATGTAAAACATAAATTTAATAAACAAAACAAACTAAAGTAAATTCAAGATAAATGACATCATGAAATGAATAAACATAAATGTAACTAAATATACACGCACAAGACAGAACTAAATATAATGGAATGAAATAAACACATAAACTAAATGATTCGCAGTCTCAACACACCACCATTTTTTCTGCACACCTCCCGGTAAGGTCGAACGTTGCATGTACTGTAAAATTAACGAATGAAATGGGTTGTTTCCCTTGGACTTTTGTTATAATTATAACTGGACGAAATATAGACTAATTTCACACATTTTTTGTAGATTTCTATATTGACGAAGAGAACACCAGATGATATATATTTCACTATAATGCTGTATTCAGTAAGCCATGACTGGTTAAACGAACATATCTAGCACGGACTTCTCGGTTACTTTACAAATTAATATAACGGACTTTGTGCTCCAAAAATAATAAATTCCTAGCTTTCCAACGGTTTTTTTTAATCACCGACATTACTTCACCGACTCTAGGCGTTATTACACCATCTCGGGAACATCAAGTTGATAACCATTTTATCACCGACAGGTCGACGCTTCTAGCTATGTGCAAGACGCACACCAAAACCGGGTCTAAAAACCCCTGAGTATTGTAAACATTAGCCTAGGGATATCCATGTCCTGAATTGACAATTATAATTCCCCACTGCTACTTTACCAAACTCAATGCTTCACTCAATGACCATGTGCCGACTGATATAAAACTCACCTGTTAAATTTCTATACGTGTACAATCTCGTGATTTCACAAAAGGTCTACTTGATTCGATTTACCGGTGTGAGTGGTATTTAAAGCTAGGATAGTTTAAATAGTCCTGTATGGAAAAAATGTAAACGACAATTAACTGAAGTTTGTTACAGTAATCAATGCGAATTTAACCTTTGAAATTTGAACCACTGAGAGCCTTGTTTCAGTCTGACAGGAAGTAAACCTCTAATACCAAGAGTAATACAAGAGGAGTGGACAACGAGTATTTCAACCCCGTTTTCCCCATAAATGTTTATAGCTTGAATCTTAAGGTTTGTTAAGTTATGAAGAAATAAGTCCTAGTTGTAATACTGTAAAAGAAAAACATTATTAAAAAAAAATATCAATATATTCAGCTTTGTCCTGTTACAGGTTGCACCTGCTTCATATTGTGAGACACTTAAAACCGGAGACTCTCCAGAAGAAGCAAGTTCATATCACTTTTTTTTGCTGCCATGACGTGCCGGAAACCGGAACCCCTTAATCTAATTCGCTATCTTGGAGATTTTTTGGCTCCTTTTGTAAATTAAGCCGATCCTTAATTTTCATTTAAACGATTTAGCATTGAATTGGATTTCTCTACCACCTACCTCCCTTCGAGGGCACGTAATATTTCAGTCTATTTGATATAAACTCCGCGCATCACGTGATTGGGGTCATTTCTTTACGGACAGAAAAATTCCCTAATAATAAATTAGTGTTTAACACCTAAGCACATTTTAAATCAAAGATAAACTTGGGCTCACCGAGATTTCAAGCCATCCTTTGTTGTTATTGTTGTAACTGATATGACTGAGCATGGATTTGTTTTTGTATTGAGAATATTTTGTTATCATTTTTTTCCACCAATCTAGAAACAAAAAAAAACCAAACAAACACAGAAGACGTGTCTCAGGCATGTTATTTCCCAAAGAAAGGAAAGAAACGGTGCGCATAACAAATGTCGGACACGAGTTTTCTGATCTTAAGACATGCTCACATTTTTTTAAAATAATTCGATGACCCCATTTTATTCATGTTTTAGCCACTGAAAAATCATTTCCCTAATCTTTGGTTTTGGATAAGAACAAGGATGTTTAGCTTAACAGTGTCCATTTTTGGTAAATTCTTATTGAATACGGATTAACTATGTAGGAGTTATTGTCCTTGGATGTAATTGTTCGCGTTCTTCTGAGGTGTAATGACCTTTAGAAAAATAGCATCAGTGCATATACAGCTAAATTATCATACAGTTTTTTTCTCAATCATCACCAGTGCAGCTCATGCTATAGAGTTAACAGTACAATACAACTATATTAGATTACCTGCATAGCGATGATTTGTGCCTTTTTTTGGTTAATAAAGTCATAGTAGATAATTGACTTTTTCCTTGTTTTTATTGGTCTAGATACAAGCTGTTCGGGAACCCTGTTTCGGATGACCCCCTACCTTGTTATCTCATTTCATTACATGACGATTTTACCATATTATACAGACATGTAAATTCAAATTGTTTCGATGCTCATGGTAATTCAGGTAAAATTATTCTTCGCTGAACAGTGCAATTATTTGCATTTCATGTCTAATTTCCTACAGTTTCAAAATCATTTCTTGCATCAGTGCCCGGATCCTGAACGATAATTATGTTTTCAATATGAGAGATTCATTATATTTTGTCAATTAAAACATGAGTTATTACCACGTAGCTGTCCACCTATAATTGCTGAGCAGGTGATTTCATCACGGATTCTGGTATTCATTTTTGTTCGAAGACAATAAATTGCTATTACAGAAGGAAAGCTTGCTTTGTTATGCAATGCGACTTGAAGTATAATTAATCAGAAATAGTTTTTTGTCATAGGAACAAAGACTATCAGTTTCTCACAAAAGCGACCGTGTGTCTAACTTTAACTTTGATCAATTTAATTTATAGTCATTTCAGTTTACATGAATCATTTTGTTGACACAAAAAATTTTCCCAATTCTTTCTAATTATGACACTATGCGTTTCATAATGTCGCGGAGATGTTTGCACATAGCTACTGAATTCGTTCGATGTTATTCTAGCCTTGAGCTAAGACCGAATGCAGTTATCTATTAATGAACATGACCAATTGATAACTTCATATTGCCAGATCAAACGGGATCTAAGTTGACAAATCTCGCGGCAGATGCTGACGAAAAGTAGGGGTTATGATTAAGACTTAAAGTGACAACTGTAGTGAGAGAATTCAGTGTAATATTGGCCATTGAAACCTCAAGGGGACAAAGATTATGACGAAGGATCTTTGTTCTAATGACTAGATTACTTGCTCCGATGATGCAATTTTATAACGGATAAAATCTTCAGACAATAATGCTTTTATCATGCTAAATAGATATTTGCATAGACTGTAGTTATAATGAACAAGCGCTGATAAAGAAAACATTTTGATATTTAATATAATGTATTTGCATTTCATTTGAACCACGTCATCTCAAGTTTAATATATACACATATATGTTTACATGGACAGTTTACTTCAAAGCCGCCGACAAATGAATGCAAGCATTAAATGTCGTCTTATCGGTCAGTTTAAGCAAAGATAATGTAAGTATAGAAAGGTCTGAAAAGTTCCCAACGATGTTAGAACTGTTCATCTAGGTTTTATTATTTAGGACCTAGATGAACTGTCCTGTACTACCATACATCGTGTACTAAGTTACAACCCTGGATTAATCCTACAAAGAGGAATGACCCTGCCAGCGAAAGCTATATTTTTATATAGCCTAGCTGGCCGAGTGGTCTAGGGCGCTGGACTTTGTGCAGGCGGTGTTGCCATAGATATCACAGCGGTACGAGTTCGAGTCCCGCGAAGGGAACGACCAAATATTTGCTTCGCAAATTTGACAGTTCTAACATCGTTGAGAATTTTTCAGACCTATATATATAATCGTCTAAATAAGTCAACAAATGCTCTTATGGGGTGATGGATCGTTAAAAACAATGCAAGACATAACAATAAATTAAATAAACGTCCAAATATGTTGAACATCACCAAAAGATGGCAAAATTTACATTGAATATTTCGGATAACCGATATCCTTATTCAGCATAAAACTGATATAGTTCAAGATCAAAATATAGATTCAGAAGTGTACGCGATTCAGTTTCTGAATCTATGTTTTGATCTAGAAAGGTCTGAAAAATTCCCAACGATGTTAGAACTGTCAAATTTGCGAAGCAAATTTTTGGTCGTTCCCCCCGCGGGATTCGAACTCGTACCGCTGTGACATCTATGGCAACACCGCCTGCACTAAGTCCAGCGCCCTAGTCCGTACTATTTATTACAGAAAACGAGAGTAACTTCAGAGTTCATACCTTGTATTTCAGAGTTCACATTTCATACTTCAGAGTTTAAAGTTTATACTTCTGATTTCCGACTTCATAGTTGAGAGCCTAGCTTCATACTTCAGAGTTCCGGCTTCATACATCTTATTTCTTAGTTAGGATACATTATATAAACGGTTTAGAGTTTGATTTTTTTTTTAAATCACACGACCAAAGAATAAGGATTACCGGAGACCTTATAATAGTTTACTATGCAAAAGTGTTCTCAAAAACAAAAATAAAGAACGCATTGCTATATGCAAACATGAAATAGTGATAAGAGTAATCAAGGGAACCAAGGCCATAGCGGTAATCAAAAGAATGTAATCCAGGGACAAAGACCAAACATGGAAAACAGAAACACACAACAAAGAACATAAAGTAACTAAAATCATACATACAAAGTAACAAAGGTAAATGAGCAACTCGGACTCCACTAAAAATATCCTCGTGCATTTGAAGCGCACCATAACGAGACTTAATCTTAAAAGGAGGCAATGTGATACCCCTTTTTAAGTCGCTAATATTGTTAGCGACTCGTAATTTCAGCACTTTATATTCGTATATGATTTGCATGATTACATAATTGTACTCCACGTTATGCTGCAGATCTGTGCCGTGTTTACTGCCATAGCATCATAGTTCTGGATTAATACGAGATAAAAATGTACCTCTTAAATATCATACACGTGTTCTACGTGTATCTCTTGCTTGTATGAGAACGGGAAGTTTACACGAAATGATCGGTTAGCATTGAACATTACCCAGTTACCGATTCAGGCACAGGGGCTCATTACAAGACTATATATTTCATATACATTAGCAGGGCCCCGATATCTATAAATATTAATTGCCAGTTGTTTATTCTGGTTCCTAATCTGGTTCCCTGGTCAATAAGCGACCCAAAGATCGCTAAAATGTACCTTTTTAAGGAATATTATACACGTCTTTTTGCTGGTATAAGAACGGGAAGTTTACATTAATAGATGAAATGATCGGTTAGCATTGAATTTGTGACTTCAGTCTGATTTTTTAAGTCGTTGAAAGAATCGAAAAAGAGATAACGAGCAATTACGGACGTTTGGGACAGAACTCCGTGTGGATAAGATTGGAAGTTCTACATGGTCTCGGGTAGTATTTTAATTAAGAAAATAGTAAATTACTCAATAAATGCCTTTTTAATTTCAAAATGCGCATTTTGACAGTAAACAAAAATGAGAATATCCGATGAAAACATGAAAGATATATATAAAATGCGATGTTTTTTTGCTTTAGAACTAGGATTTTACCATGTATTATACTCTATTTATTTTGTTTTATCAAAACGGTATCTTACAATGTATCTGTATGAATGTGAATTTTTTTTTTTAATTTTAGGATTAAAAACATCCTCCCACGTCAGGGTTTTGCGTCCATCTTCGCTCGTTTGAGGAAGCGAAGGTGGACTCAAAACCCTGACTTGGGAGTATAGATTAAAAGAGACGACGCCCGATTAATAATGCGAGTCTTAGATCCTCAAGGTACTCAGTTACGAAAAGCCAATCGTCTTGTACGAAGACAATACAGATGCTCTGGTCCGAACTTTGTATGGCATATCGATGGTTTCGACAAGTTGAAGCCCTGTGGATTTTGCATCCATAGAGCAATTGATGGCTTTTCAAGAAATATCATGTGGTTAAGGGTCGGTGTAACAATAATCCTTGAGTTGTGACCACTTACTTCCTCGATTCCATTGAAAAACTCGGATGCGTTCCTTACTGCGCGAGGTCGAAATTGGGAACAGAGAATGTAATGGTAAAGGGACTTCAGATATATTTCAGAAGTAACACAAACAACAATGAAGATGCAATGAATAGCTTCATTCAAGGCAAAAATACTTCCAACCAAAGCATTGAAGCTTTATGGTGCCTTCTTCGTAGTATGGTTGCCAACAGTTTTACGAACATTTTCAAAGATCTATAACTTGCAAATATTTTCGACGGAGAGAATCCAATCCATGGTGAATGCTCGAGGTTTTGTTTAATGGATTTGATTGCAGGCAAGTTAAACGAGTTCGTTAAATACCGGAATCTTCACAAACTTAGAAGTAACCTAATTTCTATTATGCCAGAAGAAAAACCGCTACTAATGTAATAGTGCCCGGAATTACATAGATATAGATATAGAATTGGAATGTGCAAATAATTTTACGGATGTCCGATTCCGAGGAGAGGTTGTTCCCAAGAATTTATGAACCTTGAGTCATTGACAGATGAAAATGTAATCACACAGGTCCCATATACTATCGAAAGTGCTTTGGATTTTTATGGAAATATAATAGATTCAATAAATGAAAACATTCTATAATATGTATATGATAACAATTTAATAAAAAAAAAACTTTTTTGTATACTTAAAACGCTAATGCGATTCAATTAATCCACTGTAAAATTAGTGTAGCTTGGTCACTTTTAATTTCAACATAACCTAATGTGCAGATATTGACCTTCACCCTGTACTACCTTTGTAAGGTTACACAGGTTGTGGACGTAGAGGTCTGACAGACCAGAATATAAATATACTAATTGAAAAAAAAAGGCATTTCTGTTTAAATTCAATAATAAAAAACTTTAAATGCGCGTAAAATCCTTAAAAATACAGATATAAGCTCGATTTTCTTAAACAATGCCAAGATAAAGACAAAAAATGAAAAAAAAATCGGGAATTCCACGTAAAGGTGTGCACAGTTTTTTTCCAGTAGTATAAATTTCCTGCAACAACGTTGGTGGGACATAAAAAGAAACAAATCAAGGACAATAACGTATACAGCGGTAGATATATAGTGATCATTTATTTGTATCTGTCATACCCTCCCTCCTTTCGTCCGTCCGTTCGTCTACCCGCAAGATAAAATTTGCCGCATTTTTCTCAGCTTCTACAAATCACAGCTACATAATATTTTCCAGCTTCTTATCGGTATGTTTTACTGTGAGAAGCGTCTGCATATCTTTCCGACATCTACTTCCTGTCTGTCGAAAAGTAAAAAGCTGAACTTGAATCTTCAAAATTCTTCTGCTTGTTGTTATCTTATGCGAGTCGATGTTTTTTTGTAATGTGCATCCGACTACAAATATAAAATTATGGTCTGTTCTGTGTATATCGGAGCTGAGTACATCCTATCATAAGATTCGCTTATAGCTATTCTAGTTTTTTTTAATTTTTTTTATTGTTAATGAATATAGTCGTATTCATAGAAAAATATATCCAAAAGAACTTGTTTCACTACGAATAAGGACTCCTTTGACCTACGTTTTCGCTTTCAAGAGTGATTTGGTTAAATTCTTTGGTTAAGGTCCATTTTGTCAGGTACTGGATATTACTTTTGATCTTAGTACAAAAGACCCTTTTGTCCTAACTGTGGGATAGTCGATGGGTGCAGTAGAGCATGCTCAATATACACTTCCGCGAGGAAAATTCTTTTGTTCTACCCTACCCTAGCCCTACCACGCGGAAGTGTATATTGAGCATGCTCATCAACCTACCACAAAAGGGTCTATAAGACATTTTTCGTTGATTGGCTTGGTTAATATTCATCGTTACCTTTCGACAAATACAATTGTCATTAGTGCTCCAACATTACCTGCCGTACCTGCTGGTTCGTGGTAATTTATCAGGTACTATGGTATGGCTATGATGCTTGATTGTAAGTAAACAAATTTTGGATAGAACAACGTATTTTAGGTATTATATCCTAGAGTACTGTGGACCGGCAATACTCAAATTCACATACCTGTAACTACATGTGTTCATTGCTCTTATTTCAAATTTTTTGGTTTCATGTTATGAGTGAATGAATCTTTTCGGTCGACATTGGACACGAGAAGGAATGCAATGATTCTAATGAATCATATATATATCCTTGAGCACCGTCACTTGGTGTCCATTGTAGACCGACAATACTCTATATCACAAAAGTCTTTTGATTAAAAAAAAGAAGAAAAGAAAAACAAGATTGCTACGCGTAGTCATACAGGTATGCCCCAAGCCCCACAGAAGAAGTTGAAGCCCAAATATCCCACAACTGTAAAAATAATCGGGGGTACAATATGATCAACTACATGTGGTGTTTAACAATCCCACAAGTTTATTCATAATTCTCTGGTAGCGTGATTTAAAAAAAATCAAACTCTAAACCGTTTGTATAATGCATCCTAACTATGAAATAAGATGTATTAAGTCGGAACTCTGTAGTATGAAGATAACCTCTCAACTATGAAGTCAGAAATCAGAATTATGAATAATAAACTCTGAAGTATGAAATATGAAGTTTGAAATCTGACGTATGAAGTATGAACTCTGAAGTCTGAAGATACCTCTCGCTTTCCGTAATGTATTGAATTTTTTAATCATTGTTGCAATTTAATTTGCTACATGTATGTATTGTTTGCGAGTTCAGTTACGGTAGTCAACAACTGCCTGTTGAATCAGGAAAATGGCGTGGTATTTTTAGAAATGGTAGAAAATGCAATCTGTAATTTTGGATTTGGTGATGAATATCATTATAATTTGACATGTTTAGCATTTCTAAATGAAAGAAATACCTTTTCTGTATTTTACTTTAATAGACATAGCACGTACACATCTCAAATGTTATTATAAAAGATCAAGTTGTTTTAGAAAATTATGTAGATTTGTTAAGATAATCAATGTGAAGGTCAACCCTCCACGTTAACATTTATTTAAATTTTATCCCAACATACAAAAAAGTTCCTATTAGGCTGAATGTAATTTCAATTACTTAAACTTTTATTCTATATTTTTGCTCAAGTAGTAGTTAGTTCTCAAAGTTTGTATGCACGACAGAAAAAGCAAATACAGTTTTGAAAAAGAATTATTTTGAACATAATTTTATAAGTATAGTAGTGTAAATACATGTATTATATAGTCACTGTAACTATGTTATAATGTTAAAGTAATAAAGAATTCATATTCATATAATTGTATAATTAGATATACCACAATAAACTTATTTTTTTATGGGTTCAACGCTTGTATTGTTCTGATGACTGACTGAGGGGATTTTTAACGTCCTCGACTACCCTGTCGGATTTCGCACGGGCGGGGTGTTCTGATGATGATGATGATGATGATTGGGTATTTTTACGGTCTTGATATATCCGTACGAATCTCGCACGACCGCCCCTTACCGGGATTGTGTTAGTAGATGTCTATTAGTAGTTTGCGGAACCCAGCCTTCGGGATACCTGATAGAAGAACGCAGTCCGAGTATGTCAAACAAGCGGCTGGGCAGCCCTGTTGACGCTCTGGCCTACTCATCCCAGACCCCATGTGCGTCCGAGACGGTTTCCCAAATCTAACTATTTGGGAGTACGTCATCGTGTAGAGTGTTTCTGATGATAATCCTCAGTCGAAATTTATATCAATTAAATAATTTGAATTTGAATTTTTTACATGATATATCATGCTTAATTAGCCCGAGATCATTGGTATCATATCAGCACAAGAGTTTTATTGTTAGCATTACAGTTCTAGTTTTGTTTGTTTTCAAAGTTATGTAGAGGTAGAAGCTTTTCTGTCTGGAGTTGTATGTAATGGTGAATTAAATTGTGTTCCTTGAACTATATACTGTTATATATTGCTGTGGGCATTACTGGACAAAACCGAAACAAAAACAAATCAAATGATTCCAGAGCTTGTTCAAACATGTCATTTATCCTGATATGGTGTGGTGTATCTCAGTCAGTGTCGATTTTAAGTGCTACCAGTTTAAGATTTATGCTATATTAGATATATCTTTTAGCCTTTCATTGAGTTTCTTAACAATGTTTTAATGATCTTATACCTATTTAAAATGGTCAAAGAAATCTGTAATAAAGTCAAAGCTAACTGTCAATAAATATTTTATGACATTGCCATAATTACTCTTTTTATATTTAAACCTGAAATTGGCAAAATATTGCTACTGGATCTGCATTGTTGTAGATGATTTTCCATTGATTAAGCCAATCTTCTTTTTAATGAGTCAACTTTTTACTGCAACGACAATCGAGTCCATATGTCAGAGAATTTCTGATAGACGGTTGAAGGCAAAACGACGGGTTAATTATGTTTATGCATTAACGGTGTAATGTACATCTATAAATTTCAGTAGTATGCCGATAAAACCGTTATCAAATAGTATGAAATGTTGTGCCATTCTTTTGACATGTCATAAAAGCTCAAGATAGTTTCATTAAACGTAATGACAGGACATACTCTTACAATTAATTTTCCATATAGAAAGTATCCAAGAAAAATCGCTAATAATTTTTATCAAATGATACGGTGGTATTTGTTTATAATCGCCCACAATAAGATATTTATCGTCAATATATTCATTACAACATTGAAAATTCTCTGTGTAAACGACCATTAAAGCAATTACGCATCGATAGTACGATAAATGAAGTGTCAAACAACAATCTAATGTTGGTCTATCACCAAGTAAAGCAACACTCGAAACTTACAGCTATTTATTTTTATCTTTAGATCGCTACATTACAACCTTCCGCCGTTTACGGTTCTCGTATTCCTTAAATCTCCCAACTTTCCGACGGGAGAACATCGATGATGGTCGAGGAAATTCGTTGTGATGACACATCACATCAATAAACGTTATCTAACTTCATGTTTCCGGTTGTGTTGTGTGTAAAGCTTGATGTCCACTTTATTCATTATCTTTACATACAATCCATGGACACTTAGTACGTCTAACCTCTACTTTAGGCGGAAAAATAACATTTGACTTGTATCTTCTGAATAATGTCTTGGTTTCCACACTATAATATTTCGTGCGCACAATTTAGTATTTTGTGCGCATGACTTAGTCTTATGGTGCACGTCTTAAAATTTAGTGCGATATAATTTATAACTTTACTGCATGAACTTATAAGGCTCCGTACCAAATACCATAAGTAGTAAATCTCTAGGAAACAAGAAATAGTCAACTAACCTTGCAAAGCGTATACCAAGGCCAAGTGAATGACCAAAACTAATCTATAATAAAGTTTTAAGAAGGTATCCAAGGAAGACCCACGCATTAGTAACTTAAAAAGGAAATAACTTGTTTTGTCAGGAAATATATTCAGAGTCAGTCAACTTTTGATACAAACAATTTTTTTTTTCTGAAATCACAATGAGTATAACATTACAATAAAAACAATGAAACAAAATTCTGCATGACGTTTGCTGCTCAAGACATTTTCTAATCTGACGTTCATGGCCCACAGGGAGGCGGCCAAGCCAAATGAAAATTAGCCTCCCAAAACTTGGGGGTGGTTTCTATATGGACAGTTCCAAACTGACACAAAAATTCAGTTATGACTTCTTTTTTGTCGGAAAGGGTACACATTGCGTTTTGCTTTGTAAGTTCAATAGTAATTTTTGGTTGCATAATTCATTGTTGTATACTGTTATGAAGAAAAACCTTTTAAAACTTAATTCACATCTATTTAAACACCCTGGAGGACGTCGAATTCGATTAAAATAAAGAAAATGTTTTTTTCCACTGTGAATCGAACGTTAGTACACACATGCAGACATGCTGCATCGTAATTTGTTTTTTTTAATGAAAAATGGGGATATTTGATTATTTAAAAATCATGAAATGTAACCCATCAGTGGAGTGCAAGGAGGAATTATTCAACTTATAATGTATTATACTTTCGTTTGTACTCATGTATACACTTTTCCTACTAAAACATAATGATTCAAACTATCCAATCGTAATAACATAATAAATTCATTTATAATATCGCTAAATGAGATTTTCCGCTACCCGGTTTCACATTGCCTTGTCTATAGTGATTTACCGAGCCATTCTAATTGATCTTAAAACCATCATACACAAAGAAACATTTCCCATTTAAATGTTTTAGCATTTTCATGGTTACTTGACTAATCAAACAATTGATCGCTCTAGTATTGAAGAAAAGGCCTGCGGGATGTATAGAGACCGTGGTATAAATGTTACAGTTTCCTGCAATAACACTGATCTGTCGATATTAGGGAAATTAAAAACTTGAGATAGGCTTGTTTACAATGCTTCATACGGTGACATTTTGACGTTAGATGCTCTGTTATTTTGTTTTAAGCATTTCTACACAGGATATTATCCTAGTCTATCTTCAGTATAAGGTTTCTGATTATCAATCATTCCAACAAACCATTTATCGTCAAAGTATTTATACCATAAATAGGATCCATCTCACATGTCATTAAGCTTCTTTCGTTATCCATAATCAAATTTGATGACTTAAACATTATCAAAATTCTTTAAAAAAAAAGTACAGAGAGAGAAAAAAAGGAAAAAAAACTTCATTTTTTTACTATTCAGCTAATTCTAGAGAGAGCATTGTCTTCAGAGTCGGCAAAAATAATGGTATTTGATGCGCATACCAGTTTTATTTTTATCTTACTTGGTTCTTGTTGGTGTTTTTAGTTACTAAATAGCGATAGATATTTCTTATTTGGTGTAGGTGAAACATGTTGACTTTAAAAACTTGTCTTTAGAACTCCCTATGCATAAGCAAGCGTTAAAATGGACTTTGCGACAGACAGAGATAGCGGTGGGGTTTTGTATTTTGTATCCAACTTATAAACCGCATAATGTATCATGGTTTATCAGTTAAAACGGAATTATTGTCAGATAAAGTCATGGTACTTTTTGATCGTTGTAAATCAAGGCAATTCAATAAGCTTAACATGGAATTCGTAAGAAATATTTATGGAAGTCGTATTTGGAGACGTTGATTTAGATATGTCGTAGAGGTACAGGTACGAATTTATAACACTTTCTTAAGCCAGTGATACTTAAAAGGAAATATTTTCAGTAATGTCATCTGAATGAAGTTGTGAGTTGCCATTAGGGCTACATGTCCTTTAGCCGGGATTTGACCTAGACGGGGTTACTGGTACTCGTTCAGTATCCACAAATCTCTATAAATCATGTATTGACCTCATAAAATTTTCGAAGAATTTTTATTTGGTGAGTTGGATTGGTGTACTTTTATAAGTAATGCTCACTAGTCCTTCTAGTTTAGATGGACAGGCTGAACAGGACAAGAGTAGTATTTCATCTGATTCTAGATAGACATTCTGAACACTACTGGTTTCGTCTGATTCTAGAAAGACAGTTTGAACAGACTGAGAGTAGTGTTCAATCTGACACTAAAACAGTCTGAACAGGCTGACAGTATAGTCTTTCGTCTGACACTAGACAGACAGTTTGAAAAGACAGAGTCTAATTTTTCGTCTGATACTAGATAGACAGACTGAACTGGCCGAGAGCAGTATTTCGTGTGATACTAGATAGACAGTCTGAACTTGCCTAGAGCAGCGTTTCGTCTGATACTAGATAGAAGGCTGAGAGTAAGGTTTCGTCTGATGCAAACTAATAAATGGAGAAAAGTGTTTCGTCTGATACTACAAAGATAGTCCGACAGTTTATGTGATACTAGACTTGTATGTCTAGACTTTGAGCAGAGGACAAACAACATGTCATGTAATACAAGTCTTTTTGGTATGTAAAGAAGTGGATGTCAACATTGTTGCATAAAATCTATATCCACATAGATATTTTCTCACACCATTCTTCTATTGATGCACATGTCTTGACACGAGATTAATCTATAGACTGCATTCTTCTGAAAACATACAAGTATTTGCCATCTGTTATGGAATTCTTAAGACCGGAAAATCTTAGGAAATACTTGGATTTTAAAGTTTAAGGAGATTATTGATTAGTAGTAGTATTAATGATGTTTTATTTTAAGTAGTTGTGTATGGTGTATACTCAAAGTTATCAAAGCATATTTAACAATCTTGGTTTTTTTAATAGTCCACCGGAAGATTATAAAAGGATTAAAAATTTGTCTCTCTTTTTGAATTTTCAAACGCATAATGTCTGTATTTGAAGAAATGGTAGACACACTTCGCAGTGTCTGTAGTGTCTTTAAGTTGAATTCGTTGACGATTACCACCAAGGCTAGGATTGGAACCGAGTTCTCCAAAACTGATTAAACGAAAGTGATGACCTTGTTTGATTTCATCAACTTCTTGATATTTTCATAAGCATACGGTCTCTAGAATTCAACGTGGTTCTCAGAAATTAATCAGGGCTACGAAAGCGTGTAAGGGATTTACGCAATTTGTATAAAAGTCGAAATCAAAATAATTGAGACTTAAGTTGAAATGGTCATATTTTCTTAAAGGGAAAACTTGACATTAAAAAAGGGCTTATTATAAGTCACGGACCAGTTGATTTTCTTAAGAGCCTGTATTTTAAAGAAAGAACAGAAATCTTACATTGAATATTATGTGACCAGCATCTTCAGTAAACAAATTTGGATCACATTTTTTCCATAAAAAATGAAAAAAGAATATTTATGGATAAATCATATGGGGAAAATACAGGAATGCAAAACTCTTTGAATGTTGGCAAATTTTGCGAACTTGTATTTTAGTGATTACTTGATCGGTCATAACTTGGAAGCTTTTTGTTCTTATGTTCTAGACCAGTCTTCATATTAATTGCACATAAATCTGCTTTGTTTTTATCATAATCACCATATTCTTTTGTGCTGATTATAAAAAAAAACAAAGGCACATATCCCATTGTATAAATACGATCTGGAAAGCTTACTCATTGATGTAAACAAACAATATCGCAAATTCTCGATTGTAAATCTCGATTAACGTAGCATTATGAAACATGATATCTTAAATCCCTTTTGTGTCGCTTATAACAGTTAATTAAATTAGATTTCTGATTCACTGATTTGTCATTCAATGTCTAGGAGGCACTTCATGAGAGTTTCTATGTGCTACAACTGTTGATGATGTCACAATAATTTCTTTGTTCTGTAGAATGTACTATATTCTGTATATGGCAGTATAACTGTCTAACACAGTAGGACATTTTTTACCACTACAATAACTGTCTCACCTTGTATGATATTATGTACTACTACAATGACTGTTTCAGCTAGTATAACATAAGTACTACTACAATGACTGTCTCACCTTGTATTATATTATGTACTTCTACAATGACTGTCTCACCTTGTATGATATTATGTACTACTACAATGACTGTCTCACCTTGTATAATATTATGTACTACTACAATGATTGTCTCACCTTGTATAATATTATGTACTACTACTACAATGACTGTCTCACCTTGTATGATATTATGTACTACTACAATGACTGTTTCACCCTGTATAACATAAGTACCACTACAATGACTGTCTCATCGTAATTTTTTAAACGTGTGCAAAATTTGTAGTCGTAATTGAAAACACAGTGTTTTGAACACAAATAATTTACCCTTCCAGGGCGTATGATTTTTGTCATCTTATTAGCGAGATTTTGGTTTAAAAAAGTTGATGCTACACGGCAGAGAAACTCATGCTATATAAACCCGTAATACTCATTATACATCGCTGTTTTTCCAAAAAAGATGGTACACCTAGATACAAATATATAGTTCTTGGTAGAGATTTCTCATACTTTGTAAGAAATAATTCCAAATCATCTTCCAAATATACAGAGGAAGATGTTTACAAAATGCTGGAATTTTTAATCGACAACATATTTGTCCAGTGTGGTGGACGTGTTTTTCAACAAACGGTCGGCAATCCAATGGGAACAAATTGTGCTCCTGTACTTGCTGACCTATTCCTTCACTCTTATGAGGCTGACTTTATAGCTGATCTGATCAGAAAGAAAGAATATCGTTTGGCTAGATCCTTTAATCTCAGTTTCCGCTATATAGATGACGTATTATCTTTAAACAATCCTAATTTCGGGGATTTGATACATCGCATCTACCCAAAAGAACTTGAGATAAAGGATACTACAGACACTGTGAAGTCAGCCTCATATCTTGACCTACACTTAGAAATTGATGGTAAAGGAAAACTATTGACCAAACTTTACGACAAACGTGATGACTTTTCATTCAGAATTGTCAACTTTCCTTTCATCTGTGGCAACATCCCTTCGGCTCCTGCGTATGGAGTGTTCATATCACAACTCATACGTTATGCCAGAGCTTGCCGAAACTACGCAGACTTTTTGTATCGCGCTAGAACTCTAACGAATAGGCTTCTGGAACAAGGTTATGTTGCTACAAGATTGAAGTCATCACTACAGTTTTATGGTCGTCATCATGAACTCGGGGATCGTTACGGTGTATCCATCTGCACCACGAAAACTGATTTGTTCAACATGTCTTAGTTTTACTGTCGTCTACACCGGATGTTTCCAGAAATTCAGATATCCTGCACCTGTTCACAGTCAGATGGTGGTCATTAATGTGTCTTTATGTCTTTATATTTCCTTTTAGTTTGGTTTTGAAGAATTGTCACAAGCCTGTTTCCGTTAATTGTATTATTTTTGTTGTATAAAGTTTATTTCAGGTGATTGGATCTTGATTTTGAGGTGACAATCCTGATGTAATCATGAAAAGGGGAATTTTTGAAACTTCAACTTCTTATTCTGGAAATTGGTAGATGAGTATCATAGGATATGATGTTCAATTCTTATGTTTATGATGGTCATAAATTCAAGACAAGACAAGACAAGTATATTTTGCCAACTGTGGCACAATTAGGTGTTACAAGAACAATATATAAACGCGTATTTAGCAATGTGGCAAACACTAAGAAATAAAACATCAACAGCTTAAATGAAAATCAACACATATGTCAAAATATTGAAAAAAAATTTCTAGTTTTCTTAAAAATACACATAACCTTACAACAAATCTTTGAATACCCTTCATCTTGATGGAAGAACGGGTTTAGAGTGTAATAACTTGGAATGTATTTATTCCTCAGATCCACTCATTGTTACTACTAGTAAAAAGATAATGATATTCATTTCCAACTTCTTGATAATTACACAAAGGACATTGCTTATCCTGGTATAGTACATTATGCCAGCGACGTACTTCAATTGGCAATTTAAAATTTGAACACCTGAATTTGCAAAAAGGTTGAACGATCTGCAGTGTTTAATACAGTTTGGTATTTTTCTAGTTTGAAATCTGTTTTAAAAGTAAGAGAAAGTCTTTCCCTAGAAGATTGTTCCAATTCAGAAATTAGTCTCTGATAACATTGGTCACTAGACTTTGTTCTAGTATATTTTTATAGCGCCAATATTTGGTGTTAATTGGCTTGACCATAGATAGCTATATACATATTCATCTAATATCCCTTTTACATGAGATAACCATTTAAATTGGATAATATTTACATGATGAATTCTATACATATTTTCATATAAAATGCCAGATAGCTTCGATTATTACATTGTAACAGTTTCGAACAATAACATAAACATTTTATTTTAGCAACAATTTTAAAGGGAAATCGTCTTGTTTCACCATAAACCATATAATTTGGTGTGGAGGATCTAACATTTAAAAATTTCAAATGGACTTCTTCGATGATCTCCATATTCTCATAGTTCCATATCTCAGACGAGTAAAGAAACTGGTATTTTGTGGATGTTTTCTTTTAGCGAAAACAATGACTTTGGTTTTATCTATGTTTACATCAAGTTTCCACCTTGTATAATACTCATCAAATATATTCAACATTCTTTGCTTGCGTTGTTTTGTTTCAGAGGTCAGGATAGTACAATCAGCATATTAAGTAAAATAGTTTTAAGTACATACTTATATGCACTTGAACATAACCATGATTTTTTTCAAGACACATGACTTATTTTTTTTTATGAATAATTGCTCTGAGTCATTAATAAAAACAGCAAAAAGAACAGGTGACAAATTTTCTCGTTTGTTTGACACCCTACACGCAAGATAATATCAAAGGCTTTACGGAAATCTACAAATTAGCATCACTTTCCGACCCGACATTAAATATATTTGTATTATACCGTACAAACAAAATATATTATCAAGTTGAATAACCTTTTCGGAAACCTGCTTGCGATTTCTTTACAAATCTACTGTACAGGCAAAAGTGTTTAGGCGCTCATTCACAATAGCTGTGTATAATTTGCCTAGTCAGGATATCAAAGTAATTCCTCTGTATGAGTCGGGATTCTTCGAGTCACTTTTGATCTTGTATATATGATAAACAATACCGATGGACCATTTTTCTGGGAATATTCCAGTATTCGACAAAAAGTTGAAGAGTTTCACATATAATGGCAAACAGAAGTGGATTGTGTTTTTATATATTCATTTATTATATGGTAACATCCAGCTGGCCTGTTATTCTTTAAGTTCGATGCGATTTTTCAAATTCATCCGCAGTCATACGGCCATTTAAGATGACATAAATTTCATTTCGCTGGAAATCCGGAAGCACAAAATTATCATGGTTGCGTTGTTCATCTTTGTTAAGCTTTTTGAAGTGTTCGTATGGCAGTTCAGCGGTATCTCTGGATTTTTCGATTGCTTAAAGTTGTATCTATTCAATATGTTCCAAAATTCCTTTGTATTGGTTTTAGATGTGTTCCATATTTAATGTTCTAAAGGTAGTTGATGTTGAACATAACTCCTTGACAGTTTATTTTTAAAGATTGACGGTTATAGTTATTCTTACTTCATTATACTTATTCTTCGCCTTATGGAAAGCTTTGGGTTTTTTTCACACGAACTATTTTACCAATTTTACCTGCTTTATCCCTTTTTTGCTTTAAAGCCTTGTGCTGTTTATTTCCAAACCATGCATTAGCAGAGTTCCAGTTTTATCCAATAGACTGTCAATGTTGTGAACATTCGGCTGAAAATTATCAAGTTCAGCACACAGTTCATTGATAATATTTTCCCTTTGTATGACATTTTCAATGAAAATGTCCTTTTCCCCTGAGCTCCATTTTGGTCTGGTCTGCTTTTTGTGTGTGTAGTAATTCGTCGTTGTTTCTGAAGATGTTTCAGTAGCAAAGAAGTATGAATACGGTGGTGAAAATCAGATAAAAGAGAATCAAATGGTTTAATCTCAAATTCTACGATGTTTTTTTTTTATAAAGTTCGAACAAACAATGAAATAATCTATCAAATTACAAACTACATTAAGTGGTCTTTCCTTTTTTTGTCGTTAACAAGACGTCCGTTCACAATGTACATGTTACATCTTTCACGAAAATCTGAGTTTCAAACCAAATGTATTTACAGGCCCTTTGTCTTCAGAGTATATCTGTAAAGGGATATTTACATCACTTAGGTTTTGATGATCAAATAAAATTTCTCTAATTTCTTCATCTACATCGTCATTTAGTTCAATAAAATCACTAAGGGTAGAAGTTTTAGCATTAAACTCACAAATCAAACCATATGTATTACGGTTACCTGAGTACTCTAAAAACTCTTTTTCAATTTCACCAAAAGCATCTCCAGATGAATATATACTCTTTTTCCGGTGGGATGTAAATACAGCCTGTAAGCTTAATGGAGCTATCAATGTTGTTTTTAATTGCAAGCTATTGCACAAAGTTACATTCAAACTCAACCAGGCTCACCCGAACTTATACCTGATTATTCAGAAACTGTAGATTACACAGGCTTCGACAGAGATCCGACTGATACAGTATGCTGCAGGGGGTTAACGCAAGACCAGGAAACTCACCCTGGATACCCAAGTACCGGATCATCGACAACCGACCCACTCAGCTGAAAGACAGACTTCAACATGGGCAGATCGACGTGTACTACTACACTGACGCAGTCTCCCACCTGTTGAACACTGTATTAAAATTTTGTGTCAATGTATAGTGCCTATAATGTTAAATATTTTTCTGTTTAAGATGCTTGCATACTGTTAGATTCAGCTTATGCGTAAAAAATGCAGCCCTATAGAAAAAAGAAAAAAAACAGGAAATTTTTAAAGTGAAATTCAAAAATTGCGAATTTAACAAGGTAGAAATATTTTCACTAGAATCACCTAGAGAAAACAAAATACAAAACCTTGTATCAAAAGTACAAACTTTAGTTACTTTATGTTCTTTGTTGTGTATGTCTGTTTTCCATGTCTGGTCTTTGTCCCTGGATTACATTCTTTTGATTACCGCTATAACCTTGGTTCCCTTGATTACTCTAATCTGAGAAAAGAAACAAAAATCACACTCTCGATGGTTACTTCATGTATTAAAAATACAGAAAAAAATATCCTGAAAAATATCCAGGCTTTATTTAAGTGTAGTCATATTTCAATAATCACCTAACCCAAGCCCTAATTAAGAATCCTTTGTTCTTAATGACCTTTGATCTAATTTATCCTACTTTTATTTTTTTTTACCTGTATAACCTGAAAATTAAAAAAGTTGGATAAATGGGTATGAACCGTTATAATCACTCAAAAGCTGTCCAATTGGCTTGACCCGAGACAGTGACACAATGATAATTGACATGTTTTTACAATACCTTCAGACTTACCTGTAAATATTTGTTCACTAATTATGATAATTATTGATGTCTTTTTGATCTCACTCACAGCCTTCAAAGGACTTTATTAAATACTGTAAGGTATTTTTGAGAAAACGTACATTTAGGTTAAAAATAACTAACAGTTTCCCCATTTGCTGATTTTACCACTAACAACATAACTACATACAAGCTATTTAATTAACACTATAATAATAACGTTGAAAATGAGAGCACTTTCCGTATATCCGTTACATCCTTCATCTCGTGCATTATACAGCTAGAATATCATTGCTTCTAGGAGATAATTCGAAAGTCTTTTTGGAAATAAATCACACAAATCCACAAAAATCTTTCGTAACACAGCGTTAGCCAATCATTTGCACGATATGAGTGACGCTGACAATCAGCTGACTGTTCCTATACTTTTCGTTTTAGTGCTAACATATATACTCAATGCTGTTAGACCCGATTTGCACTCAAATGTGATACATGACGGACAGAGGGGTTTCTTAATGTCCTTGGCTATCGTTTGGGATCTCTCGCGGACGGTGTAAATTATCGAAGTGTTTACACAGTCCCCGGGCATATTTGTACCCGTAAATGTGGATCATTGTGTATTCGGGGAAATTTGTTGTCATGTGACCATGTTCATTCATTAAATGTATTAAAATTAATGCATTATCACGTTATTTAATGTCGATCCGTGACCTAGTGATCCGATTTGTGATATGCACGCTACATACAGCATTGTATAGCCTACATGATTTGCTGAATCTTGGACCCTGCAAAATCTTTTTGGGGATAAAATCAACACACAAAGTGTATGCAAGACAGATATTGGTGCATGCCAGTCAATTGATGACAAATTTCCAAGGCCGAAAAAAAATAAAAAGTCGGTGGATAGGGATTTATTTTCATTTGGTTTTATTTAGGAAATGAGTCATAAAGATACAATGAAAACCAAATATGCAAAGACTAAACATGTAATAGACTAAGTCAACAGCCTGATCCCTTTTTGGATTCGGCGCTTGAGATATTTTTGTTTTGTTTGACGGAGGTGGTCAAAGCAAAAAATATCTCAAGTGCCGAATCCCAAAAGGGATTATCCACGACAAAGAGCATACTCATGGCTTGTGTGTTTTCAATTTTCTTCTTTTTTTCTCAAAGACGATCGGCAGACTTTTTAGTTATTTTCTTTTTCAAAATTTCAAATAAAACTTTTGAGTAAAGGGTCTGAAGGAGAGTCAGTAGGTTGACCGGAAACATTTTTTAGGCCTAAACGGATGGCCTATTTATTACTCAGTGGTTAGAGATTGTCTGGAAAGTTTTTTTCTGACTTGGCTTGGGGTATGAAGGAACGGAATTCCAACCTCTTACATATATATATTATATGTATAATAGTATCACCGAAAAAAAATTGCGGTGTTATTGATATGGTGCTAACGGCGATGTCATCGTCGGCGGCGTCTGTGTGGTCGTCGTCGTCCATATTCACTTGGTTTTCGTGTGATGACTTTATGTTTATGGTTTATCAGTTATGAAATTTTGACATGATTTAACTAACTATTAATTCAGGATTGATCCTATTTAACTTTGAGTTTATGGCCGCTACCATTTTAAAATTAAGACCATCCATGTATCTGTCATACTACACTGTTGGTTTCTGTTAATCTAAAAAACTGAGTCCAGAATTTTTCCAAGCTAACCTACATAAAGTGAAATGGTCAATCCTTATTAACAGGACATAGCAAGTACAACACATCCATACAAGTACACCTTCAAGGAAGAAGCATTGTAATATGTATATGATGGTCTTATGGTTGTGGCAAGTCACTGTGAAATTTGTTCCCCATTTATTGATATCAGTAGCACATGTTAATAGTACATAATTCAATTATTGATTTCAGTAAATGGAGTTTTCTAGATGATGCAAACACGTTCAACCTTCCGATGCACCTGGTCCATGCTCCAAGTTCTGCGTGAAGTCAGAGTTTTTCATTTAATTTTGTTACTTTGTATGTATTATTTTAGTTACTTTACGTTCATTGTTGTGTTTGTCTGTTTTATATGTCTGATCTTTGTCCCCGGATAATATTTTGATTTCCGCTAGAATCTTGGTTCCATTAGTTACTCTATCAAGGCAAAACGTACGTATGTTCAAATTTTCTCTTTGGGCAATACCAGTCGACGTCCATACTTGCCCCTCGGACAATACCAGTCTGTGTCCACTCTTGTTATTTAGAAATAAAAATAAGACTGGTACTGGTCAAATAGTACACTTTTTATCTAACTACCAACGTCATAGTCCAGCATTATGTAAAGTTTGAAACGTATGTATCTTCATTCTTCTTTTGTGTGCTATTATCGATGGTCCCTGTTGATATTAAGGCATATTTTAGCGGGATGTGAGTACCATTTTTTTCGCTGAAAAGGTCTTGAAGTAGTTCAAATATTCATAACTTTATCTCATTAGAAAGTTTAGATGCGATGCTATTAAAAATTAAAATTTGTTTGAAGTATTGGACAATAATTTCAGTTGAAATGGAGAAACTATGATATTGCCAATATTATCCTTTTTATAATACTATCAGTTTTTTTACATAAAAACTATATGAATTAGCCGCCTGAAATAAGCAGATGTATTTAGTAATATCTAATATTTTAAAAAATTTACATTTCTTTCATATTGAGTAAATGTAATCGATTTGAGGGTACGAAGGGCAATTTTCATCTACATGGATATCAAATATTTATTACTCTAATTCATTCGAAAGCTAACATTACATATAAATGCAGTATATAATATCAAAGCTTGTTTAACCATGATATTTGAAATCCTTGACAACAAAAGCTTGTTTAACCATGATATTTGAAATCCTTGGCAACAAAAGCTTGTTTAACCATGATATTTGAAATCCCTGACAACAAAAGCTTGTTTAACCATGATATTTGAAATCCTTGGCAACAAAAGCTTGTTTAACCATGATATTTGAAATCCTTGACAACAAAAGCTTATTTTAACCATGATATTTGAAATCCTTGGCAACAAAAGCTTGTTTTAACCATGATATTTGAAATCCTTGACAACAAAAGGTGAAATATATGAAAATCTTAAATTACAAAAATTTCCAGTTTTTTCTCGATAATGTAACAATCGTAATCTAAAAACTATATTTAGGAGATATGTTGGATACATCGTTATCGTAAATTGAAATGCCCAAAATGTGAGTATTCCAGTGAAATTATCCTGTAAATGAGCATTTTACTTCTTTGTTAGCTGTTGTACAGGGTAAGGGATTATATTTTAAAAATTAATGTTATGTAAAAAAAAGTATTTTTTCTTGGTTTCATAGTGTACACAATTGACATATCTATCGAAAATACTAAATACGAGACGTCGTCGTGGAGCAATGACTTATGCGACATTTTGAGAAGATTTTAATATTTCATATTTTTTTTCATAAATTACGATTTTACAAATGGCAAAAAGTCATTTAAAACACCATTTAGTATTAACTTTGATAATGACAAACGGAATAAAACAAATAAGCCATATTTAAGTGGAACATAGTATTTAACGGTTTGAAGCGATTTTTCGTTGGGATAGGGATACATATTTTGCTCTTAAAGCTGCATTAGCTGCCAACTTCAGATTTGATTCTATTGAATTTTGCTGATAAAATGAAATAAGTTTGTGGTAATGCAATGGAAGCAATAAATGTCGATAATACCTACAGAATATTGTAAAAACAACGTTTTTTTTTCAATCGAAGAAGATCGATAGCTAAGATCTAATTATTTTTCGCCATTACTTCCAAAGATTGCCGACAGGACATTAACCCGGGTTAAAAATACTTTAACCGTAGCAAAAACATAAAAATAACAGATACACAGGTATGCACGTGTCTTGTTCACATTCCATTTCATCTATTTCTTGATTAGTCTTCAAATAAATAATGACAGTTACTGTCCACATTTGTGCCACTTTGTATCACAATACGTAAATTTCAAAAGGATCCTTGCATTATATTCCAACTTTTTTTTTTTACAGCTTGAGTCCGACGGTCTTCCTTGCCATTGATTAACCACTTTCGCTTTGCAATCAGATTTGTTTAAAAAAAACCGACCCTTACAGCACATGCGTGGATTAAGGTCACCAGACGTCACATGCAAACGAAATTATCTAGGTCGATTTTTTGTCTTGCAAGACAATTAATATATAGACATCTATTTCATGTATTTTAGACATTTTATTTGTGGATATCGAATGAAATTTTATAGGAAAAGTGCAATATAGTAAAATAAAGGCATATTTCAACAGAATTTTTGTTTACGAAAATGACAGCTTATGCAGCTTTAACTAAACAGAACGAACAAATTGGACCGCATCTTTTTTTTTTATACCAATAGAAAACTGAAAAATCGAGATATCTGATAATAATGATAAATATTATTTGATTTACTTCATTTGTGATATACCATGATGACCAAATACCTTCGTGCAGTTGGACACTATAGGTTTGTTTAACGTGGTTGTGAAGAAACTTAGACTCTTACTGGAAAAGAATTAATACATAGTAAACTGATTAATTCGTAAATAAGACGAATAAAAGCACTTGAATGATGGATCCATTCAGGTCTGCCGAAAAAGAAAATGACTGTTGAAATGAGATCTCTGAACCTTCCCGAGTATGTTGCGACCATTCCAAGCTCCGTGCGACCTATAGGGAAATTAATGTTGAAAAGGAAAATGAACGGTGAAAAGGGAAATGAGTGTTAAAATGAAATCTCCGTCCCGCAGTCGATAATTGCGACCGTTCCCAACTCTGTGTGACCTAAAATGGTAAATAAATGGCAAATATGGAAATGAATGTTGATATGAGATCTCTGACCCCACCCGTGTCGATTGCGACCATTTCCAATTCTGCACGACCTTAACTGAAGAATAAGGAAATGAATGATAAAAAGGTAATGAATTTTCAAACGAGATCTCTGATCCCTCCCGAGTCGAATGCAATAATTTCCAACTCTATGCGACCTAAACTGCGAACACATTTAATATGTTCCCTATTATAACTTCATCATTTCATGTTCATTTTATCATCAATTTCATATTTATCGTCTGAATATAGCTGAAATATTGCTGCTCGGACGTTAAAACCCAACAATCAATCAATCAATCCCCATTATAACTTCCAATTTTCCAATTATTCGAATGTTGAAATAGGAAATAGGAGACAACTTGAGCTCCGTAAAAAAAAATATTAGATTACCGATAAACAGAATGATAGTTACTTTAGATGTCGATACTGACAATATCATAATAAACATTTCAGGTAGCGTTCACGCGCCCGTCGTGATAATCAACATGATATTGTCAGTATTAAAATCTTAAGTAACTTTTATTCTATATTATCATAATTCATGCTTTTTCTTTATCAGTTTTTTTGTCCCATCTTCAATGGTTTATGGTATCGTTTTTTTTTTCTTTTTTTTTTTGTGTTTTTGTTTTTGTTCTTTGGTTTTTTTTTTATTTTCATTAGATTGTTTTGTGAAATTTGCTCGATAGTGGAAAACCGTGAATCCCTTCTATCATCCTTTGGGCTCTTTACTTCATGACGATTATCGTCCTTCCGTCACATTCACAAATCGGAAACTATAGATTTAATGGATATCAATATTTCAGGCGTTGAGTACTTTACCATTTAGTCGAAAATATTTATAAGTCGTGCCCTACATCAGCAAATGTATACATATGTTTCTATATGCAATTGCATTTGGCTCAGGATATATGAACTTTGATGATTATTGTTTAAAATCTACCAAATTTAAATTTGCATTACTTTTTAACCAGGATAACATACACTCCCTGACTTTACATAAAATGCTACATCCAAATATGAACAAACGCCGATGATTTTGAACTTTGTTAATCGACATTTCTTGCGTAAATTATGTCAAATTAGTTTGAAAGTGTACAAATTAGATTATTAGACATACAGAATCTTGGACAACCCCCCTTCCGTAGTGCAACGGGCATATAGAGCCCATTTTACCAAGTGAATGAATTATTTTTTTTGTCCAAATTTATCAAATTTATTAAGGGATTTTTTTTCTGGTTTTATTCTTGTTGTATTTAATCATTATTTTTATCTATAGAGTTATCTTATTTTATTGTTTGTTTTATTTCGGGTTTTTTGTTTTGTTATACTTTTGTTTTGCTTGATTTGTTTGATTTTCGTTTTTTTTTCTTTAATCGTTGTATGATAACTGCATATATATATAAACGTCTCAGAAAGTGACGACTCCATTCGCTACACTGCTCCATCGGATCAAATTGATGCAGGGAAGATATGTAAACATATAGAAAGGTCTGAAAGATTTCCAACAATGTTAGAACTGTCAAATTTGCAATGCAGATTTTTGGTCGTTCCCTCCGCGGGACTCGAGCTTGTAAGATATGTAAACGTATAGAAAGGTCTGAAAATTCCCAACGATGTTAGAACGACCAAACATTTGCATCGCAAATTTGACAGTTGTAACATCGTTGGGAATTTTTCAGACCTTTCCACACACACACACATATATACAAATCTTTTACAATTTGCAATCTTGAATAAGAATATAGTTGCATGCATGGCAATTCATCTGCCATGATTAGAATGTGTAATATCGCACTTAAAGTGCTACAAACCTTCTATCCGTTTCTCTATGATCAGTTCCGACAAATTTAGTTCAAAGGCAAATTATTACATTTAAACATTACTTCAGAACAGTGCACGCGAAAATACAATTTAAATAATATTTATATGAAAGATACAGTTGAACACGCACCGTTAGTGCTTATAACGATTTATTTTGCATATTCATGCATTAACATCCTGTTTATAATGACAAAATTTCCTTTTATTAATTAATACCTTGAGGAACGAAATTATTGTCTTTAAATTGTTCTACCTTTAATAAAACAAAGCCCGAAAATAAATTCAGTTGACAAGCACATTAATCACTTTAGAAACACGCGATCTTAAACATATTGTGATTTCTTGGAATTCCAATATTTAAACAATTTCAGCATAGTAAATAGATAACGGAAAACTTCACAAACCCTTTGATCGTTTGTTTTGACTCGGGGAGAAACTTAATCCAACAGACATCTATTCGAGAGGTTGACAAGTTGACTTGATGGTTTTCCTAAGTTTAAATTGTTAACTACTTCACGAGTGAAACCAGTAGAAAAATATTTGTTGTACATTGATAGTGGTTTAGTAGTTCACTTTGGGAACTTTTCCGGCACATCTATACTGATCGACAAAGTGGAACATGTCACAAGTTGGACTCAATCACAACATATAATGACCAACAAATATGTTCGAGAAGGGATCTTGTTAATTAACCGCTTGATAAGTATAGTCTCGTTCTATGTCGGGCAAATCGATAAATGAGTTTAGTAGCGGTGGTGTGAAAATGTGGTCTACTGAACGAAATGTCTGTAACTATTTATCGATTTTTTTTCAAAAAAGTATAATATCCTTTGAAACTTCTTTTACTCCCAAAACAAATTTGCTGAATATTACGCACACCATACAATACATAATTCTATATCAAATACCTGTATCCGAACTTTGAATTAATCAAATTACCTTTTTTAGGGTTTCAATGATCAGAAGAAATTATGTGAAGTAATTGAATTAGGTATTCAATCCCTATTGCACAATTCATAATCGGCTCTTTCCGTAACTGCCAGTAAGAAAGTAAAAAAATGTACTAACTTAAAAATGAACCAGAATGAATTGAATCGATCTTATGCTAAATTTAAGTTCAATTTTCCTAAGGGATCTATTTACAATGCAGTTTATGATGCGTTAAAAGTTGCAACTGGAAAAAAATATAGAAAATTGCAGGGAAAACCCAAAAAATACTGGAATACCCAGTTCCACCCGACATTTTCTCTATTTGTTTGTTATGTAATTGTTGAATGCATGGGATGGTAATAGATAGTTATCTTTTGTCGAGATTTAATGTCAAATATTGAAAACAAAGGGCTCAAAACATGCATCAAATAGCTAGCTATCAAACTAATTCTTAACATGTTTAAGAATACAAAAATATGTTCTTGGTTTAAAGTGGGATTCGAACACAAACTACGGATAAGGCATACATAAAAATTAGTAAGTACTGCTTCTCCGCCAAGCACGCGGTTTTTGGGGGATAGATTGATGACTGGTTGGCTCGTGGTTAGAATAATGTGTCCGAGTTGGGTGGCATGGCAACCAGTAGGCTAACACAATAAAGAACCGGTTCAGCGTGTTGGAATGACAAGTAATGATTCAACGCGAAATTCCTTACATTATAAAATCAGAGATTGAAAACTGTTGTCGACAAAAAATATAAGACAATAGTCAAATCTCTAAAGCTGTCCGGGAAAGGAATTTTATGATGAAAAAGTTATGATTTTACTTGGGCAAAATTGGAGAATAAGCAATGACAAATGAGGAAAATGTGAATTACAAAAATGCAAAAAAAAGACTTGTTTCTGACAGAAGCTGACTCCCTCATCAATAAACAAAATGTCCTTCATATCACAACGTCATTCGTTGTGCCAGAGCTTGCGGTAATTACGCAGAGTTTTTGTATCGCGCTAGATATCTTACAATTGTGCCTCTGGAACAGGGTTGTGTTGCTACAAGATTGAAGACATCAAGTTTCATGGTCGTCATCATGAACTCGTGGATCATTACGGTGCATCCATATGCACCATGAAAACTGATTTGTTCACCATGTCATGGTTTACCTTTCCTCTTTCGACTACCCTGGACTTGAATTTTTATGAACAGCTCGGCGGGTGTTTTTAGAAAAGCAGAGGACGCTTACCCTACCGCTGTACCTGGTACGTGCTCCCAGTTTTTAGTGGAATCCGAGTTGCTCATTCACTTTTGTTACTTTGTATATATTATTTTGGTTAATTTATGTTCTTCGTTGTGTGTTTCTGTTTTCCCTGTCTGGTCTTTGTCCCTTGATTACATTCTTTTGATTTCCGCTAGAATCTTGGTTCTATTTGTTACTCTTAAATGGTCGCATTTTAGTGCATTTCCATAATTTAGAAATAATGACACGCCGCCTCAGAATATTACAATGTATATTTTAATATTCTGTACTGAATAAGAAACAAATTAAACTCGATCTACAACCTGAGGAAAGTAAAACATTTCAAAGGTAAATTACTTGTATCAACTTTTCGACGTCATGACGTACCTCTAACACCTACATAAGGCGTTTGCTACTTACCAGATTATCTAAATAACTAAATAATTCCATGTATTTGTAACAAGCTTTCTGATTTGTTGCTTTTCTTGAATCGAAATGTTATTTTGGATAATCTGGTTTAACACTGTGACTCCATTGACGTCACTCTGCGATTCAAATAGTCCCAAATAAAATAACGTTTTGATGACGAATCAGTTCTTGATATTTGGATTAAGATTCATTTTAAAAGGACTTTTTCTTTTAACATGTTATACACGGTTTGTAAGTGTAAACTGTCGCAAACCAGGTTCTTTCGTATAACTTGTTCAATATTTAGAACATTCCCTAGTTCTGTTTTGTAATGTTTCACAATGGACTCAGACCGCTTTAGTTTTATGTGTGTTATTGTGTATTTTGTTGTCTACATTTGGAAGGGTTGAAATCCTTATTTTGTTGTTTACATTTGCTAGAGTGGAAGGGTTGAAATTTTTATTTTGTTGTTTACATTTGCTAGAGTGGAAGGGTTGAAATCCTTATTTTGTTGTCTACATTTGCTAGATTGGAAGGGTTGAAATCCTTTCAAACTATTTCCACTTCGCCACCTCAGTGCCAATTCAGGAACATAGCTTTTGACAATCTATTGTGATTTTGAAGTTTGCTTAATATTTGTTTAGTTATGATGCCATTTTCGCTGAGCTGGTATATTTGTCGTTTCTGTGGCCAGTCGCGGGCATACCCTGGTCGCCTGTTATTTGTCGCCGTTCATTGAAGACTTTTAAACTGCCTTTGGTTGTTTTTTTTTTTACATTTTAGCCGGGTTGTTGTCTTTTTCAGGTATCCTTAATGGAACTTGGTTATGACCCCTGCCTATATTTTAATAAAGGAGGTCTTAGATTAACTTTACGAACATACTCAGCACAAAAACACAGGCTTGTGGCGTGCAAGCTCACCTTCACATACCCCCCCCCCAAAAAAAAAAAAAAAAAAATCTCGAAATGTAACAGTAAAATCAAGCATGAAACCAAGAAAGCGACAGTAGAAGTATAATATATAATAATATATGTGTGTTAATTAATTAAGACAGTACTAGTAAGTTTTATGTCAGCTGCATTTGTCATCTGACTCCTTTATATGTAATTGATTATAACATTAGCTCGAATTTTACACTTCTATCAGCATCAAATGACGTTATTCTGTCGGTTTGGCACGTATCATTACACAAAGAAAATTAATTTTCAGAAACCTGGAAATGACGATACATATCACAAATAACCATTAAATGCGTACATGAAAATGTTAATTAATGTAGAATTCAGTTTATAAAGAATCCTTTGATTATTTTGTCATAAAGTGCTGATATGGAAGAATTCAAGTAGATCTGCAATTAGCGGAGATAAATCACATGTTGGATGGTTTTTTTTTCAGTTCTCCAAATGTTGCAGAATATATACGGCAAGCCATCAATCTGGAAAACTATCCGTTATATTTTTTTGTCTATTTTTGACATTAAATCATCTACCATATTTATAAAATCGTACAATATTAAACATACGTAAAACACCGAGGCTTCATTCCTTGCATTGCATATAGCAGAACCTCTCGGTGATGGATTTGGCTTCCTCTTTTGATATATCTGGTTACGAGTACTTCTTGTATACAACTAATATTTTGATTATGATCTTCCTACGTATTTGATTTTAATGCTGCTGATGAGAGGTTAGTCCTTGAAACACGTGCACAGCATATCGAAATTTACAATATGTAAAACTGGTATTTTTGTATTTATTTGACAAAGCTTATATGAAGCACTGTTAGGTAATTGCTATGTGATGGAAAATATACATATAGGCTCTATCATACCCTATCCTGCAAAATATTGCTCAATCCACTAGGACTGTGACTCTTGCTAATGCACGACAAATCGTCAAATAATTATCGAGCTATACCATTGACATGTATATACTTTATTTGATATTGTTTGTAGTTCTCTTTATGATGTTTATTTTGTATTATGATCATCTGACGATGGTTCCTTTACGTTTATCATATACAGAGTTTCAAGAAAAGCCAACATAATTATTCCAGTATTTTAAACATACTTTTCGTGGGACTTTTTTTCAATTTTTGGTAGATTATATATGTAGATTTTGGTCATATTGTTCGGCATAAAAATTGCATTACATCATTTTGCGGGACAACTTTTCAAATGTGTATGGGCATTAAGCTATGAATATTGTCTAAAAATATCAAGTTTGTTGTGATAACATCAAAATTGTTTATAACATAACAAAAATATAAATATTAAGGAAAATAACGTTTTGTGGCATTAATTTATTGTAATGAATCATATTGGTGCCACAATTATACATCATTTGACAAAAACTGCTTAGATTTGTAATTTTTTTTGTTTTTTGTTTTTTTTGTTTTTTGTTTTTGTTTTTATTTTCTTTTTTACGGACATATTTATATTATGAAAACTATGTCCACAGTCAAGAAACAACTTTATATTTTCACATATGATTATCTATGTAATAAAGAATGTTTTCAAAAATGTGAAGATGTTTCTTTGGCGTGGACACCATTCCTTGTCTAAAATATGACTAGAAAATTACCAAAAAGTACAAAATTGACAGAGAATGTGAATTTTGGTAGACTTCAAGCAGTATTTTTGTCCTTTTGGTGCAAGAATTATCAAAAATCTTTATGTTTTATCATTTGTGATCGATTCAAGTCTCCAAAATTTACAATTAAATCCCTCATTATCGCCCCTTCTACTTCATTAGTTTGATTCATTGTAAACTTACAATTCTCGAAGTTGAAGTTTTGAACAAATTTTTTTTTAAATTTCAACTTAATTGGAGTGTAGTTAATGTCTATTATCTTGAAAACTTTAGACGATTGCAGGTAAAATTGAATATGAAAAACTGTTCATTACAATGAGATCAACTAACATTTCCATTTTTATCAATACCTGTCAATGAAATGACTGTCAAAATAACAACTTCTAATAAGTTGAAATTTCAAATTAAACATCAATATATATTTTTCAAATCCTTTCAATATATAGATCCATGAAAAAGATAAATATTCGTTTATATTTTATCACAAAACGCTATAGCTATTATAACAGAATGAAAAAAAAAGTGTTCATGACATATTTTGGGTGCTTTCCCAAAATTAGGGGTCAAGAGACAGGTTTTCTAAAATATCTCACATGACAAGCTTCGATCAAATGTTCTTCGTTTCTATTATCTCATGGTATTCAAAAAGGGAAAAACATGACTATAGATGTCTTGGTTCAAAGTTCCCATTACGTTTTTAGAAACCCGTATTAGGACAGGAAAACCTGGATAACTATCGTCCGGCATTAAATCTCCCATTCGTATCAAAAATTGATTGTTGAAAAAGCTGTTTATGTGCGAATCAAACACCATTTGAATGCGAACAATCTCATTGATAACAACCCTTCTACTGATCTTGTCACTCGGCATTATTGCGTATCCAGCATGACGTAGAGCGCTTGATAAGTGTTGTTGCATGTTGGATCTTTCCGCCTCTTTCGATGAGATCGACAATTTTCTACTACTGGAATATAGTTATGGCACCATTAGGTCGGCTCTGTCTGGGATAAAGTCATATTTTAATAATAGACGTCAGTGTATGGTTGTTGGTGCTAAACTATCTGAATACCTGGAAATTAAATTCGGGGTCCCGGAAGGTTCATAACTAGGAATTAGACTCTACTGTCTGTTCAGGAAATCTGTCAGTCGAAAATATATGATACTCACATTACTTTTAATGTGAGAAAAGGGTTTATTATGTTATTACTGGTATTTGTGTTACTTTTAGTATTACGTAAAGTGATTTATAGTATTGTAAGATAAGGCGCTGTATAAGCATTTTTATTACTATTATTTATTATTAGAGACGACCAAAGACCCGTGGATACAAATCATGTGTCGCTGCATTATCAAACCGTCCATCTAAGACCTAAACTAACCGTCAAACGACCAGACCCATACAAATCATCCGTTGTTAGTGCCGACCAAAGACCCATGCAAATCATTAGTCGTTAGTGCCGACCAAAGACCAATACAATTATCCGTCGTTAGTAACGACCAAAGACCAATACAATTATCCGTCGTTAGTAACGACCAAAGACCGATACAAATCACCCGTCGTTAGTGCCGTTCAAAGACCCGTACAAATCATCCGTCGTCAGTAACGACCAAAGACCCAAACAAATCATCCGACGTTAGTGCCAATCAAAGACCCATACAAATCACCCGTTATTAGTGCCGATCAAAGCTCAATACAGTTATCCGTCGTTAGTAACGGCCAAAGACCCACACAAATCATCCGACGTTAGTGCCAACCAGTGATACATATAAACCGTCACCTCGTAGTGGTATATATTGCTTCTTATTGTGATAGTTATGGTTTTGAGTACTTCTTGTATAAGTTATTTCTCGGATTGAAATCTTCCTATATGTATTTAATTTTAATTCTGCTGCTGAGAGGTAACTGCTTACAACACGCGTATATCATATCGAAATTTGCATTATTAAAATGATAAGTATTTTTGTATTAATAATTGCTTGATCGATGCTAAAGGCCCCTGGGTACTGTTATTCATCAAGGCAGTAGTCAGACTTGTCTGACCCCGAATTTTACCAATTTTTATTTAACAAATTTGCAGTATAACTAATTTCAAAATACCTAAAACTCTGTGGCTTAATTCCTTGTATTGCACATGATAGGAGATTTGGCTTCAAACTTTGGTTTTGAGTACTTCTTGTTTACAATTAGTTTTTGGGTTTGGATCTTTCTATATACTTGTTTCTAATGCTGCTGACGAGATGTTACTCCTTGAAACATGTGTACAGCATATTCAAATCTGCAATATTAATAGGATTGGTATTTTGTTATATTCATTAATGATGATCAAAGATGATATTGCCGATCAAACATCTTTATATACAATCCTCCATCGTTACTGCCGATCAAATGATCTGTACTTTCAAATCTTTATATCGCTGGTATCGATAAAATGACCAAAACAAACCGTATATCGTTAGTGATAATCAAATGACCTATACAAACGGCTATCGTTCCTGGTGATCAATATACCTGAACAAATGATTAATCACTGAGGTCGATTGATATCGTTAGTGGCGATCAAATGATCTGAATAAACTGTCTATTGGTAGATCTATGCGATCAAATGGCCAAAACAAATAATTCATAGTTGGTTAGGATCAAATGATCCTTGATTTATCTTTTTTATCCATTTGAGAGTTCGAAGCCTTTCGATTTTCGGTTTAGACTGATTATTACATGTCTTCCCTACAACAAATGGCACAAAATTTAAAGGTACAGTGCCTTTGCTATCTGATTTGGTGTAGTAACAAAGATGGACACACTAAGGTGAGGATAAAGAAGAGGATTAACTTAGCGATTTAGACGACGAACCAGTTGGATATATTTTTTTATTTCTATAACAAAATTGAGTTCATTTTTTAATATTTTTTTCTGAAGTCATCAACTGATGTTTAAATTCGTGTCGACTAGGTTTTTTTTATTATTTTTTTTAACATTTCATTTCTTCTGAAATAAATAAAAAACAAGCATGAATGAAATTGATTTGTGGTACTTGAAGCCTACTCTCGAAAGCATATCTGTCGGCAACTAAAACTAATGTCTCTTATCATCGGTTACTCATACCGCAGGAATGTCGTCATTGTTTGGTGAATTGATCACTAATAGCTAGCTCTTCATGGAGATCGAAAAGTGTTTGAATAAGAATGTATTTCTTTATAATGTCAGATTTAAATTACACTTTAGGCAATTACTGAAGTTACCACGAAACAAATAATACAAATTTTATTCTTTTGAATTGCCCACGGCAAAAAGCAGTTGGAACGGTAAAACTAATGATAATACGATCGAAGAAAGAATACTAATTATAAAATCTTGCATGATATAGCGTATTGACAAATATTTTTTTGTAGAAATTGAAAGGAACAAGGCAAAACATTCTAACGGAATGCCCATTAAATTATGTGGATAAGGACGGGGCTTGTATTCAATTTTAAAATAAAAAGCCAGCATCAAATTCATAGTTGATGGAGAAAAGATTCGGGGCGGTCATTTGGTCACACTACAAGCAGCTAAAAGTGGAAAATATCAAGTCATGGCTAAAATAACAACAAATATACAAAGGATGAAAAAAATTAGTTCCAAATAAATCAATGCTAGAAATTGCGCATTTTGTTAAAAATTAACGATACTTTTAAAATGCTAATCCCTTCTTAAAAAGTAAGTTGGATTTTGCTTTATTTTACCAACATTGCTGCGAAGGCCTTGAATCGGCTTGATGCTATTAGAGTAAGAATCTCAGAAGATTTTGACGTATTTTCCAGTATTGTTATTTTACTAGAAATACTGCAAAGACCTTGATGTTATGTGAGTCTAAGACGCTGTTGACGTATTTGCCAGTATTGTTGTGGCTTGAGTGGCATTCTGTTTTAACTTATTGACAAGGTCTTTACCAGCAATCTATTAACGATTATCAACAGTTTAATGGCTAATATTGATACTGAGAATCGATTTAACGTGTTTACAACAGGCATTTACTTCTGTAGCAGACAAGCGGATGTGTCGTATTGTGCCATTTCAGATAAAAACCTACTCAGTATTGCTTTGCCTATTTGCTTAATTGCTTCATATTATTCCAGTACATTTAACTTTAATAGAAAAGAACGCCATACACAGAACCTAACCTGTAAGAATTGTTTTACATTTTTTCGACTAATGCATTCCACGACTCATCTCAAGAATCTCTTTAAACTGTTCAATTTTGGTCTTGTATTTACACTTCAGTAACACAAAAAAATCCTAAATCCCACAATACATGTGATATGTTATTTGCCCGCCATCATATATGTGATATGTTGTTTCCTGTTTCCTCCCAATAATGTTTGTTTTTTTTTTCCTCCCCATAATATGGTGATATCTGGTTTCCTCTCCATAATATATGAAGACAGTTATTTTTTTTTTTGTGCAAAGCTGTAAGAATATAACCCCTTCACATTTTTTAAGGAATTTTGTACCATATTACTCTTACTCCATAAATTAATTCTTAAGAGATTAAAAGTCTCGTGCAGTAGATTTATTTCATTGGTCAAATTTAAGGTCACGTCAACATCGAATGTTAACGCGAGTTTAGTTGACACCGTTATTACGCGTATAAATATACTAATAGTTCGGAAGTTTTATAACTAGTAATTTTTTTCCGGCCAAACTATTTATTTTCACAATGTTAACAGTTAAAATATTTATTTTTTTATATACATCGAATCAAATTATTTTTTTATTGTACTTTAAAAAAAAAAACGTAATGTTCGGATTTGAGGATAAAAAAATTGATCAAAATTATTTTTTCTCCTCCTTCAAGATAAAAATATTTACTTTCCATGAGGTCGAAGTCACAGCATTCATTTTAAAATTCTATAAAATTAAACGATCGTCCCCTTATTTGTTCTTTATATTTAGCATTTCAGAAATGCACAGAGACGAATTAAAACTAATTGCAACACATTCCCTCCGCATATGATGTCTACTTTTTATACCTTTTTTTCTGTATCCACCAGAGGCTATTCTGTCGTACCCATCCTAATCTTAGTAACTATTTTATCAAGAAACGAATTTCCCTATTTTTAGTAACAATGTGATTGCCCCTTGTTTTTTTTCTTTTTTTCCCACAAAAAATCGAAATTTTAACCAAATACATTCTCGCAATACTTTTCCGTAGTACGCATGCCGAAAGCCGCGCGACAAACATGCGATGTATTTAAAACTATTGGTAAGTGATGCTCAACTGTCAAAATGATAAAATATCACTTTACGGTAATTTTATGGTTACCTGTCCAAGAAAAACACCTGCTTTACCGTTAGCCTCCCGCCAAAACTCCCACCTGTCCTTAACTCTGTTATGATGTTAGTACAACGTTTGTAAAATTGGTTACTCATCTGTGAAGATTAAATATTGTCATGTAAATAGATAGCATAGTAATAACGGCGGTCTATAACGGTATAAAGTAACAGCTTGGGAAATGGTTAGGCCTGGGACAGATGGTGTCTTTACAATGACAAATCTTTTATTGAAATAAGTCACAAAACATACAGAGCACAGTTGGTATTATTAATAAAGCATCTAAGTTGATACAGTTTACAGTAAAGGCATATCTCGGAAATATGATTTGTTTTACAATAAAACTTCCGTCAAATTTTGATAAATTAAATAAACAATTTTAAATGATTCAAACAAAATAAGTCTATACTAACTGCATAACACTTCGCCCTACAAATATACATGTATACTGAATATTACAGTTATGAACGCGACTATAGAATATCGAAAACCTAAAAAAAGCAAAAATAAAAACCCAAATATCAGCCGTAGTATAGCATTCTATCCGACAAAATACTTGAAAATATTAAAACGTCGTTTCTGTCAACAATAAAATACACACAACCAGACCGTATTTCGACCGTTTAGTGACAAGTTGCACTATATAGCATAACACACACACACACACACACACACACACTGAACCCAACCATTCTATAAACATACTGCAACTGTTCCGATTACTCAAAAGTTATATAACATTGCGCACAAACCAGACCGTTCAATTAACCAACCCACACTGTATATAACCAAACATTTGGTCGAACCAAGAACAAAAAAAATGTATTGCACATAACCAGTCCGTTTCTTAAATATGCTGCACATAACTCGACCGTTTCATACATATATTGCACAAATACCGACCGTCAATAAATATATTGCACATATAACGACCGTCAATAAATATATTGCAAATTACTCCATCGTTCATTTATATGTCGCAGATATCACGTAAGTTCAATTCATATATTGCACATTACACGACCGTTCAATAAATTTATTGCACATAGCCCCAACAGTTCAATTTATATATTGCAGGTAACACGAAAGTTCATATAATCTTACCGTTAAAAAAATACACATACATATAAACAATCGTTCAATTGATGTATTGCATACAACCCGACCGTTCAATAAACACAAATGCATATAGCCTAATAGTTCAATAAACACACTGCACATACCCGACCGTTAAATAAATATGAATGCATATTGCCTAATAGTTCAGTTGACATATTGCACATAACCCGACCGTTCAATAAATACAAATGCATATAGCCTAATAGTTCAATTAACACACTGCACATACCCAACCTCTCAATAAATGGAAATGCATATAGCATAATAGTTCAACTTACACATTGCACTTACCCGACCGTTCAATACAAATGCATATATCATAATAGTTCAATTAACATATTGCACATAACCCGACCGTTCAAAATATATACTGCACATAATTCAATCGAAGCAAATACACATTTACATTGGACAAACTATGTGCAGAAGAATTGATATTTACTTATATCTTAGCAATACAAGTTATGTTCGTATAACAAAAAATCCGATCACCAATTCACAAAGAAACAACGAAGCAGTTGGTATCGACTTGTGTGCAATTTTGGTCTAATTCAAACAGATGTGAAAGGATTTAAATCCTGACATACCAAAGTATAAGCATCGATACATAATATTTAAACAGTAGTAAATAACAGATTGTTAAATTCCGATGGTTTTCTATAGAATAGAGTTTGGAAGTTGATTAAATACAATACAACATGAAAAAGATTTGAAACGACTTAAATATATATGTGAAAACTAAAAGTAATTGCACTAAATTGATATTGCACACATCCATAAATATAATATTATACTGAACATAAATAATATAGCTTCATTAAAGTGATAAAATGGATAACTAATTATATATGTACTTGACAGCAACTTCAAAGTAAAATAAACTAAATATTTAATTATGAATAGGACAAAATCACATTTTAGTAAAACAGATTTTATGATTTCAAAAAGGCACCAACTGGCTCTTCAACAAACTCTACTGTGGTGTTTTACAATAAAGTGCACTTCTTAAAAATAAAATCGCCGAAAAACTTCTGAAACTATATATCTATGAAAGGCACAAAGATCAGATTAACAAATTTAACATGGACGATTTACAGAGGGCGGAATCTGTAATAAAATAACCTGAGGGTTTTCTGTCGGGTGGCACTTATTTATATGTCTCGTCAGTCCCGGGGAGCTGAAAAATGAACTTGCACAATATTTACATTTGAAAATATCACTATTCTGTGGCTTTTTTTCGGATGTACCGTTAGATGGACAAATATTGCAATCGTTTATGTTAGTTATGTTATTATTTTGATGTTCGACGTATTGGCGTGTCGTCTGTTGATCGTTTGCGTGGTTTAAAACGTGTTTCCTGAGATATGCTTGACGTCTAAAACTTTTTCCACATGTCTCGCACTGATACTGCCCTTCGTCTTGTGAAGGAGAGTTTCTAAGATCGCCTGCAGTCAAAGATAGAATTTGTTTGTTTAAATTTAACGGTTTTGAATTGTCAACAGTTCCAATATGATTTAAATTGACATTAGCGGGAAGAATCCTCGATGGAATCGCTTGTTTGTTCGTCACATTTTGTCTTGGTTTATGCCATCTTCTATGTGAAGCCAAATTTGCTGGGCAACTAAAGACTTTATCGCATTCAGGACATCGGTATTCGACGTGAACAATACGGGGGCAGCGATGCTGTGCTAATTTGAATGCATCTTCAAACTGTTCTTTACACAAACGACAAACATAGTCTCCAATTTTGTTTTCGATTTTTTCTATAGCAGCCCTTGCCTCTGGTGTTACTTCAACGTAGTTATAGCTGCTGTCTATATCCCCATAAACCACCTTCCCATCATCACAGTCCGATACATCTTTGATGATACAGCCAGAAACTGGCGAGGATTTGTCCTCGTCAAAGTTTATTTTTCTCACCGCTTTGGGTTTTTTAATTGACTTTGGTTTGGATTCATTGTCTGATTGTCCTCTCCTTTTATTAGGGCTGCTTTGTGATGGAGAACCCTTCGGTGAGTAGACTGGAGAAGCGTTAGAGGAAACACAGAGTTTATCAAACGATGAGTAATAAAACGGTGATGGATAATTAGTACTTACAGTTAAGGGTGACTTTGTTGGTGTGAAAGTTAAACATTCCGACGGTTTGACATTTAAATCACAATTATTATTCTCTGCATCCTTTGGAGCCATCACTAAATTTATCGGACTGATTGAATATCCTGAATCTGGCGATCCAAAGTTCGTTCTGATATTTTCTAAATCTTCATTGTTCATTTCTCTCGCATTTGTATTGGTATCTTCACCTGAGTTTCTACGCTCCCTGTAAGATGCAGCATTCGAGTGCTTCGTTCTTTTCACTAAGAAATTCCTCGGCATTTTATAAGATTATTTTCTTATAAGGCACTATTGGTGAACGCTTGAAAACTATTGTTTATTTACATTTGAACGCACGAAAGTTTACGAAAGTCGGAATTTGGTCAACAGTTAATTATTCAGATTATTGATGCCTTTTGTTTCATTAACGCTTCTTCGATTAAGTTTTCAAACGCTTTTCTTGGCGCCCAAAATTAAGACCAAATCCAACTTTTTTTCATTTAATTTTCACTTTATATAGGAACGCTAGAAAACGGCACAAGATTAGCTATTGAATATTCATTTTGGTCGTGTGGCTAACTCCGCCCTCAAGTATCTCTTTTAAACCCTTTGTTCGTATTGGCAAACAATGTATGGCTATGACTTTTAAGTAACGTTATTTGAGTTTCCCACAACTGTCGATCTTTGTTTAATTGTCGTATCGGTATTCTCAGGTAGAAACCATTGTTTACTCATACCATCTTGTATTGGAAATCTATACAGAGTCATGAAAATGAATATTTTTACACGAAATTCCCAGTTTCACGAATGAAATTATAAACATTGAATTGATGGGATTTTGACATGCGGTTTTTTTACAAGCTGAAATTTCAAAAATAAGATATGGGAAAAATCAGAATATGAAAAAAAAACGTAATTAGTATTAAAAATGAAGATCTTTAACCCTATATTCTTGTACTGTAATTAGATACCATTTATAGCTTTGTTGTTAAACTGATTTTATTCTATTTATATTAGCTTCATATCGAAACATATTTAATATATTTATCTACAAGTAAAACAAGGTTTCCCATCGCAATGCCGATAACTAGCGAAAAATCCAGTCTAAATCCCTTGGATTTATTTTGATTTGATTTTTGAAATCCGAACATTATTATAATGAAACTGTTTTAACATCAAAGAATCAGAAATTGCGCGTGCTTTATGAAATTGAATTTCGCACGTGGTAATTTGCATACAGCTGTTGACGCACGAGACACGACTTTCACACGCATTTCTTTGTGATTAAACTAATTCTGAAATATAATTTTATCCAAGCAATTTGGAATTTTTAAAATCAATAGTCTTTAGAAGTTTGTTATCCTTGTTTCTTTGTCGCCGATCATTGAGCGTGCCAATATACTGATGCTATTAATTTAGGAAGAACGAATAATAGCCTACCATCAGAAATTCTCAATGAAATATCAGAAAATGATTTGCCATGTTTTATGTTATGTAAAGAAATGAAAAAGTAAAGTGATTATTTAATCATTTGTTATATCGATTTTCATAACAACATAACTATGCTGATGTAATTATAAACAAGTAAAGAACCCAATGCTACCATATGAAACTAAACCCGAGCCTCTCTAAGTACAAATCACGGACAAACTATCCCAAGACCATTCGGAGTTCTTAACACGGACAAACTATCACAAGGCCATTCGGAGTTCTTATCACGGACAACCTACTGCAGATTAATTGGCAGTAGTATTCCCGGACAAACTACCTTGAGGCCATTCGGAGTTCTTATCAGAGACAAACTACTCCAGAACCATTCGGAGTTATTAATACGGACAAACTATTCCTTGATCTTCACAGTACTTACAATGGACAAACTGATAATTGGTCACTGACAGTACTAATCACGACCTAACTGCTCCGGGGTCATTCAGGGTACTTAACAGGGACATACTATAATCCCGTCCCATTCACAGTTCTAATCACGGACAAACCAATTTTGTCCCATCACATAATTCTAATCAACCTATCCTGTCTCAATCATAGCACATATCAAGAATAAACTTCTCCAGAGTCATTCACAGTACTAGCCATGGACGCAACAAACGTTGACCATTCGGAGTACTTAACACACACACAAACCACTTCTGTGCTAAGCAAAGCACTAACCTCTTTGGACACTCCTCACCAGGCCATTCAACTAATAGCATCCCAGTGCCATTCATAGTACTAACCACAGACAAACTTATAATACTGACAACAGACAAACTTATAAAACTTACCGCGCACAAACTAATATACTGACCACGCACAAACTAATAGTACTGGCCACAGACAAACTAATAGTACTGACCACAGACACACTAGTAACTAATAGTACTGACGGCGGAAAAATTAATAGTACTGAACACACACAAACTAATAGTACTGATCACGCACATACTAATAGTACTGACCGCAGACAAACTACTGTATTTTACGCTGTATTTCTTTCGTATACCATTCAATACCATTCACAGTGAGAAAATAATAAATACAATGACTGAAGTTTGGTGAATACTTCTGGTACGATAGTTTGAATCTAAGTTACGCTATTTGCTTAGCTAGAGTCGGGAATTTCTCAGATGATGCTACAAAATCTTTACCCTGTTTACTGATAAACTTTCATAAAAGTGTATTTTGTCTTCTTCACTTTTTTGTAAAGTTAACATATGTCTCACCACAAACATAGAATTTGCAATAAAATATGGCATATCTATATTCTGTACGATTCTATCGGATTTTATTGGATTTTTTTTAAATGTAACATTTTCGTAGACAGTGAACACCAATTATTGAAACTAAATATGGTTGTCCCAAGGGTTTCAGGTTTTATGTATCTGAATGATGTTGACCTTATCTAGAAGATCTGAAAATCAACGAGGCATGCCAATTCATTACAGCTATTTAAGGTTAGCCACTTCACTGCAATTCATTCCATCAACTTCTAATCAAATTGCATGATAAAAATTCATCTCGTTTATTATATTTAATTACAAAAATTATTTCCACCAGATTACTGCTGTTTTGTTTCCATTATTGTTTACACTTTGGCGACTATCGTTTTTTACTGTTTCTAGGAGGAATTAGAAAAAAAAAAGATTTCGATTCTGTATAATTCGGTGATATCTATACAATACTTTTACGTTTCTGTCATTTCAAGTTTTAAAACTCCAAGCACAGGTTCTATTAGAAAATTAATTTCGATTTTCCCATAATTGAAAGTTTTCATTTTAAGGTATGGCTAACATTTTTCATAAATTAAGACATTTTTGTAATACAATTGATCTGTCTGACCAAGGCGACAAAGGACGAATAAGGATACCGCACAAGGCAGATGTTCCCAAGACCGTGAATGTGTGCGCGTGGCGGGAACACGACAGAAGTACGACACCTTTTACATTGGTGCATTATGTTTTTACCGAACAAAGCCGTATAGAATTGTTTAACGGTAGTGTTGACTCTATTACCTGAGAAATATTTACTGTGCGCTCATGTTGAGTGCTTTTATAACTGAAAGTAACGGTATTTAAAGGAGATAATGGTATTGACATAATAATAATAAAATACAGAGATTATTGCAGTACTTATACTTTGTAACCGACATCTGTACTATTTCTGTAAGGGTCTATTCAAGTTATGAAATCCAACATATGGCAAACGACACAATCAATAAAAACGATCAGAAAAATATATAAAATTTAATAAATTAATTGAGCACCTGTAGATGCATTACAGGTATTCAGTTGTGTTGATTTGCAGAAGTGATAAAATATTTTACAATTTTACATGAATCGTTGAATCATTTTGATCAATTAAGCTAATTAGTTTATTTTTATTATAATTATGTCAATAGTACTGTAATATAAACGGAGCTGTTCACAAACTATAACATTAAAAGCTAACATCAAACATGTTAAATAGTGAAGGTTTACATCTATACACCAGAAACATACGGGTAATTATCAATTTCTGAAACTTGTCGTTAAAAACGCTTCAGAATTAACAAAGCAAAATTTCATATGCAGCTATCTGCAGGTGATTTTATTTTATAGAAGATGTTATCGTGCAAGTTTTATTTAGAAAATAAATTAGCCTTTAACAGTCATAATGACCGCGTGTTCTTCAATGATAATATAAATCGATACGGTATAATGATATGGAGATCCTAACTGAGTAACTTTTACTGCAGTTTCTGCGTAAACAAGAACAAAAGATAGCTGCAACATGGTGCCAACGTAATATTTGAAATCTTGTCATAAATCATACACGTGTTACCTAACATAGTCATACGGACTCATCCGCTGTACGACCATTTCTCTATGGATTCCATTGTAATACACCGGAATGCAGATGTTACCAAGAAAGCCGTTTATACTGCGGGATGTGATCATGAATGTTGATACAAGATAAGACAAAGTCTACAATATAATATTTATGTAAGTACTAATGATATAAAACGTACAGAATCGCACATTGAATTAAAAAAGAAAGAGAAACTGTGAATGCGTCAAATAGACACAAACACCAAAATGAAAAAAACAAAACAAAACAAAACAAAACAGTGAAAAAAAATGAAAAAAAAATAAAAGGCCAAAATCAGCTTATGGGCCTTCAATAAATGGTGAGAAATTTTCAACACCCGGAGTCTGCCGTCGACTGCCACATGAAACAGCAAATATATACAGTTCAGCGAAATGGATATTACACTCTATCCTAAACATTAAAAAGGTGAAGGGACATTATGATTATGGAAAAAATCAACTTTGTTATACTAAATTAAAAATTACTCAAAACGTTTTTAGATACATGTATATAGATAAAAAGTTTTATGGCTTTATATACATGTATATAGATGCAAGGTTTTATGACTTTAATTCATTGTAGTGACATTACAGTGGTGCTACAATTGTACTTCATTTAACAAAAAGTGCTGGTCAAGAATTCTAAAATTTCTTGCTTTTTTGGATAAATTTATGGCAAGTACGACTGAAAAGTGACCAAAAAATTGAAACTGAACTTATCTAAATTTGGTAAATTCCAAGCAATTCTTATGTCCTTTAAAGGAAAGAATTTTCAGAGGTCCTGATGTTTTCCGAGTTGTTATGGATTCAAGTCTCCAAATTTACAAATAACATTTAATACTTCAATTGTATTTTAGACAAAAAAAAAGATATCAATTTTATCATGACTATTTTAGCAATATCTGCGTGCATGTGTGAATGTGTAACTTTTATGTGTTTTATTTTTGTTTCTGTTTTATTTGTGTTTTGGGACGTCCAGTAAACTCACCAAATCTAATTTACAATTATCTACTATAAATCGATTTAAATGGCATTTGCTACTCCACGATTTGCGTGCTTTTGTAGTCACTCTACTATAGTGAACCATCGTTAATTGAGGCGCGATATTGGAATAGAAAGAACGGGACATCTGTATTCCGATCCTATCAATCCATCATAATGCCGGTAAATGAACACGGTATATGTGGTCACACTAACGCCTCATTGAATAAGCTGTCGGGTCATTGCACGCCAATACTCTTTTAGTGTGACTGTTTCATTGTCATTTTAACGACGTGGTTAAATTAGACGGTTGCTATTAAGTACAGTCTATGCCCGAATGTATATTTATTAAACGACTTCACAATATACTATTGTTAATGTGCTCACCATATACAAATACATAACAGAAACAAAATAAATAACAGCATAATAGTTCAATTTGTCCTGATATAAATTCCAATTGAATGTCCATATAATTTCATTTTGATACACATTCTCTTGAATTGATTTATACGACGATCTTGTTTTTCTTAGATATTTTATTATATATTTTCATTAGTGTTTTAATGATAGTGTGCTTATCTGTTGCTGTTGGATTTTTAACTCCCTTACAGGAACAGCGAGTACTCTTTCGAGGTAGGTAGAGCTTGTTGTCTTTTGTTCTATCAGTCAAGGGGTTTGTATCCTGTATCAATCTCAAGTAATAAATCCTAATGCGACAGATTTTTAGAGTTCGTTCCATTGTTGTCCCGGATTAGATGGAGGGTTGGGCGTTAACAAAGATGTTTAACCCCGCCACATACTTTATGTGCTTGTCCTAAGCCAGGAACATGTAGTCCAGTGGTTGTAGTTTTTTAATGTTAATTGTTATTCTTTTTTCGTTTTTTCTGAGACGTTATATATTGATTTGTTGTGACATGTATAGTTAATTTGATAATTTATCCTACATAATAACACCTAGATGAACTATCCCGTACTACCATACATCGTGTACTAAGTTACATCTCCTATGAGGAGGAATGACCCGGCCACCGAAAGCTGTATTTTTTATATAGCCTAGCTGGCCGAGTGGTCTAGGGCACTGGACTTTGTGCAGGCGGTATTGCCACAGACGTCACAGCGGTACAAGTTCGAGTCCCGCGGAGGGAACGACAAAAAATGCAATCAGCTACATGTGTACCAACAAAAATAAGTAAATACAATTCTCGTTTAATAATAAATAATCTAATAGAATTTTCTAGGGTAATATGACTTTTCCCAAACCGCCCATAAGCCAAAGAAATTTGTGACCACATGAAAAAATACGGTGATTCAAAGTAATAAGTACGTCAAATATAACTTCAAGATTGTACATATAATAGGCCAAGTAATTACGTGTACAGTTGATCCCCTTACTTTCCCTACAAATTTCAATAATTCATGTGTAATATTTCTTAAACCTGGTCAACAGTTAAAACCTGCACTGAGACAGGGCAACTACTAAGCAAAACTGCACTGAGACAGGGCAACTACTAAGCAAAACTGCACTGAGACAGGGCAACTACTCAGGAAAACCTGCATGAGACAGGGCAACTACTCAAGAAAACTGCACTGAGACAGGGCAACTACTCAGTAAATCTGCCTGGTTGTCTTTCAATAAGATGAATCAAAACAAATATACTTACACACTTATAGTACGCGAAACGATAAAAGAAAATCGTGTCGTAACAAAAGTTGGAACCAGTTTATGGAAGTTCTTGCATAATTACTAATCAGCTAATAATAGGAAAAACGTGTTTGAATTGAAATTTTCATTCAACAGTTTCCAACCTATCAAACACTACAACACCGTGGTTTTAGGCTTAAAATATTAATGAAAGTAATGGTATTTATTAGTGGTGGTATTTTCTATCTGATTTCAGACAATTCAATCTATTGCTGGTCTTTTTAACTGAAATGTCAATAGTTTCAATATTTGATTCTCCTTGTTTTATTCTGATTAGTCTGTAATAACAGAACATGACATTTGAATATTTCCCCAATATCTGTATAAAAATCAGGCATCTATTGAGCGTCAATTATGGCCATTAAAGACCGTCACTTATTGCATTTAAACACGAATGATGGTAGTATTGTTCTTTAACAGCATGTACTGGCAGCCTCTCGTGATAACTGAATCACTCGTCTGGCTGAAGCCTTTGTCATCACCCAAAATTGAAATGTATATGATACTCGAGAAATCTCTTCTAAACAGAAGAATGCCGGCATAAATTCACACTTTAGAAGATTAAACGGAAACTTGACGCTGGAATCACGCTCCTGGTTCCTTTCTGAAGCACAGCAGTAGACCAGATAATCCACGTAGTTACCAAACATTTTATACAAATTATCGCATATTACTCGGTATTGGTAAAATTAATAACCGTTCGACTGTCACTTGTTGGTATTGAATCTCCAGAAGTGTTTTATTAAATGACAGATGCCTTGATTAATCTGAAAAAAGGAAATGATTCTGTTACAGTCACAACGAGATACCAGCAACGACGAGCAAGTTCTGATCAATATCGCAGGCGACACGCTGCACGTGCATCAGCGCGAACATACTAAGAAAGTTGGGAACAATAGCGAGCTTCAGCGGAGTTGAGTAATTTCTATTGAATAATTTCAGAAACAACAAAGACATGTGCGGTAGCATTAATGAAACACAAATCATTTTTCATCAACAACTTTTAATTTGACATTTTTGAAAGTTTCATTTATGGATGACTGCAGGGTTTTATGAAAATTCCATTGGCGTAGAAATTATTTCAACGATAAACATCTCGTTTTACATTTTTCTATCAATTTGAAAATAATCATTTACATGAACAGAATAAGACAGCGACATCTAACACGCTAATTATAATGTTAGTCATAAAGACAATGTCAAAACGAAAATATATATAGATTTTTAATATTTCACATCAGTTTGAAACGGTGACCTTATCTGGCAAGCAATTCGCACTAATCTTTTCATCTTTTAATTTCATAATAATTTTATAAAGTTCATTGGTCCTTTCTGACTGCGTAACAGATGAACAAAATATTAAATTTTGGTAAGTTTGGTAAAGCAGAAAGGATTATGAAATTTACTATTTTACTTTGTTCACCTGCCTAAGAATAAAGCAAGCGCGTGAGACTGAGCGGTTTGATCGATTTGTAGTAAGACAGGTGGAAATTTATACCATTTGTGGCGCGTGAATATACAAAAATTCAATAGTTAAAGTCCTCTAATTGGTTAAAAAGTTTTTTTTGTGTTTATCTTTTACCAGTCCCAACTACCGCGAGTCTTTCAAACATGAAAACAAAAGCCATGCAATGAATTAAATATGAAAAGGTCATAAAAGGATATTTAATGAAACCATGTGTCGCGCGTGCCACCTGCTTATTGGTGTTGGTAAAGAACTTGGGAGGGATTTATAAACAAGCGGTTAATCTATTGTCTGCATTCAATAAAAAAAAATCATTTAGGTACGAAGAACTGTGATTTTTATGGAAAACAGTAAAAGAAAAAACCGAAAAACCTCAAATGCACTATTTAGTTATTATGCTAAACTCTAAACAAAATCGAAGGAATTGTAACTAAAAAAAAAAAAAAAACAAAAAAAAACAAAAAAAACAGCAGGCAGTCCGTAACATTTTTTTTTTTATAAATAAAATAAAAGTGATATTTATGATAGTCTAATTGTAGTGCTTTGTAATTCCAAATTATTCTTCGACACTTACCACTGAAACTGTTTGTTTTTGTCCTGGACACCTGCTTCGAGTTTCCATGAGAACGAATGTAAATTGATCTTTCAATACTGAAATCTATATTCTATAATCGGCGTTCCCTTTGAGGTTACATGCGAATGTAATCCTCAGAAATTCATACGACACGCGCGCATGGCACCTGCATTAACAGACATATTTATTTTACCCGCCAAGAATTCTGATAGGCCAGATGTCGCTTACTAGTCAATATTTAGTGTTCCAAAGTTAAAATGCAATTTACACATAATTCATTAGGGAAATCTAAAAGGTATAATTTATTTTAAGGTTGTATTTGAAGTAAATGCCGATGACTGTTGATTTAAAATAGATACATGCAATTTACAGGCCTCTACAGCCATTCTCAGGGCTCCTAAATATACTAACTTATTCTGGATATGTTCCTGACCACACATATACCCGTACCGTAGCGTATGGTCTGAGCCATAATTATTTATATGCCTGAATGGTCGGGTCAATAAGCTGGACCTTGTGCTGTAAATAACTAAATTTTATTTATAATTGAGTAAATAATACATAATTAAATAATAGCTTTTAACGCGCACTGGTCTAAGAAATGAAAATATATACATGAATATGTCTCATGACCTCTAGTAAAAACTTATTGCATTACATCTGAATTGGTTTAAATAAATTGAAGGAAAATAATGATTGAACACTCTCTTTAAACAAACGATTGGCTGGTGGCCTAAACCGAACGCATATACTGTCGGACTATATGGAGTTTTTTGGAAGCCTACGAGTTTGCCTTACGTAAACCCATATTCCACATAATATGGGAATAAATACCGCACGCGAAGGGTTCAGGTCACATGCCTATATCTATATTGTAGCATAATCGGGGTCCACATACGACTTTACGGTAGGCATATCCAAGACTATATACGTATATTTGGACAAAGTCTATAATTTTCTCAGAATTAGTCATTCGAATATGGCACATATAGAAAGATTAAAATATTAAGTTGAACGTATAAGCAAAGAGCAATACGTTTAGAATATGTCGTTGATCGTTGATAGAAAAATACCTTACATTTGACGTAAATGTCTGCTCGGGAAACTACGGAAACAGTTAAATGAAGATTTTTATTATTTAGAGGCACTGATTTTCCATAAGGCTCTCTATAAAGTTGTACTGAACTCAATTTCGATTCAGTTAATAGAAATAATATACATTTAATATGATAAATACAGGAAACACAAAATCAAATAACAAATTAAGTACAGGAAGGTACTGGAAATATTGCCTATACACCAAAAATATTTTTACTTATGCCTTTTTTTTTATAAATTATATTTGATATTCTAGTTTACACCTATTCTGCGTTTCAAAGTAATGAAAAAGATAAATATTTTGTAAAATTTGAGAGAAATGATGACAATTTGACATTAAATTCCCTGATTGGTTGCAATTGTCCACACCATTTTCGTTTAATATTCTTTTGTCTTCTTTTATAACAAATTTTGTTTCGTGATGTAATCGTTGTAATTTGTAGGTAAGGTTCGGTGATGTCGACATAGAATGCAAATCGGACCCTTTTTTATTTGTCGTAATCAAATGCCTCATGAAATTAATAAGTTTCCAGTACTTTTAAATTGTCTGATTTTCCCACTGATATAACTTTTTAAAACACAGGCAAATTGAAGAATTTATACTTCACATTTCATTGTCGAAGACTTCATTTCAGATTGAGCAGGTCAATGGCCATTAACATTTTATTTCGAATTATACGGAAAGACTATAACTGTACTGGAGTTAAAAAAAAGCTTTGCGCTTTTATAAAACGTAGGCATTTGAAGATTTCCTCAGATTTTCATCATATTTATGTTTGATACACTTATACACACATAGCAGAGTCAATTTATTTATTATACGGAAATATTCATTATATATATATATATATGTAGAACTGATGAATGAATACATTTTGTTTTTTTTTGTTATCAGAGGAAGAATTAGTGCCGTTTTTAAAGGAAGTATTTTTTGTCAAAGCTTTTTATAGTTTATTAAAGTACCTTTCCTTTAAAAAAATAATTTAAAAAATGTGTGGCACGTGATAGAAATTAATTCACTAATTCACTAATTGCGTGGTACCTGGCACAATAACACTTAGAATGCACTTTGAGTAAGGGAGATAACTTATGTTAAATCTTCCCTACAAAATGTTTACAAGGAACATCTTTTCAAAATGTGGATTTTTTTTCTCATCAAAGTTTAAATAGTGGAATATCAGGTCTATGTTTGCAGTTATTTCAAACCTTTTATATGTACATTTAAGAGGGTGTCCATGGAGGACCCAGACAGTGGTTGGCCCGCCCAAAAAAAATTGTTTACTAAACATTTTCACAAACCCATGTTTCCTAAAAAAAACTGAATGTTGGTTTGTAATTTAATGAACTGGGAAGAATGAAATAAATTAGATAGAAAGCACTGGCAACTTAAAAATAAATGGAAATAACTCTTCGATTTGTCGTTAATTTAAATCATTTGTAAGGAACTTTGACATAAAACGTTTATTCTGAGTAATTCATTTTTGATGACGAAAATCCATGTTCTTTCTGAAATAAATATGAGTTTAACATAGCATTTGAACAAGATAAAACAGACAAACAAACAAACAAACATAAAAAACAAAAAACAAAAAAAACCTGAATGGTGGGATAAAATTTACTCTGTGCCACCCCTTTCACAGGATCTGCCTAGTTTCTACATGTGGACAGTCTCTTAAACAGGTAAATATAATTGCAATATATAAACCATCGTTTAGGTCTTTTTTTTATATTTAAAGTTTACTGATATAGAACAAGAACACAGAAAATAAGGAAATTAAATATCGACCTTCTCGCCTTAAAGTGTGAACAGAACTGACAGAATGACAGTTTTGAACACCACATTTAATAGAAAGTGTGAAATTATTTTCTGAAAATGACACGGTAAATTGTTTATTTGTAATGACCGTGTTTTTGGCATTCCGGACCATTGAACAATTAAGTACAAATTAGAGAAATAGAAATAGAATCATAACGTAACGTCTTCATTGTTTAAAATTTGTAAGAAAGAAGTCGTCACGGATCGTTTAAGGCCTTCAAGACATCAGTCCAAAACTTTTCCTGGAAACACGGTTCTTCTGACCAAGTAATATAGGTCGTCATGTTTATCATGTCTCTAATGGAGCGAGGCATTTCATTCTTATGAATATTTTCAAGCATTATTATTACTAAAGAAGTGGTGTCGTCATTAAGAAATTTTCGCTGGGCTAGTCTTGTTTCGAACAAGCACCAATCACTTTGAACCATAGCCCGAGACAACACTAAGATAATTTTTTTGCTTTCGGCTATACAGTCGGCAATATTATCTACGATCAGCTTTCCGACAACAAAGTCTCGATAATGAATACATAACTTGTGTCCGTTACTAACTTCTATAATGTCAAGGAATTTAGAATGTACCCAATGTCGATCTTCTTCACTGTAGACGACAAAACCTGAGTAAAGAAAGCATTCATTACTTTTGATACAGTTATAGCTTCTTTGTTTGGTTCGATAAAGATATATCCAGTACCTTATGTGCCATCTTCCTTTATAAACCAGGCTTAAAACAGCGACGCCAAAAATTCCTAACAATGACAGAATAGTACAAATATATTTCAATGTTGCAATCTCTTGTGATTCACACTGGGAATCGGTTGGAAAGTAATCGGCTAGTCTTGTTCCATCCATGTCTGGTGGATTAACACAGAAATAATTAGCTGGGTAACTTTCAAATAAATCTGGCCTTTTTTCAATCCATCGCTGAATCCACTTACGAAACCATAGATTTTTACAGCTACAGTAGAAGGGGTTCCTGGCCAAATTAATTCTGGTGAGATCTGACATCAATGTGAATGGGAAAGACGTATCATTAAAAACATTGATGTAATTGTGTTGTAGTCGCAATGTCTTAAGCGTCGATAAATTACCGAATACATCTTGACCAGTCCACGATGAAATGTGATTATACGATAAATCCAATAGCTCTAACATAGTCATCTTACTGAAAATTTCAGATGGTATAGTTCTAAACCCACAGGAGGTCATTTTTATTGCCCTCAAATTCGGAGTTTTGTACAACAAACGTTGAAGATACCCATCAGAGAGGTTAAATATATTTTCACTAAGATCCAACGTTTTAAGTTTGGGTATTCCACCAAAAGTATTGTTAACATCGAAAAAAGAGTCATCTGATGTTTTGGTAAATGCAAATTTATTCTTGGCAAAATACAAGTTTTCTAAAGATTCACTTTTAAAAGCATATTCTTCTATTGCAAACAAGCGATCCCCTAGATGATTCAAGTACAGCGTTTTTAAAGAGGTCAAATTGACAAATGTATTGCTTACTATCTTTTTGACAGGATTCCTGCCCAGATATAATTCTTCGAGATTATCCAAACAAGAAAAGCGATTCTCGAAATAATTCACGAAATTAGAATTCAAATTTAGAATCTTCAAACTCGGGAAGTTACAGGATTCATTTGTAGTAAACAGTTTAAAGTCGACCTCAACATAGTTGTGGTGGATCTGAAGCTCTCTAAGCATTGCCATTCGCCCAGGTATGATACAGTCAATGTTATTGTAGGCTATATTGAGAAATGTAAGATGAGGCAAATTGCAACTTAGACTACTAAAGTCAACTTTCTTTATGTTATTCCTTGTCATGCTTAATTCGCTGATATTATATTTAGATAAAGCAAAGAAGATCCCGAGTGGTTCTGTTTTCAATCCACATGAATTTATTTTTACTATAGTCAAATTTGTGGATTTGATATTTGAAATACAACTTTCAAACTGAGAAATATTCAGTTCTCCATTGCCACTGAAATCTATTTCAATTAAATGTTTCAAGTGAGAAAGTGCATCAGCTGATATATTAACTATACCATTATGACGGAAAATGAGACATTCGAGGTTTAAATTTTCGAGTTTCAAGAACGTGCTTCTTTTGATTTCAGGCAGAAACATTCCTGTAAAAGTCAAATTCCGAACAAAATTTGGGAATGCTGGCACACCGCGATATGTTCCTCCACTACATACAGCAGAATAGGTTACATTACTACACGTACAGTATTGTGGACAGGGCTGTTCGCCTGATGCAAGAGAGATAATTCCAAATAGACAAATTGAAAAATGAAACACGGTCATAATGACAAGCATTCACTTATCAGCTGCTCCGGCCTGTAAAGTATAGAGTACAAAATGGATCAAAGTATGATAATGTAATACACATGAACGTTATACGTATAGTGTACAAATGAACATGAAGAATAAGGAGGGCACTGTGAAGCAATCATCCATTTTAGGATCAAATATTTTGCCCTAAGTTTTTAACAACGTCTTTCCTGACCATCATTTTTTATTTTATTTAGCATAAATTAGTCCCTTTATTTCGCCTAGGCTCAGCAGCACACAGAAGCCGTAATATTATTCCTTTACTCGTGTAGAAGATATCCTATTTATAGAAAAGGGATCGGATATGGTGAAACGCAACAAATAAACTAGCGTATAACCTTAAAACAAAATAGTAAATGTATTAAAAGATCACCAAAGTCTTCAACAAGCGTGAACTCACCTTTAAGTAAGCTCTGAAAAGCCCCGATAACAAAAGTCATAAAATCCACAGTAACAGAAGGATGACGTTTCTTCAGAACAAACTAAAAAGTCACACCCCGTATCTCCATCCCCCGTCCGCCATCCCATAATGGCAAAAAAGTAAATTACTTACAGAAAAGGGTAAACATAAATTTTGTTTAGACTTCCTTAACAGCTTAATATAGAACTGAAATGACTTTTGTACTTCCCCAATAACTTGATAGTATGAAGTAACAAGGAAGCTTTATAAAATAAAATCGAGCAAGTCATGGACGATGTCCTTTTCTAATTTTGAAGTATATCAGCATTTTAAGTTATCGTACCTGAGGAAATGTGAACAAAAACGTCTAATTTAACAACATATGTAATCTTTGTATCACATAGTCTTGAAAGTGTATTTTTCAATTTGATTATCCACGTTGCGGGATGAAAATAAATTAGATTTTGACTTGATCTAGATTTTTTTAACTACAATATATCTGTACGTTTTGGTATGAATTCGTTCCTCCAAACATTAGAATCCGATGCTCAATATTTTTATTCTGAACGTTTTATAAAAAAAAATTAAGTTTTCAACTTGACTTGAAAATGTTTAAATCAAATAACTGTATTTAAAGTATTGTTTATGTAGACTCCTTTAATTGCAAGAGTGATAATTTGACTCTTAAGTCAGATGATACAGTATCACAAAGATCTGCTCTACGGAATTTTGTTTGTTTTTTTTTTTAAATCTCACGCTGAGTTAGCACAAGAGGGTCCCAGGAGCCTTAATCGCTCACCTGGTTAATGTTTTGCCTTTCAAGGGCAAAACTCTAACAATGAGTTGTCCGACAATTTTTACTTATCATAATGATCATTGCATCAATTGAAAGTTTCTTCAATCTACTATAGATTTCAAGAAAACTGCTAAATCATCATTTTTCGCCCTTCAAAGTCAATAAATCTAATCGCCCGACAACTATGATCCCTGAAGACTTTTGTAAGCCTTATAAAAAGGATTATTTCGGCAATCGAAAGAATTTGCTTAAAACTAACGGTTTCGGAGATATATATATATATATATGAGAAAAAAAACTTCTGTCTGACCACTCTGTACTATTTTTTTTGTAACGACGGTAATGTTTTTCGACGGATCAAAACTTCCAAACACCAGCTCTATGCAAAATACCCCAAGGAACATTCATACCAAATTGTGTTCCAATTAGCCAAGTAATGTCAGAGAAGATTTTTGAAAGAAAAAACATTAAAAAGAGCAATAAAACTGAAAAAAGTAATAACTCCCAACATGGCTTGACAAATTACAACGAAAATTTTATTTCAAATAGATCTCATGCTGCTGAACACTTTTACCCTGTCAGAATTTGTCTAAACCTAACGGTTTTTGAGATATATGTAAAAACAATTTCTGTCTGACCCTTATGTTCTATTTTTAGTAACGGCGGTCATGTTTTTCGACGGATAAAAAATCCTCACACGGTTCTATGCAGACTACCTTAAGGAACATTCATACCAAATTTGTTTCCAATCGGTCGAGTAGTGTCAGAGGAGAATAGTTCTGAAAAATTGTTAACGATGACAGACGCCAAGTGATGGCAATTATTCAAATTGCCTTCGGTCAGGTGAGCTTATAAAGGCATTTGCCCATTAGGTATACATTGGAAATGTTTGGAGAATTATTTCAAATGCTGGTAGTTTTGATGATCACTCCTTAAAGTGTTTTGAGATTACTTTCAGTATCTGTGAGCGTTCTTTAAGTGAATGTCTCATTTTGTCTATATGGTGTGTGTTGAGGTATACCATGGAAAGAATTGGATGTATAATTGAGTGAATTTTATTGTTTGTTTGTTTGTTTTAGTTTATTTTTGACCTTACAGGTTAAGGCCTTCTAACACTAGTTAAACCCCAACACAGATTTCATGCGCCTGTCAGATGTTGTTTACGGAACGCCATAGCTGTCATATGGTCAATTAAATTTATACGCGGTGCTGTTTATATTCGGTACTTTCTTATTTATATGCGGTTGTATTATCTTTATATGTAGTGGTTTTATCTTGATATGCGGTGTTTTTCCTATATATTCGGTGGGTTTACCTTATACGCGGTGGTTTTATCGTTATATGTGATGGATTTATCTTTATATGCAGTGGATTTTCCTTTATATGCGGTGGTTTCATCTTTAAATGCGGTGGTTTTGTCTTTGTATGCGGTAGTTTTATTTATATATGCGGTGTATTTTTCTACAACAGCACTCTTCTTTATATGCTGTTTATACGAATTTATATGCTGTTCAATCTTCATTATATGCTATAAAAAGCTTTGATTATCTCATTGCAAGGCTTAAATGTTCCGAACTTTTAAACACTAACCCTACCGGTGCACCTGGTCCACGCTGCCAGCTTTTAGCGGAGTCCGAGTTGCTCATTTGCTTTTGTTACTTTGTATGTATGATTTTAGTTTACTTCGTGTTCTTTGTTGTATGTGTCTGTTTTCCACGTCTGGTCTTTGTCCCTGGACTACATTCTTTTTATTTCCGCTATAACCTTGATTCCCTTGCTTATTCTTAAACATGATCAATTTTGTATAGTTCATTGTGAAAAAACTTTGATGACCTTAGTTTAAACATATTTATAAAGTATGTGTAATTTGCACACTTTAACATCACGTCAAAACAATATAATGAAAAGAACTATAGCAAATTAATTAGAGGACTCATAAACAAGACTTAAAGTCTTAAATCAATCCGTCACCTGAAATCATGAACAATTATTATGTCATTGATATATAGCATGGCTAAAGAAAGTAGTACTCTAGTGCTCATGACATGCATTTGGTGAGTTAGGTGAAAGTGAAGAAGTTGATATTTAATGCTCAAAATACTTGCAGTATTTACTCAGGTCATAAGCAATTTTAAAAATTATCCAACAGAAGTAACTCTTTAATTTAGTTTGTTAATTTGAAGCGTTTGCTCTGTATCAAAAAGTTTTGATCCCTGGTAAACATTTCAACGTTCATCTGACATCTCATCTGATCAAAATTTGAAGTCATTTGATCAGGAATTTGAAGTGCCGAGATATGTTGTATCCTAAGCGCGTGACGTAATAGACAGAAGAGTAAGAAGGGACTAGCAGAAGCTATTTTGCCGCATTGACATAATGGGGATAGAATAATGTCTTTGTCGAATAGATCTTTATTTAGCTCGCTACACTGAAGACGAAGTCTGGCATGTAGGATTTGACCTTTGCGTGATCCGCACAAGTAATATATTGGTTTTTTGACCACCTCATTTTCAAGATGTGTTTTACAGACTTTTACTGATGGCGAGGTCTTAACAACATTTGGTAGTGTATTCCATAATCGAACAGTGGAGGGTAGAAAATAGTTAGAATATTGGTATGTTCTACAATAAACTGATTGGATTAGGTCAGAATTGCGAGTTGGGTAGTTATGGATTTGATTTACTCTTCAAGGAGACTTTGAAGATATTACCGTGTCAAAAAATCTTGTTCAAAATCTTGTACATTAGTTTTATTTGTGATTTTCTCGCCGGACACATAATTTCTGTCATCCAGTTTCTATATATAAATTGTTAATTGATGTTAACCTAGTATCCCCTGTAATTATTCTTGCTGCATCAATTTTAACCCTTTTAACTTAGAGTTTTTAGAATAGCAGTGTTTGTATCACATATTACATCGGCACATTCAAGAATCGGTCTAATAAAGGTTATCTAAAGATTTTTTCTAAGGTTCGTCTATCCAAAAGTACTTTAAATTTTCGTAATATAAACGATTGTATGCTTAGGTTGCCATCATATCAACATGACTATTCCATCCACCATCATCAGATATTGAAAGACCTAAGTGTTATGCTGCTTAACTTGGGATGTGACGTCGTTGTAAAGGTACAATTCTAAGTTATTCGGTTTGTTGGTCTTTCTAGAGACTGTCATGCTTTCTGTTTTACGGGAATTGAATGTGACGAACCATCGCTCAGACCACAAATGGATTTTGTTCAAGTCATCGTTAAGAGTAAGAGCAGCTGATTCAGGATTGTCAACAATAAGATATAGGCTAGTGTCATCAGCAAATAATTTAATGGTAGACTTGATTTCGGTAACTATATCATTTATGAAGATAAGGAACAATAAAGTACCACGTATTGATACTTGAGGAACACCAGCTCTTATAAACAACCATTTAGAATAAACAATTGTTAATAACAACACGCTGTTTCCTCTCCTGTAAATAGTTAGTAAACCATTCTAACAATCATTGCCATTTCCAATAGTCTTTAATTTACAAATCAGTCATCGATGCCAAACCTTATCGAATGCTTTACTAACATCACAGAAGATAACTCTTACTTTCCTTGATCAAGTGCTTTTCAAAATTCATTACCTATTAATTGGTTGACAGCTGAATCTCCTTGTGTAAATCCAGACTGATTACAAGTTATATCATTTGTCCGAAGATAATTATATTGATGTTCAAAGATACATCTTTCCATGACCTTCCTCTACGACACTTACTAAAGATATGGGTCGGTAATTATTTACTTCGTTTTGAGAACCCGATTTGAATATAGGGGCTACATTTGCCAGTTTCCAACTTGAAGGGAATTTACGTAAACGCAAGGATCGACATGTTAAATAATTTTCTAAGGGGGTATTTCAAAACAGAAGATGATTGTTTTAAAATTCTTGGACTTATATTGTCAGGACCAACAGCTTTATTTGTGTCTAAGCATTTAAGTGTATCTTCAATTTCTCCGTCAGTGATACTAATAGAGGGCAGGGAATATATAGTTTCTTGTTCTGGTAGGGTCTTATAATAGTTGTCTACACTACATTGATCATTGAAATATCCATTAAAAACGTCTTTTCTTTGTCATCGTTGATTAGATCGTCACCAATCTTTCAAGGGGATATTTTACTAATTTCCAGCATTTTTTTTTTTTTGCGTCCATCTTATCATTTATTATTGTTTGATATGTTGCTATAATAGTCAATTTCGCATTTTTAACGGCTAAATTGCACTTGTTTCTTATTTTTTTCAACTACCCGGACTATCATGCTCTATTGTCTTATAACAGCTGTTTTTCTTCATAATTATTTTTTTAAGCGAGGGTTAATCCTAGGTGGGTCGTTCTTGTTTATACTAATGATGCAGTTTGATATAACCTCGTCAGACAGAAATGATTTTATCCGAGATATTTGAAGTAGACGAATCTATTTGTTCATTTACGAATAGGTAGTCCCTATCTACTCTAGAGAAAATATCTCTTTGAAGGTTATAATCCGCTTGTTCATATAGAGATTTTTTTTCTTTTGAAGGTTTTTTTTCTTGGTTAGATTTTGGGAGACTTGAAAATCCAAGAATGGGTAAATGGAAGCGAACTTGATATAAAAGCGGCGAACCTATATCTCAGTAGTGAATAGGAGATTTGAGATAAATATCTGACAAAGTCAATTAATATCTGCGCAGGAAATAGTAACACGTTAATTGGCATCAATATAGTTGTGTAACGGTTTGTACGAAATTAACGGAATACAAACTTTATGTTTTTCTTGTCGTAAAAGCTGACCTAGTTATCACTATCTGGTCTAGCTGCAACTGTACATCCTCATTTTTCTATACAGAACACTTTCAGAAACCAAAAGAATCTGACTGATGTCCATAATTGTTAAGTTACTTTCTAATAAGTTTTCAAGTAATTCTTCTGGAATCTCAAAAGAAATCTCAAAATTTTCACCACTTTTACTTGGTTTTCGACTTCCATAAGGCAACATTTCATACGTAATTTCATCACTTCCGCTCTATCCTTCACACCTAACTGTTCCATTTGAGAAATAGATAGGAGTCCAATAATGTCGAGTGTTATTTTTACCTTAAAAAATGATCCTACAAGATTCCCGAAGCCTAATTCTTGCAAAATTACCTCAATTTTTACACAATGTGTTTTTGCAAAATTGACCATGTTTAAAAGTTCGAACGTTCAAGTCTTGCGGTGCTAATCAAAGCTTTTTACAGCACATAATGAAGTTTGAACAGCATATAATGAAGGGTGCTGATGAAGAAAAATACACCGCATATATAAATAAAACCACCGCATATAAAGATAAAACCACTGCATATAAGATAAATCCACTGCATATAAGATAAGGCCACCGCATATGAAGATAAGGCCACCACATATGAAGATAAAAGCACCGCATTCAAAAGTAAATTTACCGAATATAAAGGAAAAACCACCGCATATCAAGATAGAACCACTACATATAAAGATAATACAACCGCATATAAATAAGAAAGTATCGAATATTAAGAAAACAGCACCGCGTATAAATAAAATTGAACAGATAAGACAGTTATTGCGTTCCATATGTCTTTGTGCCATTATATTACTTTGTACTTTGATTTAGAAGAATTCTCATCGTTCTGTTACTGTGGTTTTATTACTTTTGTTGTCGGGGCCGTTCAGAGCTTACTTAAAGGTGTGTTTACACTTGATGAAGACCTTTTTAATTTGATGATCTCTGAAAGTATTTACTACTTTGGACTTAAAGTTATACACGGGTGGACCATGCATATGTTGCGCTTCACCAAATCATTGAAATAAAAAAAAACCTTGATTTTTATAACTCAATGATTTGAACTTTAAATTTTTCACGTCATCCAGAAAAATAACAAGTGAAGTACCTGTAAATCAACATATTTAGATATCCTCACGTAGTCTAGCATATCTTATAAATGTTTGCTGTACAATCAAAATAACAAATATTTTCCCAATGTCGCTATAGTGAAAATGACAGCTGATACATGATCACTTGTGGCGATTTTATAAGCCGTTGTGGAATTTATCACATATTTATTTATATCAATAAATCATTTATTGATATCAATAAATATAACACATTTATTCACGCTTTAATAAAACATATTGATATCAATAAATGATTTATCAACATATTAATACATATTTATCAACATATTATTAAATCATTTATAGATTTCAATAAAAAGATGAATTCTTTACGTGTTGATAAAAAGGGTGCCACTATAGATGGTTTAATCATGGTCAGAAAAGTGTCTACAATGGCTTTTTATTGGATATTTCTTTGTATGCATAATCCGGAGTAAGTTTTAATAAAACTTTAACTAATATTTATCAATATGTTAATAATTCGTTCAATTTATTGATATTAATAAATAATTTATCAACATGTTACTAACTCATCTATTTATTGATATCAATAAATCATTTAGGCACATGTTGATAAATATTTATTTACATGTTATTTAATATTTATTGATATCAATCAACGGGAAATAAATTCCACAACCGCTTGACATACGATTTTAACTGTCCCGTTTTAAATGATATTTTAAGTATGGTTCTTTCTAAAAAACCAGACATGGTGTTATTCATCTCATCTCAAGATAATCAATGAAACTGTTCAAATACATTTGTTTCATCCTAAAACAACTTTCCATATGTTCATTTCCTTGGATCTGCTATGTATCTTGAAATTTTCAACTTGTTATAGTGTCAAAATTCCTGCGGGAAATTTTCCTGTACTTTTCTGCGGAAGAATGTAACCAAACTTTAAGTGTTAATATTTCCAGTGGCCAGCTTTCATTTGTAATTTTATTTTTGAATACAGATTCTATGAGGCTTACTGAAGGATTTCCAATAAAAAAAATATGTGGGATTAAGAAGTTCATGAATCACTAATCATAAGTTTCTGCATAGAGCTGTACTTAATAAACACCCAACAAATTGCTTGAAATTGGATATTTTATATTTTTCAAAAAAAGTTATAAAATAAAAATTCAACAGTACAGATCATCAGAATAACAGAAATTTGGCATCATATGTCGCAAAACTATGAGAAACAATTTTTCAAGGAAAAAGAAAATATCATCCTGATGACACAGTTCCAAGAAGTTAAACACAAAATATTTCGATTTTTGGAGTCAGTGAATTATAAATTGTGGCAAAAATTATAAAAGTACTTCAGTTTTTTTTGCAACAGATTATTTTAAAAGGAGGTATATGGCCACATCAATTTGATGGAACTGCCGAGTGGTGAGATTCACATGTTACTTGTATTTGATGGAACTGCTGAGTGGTGGGATTCACATGTTACTTATATTTGATCACCTCAGTGAATAATAAACCTATAACTCTGGCTACAGGTATGTAAATCTTGTAACAGTATTCTGGCAGAGTCCTTTTATAACAACTTTGAAGTACCACAAGTATTTGATCGAAACCCATTCAATTTCTGATGTATATCGATTATCTCAGCCCACACACAAAATATCTATATGTCCACTTTAAATATTACACAAAGAAAAAAGAAGAGATGACATTTATGTTTATTAGAGAAACAATAGTTAAAAAGGAGAAATACTACAAAGGACTAAATCACTTTTAATCTAAATCAAAGTAATTTGGGTGATGTTATTTTGTTTTAGTTCAACAAATACATAAATTGGATAGTGATAATTGTTTAGTTCTATGCATTCTTCAGTCACAAGAGGGCTTTTCCTAACTTGACCTTGTACTAGATTAAGGACTATTGTTGATGTAAAGACTACCTTGTCAAAGGTACAATGCAAAGAAATTATTAATATTTGATAATGGTCCTTGACCTTTGACCAATTTATAAAGTGGTTATGGGTTTAGATTTTTTATGACTATATATATATATTCATCAAGTTTGGTCGAAGTCAGTTGATGATGTTGATTTTGCTGTTTGACACCAACAAAAGATGGATTGAGATGTTGCAGTATTATAAACCTGTAAATGAACAAACTAAACTGTGACACTTTATTTTAAGAGAAACTGTTTTTGTATGATCTACTAACTAGTTTCCTTTTTATGTTGGCGTTTACATTGTGCAGCTCTTGAGATTTTCTTGCAGCAGTCTGAAATATAAACATACAACCAATAAAGCCTTATCAGTAACCAATAAGATTACAAAAAAGTATTCATTTCATGAGGAGAAAAATGTCATAGGAGCATGCATTTTTTCTAATCTTTTTACTGTTTAATTACCAAAAGTGCAAAATCTAAATATAATGTGTGTACTACCCAAATACACTTGCTAGAAAGGTTTCAACCAATTATATAAATTTCACATTAGCCTAAGCATAATCATAATCACCTCTATGTGCCACAACAGGTCTACCTCCCAGTTATATGTCACAAAACTTGTCACATGGCCATGATTCTTTGATGAAACTCGCCCTACACGACCAGATCGATGAATGTAGTCAGACATGAAATTTGGAAACTCGTAATTAATCACATGTTCTACCTGGAAGATAATTCTATCTTAGATATCTTGTATTATACAAATCAACTGATTTCTTAAATCAAATTAATAACTAGAAATTACTGTGTTAAGGATTTTAACCTGCACTTTCTCCTGAAATCTACATTTTCTATATTTTAAGTATGCACCAGGTTATTTCAAATAGACAGAAAAACACATTTTAGGTATTCCCTATGCTTTAATTTAATGGTCAAACCATCAAAAAAGATTGACAATGTCCCTTTCACATAGCAAAATTATTCCTATGAAATGATAGATAAATTTTTTTTATAAAGCCAAAAGAAAGATGTCTGTTTCCCACTACCCTAACATATTAGGGCCATTAATGCTAAAGCACTGTTAAAGTCTTGTTTTTTTTCTTATTAACTCAATGTAAAATGATTTTGAAAAATAAAATAATTTCCCTACCTACCTACCCTATTTTTTCATGCTAGTAGCAGGAAACAAGACTTTTTATAATTTTTTTTTGTCTAAAAACAGTTACTTCTGACATTAAATTATAAATTTTCAATTTGAGAACTAAATAAATTGGCTTTTATTTAAATTTGGAGTCTGATTATAAGATGCACATATTCACAAAGATACAAACTAGGTACCCAGGTGCAGATCAAGAGATTTAGAATAGATGGTTCCATAAAACAGAAGGTTCCAGGCTGTTGATGGTCAATATTTGTTACAAATGCATGAATTTTTAAACAAAAAGAGGGTTTCTAACTATTCCGCTAAAGATATTTCTATCCCTGATGCGATGGCAAAGTCCATTTTATTATTACACCAACTTGTACTCACCAAGTCATCTAATGGGAAGATATTATTCCCCAAGCCCTAAATCAAATCCAATGATAGCATATCTATAAAAAGCTTGCATTAAAATATCAGGTAACTGTGACAAGTACATGTAGTCGCAGAGAAAACTGTTAAGAAGATTTTCTATTATAAGAAATAACAGGAAGTTGTTGTCCACGCATGAAATCTAATCCAAACAAGTGTGACAGAAAGACAAGATGAACAGATGGATGGACAGACAGATAGACAAGGGTAAAACAGTATATCACCTCCTTTCAAATGGAGAAATGAATATTTGAAATAGCATACACTGCATTGATGAAGTAAAGTGGTTAGTTTTGATGGTCAAAAAATGTAGATGTTTTCCAGTTTGAATCCTTATTTACTTTTTTTGAACAATGTTACAAACTATAGCACAGCATCATAGACATATTTACATTACAGTAGAAATACCGTTGAATGTCTCTGTAATGTAAAGTGCTTGACAATAACACTAATTAAAATGCTGTTAGCACTGGAGGTTTTTGATTCATGTGAAAAAAGTTGCATACACAATCTATTGTAAGATTATATAATGTAAAACAAAACTCTAATCATTAATTTGAATTTCCATAAAAGGTCAAATAAAATTAATTAGTAGATTTTCATCCTCTCCCGCCCACTAACAAATTGAAAAACAAAAAAAATTGGGGCAGGAATTTAAAAAAAAATCAGGATTTTTTTCACGCCAGTTTCTAGTATTGAGGTACTATAACACACAAATCTTTCATTTTTTTGGTGATTTAAATGATGTTCTTCTCTGAAACTGATGTGGCTATGGATTTAGAACATATCTATACTTCAAATAGCTAAAATTACGATAACAAATATCTGGTCAGGGATAAAAAAAAATTAAATCCTTCCATCCGACACATATTTTTTTGTGAAGGTTGGATGAAAATCTACCATTTAAGTTTATCTGGCCTAATTTAAAAACTTTTTTTCTAGAAAGTTTTGATTGAATCTTTGCTACTGATTTCAGAGATATAATCTATAGATTAATAGTTAATTTGTATCCAACTTCACACACATTTACAAATTTTGTTTCATTCACCTTTTTTTGACAAACTTTTATAAAACATTCCCAAAATTAATTTGCAGTTCCATTCAAAAACTATTTTAACAGAACATCCATTCCTACACTATTATATACTCAAATAAAACAATTATCAGCTCAAGAAAATATCCTGGAGGTTCAAAAACCTCAAACCTAAGTAAAAAGTTTGAATTCTCTAATCAGAAATGAGTTTTTCAATGATTGGGTACCATACGACAACAATTACTTCAATGTTGATTCATTGATTTACAAATTATCTTCATTTGGCAATTTCACAGCATCATTATACCCTTGGGCAAAATCTAACTAGGGATATAGAAATAATCTTGTCTGTCACTCTGTTCATCCATCACTTGGAATAACTCTTACACTGTTCAATGGATTTTGATTAAATTTTAGAGGAAGTTTAGGTACAAAGTGTTGAGAAACACAAAGGGAAATAACATAGTGTTGATACCTGTAAGCGGATATGACCTATCTTGTTGGTCAAGACATTGGTTTTACAAGTTTGTAATAAACCTAGCATTTAGTTTGAGTATGACATGTTGATGAACATGAAACAAGACACAAAGGGAGATAATTCAATACATGGTCAAAGCTAATGAGTACAACCTTTCAAACTAAACAAAAATATAAATCACATTGTCTGTTAAGGGAGAGAGCAATGTAGAATAGCTATATATAGACCAAGTGGAAGAGAAAGCATTGTAGGATAGTTATATAAAGACCAGGTGGAAAAGACAGCATTGTAGGATATCTATATATATAGACCAAGTGGAAGTAAGAACATTGTAGGATAGCTATATATAGAGAAAGTGGAAGAGAGAACATTGTAGGATAGATATATAAAGACCAAATGGAAGAGAGAGCATTGTAGGATAACTAAATATAGACCAAGTGGAAGAGAAAGCATTGTAGGATAGTTATATAAAGACCAGGTGGAAAAGACAGCATTGTAGGATATCTATATATATATAGACCAAGTGGAAGAGAAAGCATTGTAGGATAGTTATATAAAGACCAGGTGGAAAAGACAGCATTGTAGGATATCTATATATATATAGACCAAGTGGAAGAGAAAGCATTGTAGGATAGTTATATAAAGACCAGGTGGAAAAGACAGCATTGTAGGATATCTATATATATAGACCAAGTGGAAGAGAAAGCATTGTAGGATAGTTATATAAAGACCAGGTGGAAAAGACAGCATTGTAGGATATCTATATATATATAGACCAAGTGGAAGAGAAAGCATTGTAGGATAGTTATATAAAGACCAGGTGGAAAAGACAGCATTGTAGGATAGTTATATAAAGACCAGGTGGAAAAGACAGCATTGTAGGATAGTTATATAAAGACCAGGTGGAAAAGACAGCATTGTAGGATAGTTATATAAAGACCAGGTGGAAAAGACAGCATTGTAGGATATCTATATATATAGACCAAGTGGAAGTAAGAACACTGTAGGATAGCTATATATAGAGAAAGTGGAAGAGAGAACATTGTAGGATAGATATATAAAGACCAAATGGAAGAGAGAGCATTGTAGGATAACTAAATATAGACCAAGTGGAAGAGAGAGCATTGTAGAATAGGTATTTTCAGACCAAGTGGAAGTGAGAGCATTGTTATATACCAGGTGGAAGTAAGAGCATTATAGGAAAGCTGTATGTAAACAAATTGGAAATGAGAACATTGTACAATAGTTATATATTAGGGTTGTCAAAATCATCTGAAATAACTAACCTGTTAAATGTTACAATTATCTATCGGTTAACCCCTTAACTGGTAGATTTTGTTAACAAGGCAATTACAAACAGCTATTTCGCTATTGTTTTTCTATTTTTTTTACATTTATATATATGAAATACACATATTAGTTGATCAAACTTTATACTTGTGTCTGACATACATATGAATGGCATGAACAAATGAAATGAAAATGTGAATGCAAGTGAATGTGGGAGTCTTACTCATCAGTTTTAGTATTGGAAATATAATTTTTATTCAAGAAAATTACTTCATCAAATACAGATGGTGACAACTGATTTCTTAATTTTGTAACTTCTAGCCCAGCACATGAAAATATACTTACTGGAATGCTCAAATACTGACATGCCAAGACTGAAAGAGTGGGGTATTTTGCAGAGTTTTCATTCCACAATGCAATAGTGGATTTGTCATGCTCTTTTTTATAAAGCGAGTTCACAAATTCATTTATTAACGACTGAGTTGCTTTTTCTGGGGTCTGCGAAAATTCTGATGAGTGTTTCAACTTATGATGATTTATCACATTGCTTGTCCTGCCTGTGTCTGCAAGTTCAAAAGTCACCTTGCATTTAACACAATCTGTTAAAATATGACCAAGCTTTATAGACAACATTTTCACTTATAATTGCTATGATCATTTAGGAGCAAGCTGTGTAATCAGTTTTTAATTAGATGTTTAGAGAACTATCAAAACAATGGTCAATGTTGTAATTAACCTCTGGTCAAATGAACTTGGCATGTCTTAATTAGAGTACGGTGTTTGGAATTACATGTATATGATTTGTTGAAAATAACAGTAAAATAATATCTTAAAATTCATAACATGTTTGGGCAACTGAGTAGTGAATTTGATATTCAATATTCAGTACTTCCCACAGTTAATCAGTTAACCGCTGCCATCCCTACTACCGTTATGTATAAACAATACTAAAAAACTTTGCCAAGCGGAGCATGATACAACCACAGACAGTTGTTCACTTGGGACAAGTTTTGACACAATATTAGTTTTTGACACACTTAAACATAAGGAATTACAGTTCATTATGGAAACAACAACTGGTCTGAATAAGATATTGCACAATATTTTGAAATTCAATTTAAGTAGAAGGTTCAAGTGCTTTGCATTACCTTGCGACCCATTATCTCAGAAATAGTGAATGATAGAGTAAATCTATTAGCATACTTCTTTAAGCCCTTGTAAAGAGGGACAATTTACGAAAAAAGTTAAAATCAGATAAAAAATAATAGAGTCTTTCAAAAAATGACTTTTTTTGGTTCCTTTACCCCTTGTTACTCAAAAAAAAACATTGAGAGATATTCCAATACTGATTAAAAAATATTGACAGGTATTTCCACGAGGAATCCATTGAAAAAAATTGAATATCAGAAAAGAAAAAAAGTTAATTTTTAGGGTGTGGTGCCATTTTGGTCACCTTAGGACTGAAAATGCTATATTGTTTAAAATCTGTTACACATTCTTAAAACAAAATTTTAGAAGAACTGTTATGAATAATAAAAAAACATGTCAAAACTGAATGAGAAATAAATTATGTCAATTTTACCCCATTTGCCCCCTTCTTGCAGGATGGCAGGGACCAGTGACCCATATTTTGAACAATAAGCTTTCTTTAGCAGCAAGTAACAACATATAAAAATTTCATTGGTTCACCACAACAATGACAACATCATAACATAATACAACCACTATTTTTTGTGGTTGTCTAAAAATATGGAAGTATTTTAAGATAATGCCTTCCTAATGCTTCTTTACTTTCAGCACACTTGTGCTATTTCACTAACATGGATAAATTGTGATAACTTACCCTTAAAGTATCTAGTCCTCTAGATGCTATATCTGTACATACTAAAATATCATTCTCTCCATTTTGAAATCTCTCAAACAATCCCTTCCTTTCCTGAAATGAGAAATAAAGGATCAACATCAACTTTAATTTTCATGTCATTTATAAGAGCTCTCAATGCTTCTATCATTTCAAAGGCATTCAATAGTAAAGGAAAGCATTCCTTGATTTTGAGCATTTCTGATGATAATACAACTACATAACAGATATACCTGACTCACCATGTGTATTTTTTAGTAAACTGAACTAATTATTAACTCTGACAATCCAAAACCCCACTGGGGAAACCGTAAAAACAATACCTTGCCTTGCCTTCCAGGAAATTCCTCATAGGTGAGAAAAAAATACAAAGAAAGAATACTGTGAATTCACATCTTGACATTTCTACTAGTCTGGCCCTGTTACAAAAGAAATTCTTAGTTAGAAATCTGCATTGTCCACCTATAAATTCCACTAATGTATTCTATAGCTTATAACTTGACATTATATAACTAGAAAACTGTGATCAATGCTCACTATATTGATACCCCTACTCTTCCATTTGTTAACATGCATCTTTTGAACTCCTGATTGATTTGGATCAAAATCTAATAAATTGATGAACAATGGTATTTTGTAATAAAGACTGTAAAAGTTTGCGAAGAATGAGTTAAGGATAAGAGAGACCACACATCAGGGAATGATAACATCCATATTTGCTGATGTGAGACCTGAAACAACAGCTCTCAAAGAGCCTGAATCACTCACCTGGCAAACCATGCCCTATGATCTAAGTAAGTAAAGGAATTATGCTTTGTTACCATGTTTGACCAAAAATTGCTGAAAAAGAGCATCTTTGATGAATGCTGTAAGTTCAACTGAGTACCTAAAGCACTGTAAAATGTTGGAAATGCCTTCAAAGTGTTTTAAGAACCACTGGAATCAAATTGGGCATGGGCATCCCCACATATTCCCCTATTCACAAATGACAATATTTTGCTATGTGAAGCATCATTATTGATTTGAATAAAAATCTTAATTAGGAGGTGCACAATGGTAATAAACACTATGTGCCATATTCATTATATTCCATGCAGCAATGTAGGAGAAGTAAAGGATAAGAAATGGGTCCCCCATATCATCATATTCATAAATGACAAAATCCATGTTTTTACCACATTTTTGCCCTTGTCCAGGAATTTATGGCCTCTTTATGTTTGTTTTGTTTTCACTTTCAGTTTACTTTTATGTTGCTGGAGTATAATGGGGCAAATATTTTGCTGTACCTTTGTTTAATGTTGTCATGGGGCCAGCAGCAGCCTGTTCAGTGGTGTGAGGGTTTCCTCATCATTCACTGAAGACCCATGGGTTGCCTTGAGCTGACATTTTTTATACTGGTGGTGGTGTTGTCTTCATGAAATAATCACCATATCCATTCTAGTTATATTTGCTATGGGAAACCCCCAAATTAAATTGCATCAAAATCTAAAATAAGAGGTGCATACTGGGGATATATATAATAAAGATTCAGTAAAAGTTTCATTAAATATATTCAGTGGTATAGGAGGACAAAAAGATAAGAGAGGGCCCCTTCCACCCCAGCATAATGGAAGGAAGGTAGTATGGACAAAATGATGTACACCCTTATCACTGTGTTACCCCCACCCACTTGACAAGTGGGAGGTATACGCTAGAGAGCCGAATTGCTCAACTGTTCAAAAATGGTCTTTAAAATTTTTAAAGCTGAACTCTTGACCTTACTGTATCCATTTAATCAATAGAGACCATCTTAGTTATCCACCCAGTTTTCATAACATAAAACAAACTCTCTCATAGTCATTTTTTGACACTTCAAGGGCAATAACTCCAACATCTATCAACAAATCTTTATGAAAATTTCATAAAATTTAGGTTTGTCTCACCAAGCTGATCAATTTTACCCTGTGAAAATTTGGCTAAACTTAAAACCCATTTGGTTTTCGAGTTATTTCCACAAATCCTCAATTTTAAGTAATGTTGGCCATATTTATCCACAGATCATCTGCAGACATTGATTGTTAAGGATATCGTAACTAACATTCATGCCATGTTTAGTTACAATCCCATCCTACCAGTAGTCTCAGAGGAGAAAATTTTCAAAGTTGGAAGTGTAAAATTTTGGGAAAAAAACTTTTCAAGACCCATAACTTATTCATTTGTTATTGGATATTTCTGAAAATTTCCACACAGGTCCATCCCTTCATGCTGAACTACCCCCCACCCCCCTGCTAAAAGTAACTGTTTTTGAGTTATTTGCAAAATTCTACAATCTGTAAAGCAATTTCAGATTAGATTTTTGAAAAATTTAACTGATGACAATGGACACCAGACACATAAAGATGACAATAGCTCATATGACCCTTTGGAAAGGTGAGATAAAAATGTAACTTACATGCATACATGTGATTGACTGTCAAATTTGTAAGTTTTGAAATTTTGGTCAGGAGTTTGGAACTTGGAAGGATTATATCAGCATGCATGTGATACATTACGAACTCCAGTTTAAAAAAATTATGAACAAAAAGTGAACCCAGGTGAATGTCAAACAAGTGATATTCCATGTTCATATATGACATTACACAACACAAAAACTTAAAGGGTAACTACGGAGTATATTGTTTTTATACAACCTAACAAGTTCTATAATATGATACTAGAGGACCACCGGGCAGGTTCCGTGGTGTTTTTTCCCATCCAACTTCAGCAAAACAGAAGTACTAAACCAAAGACAACACAGAAAAAATGATTTCAAATGAAAGAAAAAAGAACAGATTGGTGAAATGAAAACACACAAGCATATAACCTAAAAACAAAATAGCAAATACTTTCAGAGATCACTAGAAGGAAAAAAGTAAGGATAGAAAAATGGATATCCTATCACTATATACCCTGAAAGTGGGCGTATAATAAATATATTTAAAGTCACATGAATAAGGACAAATTGGAAAAAGATTTCATCAAAACATAATCCACTTCATAGAAACATATCAAAACAAAACTATCTTGACAGGAAGTACTTTGAAGACTTTGATGTGGTACAAAATGTCAAACTAAATTGATAATGTTTGTACCTAAACTGGAAACCTATCGAACTAACTTATCTCATGAAGACAAGTTCTACCTAAACCAATACCACAATAAAACTGAAAACTGGATCTAAATATAATTAAGAACCGTTATCAAGAACCAGTATATCAGAACTGTTATCAAGTACTGATACATCAGAACTGTTATCAAGTACCGGTATATCAGAACTGTTATCAAGTACTGATACATCAGAACTGTTATCAAGTACTGATACATCAGAACTGTTACCAAGTGCCGGTATATCAGAACTGTTATCAAGTACTGATACATCAGAACTGTTATCAAGTACCGTTACATAAGAACTGTTATTAATTACCAGTACATCAGAACTGTTATGAAGTACCGATACATAAGAACTGTTATCAAGTACCGATACATCAGAACTGTTATCAAGTACCTGTACATAAGAACTTTTATCTAGTACTGATACATCAGAACTGTTATCAAGTACCGTTACATAAGAACTGTTATTAATTACCAGTACATCAGAACTGTTATGAAGTACCGATACATAAGAACTGTTATCAAGTACCGATACATCAGAACTGTTATGAAATACCGGTACATAAGAACTTTTATCAAGTACCGATACATCAGAACTGTTATCAAGTACTGGTACATAAGAACTGTTATCAAGTACCGATACATCAGAACTGTTATCAAGTACCAGTACATAAGAACTGTTATCAAGTACCGATACATCAGAACTGTTATCAAGTACCGATACATCAGAACTGTTATCAAGTACCGATACATCAGAACTGTTCACAAGTACCGATACATCAGAACTGTTATCAAGTACAGAACTGACTGTGGACTTAGACAAAACAATTGAAATCTAATGGTATAACTGTAATTATATGCCCATATCTAATTATAAAATTCAATTTGTAATAAGGTAACAGTGACTTAGTGTGCCTTCCCCATATGCCACACACTCCAGAAATAAGTCTTTGCCCAAACATCTTATATCCAAGAGGCATTCTTGCTTCATCAACAATACACCCTAGAACCTAGAGGTTAGTCTTACAGCATTAGTCATAAACCCAAGAAGCAAGTCACATTTCAATGCAGTAAGTCTCTCCTCACCTGTAACATTCCCCATAAGTAATTCTTACTCAAAAAGTCAAATTAGAAAGAGATAAGTCTTGCACAAAAAGTCATACTCCCCATTAGTTTGTCTTTCTCCACACATACTATTCCCTAGTCTTGCCTGATATGGCATATCTTCACAAATAATTCTTCCCAACAAACACCACAAGCCTTAGAAATAATTCTTGTACCACATACCTCAGAAGTAAGTCTTGAATTGAGTAGTGTATTATCTATGGACTGTTCCTTTAAAAACCTCGACAGCCATAATGAGGTATCAAGTTCATTACAGAAAATCATTCCTGGAGTGCTTTTCTTCAACATCTTCCTTGACATCATTATAATTTCCTCTATAAAAAAAAACATGATTAACAAGAGCAATAAAGAGCTGTGCTCAAGTACATGATACAAAAATTTACCTTTTTTGTTTGTTTAAAATCCCATAACTCTGAAATGAGTCAGAAACAATGAAAAAGTAAAGTACCCAAAAATTATGAAAATCCCTCAAAGCTTTTTTTTAAAGTCATTTTACAATATGTGGACAGACAATGGTATACCATTACATATTCTACTGGCGTGAAATAGGCCAGTAATCCAGTGATTTAATTGGTCAGATTGATTCCGAATAACATATAAAATTTTCAAAAGAGGGATGTAAAATAATAAGTATACTTATACTGCTCTCTTTATGTTTTCAACAAAATACAAATTCCTTATTGAAGAAGTACTTATAAAACTGTTTAACTATTTAACTGAAAAATATTTTACTGATTTACAGCAATACTACATTTTTCATTGATACTGATTACTACATGTTTAAAATGAATTTGCCAGCTCATTTGTCCTTCTATGTCATACTCAATAAACAATAAGATGAAGTCTTTTATATTTTGTTGAAAGAACTCTTCTAACCTGCTTTTTGAGATGGTTTTATACGAATGAATTTCTGAGGAACATGTGGCATAAGACGATGTACATAGTCTGTTGAAATCCTCTCAAGTGTGTCTACCTGAAATAAGTATGGTTAGTGGATTAATACCTTACTCCATTGGACCAAGTATTGATGCACTCAATATCTTACTCCTTTAACCAAGAATAAATAGTGGATAACACCAAGTATAGACAGCAGTAAATATCTGATTCAATTAAACAAGTATGGATAATGGTTAATATCTGACTCCATTAACCAAGAATGAATACTGGTTAATATCTGACTCCATTTATCAAGAATGAATACTGGTTAATATCTGATTCCATTAACCAAGAATGAATACTGGTTAATATCTGACTCCATAAACCAAGAATCAGTGGCAGTAAATATCCCACTCCATTGACCAAGTATGGATCGTGGTTAATATCTTACTACATTAACCAATAATGGATAGTGGTTAACATCTAACTCCATTTATCAAGAATGGATAGTGGTTAAAATATTACTTCATCAAGCAAGAGTGGATGGCAGTTATTATCTTACTCAATTAATCAATAATGGATAGAGGTTAATATCTGACTCCATTAACCAAGAATGTACAGTGCTTAATATCATACTCCAATAACCAATTATAGATAGTGGTTAATATCTGACTCTTTTAACAAAGTATGGATAGTGGTTAATATCTGACTCCATTTATCAAGAATGGATAGTGGTTAAAATATTACTTCATCAAGCAAGAGTGCATGGCAGTTATTATCTTACTCGATTAATCAATAATGGATAGAGGTTAATATCTGACTCCATTAACCAAGAATGTACAGTGCTTAATATCATACTCCAATAACCAATTATAGATAGTGGTTAATATCTGACTCTTTTAACAAAGTATGGATAGTGGATAATATCTGACTCCATTAACAAGTAAGGATGGCAGTAATTATCTTACTTCATTAATCAATAATGGAAAGTGGTTAGTATCTTACTCCATTAATCAATAATGGACAGTGGTTTATATCTGACTCCATTTAAGAAAGAATTATTGGCAGTAAATATCTTACTCCATTAACCGAGTATGGATCTTGGTTAATATCTTACGATTCATCAAACTCAAACTGCATTCCAAACATGGAATAACTTTAATGAAGAATTGCTGAGAATTGTGCAACAAAATTTACAAGTGACAAGACCAATAGCTTGTCTGAACCATCATCACCATCATGTATTTTTCATCACATAGACACCTTCAATACATGTATTTACTAAACAAAGTAAAAAACTATAGTGGGGTTCCTTTGTGCAGATTATTGGAATATTCCATGACTTCCTTTGTACAGAAAATTGGGATATTCCAAGGCTTCTGTTGTGAAAATAGTTAAGATATTCCCAAGCTTGTTTTGTACAGATAATTAAGATATTCCAAGGCTGTCATTGTTTGGATAATCAAGAGATCCAAAGCTCTCATTGTGTAGATAATTAGGAGATTCCATGGCTTCCTTTGTGTAGGTAAATAGGATATATCAAACTCCAAGGCTTCCTTTAAAGGCTTACTGTTAAACCTTAGACTCATTGCTAACATTAAACTTACACCAGTACTTGTACCTTATTAGCCTTTAAATGAATACAGTGACCCTTTTTAAAGATTGGGGTAAACATTTTGACAATAATGATAATCAATTATACTTTTGTAACAGATAATTGTTCCTTTTCTAATCAAAAATATTACTAATAGAAAGATAAAAAGTTTACACAATGACATTTACCGGAAACCTATCACCAAGAACAGAGTTGAAGTCCCTAGGTAGTGTTGCACTGACTATAACATACTGCATACCACCAATCCTATCCTTATCAGATAACATATTCTCAGAAACCTGTAAACATCAAAAACAATAAGTTAATAACATTCATACAATTTTATGTGCTAAATGAAGAGTTTAATGTTTCTTGAATAAAACTATTTACAGCATAACTTTTGTAAGTTTACGAGTAACAACATTTTTATTAAATGAAATCCTTTAATTCTGTAATTATACTGATCAGTACAAAAACTTTCAAAAACAGTTCACGTTAAACTTATAATTTGTACCTTATCAGACTTAAAATGACCCTTTTCAGTGATCAAGGTATACATTAAAACAAGGGCCCAGCTTGATATGACAGCAGTAGTTAACTCAGAACAGTTGGGACATATATGGACACAACAATCAAGCTTTATTCAGTTCAGAGTCTGGATTGTGATTAAATGTTTGACACAGAATGAAACTGTTCAAAGAACTTAAAAAACCATTTAAACATCTCCTCAATTTGACCCAGTACCTATAACTAAAAATTAAACAAGAGATTGCACACTACTTAGTGCTAAGAATCCCCTCACTCAATCTGTGAAATGGAGACACTGAGGCCATCAGTAAACAAGAAGAGCGAGGGACCTAAAAAGGGGAGACATGTAACAAGTTATTATGTAAAACAATATACAGCAAATATCTAAGCATTCCCTCCAATAGAAGCTGAGAAACCTGTTACAAAAAGTGTAACGGACAGACAGACAGACAAGGTGATTGTAATATTGACCCACTCTAACGAGTGGGAATATAACAAGTCAAAGAATACCCATAATTTCATTTATGTTAGACAACATGAGACAAATCTCTGATATTATGATCATATCTGTGAACACCTTACAGTGTTCATAATACAATTAAATAGACAAGTTTATTGAACTATACATTTCCTTTCTGAGTATTTCTCATGTTTTGATATAAAATATATTACACTTTCAATTTCAATTACAATATTCAATTTCATAAAAGGCAGTTTAATGAATTTAATACATTAAACCTTTCTTATTTATATAAATTTAATATGATTTACACACAGCCTGCAACCGAGCATTGCACTTATATATTTTTCTTACGTTTGTAAAATCATTGAAAAAAAGGGACATAGCTCAAAGGGGCATGAAAGGATATGTAAACGGTTGTCCATTTGTAAAAAAATAATTCAGTGTTTCAGATTTAGATACTATAAATAATTCTTCTTTTTCTTTGTTTTTGAATTCATTTTCATTTTAATTTTAAACCAGTTTAAAGGCTACTTTCACTTTGAATTCACTTCTCTGACCCATTTCTGCAGGCTTGTCTAATACCTATTCCATATATTGTTAGCTTCATGTGCAATGCTCAGTATTAGTTACTCACCTGGTTGTAGAAATTGAAAAATCATTAAATTTCTCACCACATAGTATACAATAATTGTATTAGTAAAGTACACTTATATTAATTTTGATGAACCCTTTTTAACATGTTACAATATGCTTACCTCACAACACCTCAAAAGATAAACATGTTTAAAATGAATAAACGTTAATAAGCAACTATATTCAGACCTAAAAATGTAACAATTTGTGAGTTGTGCATTTCCAACCCAGTACTTTAACCTTATCTCAAGCTCTAAATTAGGATTGTGATTACGGTAAATGTTCAACACAGGATATGATCTTGCCCCACATGCCCCAAAATCAAACATTGTCTTCCTCTTACAGTATGGCACTTGGAGGTATAATTTCAAGGAGATCTAAAATTACTGTCCAGACATCAGGAAAATGCTTCTTGTTTCTTGCCCCTTTTTCTTCTCAATCTAAAACGGTTCAACACAACCCCAAAAACTAACCCCAGCACTCCTTTGGCATTGTAGTATCTTATGGTACTATTTCAAAGAAATCCAATCAATTTTACTAAATTCATTGTCCAATCTCAAAAAAGATGCTTGGTTTCTTGACCCTTTTAGGCCCATCATTCTGCAACAGTTCAAGTAAAAACTCCCAAATTAAATCTGAACTTTCTTTTTGTGGAATGACACATTATAGTAAAATTTAAAACAGATCCATTCACATTTACTCAAGTTAAATTGTCTGAACATAAAAAAACTGCATTTTCCTCGTACCTTTTTGGCCTCTTTTTCAAAAACAGTTCATGTCACAACGCCAAAAATCTAACTTTCTTTGGTGGTATGAGATCCATTCACTTGAGGTAAAATTATTGTCCAGATATTAGGAAAATGATTGTTCTTGGTCCCCTTTTTTTTGGCCCTAAATTCCTAAATGGTTCGTCACAACCCTCAAAATCTTTCCCAGCATTGCTTTTGTGCTATGACACCTTGTTGTGCAATTTCAAAGCATTCCATTCAAATTCACTCAAGTAATTTTCCAGGTATCAAAAAAATACCCGTTTCTGGTCCCTTTTTGTCCCTTAATTCCTAAACGATTCAAGTCAAAACCCCAAAAATCAATCCCAGGCTTGATTTGTGGTATGGCACCTTGTTGTACAATTTGATACTGATCTATTTAATCAGTTTTCTGAATCTTATTTTAAGACTAAGTGTTTTAAAGGTGCGCGAACGATTAATAGACATAAAAACACAAAACCTACAAAATAACTTACTTTTTTTCGAAATAGCCGAAAAGAGTGCTGAAATTATTACCGAGGGTAGAAGAGAAGGTGACGCAGAAGATGGCGCGACCGCGAATGAAAAGCGTCGTAAAACAATTATAGTGGAAAACTGTGAAGAAACTATTATCAATTTTTGTAAAACAGAGCTAAAAATACCCGATGCCGAAACGAAGTTTAAAATAGAAAAAGCATATAGATTGGGCAAAAGAATCGATGATGCACAAAAACCCAGGCCTATTGTCGTAAAATTTTGGGATGTGGACAACAAGAACTATATACGGAGTATATCAAACCGATTGAAAGAAACCCGATACGGAATCGGTATACAATACCCACCCGATGTTTTAGAGAAGCGAAAAAAGTTACTACTGGATCTGAAGAAAGCGCGTGATAACAAGAAAAGAGCCTATATGAGAGGTGACAAGCTGTATATTGACAGTTAGCTATGGCAGGAATAGAATTCGGGGGAGAATCATGTTAATCTCAGTCATGATGTGTTGAAAATATGTTCTTGGAATATATCAAAAGGGCTTATTCGAAAAATTCAAGATAAAAAGTTTCAAAGTATTGTGAGTTCATATGATATCGTATGCTTTCAAGAGTGTTGGGTTAAATGCCCAGAAGATTTTGACATGAAAGGATATGAAAAGGAATTTGTTCATAGGAAAAAGTGCAATGGAGGTGGTGTTATTGTATGGTATAAAAAGTGGTTGAAACCATATTTAAAATTAATCAAAATTAGTGCTGATAGTATAATTTGGTTCAGAATTGATAAGAGTATAATGCTTAATAATAAAGATATGTTTCTATTTATATGCCACCTGATAAAAACATTTTTCACAGGAAGTATGACATTGATGTATTTGAGACGCTTGAAACAGATACTGAGCATTTTTCCAATAAAGGTATTGTAGCAATTATTGGTGATATTAATGGACGTGTGGGCTTCGAACCAGATTACATGCAAGGGGAAGCAATTCAATCTCAGTTACGTGACAATTTAGATTTTATTGACTACCAAAATGACGAGGAATATTATAAGGTTAAAAGAAAATCTGAAGACGATAAGACACTCAATGCTTTTGGCAGAAAATTACTACAGTTATGTTATTCTACAGGTCTGCGTATCTGTAATGGACGATTTGGTATAGAAAGTGAAAAGATAACATTTAATAACGAAAATGGGTCGAGTGTAATTGACTATTTATTAGTTTCAAAAAATGATATGAATGTTGTTAAAAATTTTCATGTTGGTAATTTTAATACTTATTCTAGCCATGCTCCTATTTTTGCAGATATTTTCCTTAAACATAATACCTTATGTCAAGAAAAATGTAATTGTCAAAATATGAATTATAACGTTTTTAAATGGAATGATGAGAGCGAAGATGGGGTCAGAGAGCGTTTGATTGAAAACGCAGGTAAATTTGATGAGATTGCATCGTTAATAGACAAAAGTACAGATGTGAACAGAAGTGTAGAATCACTTAACATTCTATTGAAAGACATTTTTGAAGGTTTTACAAAGACCGAGATAAAACGCAAGCAAAACGTGTGACTATTGTGAGCAACATAACACTACATGTACAACTATAAGTAAGACTGAAAAACCCTGGTTCACAGCTGAGTTGAAGAGATTACATATTGACTATCAGAGTGCTTTAGAAACTTTTAATAAACTTCACTCTAACGAAAATAGGCTACAATTGAATTTAGCCAAACAAAAGTACAAGTCTTTAGAAAATAGACTGAAACGGCAATATGAAAATAAATCAGGAAACATGCTTGAAAGTCTAAGAAAAACCAACCCAAAGCGGTTTTATAAGAAATTTAAAGTGAAGAAGAAGCAGGTGAACAGTAATATTTCACTGAAGGATTTTGAGAACTATTTTAGTAAGCTTTCATATGATGAAACTCTACACGGAGAAGTGCAAGATAATCCACGAGTGAATGAATCCGTCTTTGAGGAATTAGACATAGATTTTACTGAAGACGAGTTAGTGTCATGTATGAATAAACTTAGACGTTATAAATAGAGTGGTTTTGACAATATATTAAATGAATATGTGATATTTAGTAAACCATTTATTAATCCAGTGTTGATTAAGCTTTTTAATAACATATTAAATAGTGGAAGTTTTCCAGAAATATGGACTCAGAGTATAATTATTCCGATTTATAAAAAAGGAAACAGTAATGATCCAGAAAATTACAGAGGTATTTCTCTTGTTTCTCATCTCGGAAAATTGTTTACAGCCATTATAAACAACAGACTCACAAGATGGAGTGATAAACATACTGTTCTGACCGATGCACAATTTGGCTTCAGACCGGGTCTTGGCACAGTTGATGCCATCTTCGCTCTCCATTCACTGATAAATAATTCGTTTAGTAAAAACAAAAGGCTATATTGTTGTTTCATTGACTATAAAAAAGCTTTCGATAGTGTTTTACATTCTAAATTATGGTTAAGATTAGCAAAATGTGGCGTGACTGGTAAATTGTTTAATATTATTAAATCTATGTATTCTAATGTAAAAAGCTGTGTTAGACTAGATGGTCTTTTCTCTAACTTTTTCAGTTGTAATGTTGGTCTGATGCAAGGGGAATCACTATCTCCACTGTTATATTCTTTATATATAAATGACATTGAAGTAGACCTTATTAGAGAAGGATGCCAACCAAATGAGCTTAAAATGTTAAATTTATTTCTGTTAATGTATGTTGATGATACTGTATTGTTCAGTGATGATATAAAAGATTTACAATATATGATTAACTGTGTTGATAAACATTCAAATGAATATGGGTTGAATATTACTCTTAATAAAACTAAAAAAGTGGTCTTATTAATAAAGATGAAAAATGGTTTTTGAATAATGTACAATTAGATGTCTGCAATGAATTTGTATACCTTGGTGTTTTATTCAGATTTAATGGTAACTGTAGTTTTACACAAAAGATGTTAGCAAAGCAAGGGAGAAAGGCAATGTTCAGCTTGTTTAGTAAAATTGTGGATGAATGTTTTAATCATGAAACTTTACTCTCATTATTTGATACTTATATTTCAAGCATTTTAAATTATGGTAGTGAAGTGTGGGGCTTTCACAAAGCTGAAGATATAGAACTTTTCCACATACAATTTTTAAAACGTATTTTGAAAGTAAAGACATCGATGAGCAATTTTATGGTGTATAGTGAATTGGGGCGAAGCCCTATGTTTATACAGAGATATTGTAGAATTATCAAGTATTGGTTTAAGTTGTTGAAAACTGAAAATTGTATTTTGAAAGGGCTATATGAAGATATGTTGGATAAACTATCAGGTAGTAATGACAAGTGTAAATATAATTGGTTACAAAATGTAAAAGATATACTGTTTAAATATGGTTTCCAAGAGGTTTGGATAAACCAGTCTGTATTTGATGAGTATGTTTTTATTTATAATTTAAAAGCAAGAATAACTGACACCTTTGTTACAGAAATGTACGCCTTTTTTGAGAATTCATCAAAGTGCTTCCTCTATAGATATATACACAGTCATTTTTCTTTACAATTTTATTTAGATCGCACTATAAATTATTTATATAAGCCATTTATATGCAGATATAGAATTTCATCACATATTTTAAACATTGAAGTTGGAAGATATTTTAATATTGATAGAAATCAGCGTTTATGTAGAATGTGTAATGACCTAAGTGTATAAGATGAGTATCATTTTATATTGGTATGTAAAAAATATGCTGATATTAGAATCAAGTATATTAAAACCTATTATTGGAGAAGACCGTCTAGTTATAAGCTTGTCCAACTGTTGTCAGTTCAAAATGTAAAAGAACTCAATAATTTAGGTAAATTCTTGTGTTTAGCAGAAAAAATTAGAAACCTATAAACATTTATTCTCTGCCGTTCTGTATGTATATACATATTACTCCTATGTATTTGCACCTACTATATATTATACTGATCAATGTTTTTTCTGTAAGCTGTATTGCTTCTGAATAAAGTGATTATTACTTGTTTTCAAAAAGGCACAATGTTAATGATGTCAAATCATAATCTCAAGAGAGAAAACATAACAGGTATCAATTATATTTGGAAAATTCATAAAAATCACTGATGTTTATAGATGTACAATGTATAATAATATCATAATACTAGTAAAATCTATAAAAAAAGTACTGGTAGCTTAAACATTTCACATATATTTGAAACTTAAAGAACATACATGTATATAGATTATGGTTATCATTATAAAATCTGAAAATAAATAGCCATTATGAATAGCTATTAAGTCCTAAATTAGAATTCAACAGTGAATACATATTTATAAGAATGACATTGTTGTCACTGAAAAAAAAAATAAACCACTTTAATACAGTTTTATACATTTTCAAAATTCCTTAGCTCATCAAATTTTATGTTAAACATCAACTAAACATTATTCCATTACGACCATAACATTAAGTTTAAAATGTTGACTCAACAGACCTATACATACCCCTAGTTTATTGATAATGGATCTGATGTCTGAATTAAAACTATCATCAAGTAATGTGTCTGCCTCATCCAATACAACATACTGGATGTAGGGAGGCTTGATAGTTCCTACAGAAAAAACAAAATGATGTAATCAAAGGCTCAATAGTACCTACAGTCACAACAAAACAATGTAATCAAAGGATCAATAGTACCTACAGTCACAACAAAACAATGTAATCAAAGGATCAATAGTACCTACAGTCACAACAGAATAATGTAATCAAAGGATCAATAGTACCTACAGTGACAAGAAAATAATGGAATCAAAAGATCAATAGTACCTACAGTGACAATAAAATAATGGAATCAAAGGCTTAATTAGTATCTACAGTAACAACAGAATAATGTAATCAAAGGCTCAATAGTACCAGTGGTTCAAAGTATATAGACTACTGGTGCATCAAAATATATTAAATGTTTTTATAGTGGGAATCAAAATTTGTCGACCCCATTGTCCGTGTGTCCCATCCCTTTTTCATTTCATCATTATTTCATGTTCATTTTATCATCAATTTCATGTTTATCGTCTGAATATAGCTGAAATATTGCTGCTCGGATGTTAAACCCCAACAAACAAACAAACTTGAAATATCTTAGGTTGAATCTCTAGCTATATAACAATGAAAAGTATTACTATGATATTTATACACTTGTATTTCAGATAACAGATATAAGTATATAAAAAAAAACAACATTTACTTTAACAGATCTAACTGAACTACTTCTAGTGAATGTAATCATTTACCGTATCTTGCATCTACAACATGTAAAAACTAGGTTCACCATGAGGTCAACAGGGAAGTTGACAAGACCCTTATAGATAGATATATATTAAACCTTAACATGATTTTCACCTGATGTCTATTGGGATTGGTTGAATTAAACCTGATGTCTATTGGGATTGGTTGAATTAAACCTGATGTCTATTGGGATTGGTTGAATTAAACCTGATGTCTATTGGGATTGGTTGAATTAAACCTGATGTCTATTGGGATTGGTTGTATTAAACCTGATGTCTATTGGGATTGGTTGTATTAAACCTGATGTCTATTGGGATTGGTTGAATTAAACCTGATGTTTAGTAGGATATGTAATTTTTTACCTGAGGTCTAGTAGGCATAGTAAAAATAAAATAAGGTTCTAGTTGGCATAATTAAATTAAACCTGAAATGTTGTAGACATAATAAATTCATCTAACCATAAAAAAAAGTAGCACTATACCAACCAGAAGCTAAACATCTGTTGACTGTTTGTGGTGTTGCTATTAATAGATCAATTCTGGACAGTTCTTGACATGCTAACTTCTCCTATAAGGGTTAGAAAAGCAAACAGCAAATGCATAAGCATTACTTATAATTTTTAAGAAGTTCAAAAAGTATCACTTAGCTAAATATGTACTGGTTAAATATCCAGAACTTATTTAAGAAAAATGCGTAGACAAATATGTATAGACTTAATAAATTTCCATCGGTAAAAATGTGATATCATGGAAATATCTACACAACTGTGATATTGTGCACGAGCAATTACATGAAAACAGGTTTAACTAGTTTAATTCATAGGGTTCAGCTGGATATGACCACATATGACCAATACTGAACTGTTGAGGCAACTATGGACACTACATTATAACTAAATACATCTCTAAATTTGGATTGTGGCTAATACTTGATACAACAAGGGATTTTGATGTAGAATGAATGTTGTCATAGAACATGAAAATTAAACCTAAATGGTAAAAATCTTAATATACTCTTTATTTTCAACATCATATAACCTAAAGTCTCCAAATTTCGTTGATATCTGAAGTTTAATTTTTAACTTTTAGGCCCTTGATTTGAAAAAGTTAGAAAACAAAGCCCAAATCCTAAATCTAAACAGACATTTTTATAGATTTAAAAATCTTTGAATTCGCAAATTTTAATTATACACTTTACCTTCAATCTACGACTTCCATGTAGTGCTTCTACTGTAAAGTTCATTTCTGCAGCAAATTTACCTGCAACATCCTGCAAGAAAGTATGCAACAATTACCAATATTTTGTGTGACATACACCTATATATCTTAAGTCAGTATCTCTTGTCTGAAAAAAATTATCTCAAGTGAGAACTAGCAACTTTAAAATAAGTCCTACCTTGACCTGATTAACCAATTCTTTTGTGGGTACAAGAATGATACACCGTGGGCAGTTGGCAGGTACTGATACACCATGTAGGGTTTCCATTCTCATCTGTCGCGATATTAATTCCATTATAGGTAACAAATAGGCTAAGGTCTTACCACTACCTGAAATAATTGACATTTCAACTAGCAGTACAATGTATTAGGAGTATAATTTTACATGTTTTTTCAAATGGCGTAAATTTTTCATATTTCACTTCCTATTTTGACTGTTATATTTAGTCTCCACTCAATAGTACTACCTTTTGTTAAGTGTATGTGTATTGCCATGATAATCATGATTTTGTCCTAAGTAATCTACTGACTTTTTGAAAACAACATAATCATCAATTATGAGTACATATACTTGTATTTGTGCCATTTTTAAATAATCTCATGACTGTTATTACAAAAATGTTTTTGGATCTCAGATTTTAAATCCAAATTCAACAGATTTTTATAGTTTGTTTTATTGTTGCATTTTCCCACCCCTATCCCAGGTTTGGAGATGGATGAGCGCTCACAAACATGTTTAACCCCACAACATACTTTATGTGCCAGTCCCTGGCCAAGAACCTGTAATCCAGTGTTTTCATGTACCTTGTTATTTGGTTTACTTTTTTTTCTATAGAGTAGGTCAATATCCGTCTTTTATGAATAGTTGCTCATCATTTATTTTGGGTCCTTTTACAGCTTCCTTTATGATATGGGTTTTCCCCATGATTGAAGACTGAGTGGTGACCTGTAGAAGTTTAATTGTTTGTTGTTTGATATTTAAAGGATGGCTGTCTCATCGGAAATCATACCACTTCTCCTATTTTTATATTTAGTAGAAAAATGTTGTAAAAGAAATGAAACCAACATATGAATTTTTAAATAGGTTCATCATTTAGCTACTAGTACATATAGAGCAACAGAAAGTGACCTTGACCCATTAACTTAAAAATCAATAGGCTTCTAAATATAACTTAAGGCTACATGTGTGCTAAGTCAAAGTGTTCACAAGGGTGCTACATATATGCCAAGTCAGTGTTCCCAGGGTGTTACATGTGTGCCAAGTCAAAGTGTTCACAGGATGTTACATGTGTGCCAAGTCAAAGTGCTCACAAGGGTGTTACATGTGTGGCAAGTTCAAATATTCCTAGGATGTTACATGTGTGCCAAGTAAAAGTGTTTACAGGATGTTACATGTGTACCAAGTCAAAGTGTTCACAGGGTGTAACAAGTGTGCCAAGTAACAAGGGCGTTACATGCATGCCAAGTCAAAGTGTTCATAAGGATGATACATATGGACAAATAGTAGCATTAGTATATTAGTTTACCAGTGTGTCAGTCAGGTGATATCAACAGTTTTATTCAACAAAGAAAATATTTACTGGTAGTGACTATTTACTATAAATATATACCTGTTTCCGCTGATACTTGTACTGAGTCCCCTCCCAATAAAACAGGAATTGTTTTGCTCTGTAGAGAAAAAATGTTCCTTATGTCAGATAGGTTAATTATTTTTCTTTTGAAAGATACAAACACTAAAAAAAGCAAAAAGGAACTACCATTGTCATTAAAATAATAAACTTATCCAATTGTAGTTCCTTATGAAAAATATAACAATCAAACAATTTAATAATTTACAGTAAGGTATGTAGTAATACTATACTTCTTAAATTAATTTTTCTATTAAAAATATTTCAAACTTAACTGTTATTTACACCAGGGCTAGTTTTAAATCATTGATTCTAACCTGTATTACAGTCGGGCATGTCACATTCATGCCTTCTAGTACAGGATAAAATTCTGTGCTAATATCAAAGTCTGTAAAAAGAAGTTTGTCACCTTCAGCATTATGCTGTAATGCTGGGTTCTACAAAACACAAGAAAGATTGTCACAATCAGTATCATGCTGTAATGTTGGTATCTTTAAAATACAATGGGACAAAAGGAAACAGTCACCAATAGCATTATAATGTGATGCTGGGTTCTACAAATTACAAGAGGAATTGATCATGATCATTCATCATCACACTGTAATGCTACAAAATACAAGTTGGTTGCAAGTCATCTTTAGTATCATGCTGTAATCTACAAAATACAACCATCAATAAATTTCACAACCTGTTGAAATTTAATTTTCAGGATGTTCTTGAAAAAAGGAATATTTGTTAAAACATATTTAAAACAATATTGTATAATATAATATACAACAAATAAAATACAGTATATATTTGTAAGTGCAATTCAACCTAGTTACCCAAGAAGCTGTTGCATAATTTTCAAGGTGGAATGGAGTTATGTGATCAATTAAATTTCACTTAAAGAAAGACAAATTTTTTATTGTAATTTTTCTTTCATCAATATACCATCAATATAACAAGCAACAAATTTACATCTTAATAGCGTTAACATATTTGTGTAGAAGTACACATCATATATTTTAATATACCTTTTGATAACAGTTAATAGTAAAGTAATCGCCAGCTGATTCTCGATGTTTCCAGCCATGGGAAGCCAAAACTTTTGGATTAAAGTCACTATATGTCTGTCCTTTATAATGGTTATATTGTTTTCTTTTACATGATATAATCAATGGTGATTTGAATGTTATATTTTTCTTCTTGTTTTCTAACTTTATTTTTTTCTTTTCCTGATTGAAAATCATCTTTTGAGGAGCTGTAACTCTTGGTAAATCATTTTCTAATACATATGCCTGTTTTAAAAGAAGAATTGTCATTATACTTGAATAAAATATTAACCCTTGTCGTGCATATTTGTTCTGAAAAAAATGTATAGATTTTGATATTTTGCAAACTTATGCAAATTAGTTACACAATGATACTGATGCTGACTGTTACATAAAAGTGAAAGAGAGGTGATCACGGGGTGGAGTGGATGGGGTGAGGATGTGGTGGGAGGGTGAGTGGGGTAAGGCAGTAAAATGGGTCTGTCACTTGAAAATGATCATTTTTGTCCATTTTTTGTCCGTTTTTTTGTTAGATGTGGGGTTGAACAGGAGCAAGACAGGAACCAAAGCACAATAATCCAATAGCTTGTACCCTGTAAAGGCTACTGAAGCCAAATAAGGTTTGTTACAGTCACAAGTGGGAGATTAGGAGTCCCATAAATTAGGCCTAAAACCAAAGTAGTTAATACCAGGTGTCAACATAGTAATGGTGGTGAGAGACATCATTCTTATTAAGATTCCAGGCAATATAAAGCAATATAGATTAGTTCTACCATGGCAAGGGGCCAAGAAATAAACCCTAATCCCAAATAAATCTCACTTTTTTGGGCAATGGAAACTCATGACCTCTTTTTTCAGCTCTCAAGTTATTATTTTTTAACAAACTCTAAAAGATTTTAAAGCACAGTCACGCAGCTTGCAGATGGAAACTAATTTAAGATTAACACTGCCAGAACCAATTAAGCGGAAACAAGGCCAACCCCAGATAAATCTGGATACAACACGACAAGGTTTAACACAGAAAACCATTTATTAGCAATTGGTATACTATTTTAGTAAAAGAACCATTAACTTTTTTCTTTTCTAATTTCTAAGAAAATTAAAGACAAATACAAATACTGTTTGACAGACATTAATTAACTAGACAAAACATCATGTATTATAATTCCTTACAAAAGTTTGACTACAACTTTAAGTCCATCTTCATTATAGATAAACAATTATAACAAATAGAAAGATGGATTTGTCAGATAAATAGTTTGTGAAGCAAAACTTACACTGTATTGTCTTAAAATTCTCATCATACTCTGAAGTCTTCTGAAACAAAGTGCCATAGCTTTATATCCTGAAAGATTAGATTGGTATTCAAATACTAATGAGCTGAGGTAGTTTGCTGCATGCACCATATACCAACAAGAGGATCTAAGGAACTTAAATTGCTCACCTGGAGATTTGCAATCATGTCATATTTTATCATTAAGGAAGATCATATCTAATATTTCTAGTATATAGCTTTTCCTAGTTAAAGAATATGACCTTGAATGAACATACTTAATCATTTGAATGTAAAAATCATACATGTACATGTGCAGGTCATTGAACTTGATTTCAAGAAAATTAAGCCTTAATAAAGGAAATTTTTTACAACATTTTATATGGATTAAACAATATAGTATGAAATTGTGGGATGTCATGTACAACAGAGATGAGGCAGGGTAAAAAAAATAAATGTTCCAACAACAGCTAGCAACTTATAAATGAGCAAAGCTCATTTTTAAATGTATAGAAAAAATCATCTGACATTTGAAAAACTTTTGTCCAAGCAAAACACTACATCGGGATACATGAAAGCTTCAGAAATATTTAAAATGCAGACTAGACAAAATGTTAAAAAAAAAGACATCTCGTCAATATTATTTTTCAAAAAGCTTCTTCAGGTTGAAAGGATCTTGACAAAACCCTGCAATCTACCTGTACCCTGAACCCAGAACAGTTCTTCCAATAATTCTACGAATATTTAGAATGCCCTTTGCTGTCCATCACTTATTACTGATGAAAAATTACTAAAAAAACTTGGCAAAATCATAAAAGGCATAAAGTCTAATTAGTCGAAAAGGAAACCCGATACTTTTGCTTCATTTCACTCACACTTAAGGCCACTGCCTTCCTCGTATAATTCAGTTATTAAAATAACCCAAATGAACATTGCTATTTTAGAGCAGCAAAGGGTTTCAATGAATTGTTATATCCTTATATATATGAATGAAAGACTAACTTATAAAATCATATATATATATACTATAGGACAAACAGGTATAGGGCAAACAAGATTCAGGGCAAACAGCCCAAATTTGGGTTACACAACTTGATTTGTACCAATTTATTATAGACTTCTTTTTAGATCATGTAAATGACTGAAAGAGAAGGCATCTAATGATCTACAATATTCTCTGATATAGTGACATGGTCATTCCCATGAATAGTTAATTTTCCATTGATGATTGAGCCAATGAACTTGCAATCATCATATTTTTGTTCATTCTGACATCGATAACCCTACATACAGTGGTATTAGCTATTTCTTGTTAGAAATGTTCAGTAAAAATTGAAAATTAAAGCTATTTACATGTAAATAGAAAGTTATCGACACTATTTTGCTTTCTGGTAATAAGATAAATCTTAAAAGATAATTGTAAATTTCGATGTGTACCGGAACCAATTTGATATCCGGGCTTTGAAAAGTAGAAAATGAATCACATTAATTTTGAATTAGAATTAGGTCTAGGGGTTGCTTCTGATTTTAGACATTTTGTAGACATATTACTAGACCAGTCATCTTTTGGAATATGTGGTGGGAAGGCAAGAATTACAGATGTAAAAGCAGGGTAAACAAAATATTATTAGGACCGAAAGATCAGTCCAGATAATTCTGCCGTCTTTGGAGCCTGATTTATATATTGCTCCTCAGATTGAAAAAAATGCTCTAGCAAACTTCATGATTATCTGGACTAAACATCAGTGTAATGGCGGGTATCTCATCGTCCGATCTAGATTGTGGTGTATGTATAAATGATAGATAATGTCAGTAGTGTGTTGTGCACGGGGTAGTTGTAAGGGGGAGGGGGTAGATATCTGCAGACAGTTGCACCAGTACATCTATCCAGCTCAGCTAATTGTGCAGAACTACCCACACTTTTTTCCAAGATCAGTTGGACTAAATCCTAGAAACGCTTTCCACCACGCTCTCCCCTCTTTTCAGCAATCACCCATTCATTCATCTCGATAAAACATTATTAATGGTATCAACATTTAAAATTCTGTTTAGTCCTCTAATTAAAAACAATACATGTGTACAATAAATTGTCATCCACCTTCCTGGTCGGCTCATTCCATATATGGGCTAACCTAACCATTTTCAATCAGTAATGATGAGCATCTTTCCTCCTTTTGTACTAATGTAGGGAACATCTGTTTTGAGTAAAATATCCTATATGTCCATATGTGATACAGTGTCTATTAGATGGGAATGCTTGTTGATTAGAGTGAAGGGGGATACACCAAATTTGCTTGGGAAAAACTTATGGTCACTTTTTATAGCACCTCAAGCTTTGGTGAGCAACATTAACAGAGCAGTGTTTATGGTGATTGGTTCTAGGATTGACTCCATTATTAACATGTGTCTACCTTGGTATTGTTCATTACCCTGACAATGAATGACCACAAATTTTTAGTCCTAGCGATTGCAATCTGTACTTCTTGATTGGACAACCTGCTTTGGGAAGAGCTTGTTCTTTATTGTATCTAAACGAGTTGGTGTGTCCATATTGAACTGTAAGTTCAACCTGCTGCATTCATACCATGCTTATTTCTTGTATGCCATCATGTTTTTGTGATTACAGAGGATTGCTCTTAATATTTATAAATCTATTATAGATTCAAATTAATGGGTACATTTCACCTTATTTGTATACATACAATGAATGACATTTGATATATTTGATATATTACTTGCAGCTCAGTGGCTTATAGCAGTAGTTCTGGTGGAGACCGATTTAAAGTTTTATTGCCCTATGCTGGACAGACATTGACATGTAAGGCTCTTTTAAAAAGCTGTATAGTTTCATGTTCTGTATTTTTATTTTTTCAATCAGTCTGTCATTTGGCATCATTATTCATTCAAGTCTTTCTTCAGAAGTAGTTTGAGAATTTAATGTGATATTAGGTATACATGTAGAAGAGTTACATTTGTACCAATTATTACTAACCAAATCACTGATAAAATATTTTGAGCCTCAGAAAGGCATTGTGTTGAAGTTTATATTCTACAACATTAATTTAAAGAAAGTATAAAGCAACAAAACGCACAACAGTACCATCTTGGATTTCACCGTTGATCACTGGCACTGTAAGTCAACACTGTTATCAACTGAGCTAAAGGCATATTCCACTAGCACATTATATCAGTATTTAAATCACCACTACACTTCCTTCAATATTTCAAAATTTGTATTAACCATTGACTTCTTCCTTTACATATGTATGTGGTAGTGCATTAAACCTGTTCATTCTGTTCATTTAATGTATTACGGCTAAAAACCACTAATTCCACTTTCCATAGGCTTCTATGCTAATTTCACAATATTCAATGGCTTCTCTGGACTTTACCTTAACTTTAACCTGCAGAGGACTATATATCAGCATGATTCTACATATGTCAGCTCACAATCCTCAGAATGGCATGTGGGGTTAGCAGACTTGCAGTGCAGTACTGGTCACCGGAAGTGAAGGGTCTATAAATAGCATGGGAAATCCCAGTGTTTTCACAAGATAGGGGTATATTTAAAAATCATTATGGAGATTAGGCTTCACATCACAAGAAGCAAAATGCACCTATAAAATGTACAGAAATGTTTTTCCTTTCAGAAACTGTTTCAATTTTTGAAATAAGATGAGAACTTTTTTCACAGCACTATGAGGAACAGGGGTAATTTCTGCGTAGGACTATTTTTGCGTACGTTCCAAATGCTCATTGGTTGAATTGGTGGTCTGTAACCTAAAGGGTCACTTTTTGTCTTAGAAAAAATAAATAACTATACAGGTATCTTCTTACACACATACTGAATGCATTTGCAAAGTTTCAGTGAAATGTGACAAGCACTTTTTTAAATATTTGATTTTTAAATATAGGGTAACCAAGTTGTGCGAGCAAAAAAGTGACAATATTCTACCATACTTAAATGCATTAAATATTTGCAAAGAACTTTTTCTGACTTTTCAAATAAAAAATATCAATCACAACTTGTTTTTTAACAATATTAATGAAGAAATAGTTTTAAAAGTAATCATTTTCTGAGAAATTGGTCTATTTTTAAAAATTTATTTCTGACATGCCTCCCCCTTTTTCTTGATCACATGTCAAAAATCCTAAATCTTTAAATTTTCACAAAAGGTGATATATTTGGCTTTAAATTTGTAAATACAGTGTTTTCACATTAAAACATGACCAGTAAAGGGCACCTAAAGCAAAAAAAGTACTCAATAATGGATTTTCCATGTTGCCATAGGGGAATGCTGATATGGCCTTAACCGCAGTAATGAAAGTGAGTTTTTCCTCATTTCTAACCTAATTTTTGCTCAAATCTACACAAAACTTGATTTCAAGTGCTTATTACCACCATATTTAGGTAAATATAGCCCTCAAAGTTTAATATTTGATATTTTTACTAAATTTTCTACACTTTTTACAAGATAGGACATAAAAATCAGCCAAAAAGACCAATTTTCCATAATTTGGACCTATAACTTAAAAAAATGCATATTTTGAAGGATTTTTGTAGTGTATTCCTCTCATGGCAAAGTTAACAAGATCTTCAAGTAGTTTAAAGCTATTTCAAGAAACTTTTCATTTTGCCATGGCTTCATCTTAAGGCTAAAAACCACTAATTCCACTTTCCATAGGCTTCTATGCTAATTTCACAATATTCAATGGCTTCTCTGGACTTTACCTTAACTTTAACCTGCAGAGGACTATATATCAGCATGATTCTACATATGTCAGCTCACAATCCTCAGAATGGCATGTGGGGTTAGCAGACTTGCAGTGCAGTACTGGTCACCGGAAGTGAAGGGTCTATAAATAGCATGGGAAATCCCAGTGTTTTCACAAGATAGGGGTATATTTAAAAATCATTATGGAGATTAGGCTTCACATCACAAGAAGCAAAATGCACCTATAAAATGTACAGAAATGTTTTTCCTTTCAGAAACTGTTTCAATTTTTGAAATAAGATGAGAACTTTTTTCACAGCACTATGAGGAACAGGGGTAATTTCTGCGTAGGACTATTTTTGCGTACGTTCCAAATGCTCATTGGTTGAATTGGTGGTCTGTAACCTATATAGTGCATGCAAAGGTTGAATAAGTAGGCTTTAAATATCAACTTTTGACTGCATCAGATCAAGAACCGCTAAATTCTCACCATTAGGAGGCCTATGAACAACCAATTATTATATTTTCATTCGCATAATCTTGACCATCTCGTACCATGCATTACAAACTTCCGTATTCTTCCAAACTAGTGATTTTATTAAACAACAAGCTTGTACGGGTATGATACTTTAAAAATACATGTCAGTAGTCACATTAGTTCTCATAAAAATTACATACCATTCTTCAAAATACTGTTTATGATTGGTTGTTAATTTCTTTTATAAAATTAAATGTTTTTATCTAAATGTAGGTGCAGAGGTTTGACATTATTTTCTACATGAAAATTCTTTTTGTCTCAACCTGTTTATAGGGGGATTCAAGGGGTTCCAGGGGGCCCAGGCTCCCTTAGGTTGGAAAAATTGGGTTGATTATATAGGAAATCACTTGGCTCCCTCTTTTGAGAATTTTTTGATCTGCCTCTGCTGTTACACAGAGGTAGATTAAGTTTGTATAACCTCCTTATGTATAATTTAATCCAGTAGATTTAGTTGTTATTCTGATAATTAACACATATGATGTATTATTTTTGATTTTGATGTTTTATATGAACTTGTTTATGTTTACAGGGGAAGTAGTGTTTGATAAATATGATCCAGAAGGTTCACCAGACTTCATATTTGGCCCAGAAGATACAGACTTTTCACCTGATATTGCTGAAATTAAGGTTATTGGATAGCTTTTAAAATGAATCATCCATAACTTCTCTGCTATGAGATTGGTAAAGATCCCCTACTGAATTCCAAGAGTTGTTGACAGAAATAGTTAATGTAATGAAGACCTTGGTACAATGTGATTCTAAATGATGTCCATCTGTCTTGATCTAATTTTTATCTGCAAATTTTGACTCGCTTCATTCATATTATTTGTCAGGGGAAATGATATTCATGCATTCATATACATTTTTGTATCCATATATATTTTTATATAATATTATTAATGTAAAAATGGATCATAGACAGAAATGAGGTTGCGAACCAAATATCTAGTGGCTGTGATTGATAGTTTCTGTGAAATAAGTTACAAAAATATTTTTCCAGCCCCTGATATTCACCATTCTATAAGCTGATTGGTACCAGGCCAATTCTAGTGCTGAGAAAAATGACATGAAAATATTTTCGCCACCCTAGTGCATTCACCATTCTATAGGCCAATTTGCATGAGTGCAACCCGGCCAATAATCATTACTTATCCTGGAAAATTTTACAAGAATTAATACTATTAAAGTATGACATACCAAGCAGTACTAACTAGGGACATGTTTTATTATACAACCCAAACAATTGGTGTGGTCCTGTCATTGTCTGTGTTATCACTGTACATAGGCACTTGGTTTTCATGTGAAACTTAAGTATTATTGAGTGGATCTTAATAAAATTTTACAACAAGATTCCAAACCACAAAAGTAAGGTTATTGGTATGATTTTGGAGGATAGAGCCCATTCTAATATGACATATGTCAAATGATGTATCACCCAATATATCTACCCCTATGTTATTCAGATGCAGAAATATTTGAATTGATTTTTTTGTCATATTAGAATAGAAATAATTCATGTTAGGTATGGTGTTGTACTTATTTACACACAGGTTGGTCTTTATATTTGTATTTTTACTCACTTCATTCGCTAATGCTCAGTATAAAATAATTGAATATAAAGACCCAGCCTATGTGTAAATGAGTACAACCCCATACCCCCATGAATTATTTCTGAATTTTTCATTGTGGGCTAAAAACAAGCAATTCCTTTAATTCAACTTTATATTGATCTCTATGATGTTTTATCATGATTTTGTACCACATATCTTAACCGAAAAGGTCAAGCTGGAAATGATTTTTGGAGTTATGATCTGAACCTTTTAGAAATTAGTGGTTGAAACGGTCCATAACAAATGTATTTTCATGTTTCCAAAGAATAACATGAGTAAAAGTGTATGGATCTCTTTGATATTATAGAGATTAGATTCAATGATATATAGTTAGTTCAAAATAATAATAAGGAATAGGGGTCAAAAATGGGCAATAAGCAAGTATAAAACTTAACTATGTAACTTAATTAAATATGAATGAAACTTTATAAAAGTATATCACATTGTTTCATACCAGCAAAGTTAGGCTGGGTTGATTTTTTGGGTGATTACCGTATTCATGAAGGAATTAGGGGACAAAACAAACATTTTTCTTTATGAAATTGTAGTATTAGATTTTATATCATGGAAGGAATATTTATTGGATTTTAAGGAAAATGGCCTTTACCCATTTGTATTAACAAAGAGGTAAAAAATAAGGAATTTATTCAACTTGCATATTTTTTATGTCAAACTGCAAATTTTCAAGTTTTTTTGTCAAACATTCTATCACAATCCAAGTGATGTCTTAATTACCAAAAAATCTGTTCTTTTTATTTCTTTTCTTATGAGAACTGTTCCAGAACTGGATGTGTGGGAAGGTAAGGGGGCAACTGTTTTTTCACATGGCTGGTTGGTTTATGGATCAATAAAATTTTGTGGGTAGAATAGTATATTATAGTGGGTAAGGAAAGAAATACAAGTAAATTGAAACATGCTCAGTAAATTTACAAGGCTTTGTCATAACAATTTGAAACAATTACTGTTGCTTCTTCATGTCATTCATTATTCTAAAAATTGTATAGTACAGAAAATTTGAAAGAGACTAAAAATTCCCATGGAATTGTTACTGTTGTCATCCTTTTCTAGGAATTCATCAAAATTAACCAATTCTTTGACTAAGTAAGTTCAAAATTTGAAAACATTTATGGAGGGCATTTTTTTATAACACCACCACCCCCTTTTTTATGACATTTACATAGTGATCATGGTGTCTGTCAATTCATTCTTCTGTTCATCTATCCACTACTAATATATGTGTAGGTATGCTATATTATGGGATTTGATTTTATACTTGAGTGACATCAACTTTCTGTATTATGACTATGTTTTATATAACTATGTTGTCCCTGTGGTTCTTCTAGTTTATCTCGATTTGATGGAGGGTGGCTCATCTAGAGTATAAAATTATTTTATTAGTGTTTTGGGTGATTAACAATTTCATTTTGTAGGTGGCTATGGTAAAAAAACAGGGCCTTCCAACTGATTTAATTCTGGAACAGCCCTTAGAGTATGAGACAAATAAATAAAAGTTGTTTATGATTTTGAATATTTAACATCTTAGATAAGCTCTCAATTAAAATTCGTGATTTGACAGAAAACTGAAGGAAAATTATTCTAGTTACTGCATAAAATGAAAGTTACTTTCATTTTCTACACATACTTTTTATATTATTTTCAGTCATTAGTGGAATGGGATTATCACAACCCATATGCATTACTGAATGTTATTGATGAGTTATTGAAAATGTACAAATGTCACCAAGAACAGATAATCCATGCATATGACAGACTTCTCTTTGAATATTCTTCTTTGACATCTGACCAATCAGGCCTTTCAACTGAAGATATAGAATTGCACACACTTAGATTTGAGGTTAGTCTTAAATGTCAGTGACATTATCTGATTTTTTTGAAGTATAAAATTTTAAATTTTAATTTTACAGTAATAATTCATTTTGATCATGCAAAATGTTTCAAAAGTAATCTGTAACAGAAGGTAGTTTGGAAGTTACCTATATGTAAAAAAAATATAGACCAGAATTGCTATTAAATCAAGCCATTATTTTTTGTAGTCAAAAGTTGGACCAATCTGCTTTCTGATAAAAGTACCTGTTGATTTCAGTAGAATACCGCCATATTTAACTAAGGTAAGATATTTAACCCTGAGGGCAAAGCTAGCCCAGTTATCACTCTCATGCTGACATTAGATAGCATTCAAGTTGTCAATTCTACAGATTTGCAGTTAGTAAAATGTTTGAATTATAAGGAAACTTAGATTTTCTCCTCTCAGATGTCTTAGATGTTTTAATAAGATCTTGGTTCACTAAGAATAATAAGTTAAAAATGAGACATTACACAACTTCAAATTGAGACACTACAGGATTCAGGATAAAAATTCATGTCTAAAATCAAAATATTAACTAAAATAAGAATTATGAGATGAGAACCAGATGTCTTGATTATGTTCATCAAAATAATCAGATAAGGACATATTTTTAAAGACTGTTGACTGTTAGTCCACCATAATGAAAACATGTTTAATAAAAGGCTGTCGAATAGCGACAGAAAGAATTCAAGATTTATGTAATTGTGTTTTATCAATACAAACTAAGATTTCTGTTGTTTACATTGAAATACTTATATATGTATGGTTCCCAAGTTTTGAACATTTCATGATAGTCACCTGTTAATGATTCTCAAAATCATGTCCTCCCTTTATAAAACAGTTTGTCCTGATGGATTTATGAAATTTGGTATGAAGGTTAGGCATTATATGTGGACAATGCTATTTTGGGTATCCTGAGCCCGAGCTCAACTTCCAAGAGCTGAAAGTGATTATTAATGATATCTTGTTTGAAATAAGATGATTATCAAATCAAGCTCCCCAAATGACCAATAACTCAATGTTCCCAGTGATCAATGCACCACTAGTGCATGATGGAAGATAGTTTGGTCTCTGTGAGTTGGATCCCTGCATCTAGAGGTATTCAAATTTAATGGTTTTATGTGATACAAGACCACATGAAGCTGGGAGTACTTTTGAACTTGTGTTGTTTCAATTTCTGTAGAATATTCTTTTCTGTTTAAGTATTTAACCTATGATATTTTGTTCATATATCAACTTGGCTCTACTAGAAAGTCACAGTCATGAAGCATGCAAACACATACTATATAAAGAAAGATTTCATTAACAAATAACAAACAACATAGTTGTGACATTTGTATTGTTCTATTTACTTTATAGGACAATCCTGGTGAAGATTCAGCCATACTTCTGATTAGTTTTCTTTCTCCATTAAGTACCAAAGTTACACCACAGTTGTATTTATCACCTAAAGTTGAACAGTAAGTGTTTTACACAAATGAAAAATATATACACGTATGTCAATGCAGAAACTAGGAGTATTCAAAAAAGAAAAGAAAACATACACAGTGTACAAATGTACATGCATTAATATGGCTTAAAACTATTCTCATGTTTATTCCATGCTAAAGACAAATTCAACCAATATTCCCATGTTTGTTCCATGTGAAAGATAAGTACGACCAATATTCCCATGTTAATTCCATGTGAAAGATAAGTACCACCAATATTCCCATGTCTATTTCATGTGAAAGATAAGTACGACCAATATTCCCATGTTTATTCCATGTAAAAGGTTAGTATGACCAATACCATGTCTATTCCATGTGAAAGTTAAGTACAACCGACATTCCCATGTTTATTCTATGTGAAAGATAAGTATGACCAATATTCCCATGTTTATTCCATGTGAAAGATAAGTACGACCAATATTCCCATGTTTATTCCATTTGAAAGATAAGTATGACCAATATTCTCATGTTTGTTCCATGTTAAAGACAAATTCAACCAATATTCCCATGTTTGTTCCATGTGAAAGGTACGTACCACCAATACTCCTATGTCTATTTCATGTGAAATATAAGTATGACCAATACCATGTTTATTCCATGTGAAAGTTAAGTACAACTGACATTCCCATGTTTACTCTATGTGAAAGATAAGTATGACGAATATTCCCATGTGTATTCCATGTGAAAGATAAGTACGACCAATATTCCCATGTTTATTCCATGTTAAAGACAAGTTCAACAAATATTCCCATATCTATTCCATGTGAAAGTTAGGTACAACCAACATTCCATGTTTCTTCCATGTGAAAAATAAGTACGACCAATATTCCCATGTCTACTCCATGTAAAAGGTAAGTATAACCAATACCCATGTCTATTCCATGTGGAAGTTAAGTACAACTGACATTTCCATGTTTATTCTATGTGAAAGATAAGTACCACCAATATTCCCATGTCTACTCCATGTAAAAGGTAAGTATAACCAATACCCATGTCTATTCCATGTGGAAGTTAAGTACAACTGACATTCCCATGTTTATTCTATGTGAAAGATAAGTACCACCAATATTCCCATGTTTATTCCATGTGAAAGATAAGTACGACCAATATCACCATGTTTATTCCATGTTAAAGACAAGTTTGACCAATATTCTCATGTTTGTTTCATATGAAAGATAAGTACGACCAATATTTCCATGTTTATTCCATGTTAAAGACAAGTTTGACCAATATTCCCATGTCTACTCCATGTAAAAGGTAAGTATGTCTATTCCATGTGAAAGTTAAGGACAACCGACATTTTCATGTTTATTCTATGTGAAAGATAAGTACGACCAATATTCCCATGTTTGTTCCATATGAAAGATAAGTACCACCAATATTCCCATGTTTATTCCATGTGAAAGATAAGTACCACCAATATTACCATGTTTATTCCATGTTAAAGATAAGTATGTCTAATACTCCCATGTTTACTCCATGTAAAAGATAAGTACAACCAACATTCTCATTTTTGTTCCATTAGAAGGATAAGTACGACCAATATTCCCATGTCTATTCCATGTGAAAGATAAGTAATACCAACATTTCCTTGTCTATTCCATGTAAAAGATAAGTATGATCAATATTTCCATGTTTGTTCCACATGAAAAATAAGTATGACCAACATTCCCATGTCTATTCCATGTGAAAGATAAGTACATCCAATACTCCCATGTCTATTCCATGTGTAAGATAAGTACAACTGATATTCTCATGTTTGTTCCATGTGGCAGATAAGTACAACCAATATTCTCACATTTATTCCATGTGAAAGATAAGTATGCCCAATACTCCCATGCTTATGTACGACCAATATTCTCATGTTTATTCCATGTGAAAGATATGTACAAAATGTACAACCAATATTACCCTGTTTATTTCGTGTCTGGAAAACTAAAAAGATAGTTATTTTTATTCCTGTTTCATTTTCCTTAAGACCTTCTTTGTATCATGGCTTTATAATTTTTTTTTACAAATAGTTCTGTTTAATTTCAATTTGATTAATATTTACTTTTCTGATTTGTTGAATGTGCTGAAATATATTCCTTTTGATTTCTATTTATACATTTCAGTGCTTTAGGAGGAGCATCAAATTTAAGAATACCAGCATTTCCTTCTGATGGTTGTTTGTTAGATTATGTACCTAATGTTTCTAATTTATTATCAAACAAGGTAGGTATATGGTTATGTTAAAAACTCTTTATGGATTGGAAAACTAAGTGTTCCAAGAGACTAACATATCCTGCCTGTCTGATTAGACCTTGGAAAACTAAGTGTTCCAAGAGACTAACATATCCTGCCTGTCTGATTAGACCTTGTGTACAACAATTTAGATCATTTTAACGAAAAGAATCTTTGAATATCTGAAAAAACTTGTACATCAAGGGTTTTGATATTATAAACTTATGAAAAGTTATACCAAATTTTATCATTGATACAAAGACATCATTGATCTATTTTCACACATCTTATATGTTCAGGAGTTCCTAATGCATTTTTAATGGTAATGTTCTTTACAAACCAATTCTTTCCTTATGAACTAATTAAACTTTTCAATAGACATATTTACAAGGGTTGTATTATCATATAAGACATATTTACAAGGGTTGTAGTTATCATATAGTTATGAAATCATTAAAGATGGCATTTTTGGAATTAGAATTGATTCCCACTTGAGAGCTTTGCATCAAAATTAATCATTGTATTTAGAACCTATTTGTTGACATATTCTTTGTTACATAGTTTATGATATTCTAAAGATACACTTGATATGAAATTCTAATCTTTATACATTTTTGATATTTACAGGTGGATCAGGTGGTCGCAAACTTTGAAAAAAGAAAGGAATATACAGCAGCATTTTTAAGTCATTTTGGCAGGTACTTATTTTATCTTATTTTATTTTATTTTTTTTGGCTTTTCAGCACATGAATTTTTTTTCAGTTGCCGCATTATTATCATATCACAACAAAACATATGAAAAATTGAACCAAGATTTGATCTGATCAAGCAGATCTGACATATAGTTGGGGTATGAAAATATGTTTCATGGGAGCTTTTCAGGTTTCACTCACTTTAAAGTGTAATGAAATTTAACAGGTTACAGTTTCAGACAATAGAAAACAAATCTGTCATTATTTGATGAGACGGTCATGGTGATTAAAATGGCAATACCCCACAATGCCTTAACAATTGTACAGTAACTGAAATGAGCAATCATCAGACATCAACAATTCAAATAATCTGACAGTTTTGGTTGTTTCAAAAAATGAACTGTTATTACATCATAGATGTATTTAATTTTATGATAAATGCAGGAATGTAAAAATAATATTTAAGTTTGTTCTTGATTTAACTGTATTGTATGTCATTAGTTCCTATCAAATATTTGAAATTTAGATAATTTGATCATCTGTCAGTGAACATATTAAAATATAACAGACATGACATCATTCATTGATCAGCAATCAGTCACCAATGATAATTGCTCCGTCAAAAAGTTTTGCAGGCACTGTATTTCATATATTCTTACTTTAGTAGGTTAGATGTGTGTTTTTTTGCACTGATCACTTGCTATTTCCTTTTTCAGATCTTTATTAGAATATGATGCAGAAGCTTTTACCAAAATAAGTTTTATGTTTGAATGGAACGATTTCTTCTTCATATTTCTAAGTAAGTACTTATATATAAAGCCATAATCAATCTGTTGATAAATTTATGTTAAGATAATTTTTACTCTTAAACAAGTAACAGTATTATCAAACAAAAATACTATGGCATAAACGTACACACATACTTTTATCTATTTCATACAAAAGTTTTAATACAAAACCAAATATTTCTATATTATTCCATTAAGCAGTTTAAGAGGATTCAAAATGGGTACCCATATCACACATCAGAGTTAATGACAACCCCCTCCCATGCATCTGAGTTAATGCAAAGTCAATGTTACACAATGAGAACAACTGATTCATTCAGATTAAAATCAGTATGGCATGATCATTCCTTGACAGGTTTTATTGTATTTTATTTGTTATATAACAGTTGACCTGCCACAGTTTTTTCCACAAGAACAGCCAGAGTTTAGTTTCCAGTCTATCTACCATCATGATGCTAAAGGGAAACCATTTATAGAATCTCATAATGATTATCCATATAGTCCTCGATGGAGTGGCAATGAAATGGCTCAACGAGCTAAGTAAGATGTTCTCTTAAACATATATTCAGTGAAATTAGATTCAATGTTAAAGTATGTTGTTGGTATGGTTAGAATTTTTTTGTTTCTATTCTTAAACAAGGTACATTTGTATTTGTATTTTTATTTTTGTGTAATATATTTTTTGTGATGACTGAATTCCTCTGAAGTCCATGAGTTATAATTTTGCCACTTTGTCCTTAAAGATAAAGTCATATAACAGAGATAAAACTACTGGTAGAGTATGCTAAAATTCTCTTGAAAAAAAAAAAAAACTTTTTAGCTAAACTGGCCTAAGGCCATGTGAGCTATTGCCATCACGGTGTTTTCTTAAAAAAAAATCTTCTCCTCTGAAACCACTTAGTGGATTATTTCTTGGTCACCAGCATCCTTAGGGTATCTAATTCTTAAATTGTGTTGATTGTTTACAGTTTAGATCAAGCATAAACCATGACCACCATGGCTACTTTATACTACCAGGGTTAAGTAAACAATTTCTACATATACCTAAAAAACTATAAAAGATATTAGAAGATAAATTTGACCAAGGTAGGACAACTACTTTTTAGAGTTGTTGTCCTTAAAAGGCAAAAAATGACATTTTTGCAGTTTTTAGTCAGTATCTTGAAAACTATTACAGATAAAAAAAAATTCCTTGATGAATTGATCTTATGATAAGGCCTACACAAGTCTTTTACTCCTTACTAGATTTATTGAAAACGGTGTGTGATTCAGGCTCCTGGGAGCCTCTAGTTTCTTAATCACATTAATGTACCTATGTTTACAGATTTATTTTTTTTTGTTTTAATTTTAGGTCATTCATTCTGAACAACATCAGTAACTTCCAGAAAGCCTCTGTACATAGTGGTTCACTTAACTGACATTCATGTACTGACATTTGTATACACATAATTAGAAATAATTATTTTGTAAAATGTATTCATGTCATTTCATTATCAACATATTTATAAACATATGAAGTGGTATTGTTGATATGAACTTGAGCATTTAATTTATTATTATCAAAAAGCACACTGTTTTTGTAAGTATTTTGCAAATGACTAGTGAATTAATACCAACTGTGGCTTATACTAACAGAATCTAACACAATGAAACTGCTATATGATGAGCCTATATCACTTACCTGAAAAATTTCAAATTTGATCAAGTGGAACAAAAAGTAAATTGGTCCCTCCTAACATTGTTTCTACCATAGATTTCTAAACCTTGGTCAAGTTGTGGAGGGTTTCCCCCACGTTATTTCAATGACAAAGGAGTATGTTCAGAAAATATCAAAATCAGCCCCAAAAACTAAAGTGTTTTCAATAAATTTGAAAATTGCATAATTAGTTGAATATGTGCCTTTGTTAAAAACAAAGTTTCATTGCTGTTAATGCATGTGTTGCATTAAAATTGTAGATGAAAATAAAGCATAATTAGAAAATTTAGCCGATTGTGTTAAAATAACTTATTTCATAAGACATTTTTATGTAGAAAATATAGAGTGCATTTTTCCAACCCTTTGATATTTATATAAAAATAGCCTTCTGTACCATCACAACTCCTGACAAAAGATTTTGTTGTTCATAGCTTGTGCTCTATATATTTTTTATTAAAAACTACCCCTAATCCCCTCATTTTTACGAAAATTCTTTGAGAACTGTGTAGTAGTGGAGTTTTGTGCCCTCCTTCTGACTAAATTATGACACAACAGCTTGTATTTTCTGTATATTAGTATTCAGATAGTATTTTAGCTTTTGAATAGGCAAATAGAAAATTTCAAATAGTAAGTTGAAACTTCAGTAAAACAGTAGGCCTGAAACTATAGTTAGTGAATTTACCACTTTGAGCAGCTGCAACCATTTGTTGAGCTACCTACTGAACCACAAAATTTGGATCCTTTGCAGGGTGTTAAGGTTAACAACCTTATCAATTTTCGAAATATTGACACTTGAGACTTCAGGGAAGGTGAAATGTTTGTAAACCTCTAATTGCCATCTTTTTTTGTACAACCACAAAAAATAGCAATTGTATTATGGTATGGCCGTTGTCTGTGTCATCGCCCATAGACACTTGGGTGTCGTGGGATAATGTGAATATTAGATGGTTGATCTTAAGCAAATTTTATAATAAAGTTTAAAGTTTAAAACCACAAAAGGAAGGTTGGTATTGATTACATGACCCCAAAGAATTTTTGGTCATATAATGTAATGGCACAGTTGTCCATACAATAACTTAAGTTGTGGTTGACCAATTGTTCCTAAATTTTTGTATGATTTTATTAACTACTAAAGAAAGGTTCCTATACAATTTGGAATTTGTAACCCTCACCGTTTTAGAAAAATCCATGTAGAACGTTTTTTTTCCAATTTTTATTGGTTGGCATCAGTTGGCGTCTGTCGTCGTCATCGTCAGTCATTGTCCTTAACAATTATACAAAACTCTTCTCCTCTGAAACTACTGAAAAAATGGTCATAACTGAGGTGGGGAATTTTGATCTGTTGAAAAACATGGCTGCCATTACTAAAAATATAACATAGGGGTCAGACAATAGTTATTTAACTTATATCTCCAAAACCATTAGGTTTTAGTGGAATTCTGACTCGGATCTAGAACTGATGTGAGATTTTTAAGCCGTCAAAAAACATGGCTGCCATTACTAAAAATAGAACATAGGGGTCAGACAGTAGTTTTTTTCTTATTATATCACCAAAAATATTAGGTTTAGCCAAATTCTTTCAATTGCTGAAATTATTCTTATTATAGGTCCTACAAAAGCCTCCGTGGATCAAAGTTGTCAGATGACTCCTTGTAAGAGTTATTGCCCTGGTAAGATAAAAAATGAATTATTATTTTTTTTTTTACAGTGTTCAGCCAATATATTGAAAACTTTAATAGATAGAAAGTTTTTCAATCAGATTTCAGATATCTCTTATGTTTTCAAGTTATAATGGGTCAAAATGGTCATATCATAAAAAAAAATCGACATAAATTTTGGTGCTATTTTAAAATATTTTTTATGCCCCCACGACAAACTGTTTGGGGGGCATATTAATTTACACTGTCCGTCCATCTGTTCCATCATCTGTCCATCCAGATTACACATAATCATGGCTTGTCAAGCTATCTCCTCATAGTTTTTGATCATCATCTAAAACATTTTACAGGATATTTCTACACATGATGAATGTGTGCAAGGCCAATTTTCGTGAATTGTTATGGAAATTTGTGATAGTTACACTTTGTCATTTTACTCAGAAATAGTGCTATATGGCTTGTATGGCTATCTCCTCATCTAAAATATTTTTGGCAGAATGTTTCTACACATAATGATGGTGTGCAAGGTCATAGGATCTTGATTTTCATGAAATATTACGGAACTGGGGGATAGTTAGACTTGTCATTTTTGTCAGAAATATATCCCCAAGCAACAGTTAGGGATTTGTTATGGGGTATTAACATTTTTTATGTGTCCGTCAGTCCTTCCATCGGTCCTCTTTTTCTCTTCGCAATTAGTCTGACACTACCAAACAGAATTTCATGACACTATGTGGCCAGGATTCAATATGAAGATATGCATATATTTGGGAATTTCTGATCCCCAAATTTTTTTAGTTACGTTACTGGAACAGTTTGTCATTGCAAATCTTGGAAGGATTGAGCTTAACCAACAGACCATGAGTATCACAAGTCTTGGAAGGATTTCTGAATCTTCAAACCATGTCTTCATACAAAAATAAACATGTTCCGAAGTTGGCAAATCTAGGGAGCAGGGGCATCATTAGTGTCTTGGACACATTTGATTTACTAAAAAAAAAATCACTACTAACAAATGAGGCAGGGGCGTCCGTTGTCATTGTGGACACATTTTCGAAAATCTTCTTCTCTGAAACTACTAGACTGACAGGATGTAAACTAGGCATGATTGTTCCTGAGAGTATTGTGCACAAAATGACCTTGAGATTTATGATCTGTGAAAAAATATGGCCACTGTTACTAAACCTTTGCCTTTAGCAAAATTCTGGCAGAGGTTAGTTTTCAAAACAAAACTTTTGTTCAACATCAAGAGACGGACCTATGCCAAAATTTTCAAAACGATTTGGCATTTTTTCCATGTACAAATTTGAAAATCTTATCTCAAAAACCATTTTACAGAATTCAATGAAAGTTGGCATATTTATTACTTATAGTATCCCACACAAAATAATTGGGATTTTTGATCCATGAAAAAACATTGGCCCTGTTACTAAAAATAAAACATAGGAGTCAGAAGGCAGTTCTGTACAATTTTGTCTTCTTCTCAAAAACCATTTTACAGAATTCAATGAAAGTTGGCATATTTGTACCTTAGGGTATACCACACAAATTGGCTTTTGGGATTTTTGATCTTTGGAAAAGCATGTCCGCCGTTATTAAAAACAGAACATAGAGGTTTTAAAGCATATTTTTGCAATTAATTCTAGAACAGTTACTTGTAGCAAAATTCTAGCAGCTTATATTATTTAATATAATGGGATGTACTTATGCTGAAATGTTCAAAACAATTTGTCAACCGATGTAGGAGTTATAGCCCCTGAAGCATTTTTTTCCCCGCATGTACAACTTTGAAAATCCTCTTCTCTAAGAACATTTAAGATTATTTAATGAAAATAAGCATTTTGATTCTTTAGTGTATTGTGCTCGAAATGACTTGTGATTTTAATCTGTGAATAGATATAGCTGCCTGTACTAAAACGGTACATATAGGTTGGAAGAGAGTTCTTTTTTTTAACAATTCAAAAACTGTTGCCTTTAGCAAAATTCTGGTTCAGGTCATAACAATGCTATTAAAAGCATTTACTGCCTTTGACAAACTTAGCCTGTCTCATTCCTCAAGTTAAATGGTTAACCAGATAAGTGATTCGGGCTCTCTTGCACCTCTAGTTTATTTTTGGTCTGCTTTTGAAAATTTTAATTGGATTTAAAATTTGTGCAATATAGTGTCCAAACCATTTGTTGGGTCCATAATGAATTGTAGCTCCCTATGCTCAAGTGTGTCAAAAACTAATATTGTGTCCTCACTGTACAGGGTTCTACCACTGCAGTCATATCATGCTGTTTATTTTGGGGGTTATGGCCCAAATTGTTTTAGAATGAAGGGCCAATAGGCCAACAACAAGCATTTCATACAATTTAACTACATAACTGCATAAAAGCATAGAAACGTCTATAATATTGTTCCACAAAATTCTATACCACAATGGTCAGACTGATTTTGATTTTTGGGGTTAAGATTTGGACATTTTAGAAAGTTTTGACAGGAACCATTTAGGAATAAGGGACAAAAACATGACCACTTGGATTCTGATCAAATTCTTATCTTGTGTCAAATATTTAATCGAAATAAAAACTAAAAGCTGCTAAACCAATCAGTGGATTGTTGGTTTAGACTCTTTCATGCATCATTCAAACCTTTTTTGTTAACCTTAGCTAAACATTAGAATAGATATAGAGGAAAATGTGCTTCCCCTTACAGATTTAATACCTCAAGCAGTGGCAGACACCATCTGAATCAACCAAAGTCATTCAAGAAGTGAATCATTTGTGGAAGGTGTTAATATGAACAACCCTATAAAGTTTTACAACTTTGGCACCCATTGATTTGTCAGAAGCTTTAATACCCTCTCATTCTAGAGCATTCTACCACTCTTGTGTTCACAGGAAATTTACATGTTTTGACTGACTTGTATATAAAAGAATCCCAACTGTAAAACAATGAACTAAAAACAGAGGTTTGTAAAAAAGCTGAAGGGATACTGTTAGGTGTAGACATAACTACCATTCTGTGTAAGAATCAGGCAATGGGGGCACATAATTATTCTCAATTTGATCTTTTTTTTTGCAATATGGTGGGATCCATTTTCAGAAAAATTCAACAAGACTTCCTGTTTACCGAGACTTTGTGGATTTTTTTACTTTGTATTTTTGAAAGTTGAAATTTTTGTCACACATTTCTCAGCAACTACTCATCACAGTGGCTTGAAATTTTAATACATGTTTTCTGTAGGTGTGCCACATAGTGGGATCCAATTTTGGAGGATTTTGTTTATATTCCATATATTATGCTTGAAAGCAAGGGTATCACTAGTGGGACATCCCTCACAGATTTCTTGTTTCTAATCAATAGCATGTTATAAGTGATTTTTTTTTGTACTAAAGAGAATGGGTCAAGAAAATTTTTAAAATTTATTTCCCAAATAAATTAAGTACTTAAAAAATTTAAATAAATAGAATAACAATACTTTCAATATAAAAACATATTTAGTAGTAAATACAAATATAAATCAGTATAAAAAAAAAAGAGGCTCTAATGAAACTTCTCTGTAAAATAGAAAAAAAAACTGACCATAAGCAATTAACTACCAGTTTAATATATAATTTTTTCTATTTGTCATCAACAGCTGACATTTGATAAAAAACAGAACAATAAAAAAATATCATGAACAAATATCTTCTGAAATCTTTGCTTGTTACATTAACGTATTTACAAGAAAGTCAACTGTGTTTAACATTCTTGTTTATTTCCAAGCATCTTCAGTTTCAAGCAAAATGTTGATTTCTGAACTGACATTTGGAGAGTTATTGTTCCAATACGACAAACAAATATCTTTTCTTACAAAATTTATTGGTCATAATTCTGAACTAGTTTGGTTATTTCAGTACTCAGCATTATTGACACACTATTCCAATATACTACATCAATTCAATTCAACATGTTTAGTAAGGTCAAGGAAATCTTAATAATAATGACAGATATAATAAAATTCTTGGAATATTGCACCAATGGAAATTGCTGTAGTTGTTTTTAAAAAAATTGACCTTATGGTATACAACAAAAATGGACCTAAGTTTTCCATGAATTGATCACAAAAAAAAAACATGCTGATTCGTAACCTATAAAAAAAATTACTATACAAAATATCAGCTCAACACATGCAGGCATACACAGTATGTATTATTTTTATGAAATTTATTCTAAGGCCTAGACTTTGGCCAATAATAATTTGAGAAAAAACAATACATAAAACTTGATCTATAACCTATCTATATCAACCCAAAAACAAAAGAATAATCTCATTAACAAAATCTGAATGTGTTCAGGAACAAAATCTGAAAAATATGTGTAAAACCTACAAAACCCCCAGAATGACTGTAGTCTTGTTGGCTGTTTATGATAAGAAACTTTTGTGTTATATTGTTCATATAATTCACTGTTCTTGACCAATTTATCTTTAATTTTGACACAGTATTAGATGTAGTTAAAATTACTATAAATGAATAAATACAGCATTTTGATGTAAGGAGAAATAACTGGAATATTCAGAGTAAAAAAAGACCATGTAAATTTGATTGCTAAATCTGCATCCCTTTCCTCCCCTTGAAAAATCAAAAGAAAAAAGTTTTTAAATCTTTTTCAACAGTAGGATTGTTCAGTTTGTGTGTGTGTCTGGTATATACTTACTGTAGTATTATATGAATTGTATTATTGTACTTAGCTTTTTCTGCATAACTTTCCTAAGTCTTACACAAAGATAAATTGATTCTGAGTTGGGATAAGATGAAAAAAAAATTCACATGCAGAAAATGAAATAAATCTCATCAGTCTCATTCAGTCATTCAAGAAGAGAAGAGAATCTAGTAACTATATTTAGTAGGCCTTGGATAACATGAGCCAACAAAGATGTTCATTGCACAAAAGCAAGCAGAATGCACATATTCATACCTTCATTACTTTATGTGTACCAATTAAAGATTAATTCAAAATATTCCACACAATACGATTAAACCCACAGTAAATCATGCTAAGATCAACCATCATTAACTGTTGTACAGGTGAAGAACATTGTTTTTGATAGATTGATATTCTTCTTCACTGAAGGCAGCCTGTTTAACTGTGTCTAATATTTTCTGTTCTGTAAGTCCTCCATACAACTCTTCAACTAAAAGATATCACGACATTACATAGCATATTTTCTAAAGATATATTAGAATTCTTATTTATTATGTTATAATATACTTTTGCCTGTTAATTTCAATAGAAAAGCCTGAAGAAAAAAATGAACATGCAATTTTCCATGTACCAGTATCTGCAAGGAGCCTATATAATTATTTCTGTAAAAGATATAACATGTTCTAAAATTAATCATGTTGCATTGTTGTCATGTGTAAACATGAAACAGTGAATGCTAATAATTCCAAAATACATTTTATTGTTGAAACTACCAGGTGGATATAAAATAGATTAATGTCAACTCACATTTATTTTAGAATTAATGATGGAGTGGGATAAAAATTGGAAGTGAGATGTATATTGAACTAGTTAATATATGAAATACTGGTTGACATTACAACTAGTTGAATACTAAATGAATTTGTAAAAGAGTGAAGTGCATCTAAACAAGCATATTAAGATGTCTGTAGTGTTCATTACTATATAATAAGAGGGTTTTTGCATTTATATTGGTTAATTTTATCATTGGCAAGACATAACAAAGATGAAGACAAAAAGACAAAGACAGAGACAAGACAGGACAAGACAAGGACGAAGACCAAGACAAGACAAGACAAAGACAAGTTTATAAGGGTCATACAAGAGCAATAAAAATCAATAAACAGACAATGTAGCATAACGAAATAAACATAAATATAATGCAAAATAAAATTCATGGAATAAATATAATACTCACAAGGTAATGCAATATTATATCTCCTTGGGACAATATTCACCAATATAAATGCAATAATCTTACAATATATACATCCACTGTTCATTACACATGTACCATGTATTTTCCAATCAAAACAATTTCAGTTTTACTAATGAGTCTAGAAACAAAAATTATTCTACCACAGTTGTTTCAATTTCCAAATTTAGAAAAAATATATTATCAAATTAGATAAAGGTTACTATAAATATTAGTACAGTTAAGTTTACTTTTGATAGGGAGGTGTCCTCCTAATTCTACAACTGCAACATTGAAAGCAGCTTCTTCTTTCACACCTACAATGGAGAAGCAAGTCCATATAAGTTTGACAATTTGTCTCATCTAGCCTTAAGAGGCAATGCACCTAAAATTTAATTATTTAATAAAACAGCCTTAATTATGGCAGTTGTAAAAATGGAGGTCTTCCTATTACAGAAGACTACATTTTGTACTTCACTTTTTATGAAATAGTTTACCAATTGAAAACAAAATGAGCTATTTGTATTAAATAGTGAACACTAATAGTTTGGCAAGTTTGTAACATTACAAAATAGATAAATTTCATGATACATGAGTATTATCTTTAGAATTAATACAAAACATTGCTTTCCTCCAATCAGTTTTTATATAAAAAAAAATGTTTCAAAATCACATAACAACTAATCAGAACAGCAAATTTTTCATATCACATCATCTCATGGTCACGCAGCATATCTACCCATCCAAGAAGTAGAAAAAAAACAATTTAAAGAGAACAAAATATACATACCAATGAATTTTACCCTAGGCCATATATAAACCCTCACTGTATCCTGTGCATTGTCATGGAAACAGGTTCCCCTCGTTATGAAAACATTATGAGCTATTTCATTACTTTGTAAATACTCTGTTGCTTTTACTACATTTCTGAAAAAAGTTAATATCAATGGTTTCCAATCATATATTTTAACTTTCAACTTCATAGTACTTAAAGGGTAGAATTGATGTTTTGATTAGATAAGTATTCATAAGTTAAATAGCAGATCATGTTTTCCCATCATGCTAGTTATTTATACTTGATATATCAGATACAAATTTGAGCTCTGTTCTTTGGGATGCCTTTTTATATATACTTGACATGATGAATATTTTGAAAATATTGTACACAGCAAGACCTCATCCTCAACTTGCGGTAAAATTCTTAAATGTCCATATACCCTAACTTTGCCAAAAATTGCTGTTTGTTTTTCAGCACATACTTTTTAGTTCCCTTGTGTTTTCTCAATTGTTTTTCATACGTTGTCGTTTTGGAGTTCCTGGCATTGTGTAGAACTTCCTCTTCTTTTTTGGAGATCATGGCATTGTGTAGGACTTCCTCTCCTTTTTGGAGTTCCTGGAATTGTGTAGGACTTCAGGAGATCCTGGTATTGTGTAGGACTTTCTCTCCTTTTCAGAGATCCTGGCATTGTGCAGGACTCCTCTTCTTTGTACATTCCGTGTTTTCCCAATAGTTTTTCATATGTTGTCTTTCTGGAGTTCCTAGCATTGTGTAGGACTTCCTCTCCTTTCTGGAGTTCCTGACATTGTTTACAACATTCTCTCCTTTTTGGAGTTTCTGGCATTGTGTAGGACTCCTCTTCTTTATACATTCTGTATTTTCCCAATAGTTTTTCGTATGTTGTCTTTCTGGAGTTCCTGGCATTGTGTAGGACTTTCTCTCTTTTTTGGAGTTCCTGGCATTGTGTAGGACTTCCTCTCCTTTTTGGAGATCCTGGCATTGTGTAGGACTTCCGTCCATTGTACATTCTGTATTGCAACTTCTTCAGACAGTTCAATGATGGAGAATAATGGACTGGCCAAATGATGGATGGAACCTTAAGCTCCTTGTGTCTGTAATATGATGGACTAACAAAACAGTGAGCCCTAAACCTTAAAGTTCCTTTTAAACACAAAAATGAGCAGAAAAAAGACCAGAAAGAGGTTGCCTTAAAAGAATACTACATTGAGAATGAGTGACTTCTTTTAAAATTGCCAAAGCGAACTATGGATAATGCCATAAATTACATGTCAGTAATATGCCTTTTGATGAATACTCTAGGAATTAGTAACAAAATAAACAAGTGGGATAAAATGATCAAGTAAGTATGAGGTAAATGTAACCAAATAAGGAAGATGTGTGACCAGTGGCTTCAAACAAGCTGGGTTCTCTGTTAAAAACAGAACATACAAAAGTTTAAATACAGCATATTTTATAGACTTAAGGAAGACCATATTTAATATTTCTAGTAGATAAATTTTCCTAGTTTTTTTTCTCAAAGTTGACCCTGTATTAATATATTTTAACAAATCTAACTGGATAGCAGAAATTCAAACTTTGAAAAAAGCCATACCTTTCGAATGGAAACAATCTTTATCATCAGAAAATTCTGTAAAGAGTGTGGTTCATTTTAAAAGATTTCAAATTTGTTGGAAAAATATAGATATAAATGTAAAAAATATTTCGAACAAGATATTGTATGAATCATTTATAGTTAAAAAATTTGAATCCTCTATTGGAGTAAGCAAATGGTTAAGAATTTTTTATATAAAAGACGTGTTTTTTATGCCAAACATTTATAATTTTATTTTTGGTTATTTACAAGAAAACAAATTGAAGATGTTTCGATGGAAACTTCTACAATTCATAATTCCTAACAGAAAACTATTATGTAAGTGGAAAATAACTCAAAATATTCAGTGCAATTTCTGTAATGAAGACGAAGATTATCTTCACTACTTTATATCCTGTTCGTGCTTAGATAATTTTTGGACAAAAATACAAGAAATTCTTCGTGTATATAACATGAATTTTGAGATTACTTTAAAACATCTTGTTTTGGGATATAAAATATTTGATGAAACATATTTTTGGTTAAATCTCTTATTAACTATAATAGGTTTTTCTATTTATAAAGCGTACTATGTATCTAAACATAGAACCAAACATGTTAATACTTTTGATATCTTTGTTAAAGAATTGAAGACTACAATTAACTCAGTTAATAGTAATTCAAAATTAATATTCATCAAAAATTATGTATCAAACAACTATTAGAAGTGATATTGTATGTTAAGTTGAATGTATTTATGTATTAGTAAATTTATGTTTGAAATATTTTATTTTGACACTTTTTACTACCCTGGGTAACTAGTGATCATGAACAGGGAGCGTCAGAAGGTGCTTGGACTTCTGACGTAAACTGTAACAAGCTTTATTGATAATAAAGAATATTATTTGTTGTTAAAAAAAAAAAAAAAAAAAAAATATATTTTAGCATCTTGATGTAAATAACATAGGTGGCCAAACACAATTTTGAGATAATTGAGCCTTATTAAAGTCATGATTTAACTACATTTTATATGGATTCTGTAGGGAAATTTCAATATTTCACAAACTTCTACAAAAGCAGACTAATATAATTTCTTTTAACTTTATATACAGAACAATTTAATGACATTCTTTCAAATTTCAAAACAAAAATTGGGAGTCACTGAACTCTTTTTCTTTCAATATTAAAAAAACTATAATTCCCTATTCATCTCTATAGAACATTTTCCTGCCAACATCTCCCCTTAGAAAGAATTTTCCTGCTTATTATCTCTCATTAAAAGAGGCCGTTTAAAGATAATGTTTATAATTTTACTATTCTTATTTCTGTGTAAAAAAAATATTTGAAATAATTTAAATATATAATTTATTTTTACATCATTTCAAACACTATTGGTTAATTAATAAATAATTCATGGAGGGGGTAGATTTGTACTCATTTTAACAGGGGTACGGGATTTATATTCGATTATTTAAACCGAGTGACAGCAAGGTGTTAAATGAGAATATAAATGCCAAATCCATGTTAAAATGAGTACAAATCTACCCCCGGAAGGAATTATTTCATTTCTAATATGACAAATACGGTAATTTTTTAGACAAAAATTTCCGTAGGCGTAGGCGCAGCCAAAATAACAGCTGTACTGTTTAACCTCCCATGTATAGAAGTTGGATTAATTTTGTATACTTATGTCATCGTATGTGTTAAATGTGTCTATTTATTTAATTGATTTCAATTAGATAACCTCTCAGCCGTTCAATCATCATGTACACGTTTTTAAATTAGTGTTTTGTTTCAAAGTAACAGCAAAAGAAAAGAGACAGTGTGCAGGTGCTAAATGTGGGGTTGTACCGACATATACTGTTTGACGATATGAAGATGTCATATTAGAATAGAAATATATATATGTCTGTATAAATTTGCAAGATGACAGAAAAGCATGTTTTGTGTGATACGTATGATCTACCTTAAGATTATCAGGTACTAGGGTGAAGGATGAAAAGAACATACCCCCACTTTAAAAAAAAAAGAGATCAGGGTAAAAGTATATAACTCACCTTGTCAGTTCATCAATGTTAGAGTCATGCAATTGGAACACAAAACCTTTACATGGAATAGCATCTAGTTCATACACAGGTCCTTTTAGATGTTTGACAGTCTGTAATATTGATTAATAGTTGTACTAAGAAGGTATTGATTGTCATTTACATAAGGACTTGATGTTGCAAAAAAGCAACCATACTAATGTATCTAAAGACATCATTAGCATACAGTCTAAGTAAGCATCAAGTACTGGTAGACACAACTTTCTGTAGAGATCAAATGTAATACCCTAAAGATGAGACCTTAACCTTCAAATTAATGGAGTGAACATAACTTACAGTGGTTCACAATAAAGAAGTCTCATGGACTGATGTTTCTTTATTCAGTTAAAAGGAGGAAAATACAGGTTTTAAAGAAAGAAGCAAAACAAAATAAGAAAAAGAAAATTTTGCCTTGTATGAAAAGTAACGAACAATTTTAACCCGATAAGACTTCACTTGATTTTTAAATAAGGATAAGTTCACCAGTAGATTGTTTCTTTCTGTCTGTCTGGGTTTTCAAGGTAGAAATCATGGACTGGATAACAGCAACAAAAAAAAAACCCCAAAAACAATACTTCCTGCAGACTTTAGTAGGTATTAATATAAAGGATTGATTGATTGATTGTTCATATAAAGAGAAGTTTTTCCTATCTTTTACAGTTTTCAAGATAGAAATTAAAAAAAAACCCACATAATCATTTGGCCTTGTAAGGGCATTTACTTCTATTAGGAGACTTTTGTAGAAATCATCAAACCTAAAAATGGACAGTAATCTTTATTTCATAGTATCTATAGATATAGAGATATAAGGTTAAGAATAGTAATCTATCATGCATGAATCAATGGACTCACAGATACCTCTATGTGGCATGGCCTTAATTTAATTTTAAACTAGAAAAACTGTTAATCCCCTACTCTCCCATTTAATAATTTGCACCTTTTAAAACCTCCATTTTGATTTGAATCAAACTCTAAAATAGGAGGTGCACAATGAGAACATGTAATAGAGATTCTGTGAAAGTTTCATTTAATTCAATTTAGTGGTATAGGAAGAGTACCAGATAAGAGATGGGTCCATCTTCTCTGCATATTAACAAATGACAAAGTCCATGTTTAATTGTGCAAAAAACACAAATTTATTTGATCAAAATCTAAAATAGGAGGTACACAGTGGAAACAAGTAATAAAGGATCTGTGAAAGTTTCATTTAATACCATTCAGTGGTAAAGGAGGAGTACAAGGTAGATGATATGAGTCCATTCTTGTCCCCATATTAACAAATGAAAATGTCTATTCTGCTATGTGAAACCCCCAAAGTCATTTAGATCAAAATCTAAAATAAAAGGTGCACAATGGAAACAAGTAATAAAGATTCAGTGAGGAGTACCAGTTAAGAGATGTGTCCCCCTTGTCCCCATATTAACAGATGACGAAGTCCATTTGTTGCTATGTGAAACCCCCAAATTGATTTGGATCAAATTCTAAAATAGAAGGTGCACAATGGACTCGTGTAATAATGATTCTGTAAAAGTTTCATTCAAATCCATTCAGTGGTGTTGGACGAGAAACAGATAAGAGATGGGTCCCCCCTAAGTACAGAAGAAGGGACAGATACTCCTATAATTATATGCCTCCCTCCCCACTTTGCAAGTGGGAGTATAATAAGTATTAAAAAAGTAATAAAGATAAAAATAAATATTTCCTTTTTTTATCAAAAACATATTTTAATTCTCTACCATATCATCATTACAATCAAAGGCTCAATACCACAATTTAACTTACACATTTTTCAGTGAATATTTCTTCCTCCAAATAATAGGCATGAACATGTTGATGGTTGACAGACGCAAAGGCACACAAACTGTTAAATCCAACCCTGAAGCCTCTGTCAAATTAAAAGAAAAATTCACATTACATAAGGAAACGATTTCTATAGATAAACCAGTATGCTTTTCATCACTATAGCTCATATTAAAACCAGTATAAAATACATATATTTGATCATTGAAATCTCATTTATAATCTGCACATCAAACCATCAAACAAAATTAAAACCTCTGTTCAAATTACAATGAAATAAATCTTATAAAACTGTTTCAACAAGAGCATTTCCCATGGCACCTTACAAAATCTATTGACAACTACAGTAACTTTGACCCTAGAATAGACATGCCACCCTACCATGTTACCATAATAAGGTTCTTACTTGCCAATTCAATTTCATCAGTCATTCAACCAAAAGGAAATTGTTTTGTGGAAACCAATTAAGTATAATAAAATTAATTTTTGTATTAACTACCTGAAAACTAATATAAATGGACTGGTATAAGAATGAATGATACCTCGCAACTTCTATAGTATGCCAATGCTTCAGCAAAATGTGGCAGATAATGGATCCAAATTTCCCTTCAGACTTAAACTAATACTCACTTGTGTTTACTCAACAGAAGACATTCTAAAGACAGCTTGAATGCATACTCTGTCATTAACTAAAAGTCAAAATACATTAAATTATTAGGTATCTAGCTTAAATTTTTGTAAGAGGTGCAATATTCATTTGATGTCAGAAAATAATTGTTTTATGGTCTCACAGACTTATGTACTTTTCTTGTACAAAAATAAAACATGGACTATACAGGGAGATAAAAACTTACACAAAAAAGAGAAAGTGTCTGAACGGTTACATTACTGATTATAATATTGTCCATATAGTAAACTTGAAAGATAACATGGTAATTCATCAAAAATAATATTCATAAAGTAAACAATATACAGATAATACATCATAAGGATTATTTTTATATTCAATTGCTAATAGTCCAAAAAAGTCTACTTGAATTGAGACAGAAAAGTTGTGTTGCTCTTATCCAATTTTTATGGGTTTACACCCTTTGAAATAATAAAATGATCAGGGTTTATACCCTACAAAATAATTAAATGATCAGGGTTTACACCCTTTAAAATAATAAAATGATCAAACACATTAGAGCAGATGCTGTTACAAGGTTTTACTGCATGCATTATGCATAAAAAGTTCCTACAACTTCATAAAATTTGTCAAATCAAAATAGCAGGATATGGTACATGTTATATATTTTACACATTTTTAGGGGCATTGGACAATGAATACGGCTTAAATGTATCAACTTTCATTTAACAACATAATAATTGTTAAAAAACATAGTAAAATTTATGAATATTTGGAAAATTATTTTTTGCGGCTTTAGTTCATTGTAATAACCTCACAATGGTGCCACAATTAAAAATAATTAAACATAAATTGCGGAAAATTGTAAAATTTATTGTTTTTTTTTTGTTTCAGAAAGGCATGTCCACACCCAAGAAACAACTTTATATTTTCACATATGATAAACTGTGAAATAATGAATGATTCAATAAATATGAAGTTGTTTCTAAGGTGTGTCAAAAATATGGCTGGCAAGTGACCAGAAAGTACAAAAATTTAAATCAATAGAATATATGAAATATGATAAAATTAAGGCATTTTTACTGTTCTTCTGATGAAAGAATTTCAGAAGTCCTTATGTTTTCTCAGTTGTTAAGGATTCAAGTCTCCAAATTCACAGTTAATACTTTTAACACTTGATGATAAATTAGGCCAATAAGACCCTTTAACAACCATTCTCTTTAATAATTTCCTTAATTTGAAAGCCTTGTGACCATAAAGGTTACTAAACACTATGAAGAATTATAGTCACAAAATTCTAAAAGCAGGTTTGTAATTCGAATAATTACCTCTTACAACCAAAGTGTAATCAGCATTAATGGAAAGATTTTTTTAGCCTGAAAATAGAGCACCTTCCTTTTCTTAAATATTAACATCAGCTTCTGATAAGAGCTCATTATTCTTTCCAGTAAGTGAACAATATATTGTTTTTCAAATTGGCGCCTGAGAGTTATTATCCTCTGCCCTAGCAACCCATTTTGAAATTACATGGCAAAACATTATTTACAGGCTTATTAAACATGATATTATATATATCAAAGTTTTTGAACACTTAAAACACAAGGAACTATACCTATCTTTCTTCATGAGCATCTCTTAAAATCCATATTACAGTCTAAGATAAGATACGCTTTCAAGATCACCATAAAAAACCCTTCAAATTGAATTACCCCCCATTGCAACACCCAGGGGAAACTGTCTTGCTTTATGCAGAAATACCATCATGTAGTTTTATTAATGCCACAGTCATAGTTTTTTAATTACTGCTATTGCTCACATGTAAACTTGATCATAATGGTACAGTGTAAAAGGCTTCAGTTTTATGTTATCACAATGTTTTCAATGCACATGATATATCTAAAAATGTTTTCATAAATGAATACTAAAATGTCATTGGTTAAGAATCAGTATTCAAAGATTGGGGGTATATAGAAATCTCCTTGTCTGTTAGGTCAGGAGTTATATGTAGATGTGGCTCGTAAATATCAAGAAAGGGAGCCGATCCAACATGTCAAAATTAAAGAAATTCAACTTCTCCTTGATGGACTTGGTGAAATTGAACTGATAGTATACTTGTAAATTGTAATTAAAATCTTCATTTTGACTTGAAAACTGTTTAAATTTTTCACTGTAATGTTTGTTTATTAACGAAATCATGTAGTGGTACATAAATGTTCAATGTGGAAGTTGGTTGTTTTTACAATGTATTAAAAGAGATAGTGGTTTGTGTTTATGTTATTTTATCAGAGCTATAGAAGATAAATACCACCTTGTACTTGTTTTAAGATTTCTGTGTATATAATCATGGCCGTAATTTTTACTGATTGATTCAGGTCTCTTACAGTTAAACTTTGTAACTACCAGCTGCTTGAAATACTAGAACTCATTTAATGTCATGTTAGTGTAAATAGGTCAATTTGGTAATATTGGTCTCTGAGTGTTTTTTTGCCATTTCATGTATGTCTATTTTGTTGCAATAGTATGTACATGCCTTACGCAAATAAAGATCATTTATTCGTTCAATAGCAAAATTAGAAATCATATATAGATTTGAGCATGAAGAAATATAAGACAACTTTAAGGTTTTACATGTTAAAACTTTGGAAGCACAACTCCTCCTAAATCAATCAAATGATTTCAATGAAACTTCTTTAGAAGAAAATTTTAAAGTTAGACATCTGACATTTGTAGATGTGCATGGAAAAAATATCTATTTCCAAAATTCTGCAAAAAGAACTATTCCAACATAAGGAATGTTTATGCTGTAAGAGCATTTCCTCAATAAAATTACCAAATAAACCTTTATTAAAGTCTATATGCAGGTAAGGTATCATATTTAGATGCTTATGAATAAAGAGACTAAACTTCAGGTCTCTGCAAGGGAGATCCAGCCAGTCCATTTGAACACCCATACTCTTTTTGTGAGTTTGCTAACAAAATTTATAGTTCAATCCTGGATGTTTGAAACAAAATAATTATCATATTTTACACAACTTTACTTAGATTCATAAATTAACCCTTATATTAATAAGTAATAGGTTGTCTGGCAAGCACATTTTGAAATTGACTTCATTGTGTAATGTTATAAAGCTTTAAAAAATTAACAAAGGTTTGTTTGTTGGAGTATTAAATTGAGATAAAATATTAGTATTTATTTACATTAATTTTTGAAACCCTTATATGTAGTATACCTGTGGTTTGTAAGCATTTATATCAGGAACTATCAGGATATGACCATACTCCAATGGGCTCACATTTACTATAACCACATTCTTTCTCTAAATTAAAAATAAAACAGGAAAATAAAGAAAAATACTTGCCATATTCAAATTCATTAATACAAATAGATGAACAATAGAGAACAACAAATACTTCGACTGTCCATTGTCTCTAGAATTTCACTGTCTATATTATTATTCAATAATTTTTAAAATAAAGGACAAGGAATAAAATCTGTTGCATATACTGTTATTGTACATGTTCACCATAACTAAGGTCTAAAATCTGATACATGTATTTGTTTACTACAACTAAATGAACATGTATTACTTCTTTGTCATTGTGTGTATATGTATATGATTTGACAGAATAACCTCTTACAACTACTAATTACTTTAGATTTTTTAAATAAAGGTAAATGTATACACTTTTGTAGATGTTCAAATGCAAATAACTACATAATACATCATATTAAAATGCACATTTGGTGAATGTTATTTGTGGTATAGCAGGAAATTATACAATATAATTTTGGAGGCCATTTATCACAGTTGTAAGATAAGTAAGCAGTAAGGCCATCTTTGTATGGTTAGGTATCTATCAAAAAGTATATAAATCACATGGAAATGCCTAATGTACATGTTACCACTGGCCAAAGACCAAATAAAATAATCCATGACGTAACATCAATGATAATATTTATAGAAATTTTTGTTGTAAAAAAAGTTGTTTTTTGCTTTACCCTTTTTTAAATAGATTTCATTAAATTTTAAGCAATAATATATTATAACTGTACATTTATATCTTTTAAAACTTCTTGATTTTTGGATATTAATGATAGAAGTTCTAGCCTATTAATATGACCGTGATATTAACCATGGCAGACTCACTACTATATATAGAAATGGCTAACATTTCAATTATGCCCTATTGTATAGAAAGTAAGTTTGCTAAAATGAATCAAAAACAAATTTGATTTGTTGGAAAAAGAAACATCAAAGCACAGCTGGCTCAAGTCTGAAACATCAAAGCACAACTGGCTCAAGTCTGAAACATCAAAGCACAACTGGCTCAAGTCTGAAACATCACTAATTTACATATCAAGGATAACATCTCCTGACTCAAATTCATATTAAAAATTGCAGAAATGTTTGTTTTTCCAGAAATTCTTTTTCTAGATTTCTGTTACAAATTATTCACGATAGTTAAAAGATAAAAACTGGAAAAAGGGAAAAAACGTTTCACATACAACTTTCAATGAGAATAAATTTAACCTGCCATGGGAAACCCTTTATTTACTTTCAGCCTATTTCAATCCTATCATTGGCATCAAATTTTTGACAAACTATCAATGAGTAACAATGATTAAAAATACTGATGACATACCAAAATATCTAATCCCCTCAAAGTGAGTTGAGAAGTATAAACATTTTACACTAAAATTTTATAATAAAACATTAACAATAACAAATTACATTCATGATTAATTCTGTCCCAATTTTTTTTTAAATTAGAGAAATTTACCAGATAATAGGTCAATTTACAAGATACTACTTACTGAAACATCATCTGTCTCTTCTCCATGCCCATTACATGTCCCTGGCTTATCTCCTACTTTTTTCAGATTAAAAATAATCTCTTCTTTCTTTATTTTGGTAAAGTTAAACAATTTCTCATCGAACAGTTGGTTGACTATGGTGATATTTTGTGGTGGCCTCCTCTCTGTAGCTCTTTTTACATTCAACTTTTATTGAAAATGTGAGATTTTGTAATAAAAATACTTACAGTTAAATAATAAGAGTAGTGTTTAAATAACTTATTATACAATATAGCTACATGCAGCTATAGATCCCCTCATGCCGGTTAAATATGCAAAGAACTGGGAAAAGGGGTGACCCCACATTCTGTATTGAAGCATGCAATTTACATATAGAAATATATGTTAAGACTGCCTCAGAAAACTTGTTAGTCTCTGAGGGACTGTAATGATGCTTAAAAATCATTTTTGTAATTTGATACAGAAGTGTATGAATATTGTTTACATGTGTGAGTAATTTGAATCCATGCTGTCAGTTGGTAGAAAAGGTCAAAATGGGGATTTTCAGTATTATACATTCAACTAAATTTAAAAAAAAAAATAATTCTACAATCTTCGTATCATTTATTTAATGATTTAGAAAGCCTTATTTCCAAGCTTCACAACAGCGTGCAACTTTTAAAATTTTAGACATTTTTCCTGGGCATACACAGTGAAACTTTGAAAATTACCCAACATGTAAAGTAATGGAAACATTAGAAGTGGTTAGTGAAACCTCACATTACGCCATGCGCCAACATTTACACTCATTAGAAAGATCTAGTCCCTTTACTAAACCAAGTGGTCTTCTTTGACCTATTTCTGTTAAAATCAATCACATTTAAGTTTTTATTGTTACCAACCATTCACCAAAGTTTGAATTCTGTCCATAAAAAATAGAGGTGATATCCAGATTACAAGCCTAAATCATCTATTTTTAACTAAATCTCCCAAAGAAGTAGCCCCCCCTTGATATATTTCAGTTAAAATCAATCTCATCTAAGCTTTAATCACTACTGACCATTTATCAAAGAATGAAGAAAATCAGTCAAAAATTGGAGGCAATAAGCATGCAACAGATACATGGACACAGAAGTACACATGAACAGATTGGTCAACCACATTATACCCATTATAACTAATTACATGGGGTAGGTAAAAAAATGGAGGTGCAATCCAGGCAATGGTTTGAACTCAATCTCCCTCCACAAAAAGTGGTTCTCCTTGACCAATTACTGTGAACCCCATCCAAGAATGAATGGACAGACAGATAATACAGGATGATTCCTATATATACCCAAACATTTACACTCATTCCAAAAACCATACATTGTTTTAAATTACACATGTACATTATTCATAAGCCCCTTGAAAAGAGAACAATTAACTCGTCTTATTTTTTATTTTTTGTTGGTACATATGTATATATTCCTGTGCTTTCTTCAGAATGAATTTCAAAAATCTTGTTTTTTGTTTTTAAGACTAATTTGTGCTGTAAGTACAAAATATTCATTAAGACCTTACCACTTTCATTCTATTTTTCATTACATTTTTTAACAAAGAAGATTCATATAATTTGTTAATTACAATGAAAGGGGTAAGCATGTCAGAAGTACAATGTAATTCAAAATTGACTGAGTTGTGACAATAGTGTATATATACAGTGTTCTCCCTAGGACATTATAAAGCAGTACTTTGCAGTGCTGATTTCTTAGCACTGTGATATCAGTAATTTATTTTAGGCACTATAATTTTGGAGGAAGGCAAAAAAAAGTCTTGTGAAAGTACTATTGTTCATGGGGTACCAATTTTCATGGTTTTCGTGGGTGAACCCAACCACAAAATTTGGTTCCCAATGGGAATGAGATTTCCACTGATGTGTACACTGAGAGCCTCAAAACCATGAATTCAAGACTCCACGATTTAAAATACATGTACTTTCACAGTAATTGGAAAGTAATGAAATACTTAAGCATGTGATTTATCTCTGATTTCAATGATTATCTTATCTGTTCTTATCTTAATGTTAGTTTTACCTTGTTTTAATTGTTTGGTGTTTAGATAAGAATGATAAACCATACCTGTGCTACATATCTATGTGAACCAGGAATTATCTTTGTTTCAACTTTATCAAGGTGATATCTAAAATGACCATTCTTCATTTTTTCATCCCAACTTTTTCTTAGTTGCACATCAAACTGAAATAATAAGCCTAAAGTATGAAATAGATTATCATAAAAAAGCAAACATATTCACAAAACTTGTAGATTAGACATTGCTAATGCAGGAAGTTCTGTATGAGCAGTATATATGTTGGTTAGTAAAAGAAGCTGGCCTTATTAAGTTACATATATCTGTTTCCCTTTTCAGTTTCCACCATAATGGCCCTTGTACGGTAGGATTTTTTCTCACCTGAATAAAATTTGATTCCTATTTATTTATTAGTATTTCATTCTACTAAAACCACATTTTTACACTAAAGAAATTATTGAAACAATTTTTAGACGTGAGAAAGGCAAGAACATATATCTGGTGATGAAACATTTTTCCGAGTAGTTACAGGGAGTTGAAATACACAACATTTCATTTTTCATCACTTTGAATGCTCACAGATTAATTTAAGCATGTAGTAAAAACTAATAATATGCCCAAGCTCACCTCGCTTAATTCGTATCTGTTGTTCAAAATGGTCTTTCCATTTAAATCTGATTCTGTATACTCAAAGCAGTTATCATCCCTCTGGAAAAAATGTTGTACTGATATTCACAGACTTATGAAACATTGTAGATAATAAATAATTCCATATGGTGATAAAACAATTTATGAACATGAACAAAATAACCCAGTGAACAGGTGCAGTACCACAGGGTATTCCAACTTTTTATATGGCTAAATTGTATTGACCTCAACCCAATATAGAGTATCCATACAAAAAAAGGATGACTGAGGGTCAGAGGATGTTCCAACTGAAAACTGCAAGAGTGGACAGCTCTATGACAACATGCAAGTTAGCAGGGAATAAAGAGAAAAATGATACATGTACTATAGGAACATTAACTGTTGGGATTAAAATTTTGTCATTAATGACCAAAAATTGAATTTGTGGAGCCTAATTTTTGTTGTTTGACAATTAGAAATATTATTCTTATTTCCATGTAGATTATATTTTCAGTGATTTTTTTTTATCATGTTAATAATTCTTATCCATGAAATTAACATTAATCCTTACAAAAATTTCTGCTTTTGATGTATATCATGGAGAGAAAGTAAAATCACCATAAGACTAAAAAAATTTTAAATTGAAGTGCTGATAGCACTGGTGGTTTTTGAGTCTTGTGAAAATTGTAGCATTAACCATAATTTCAAAGATTATATGATGTTAAATAAAATCAAACATTGCATTTAAAATACTATTAAGATCTGTCCTTTTTTAATATGTATAAACTGAAAGTCAATCTATACTACTGATCTAACTTCACATTCATTTACAATTGTTTTTCCATTTCACCTTTTTCCCCAATTTTAAATCTATCAAAAAGTTAATGTGCATTTACATACAAAAGCTATATTAACAGAGTATTTATCCTACATAACAATTATACTGTACTTAAATAGAACCAATATCAGCTTAGGAAAATAATTTCCATAACATAAGATTTTCAAAATCTAGACACATTAATCAATTTGAATTTTCCCACCAGTTTTACTTGGTTAAAATCACTGCTCTTCACTTCCTGTTTATAAATGGTAAAATATTAATGATAGGATGGATAATTTGACTTATAAGTGTGTTAAAATGAAAGTATTTAATACATTTTATCCTTCTAGACACATTACTGAAAGAAATAAATTTCCCAAAAGTAAATTTATTACTAAATATCTTTCAAGGCCATAAAGGGGTCCTTCAAATCTTGAGTTGATATGAAGACTAGATCTTATTTAATTTGCATAAATAATAGAATATCATTGAGCAGATAAATTGCGAGAAACATATTTACTTGTTATAAAAAAGGTATTGAATGATATAAAAGAAATTACATTTGGACTATATTTTTGTGTAGTGTTCAGAAATAGAAGGGAAGTTCCAGTGATGGATCGGTGACATAAGGTATTTTGATCCTTAAGGATCAAAAACTAAAAAAAAAAAAAAAAAAAAACAAACAAGAACTAAAAATACCTAAAAAGTTTTTAATTTAAGAGAATGGCAAATCTCAATTACAGTAATGTTGTCCTTTTTATGCAGTTCTGAAGACAAACAATATAAAAAAATGCCAGAATTTTAATAGATGCAAGTGTAAGTGATTCAGCATTTGCCAACAACTACAACATGTATAAATATATTATACAATATTATATATATATACAGTGGTTTAATCTATTTCCGGTGCAATCACAAATTCTGATTTTTTTGTAACAGAGAACAAGGACCTGTACATGTGGATCATTTGTCATCTATGTCGGGTCAAGGGGTGTTTACTAAAATATTCAAATCAGCTCAACATTCCATATATGGTATAATATTCCTTTTATAAGTTCGGCATTGCAATTTACTGTACACCCTTAAAATCCTAGTATGCATTCAAAATCAGATTCAAATTTAAACATTGATCTTCAACCGGCAATAAAATAAACAGAACCCATGATAATCAAATGTACACATGCCTGAGAATTTCACCTTTGCACCAAAATAAGGTTAAACAAAAACAAAAACGGCAGCCAATAACCCTTGTCAATTATCCATTCCTTAAGTTGAGTACCATTAACAATCATAGTATTTTTTTCGAAATTTAATCGAAGAACATAAAGGCTACGTGTATAGAAACATAACATGTCAATTATTTTGAATTTTTATCGGAGGCTTAATATTTTGGCCACCGGAGTTGGGTAACCCACTATATGCATATGGTGTTAAGAAAGAAATGCTGTGCTCACTTACAGTACTTATCAGAGCTTGATACATGTACATTATCATATGCTGTACAAAGCTCTAAAATATAGATTAACCATCAGAACATGATCCTCCTGTACTTGTACATGTACGTAATGCCTATTTCTTTCTGTGTGAGCAAACAAAAATATATTACATTTATGACATTACTTTACATGATTATAAAAAACTTATGCCAAGTAAATGCACAAGTAAAAAATGTATCTGAAGATCAGCACAAATACATCTGAAGCTTTATATACAAACCACATTATGGCACATATAGTATCAGTTATTTTCCTAAATTTGTGGGAATGGAAGTGAAGCCCATCCCTACTGAGATTAAGAGTAATGTCACATCCAAAAGTATCCTGTGTGATATAATTTCCACTGGTAAAATACATCAAATTTAATACGGGGATATTTAATAATAGTTAAATGTTTTCCATGACATATTAAATTGTTTCCATACTCAATCTTATGATGATTAAACACACAAGTATCTGAAAGGGTTTTCTTTAGAGGTACTATAAAAAAAGTGAGGCTTACTTTTTTGTTAAACAAGAAGAGTTCACAGTGTTACAGGTGTCAACATTTTGGATAGTTTTTGATATAACATGTTATCCAGGATGCTTTTAGATATAAAATTTTAATACATATCCTGGATGATATTTCATGGGATGTTTTACACAAAATTTTTCATCAGAATATTATTTAATTGATAAATATTCTTAATTTTTACATCTGGAGTATCCCCGTGCAGGTCCGGGTGTTAAAAGAATAGGCCTGCAGCAGCGCTAAGCTTGTCGTAAAAGGCGACTAAATAGTGCTCAGAACCCTAGCCAGGGGCTAGGGCGCTCTGCCCACAGAGCAACTGGGATGTGTGCCCCAGGTGGTGGAATGGGGCACCCCTGGCGTGTTACATGCTGGGGTTGTCAGGCTATAATATGGAAAACCTGACCGCAAACCATAGTGGTGCACCTTGTTGGGCAGATGCCACGTTCCTCGCACGTTAAAGAACCTTACTGTGGTATTCTCCCGGAGTAGGAACCATAGGGCTCCGCCACAGGAGGCTTAATTGCCCAACCCTACCCACCTCTCCCTATTTTCAGTGGCAATCAAAATTTGTCGACCCCATTGTCCTTGTGTCCCATCCCTTTTTCATTTCATCATCATTTCATGTTCATTTTATCATCACTTTCATGTTCATCGTCTGAATATAGCTGAAATATTGCTGCTCAGACGTTAAACCCCAATAAACAAACGAACAAAACATCTGGAGTATGAATTCTGTTCACTCTTCATATGTGAATTATATTCAGGATATCATTTAATAGTATGATAAAATATCCTATGTACAATTGTGAATTCTGTTCACTCTATGGGAAATATTTTCTGGATATCATTTAGGGATGACTTGAAATAAAAGGAAAGAACCGGAATCTACTTCAAACATACCTAAAACACAAGCCTGTTGTTATAAATTGTTGATATCAAACTCTTTGATTTAAATTCACCTTTGTGGTAGGGATCGAATGACAACATTAATTTATCTTTAAAATATCACATATAAATTATGTGGCATCTGAGATGATAAGTTATTACTCAATTGCAACAAACTGTCGCATCGACACCTTTTACAGATTATTACAAATAGGCAGATCTAAGGAGGGGGGGCTGTGGTATCCCCCCTATGAATTTGAAAATTTATTAAAATAATGCATTTTTATGTGCGAATATGCATGCATAAAAAGTGTTTAATAAATATTTTCTGTGACCATGTAAGGTGATTCTCTGGATCTGCCACTGTTACAAATAACAATTACATCTGACATTAGTCCGAATTTCCTCTGACCCTGCAACCCTCCTCTTTTTTATTTGGATATTGATATGCCAGGTTAGGGTCAGAATGATGTGCTATACAAAAAGTTGGCGATTCAGTGGTACAACTGAGTTCTGCCCTTCAACCGCTTGTAACGACTTTCAAGTTGAAATTGTGCATGTCACACCTACCTGGTTTAATGCCGGAATCATTTTCCTGTATGCTGATACCAAATTTGCTAATACAAAAATTACAATTTTTATTGAAGTTTCAATCATTTTCCATAAGAGACCCTGTTTTGTTGACATTTTGAACCGTAATAGAGAGTATGTGGAGCTTGTTACTTTTGGAATGGAAAGGTAGCAGACACATAATTTTTCAGCGAATTTTGTAAATATTCTATTAGATTCCGGTTTTAAAAACTGTTTCTGCTCCTTTCTGTTACAAAAGTAACAAGCTCCGCCTACTCTCTATTACGGTTCAAAATGTCAACAAAACAGGGTCTCTCGTGGAAAATATCTAAACTTCAATAAAAAATGTAATTATTTTAAGTTACTATGCCACTATCTCAGCAAAGTGATATTTTTCTAAAATCAGTCCACAATTTGTTTTCAACCTATAGGTCAGTTTTTAGTTTGTTTGAACCGTCATTTCTTCCCCTTTCAGTAGGAAATTAAATGGGGTAAGTATGCATTATGTGCCATACATGTAAATAATAGAATGTATCCATTTGGCATAACGGTCTAGTAATAGAAAGACAGACTACATTTATATAAATGCTGATGTTCTGAAATGCACGAAATAGTGACAAATACATCAGGATGGTTTTGAGGATTGGGTCACCCTTTTGTTTATTTGTTTGTGTAGAACTTGGCCAAAAATGAACAAATAATAGCCTGGAACCCCTTTCTCTATCAGAATCATAGCCCCATTTTGTAAATATTTCAATCTGCCCACATGAAATGTGAAGACGGCTCTTTTGATTTGAATTCAGGACCGGTACCACTCTTTTTATTTTTCTTTCTGGGATTAATGATGATTTAAAATCTTATAGGGGTTTCCCTCCCAACTTAACATCAAATGGTTTATTACGCGTCTAACCAGGGACTTTATATTACTATTAGTATTATATATAATCGTAGTCCCTGGTCTAATATTTGTAGACATTATGAATATCGAAAGTATTCAGGTACATCATGGCAGTCTTTCCAAAGGTTCATTTTTTTTGCAGGACATTTGGTTCGGTGATGACATACTATTTTCAGGACCGAACCAAATTTTACAGTCCATTTTTACCTGAATCGAGAATGACTAATATCAGAAATTTTCAAGACTTCAAGTCAGGCATTCCAGATTTTTTACCAGTAATATCTGAGGGTCCAACAAACCTTTGGAAAGACTGTCATGGCATAGAATTGATAGAATAGAGTTGTTTATTGGCAAAAATAGCATGGAATTAACCTTGATATTTCAGAAGTAATGGCAAAGAAGACCCAAGTGTTTGCATTTGAACCTTAACAGAATATGTCAGGGGAACTATATAACTGTGGTGGAGTCAGAGATACATGCAGATGCTAACGGGCTTTACAAATCTATAGGCTCTGGCGTCCGCTATATCAATTCTATATTGATAATTAACTATAGTAAATATCATTGTTCAAGTAGTGGAAACATTCAATGGGTGTGGAAAAATTTTCATAGTGAAATAATATCCGCCAGAAAATAATTAATGTGAAATAATTTCCACCGGCTAAGATTTCATCCGGAGAGTATCGTGTCTTACAGTATCACCTTACAATTGGCAGCGTTAAATTTTAATTCCCATGTATTAGATCAGTCGCCTGATTTATTATGCTGTACGGTGTACCCTCAACACATGAACGATCTTAGTTCTTACCCACCATGATAAGTATGATACTGTACCTTAAACATTTTCTTAAAGAATTTTGTTTATATATCTTTTTTTCTAAATCACGATGACAGTACGTTGATTTCCTGCTCAGGTTTCATGTAGGGTAAGGCCAACACGTTGCAAATTGATCAAGGGAGGTAATATAATTTGTTGTGGTTACAGGGTAGTTTTACTTCTCTAAATTACATGTGTAAGAATATTCAATTCAAACGGTCTTCTGGTTTTGATTAATTGTAAAGATAATTTTAGGATCTTTGCAGGAAATTGGAACCGGATTATATATGACAATTCGGACTACAGATTGGTCGTATCAGCGTGATAAGCAGCCATAACTTAGACCGATGTACTACAGCTACTGACCAGGGACTTTAATATACACTCCTTGCACTGACCGTTAACTTTCGATTTCAGATTTTAAAAAAATTGTTCGCCCCCACAAAGACGTTTGTTTGTACATGTATTTTCCTCGTAAAACAACCCACAGCAACATTAAATTCATTCTGAATTTTAAGTCGCAATTTGAAACACAAGGGCTTGCTCCCACCATCGAATATGCTGCCCGACCAGTATATAAATGCGAACATTCATAAACTAGTCTGGCTGCATGTTTGATAGTGGAAACAAACCCTGTGATTATTATTTTTATTATTATTATTTAAATAATGCAATTGAAAGTTTCGATGTGAACTCTTCGACAACGTAAGAACAAGTGCCCAAAATTATATTGCATAAGGAGAATAAACCGCCAAAAAAATAACAGCCAATCAGAAAGTCTAGACAGTGCGACCAACTCAACTCGTACGTCGTCGTCACCTATGTTGTCTATGTCCAAAAGTCTATGGTTAACTACCATGTGTTACTACCGATATAAGCCGCTAAAATTAGAATACATAATGAAAACACTACAATTATTACATAAATATATATAGCACACTAATCATACACAATAAAATAAAACACACTATCACATATTCAATGCTCGAAGCGATTTTCTGAGTGGGCGGACATGTGGCACATAACTCTTGGTCCGGTCGGATACAGAATGTTAACATTTTAGGTCCGGGGTCAGAATGTTAACATTCTGTATCCGCCTGTCTGTAATTCTGTATCACCCTATGTAAGTATGGATCCGGATTTTAAAAATCACGAACAATTTTCAACACTGTTTAAACTAATCAACACCTATAAGAAGTTGGTTTTTTTTGTAACACTTTCATTGTAATCGTTCCGGACCCAGGATTATGGCGAACCCATAATTATACGCCAACAGTCAAATCATAAAATCGCATCGGAAACGGAATCCCAAAAGGGATTATAACTCTGTTTATAACCATCAATTAATATTTGAAAAACAATGAAAGAGTGGAAGTTAAGACTGCCAAAATTTTACCAATCTAAGGAAGACAACCCAAGCGACCACATTGGTCGTGATACTGGATTACTCGTTTACTATATGACTTGCAGAAATGTTTGATATTTTTCGTCTCTCCTCAGAAGATCGTTACCATGTACGGCAACTAGAAGATCAATATCATTTATTCTTTATAAAGTCTAATAAACTCATGATTTGGGCATACAAACAGAAAATGTGAAGGTCTCTATCTGACCACATGTACACAGTTTACAATTTTTTTAAATATATTTTTTGGCATTTAAGTATACATTAAACGAACCACACTATATTCTTGATCGCTATAGTTTTATTTTAGTTCTGCGGCGGACAATTAGATGCATTCTAGTTTCATTTTCATGTAAATGGAACGGTTGTGGAAGAATTGTAGGGAGGATGGATGTTCAGGGCAATGATTAGGAAGCATTTCACTAAATTTTATTAGTTTGTCTTATTGTTTGTTATCTGTAAGTTTTTCCTTGCCGTTGAGGTGATTTTTGTACCAGCCCGTAACGATTCGACAGATCAGTATTGTGTTTTCTAAGCATTTTTTTGAAGTAGTCAGCCATGTTACCCTATATGACACTGGCATATTCCGTCACTGGTCTAGTGAAAGAAAAATAAATAATTTAAAGGTGTTTATTGTTAAGCTTAATTCCAATTTTCTAAAAAGTCATAATAGCTGATTTTTTTTCCAATAATTTTTCTACATATGACTTTCAACCTCTTTGATCATATAAAAATATTCATATGAATTGGTGGATAGTGCGGTCTTACAACCTTTTTTTCTGAGATGGTAATAACTGCCACTTATTTGACAACGAGAGTATTTTATCGATATTGCGGTTTAGTAATAGAAGTATCGTCTGAAAAAAGTTTGAATTGACACTCATTGTCTTGAACAATATTGGTAATATAAAAATAGGATATAACACCTTAAATAGACCATGAGAATCCCCAGCTAAGATTCCAATGGGATTTGACTTTACGCCATTTATTACAACTTGTAGTTTTCTGTCGGTAATTTATCTTCCGAACCAATTTAACAAATAACCCGGAATTCCAATACCTCTTAATTTATTCAAAAGACTTTTATGCCAAACTCGAACAAAAGCAGGACTGTTACCGCTGAACACACTTCTAAGCCGTCAGCAGTCGTTAACTTTTGCGATATAAGGGGACGACCATAAGATTCTTAGGGGGGCTTGTAATTTTTTTCAGGTCAGATATTTATTCCAAGCTGGTGAAAGTCAAATTATTTATTTTCATCATAATCTTAGGTCATCTATTTTCACTACTCATAAAAGAGTCTATTTCTTCTATGACAATTTAAATGTGCATATCCGGGTTACCAAAATATGTGGTTTGGGTTCTATATCAAAGCATGTGTTACTTTTTGTTTATTATTACAGACATTATTAAATGAACTTCGTTCTCTATAATACTAGGCATAGTCTATACTATATCCGACTGGTGGCATTCCTTGACCTGAAATATGCCACAGATTTAGAGGGAAATGTTACGAGTGACTTTTTAGGGGATATATTCGCATATCTATGTATATGAATGAAATCTACAATTACATTATTCAACTGTAGTACGTGAGCTGAGATAACCCCCTATGTACCCCCACTCATTAACCTAAATATGATTTTCAGGTACTATTAAAGCTCTCATTAATGAATCTTTTTGTAGCCAAAAAATAAACTGAAGCATTTTTGTATTTTTTTTTTTTTTTTCCTACTTTTGCCCAATGTCTCAGGTTTACAATGATACTAAGAAAGTTGCAGTAACACTTAGGGTTTTGGTTAAAATGAAAAAAAAAAATGAACCCCTACCCCACCGAAAAATCGCTTAAATTGACATATTTTCCTATGTCAAAACCTCTAAAGTATTAATGCTTCAGTAAAAAATGAATTATTTGGTATATTCTGTTTAGTATTATCACAATTAATACTTCTGGGGTTCGTTTGGTGAATTTTGGTGACTTTTGTAGTCAGAATTAATCAAAAAATGCCAAAAAGTGGGATTTTCGATTTTGCCGTAAAAAGTCACGTAAGTTCGACTCTACAAGTTATTGCTCAACTCAAACGTCTCAAATTTGGTGTCATTCGATGGATAGTTTATTTTTCTACATAAATAAACCACGAAAAACTAATTTTCAAGAAAGAATTTAAAAAAAAAGTTTAAAATACATGTGTACTACCCCTACCCCTAGAAAACTCATATCTTAGCATTCATAAATAAGATAATGATGTACCAAACATATCTGATTAATTTAGGCGCTTAGATTTTCTTTTTGGGATTACAATTACTGAAAAATCGTAAAACAGGGAATTTTCAGAATTTCATAATTTCTTCTATATTACCCGTTATTTCCTTTTTTTCAGAATACCGTAGTTTAAATTAGCTTTTGTGGGATATAGTACATTGATATAGTGTCTTAGCTTCCAAATGAGATTAAGTAATTAATATTTAAACTTTTCCAGTTAGGTGAAAAATTGCCACCCCTACCCTTGAAAAAAAAATACCTCAACATGAACTAAAATGTTTTTTTTATAATCGGTGTACAGTAGACATATTGGGTACTATTGTTTTAATTTTCGAAGTATCAACATATCTTGTCATTTCAGGCGCGTATATTTCAGTTTCAATGTGACAATAATGAGTTTTTCATAAAAAGGGGAATTTTCGGACATTCATTTTTCCTTCCATTTCACCTATAATTGACATTATTTAGTTTCAATGTGGCATAAAAAAGAGGAATTTTCGGAATTTCATATTTTCTTTCATTTCACCTATAATTGGCAATTTTATTTCAAATATCGTACTTTAAACAAGCTTTTGTGTATTCAAATACAATTATATAGTGTCTTATCTTTCTAATGAGCCCAAGTAATAAATATTTGAACTTTCCCAAGTCCAATCAAGCGAAAAATTGTCAACCCTACCCATGAACAGAATACCTCAACATTAGCAAATATGTTAATTATTAGCATATAATCGATATAAAAAAGACATGTTGGATACTTGTGTTTTATACATCGATGTATTCTACATATCTGCTCATTTCAGGCGCGCACTCTTCAGTTTCAAGGTGACAAATAATGAGTTTTTCATAAAATAAAGGATTTTCGGAATTCCATATTTTTTTCATTTCACCTGTAATGGGCATTTTTCTCTACAACCCTTTTTCAAACAAGCTTTTGTATATTCAACCACCTTTATGTAGCATCTTACCTTTCAAAGAGCCGAGGCAATGCACAATTAAACGTATTCCAGGCCATTTGGACGAAAAAATGGTAGCCTTAAATCTGCCCCAATGTGAAAGAAAATTAACGTTTATAGCATACACGAACTGTATACAATGTCTGTCTTGCATTTATTATGGAGATCTTCTTGTATCAATCATATTGTCAAGCAAATATGCTTTAATTGTCCCGAAGACAACAAAATATTAAAAAAGGGAAATTGAAGAAAATGGATTATCACGCATTTTAGCACGTAAATTGTATATTTTTTTTTGTTTAGAATATCATAGTTTTAACATGATTTGATTTTGTTAGATATCATTATTTTTATACATATAAGGTTTAAAAGAAGCAACTACGACGAATAATTGGCACACATGTATCCAACACCATTTAAAAAATGCTAATCAAATTGTGGGTTTTTACGGAAATTTTAGTGGGTATAATATTACGGTCATGGGCTGTTTTCCGATTTTTGGGTTCTGGCAATTTTATTTTTGACCTTTGGAAACCACAATTTGATTTTATATGCAAGCAGTGTAAATGTGCTTTAAAATGAGGCTACATTATATACAGTTCTAGCAAAAATAGGGACTTAGCAGCTGAACAAGAGGTCATGAGCTGAGAAGGCCACAAAAATTGTGAGTTTTGAAGGGTAGACCTCAATTCTCGGCCTCTAACAAAAGCAGAATTAATCCATAGTGCTTCATTTCACCTGTTTACTACAGAACAATGGTGTCTCTCAACACTCCCATGATGTCAACCCCATATACTAACCACTTCCGGTTTTAGGCCAATCTGAAGCCAAAAATTGAGTGACTACTCTGGGGATCCCTGACCTTCCACTTACGACTGTACTTTCCTACTACCTCCTCACCCAATCTACCCCACCCCGTGATCACCTGCCTTGAACTTATATAAAACAATCAGCATCAGCACCATGATGCTACTAATTTGCATATAATTTGCATAAGTTTGCAAAATATCGAAATCTAGACATTTTTTTCAATTAATTCAGCATGGTGAGTGTTGCGTAGTACAATACAGTAAGGTCATTTCTGCAAATTTGGTCTCATTTTGTTGAAATAAAGCTGTTTTGAGGCAGAAATTTCTAGTGTTTCGTCATAAAAAAGTGCGCATTTTTTTCAAATCCTTAGTGTGTGGAGGTTCAAGTCATTTATAAGTAATTCAGTGATTATTCTTATAAAATCCAGTAGCCATGGTAACATACTGAAAAAAATATTACTGAGTTTTAGTACAAATCAGGGGTGCCTTTCCAAAAATAACAGCCAAATACTTTGTTTTATAAAATATCAGGCACTTAGACACTACCACAGGATGAAAGCATGCATGGAGTAGGTGGAAAAAAGGTAGAAATAATAAGACCCTTTTCGATTCATTCTGTAAACATTTTAGTCCCAAAAGTTCGTACGAAATACGGTATTTTGAAAATCAACTATCTGTTGCTGAGGAGAGGACCTAATACGGCAGGGGACTGAAATGTTCCGGATACCATAAGCAGAGGACGCTCACCCTACCGGTGCACCTGGTCCATGCTTCCAGTTTTTAGTGGAGTCCGAGTTGCTCATTTACTTTTGTTACTTTGTATGTATGATTTTAGTTACTTTATGTTCTTTGTTGTGTATGTCTGTTTTCCATGTCTGGCCTTTGTCCCTGGATTACATTCTTTTGATTACCGCTATAACCTTGGTTCCCTTGATTACTCTTTCATTTAAATTACACCTGTTTACCATAAGATATATTACCTCTGTCTATGTATAAATGCTTATCTACATTTAAACAATATATCCACCAAATTTCAACTTTTAATTATAAGTTTTACAAAATTTGATGTGCGTGTTAAGTTTTTAAGTTGTGTATGTCTTGTGATTTTTCCAAAGCACTATTAGAATGGAATTAAAAAATACCAGATTTGTTAAAGTTGAACATAGGATATTGATTCTAGAGCAAATCTAATACTTGGTCTGCTCCCCCAGATTGGGGATAATTTTGCCTTGTGTTCTGCTAACATGCATTCGTATAATGAAAAAGGCTGTATACATGGCAAAAATGAGAAAACACATTAAGACAGATTTTTTTCACACTATGGGCACTGAAAAAGTATTTATTTGATGTTTTTATCTCATCACTGGTTTTCATACCCCCCCCCAAAAAAAAAAATAGCATACGAGGATGAAAATCATGGAGTTTTCCAAAAACATAAGACTGGGTACTAAAAGGCTTGTTTTGACTTTCTTTTCTGCATTGCAATACTTATTTGCACAGAAAAAGTTTGTTCGATTATCCATTTTATTTATCATAAGCTAAAAAAAAGTAACATTTTTTTACTGAAAAGTGGTTAGAATAGCACATATCACAAGAGGATACAATAATATCTTCTGACGTCGCATTTGAAGTGATGAAAATTCAGAAAATTTGGTTGCTAAGGACTTATTTGCACTAAACAATTAAATTTCTTAACACAAACTACATTTTCTTACTCAGTACACCTTAAACTACACAAGAAATTGTGGTTTCTATGGTGAAAATTCTATTTTTTCAGATGTAGGGTTTCTGAAAACTTGACATAAGGTAGTACATTTTTTCATTTTACCCCAAACCCCAAGTGTTATTGCAAATTTCTTGGTGCCATTGTAAAGCTGAGACATTGGACTATGTAATGATACCTAAACGTGTGTAGTTTGTTTACACATGCTGTCCCAAGAAGGCTTAGACTCTTAAACAATTGAGTCACAAAAATCTTGTCTTTTTGACCCAGTCGGGTACAAATGTAAGCTAATACTGAAAAAGAAGCCCAGAATATTCTTTGGCGACAAATTGATTCGGTAATGGGAGGTATAAAGGTACATAAAATAAGATGGACCCTCTCATCCTATGGACTACATTACATTCGTATAAGGATTCAGAAACAAGTTTCGAAAGAACTTATATAAATCCGTCTCCTCAATTTCAAGTGACCTGATTGGTCAGAATTTGAGATGAGGTAGATTTACGGAAATCTCATTTTAAGATTTTTTATGAAACCGGGCACTGATATATCTAAAAAGGCGAAATGAATATGAAATCGGCCTGCCATAGCATAGCGTTTACGTACGGATTTGTTTTCCATGCTCCCAACAACTGCGTCGTTTCACAAAGCACTCGTAAGACTTACGTACACGTAAATCTTAAAGAAACCAACTGGACTTATGTGCACATAAGTCTTACGTAAGCGTTATGGAACGATGCCCAAGAACCATTGGAAATGATTAGTAGAATATGACGTTACGTATAAGTTCCGACGTTAAACTAGTTTGTTTTGTCACATCAACCATTTTTCAAATTTCTGTAATTTTTCTCCAAATTTCATCATTTGCTAAAATGATGGTCCAAATAATCCAAAAATGTATATGCAGTATCACTAATAGAAAAACGAAATATCGCTTTTGTACCATTTTACTTGACATGGCTAAATTGTTATCCACTCCGTATTTCATTCAAATTCAGTTTAAGTGCCCTAATGGGAACAGAAAATCGGCCAGACATTTTGAACACTGAAAGCAACTCAAATGCTTTAATTTCAATAAAACAAAGTTTGAATTGCAAGAAAACGCATAAGATAGCTCTTGACGGGTTGATTTATGTCCTGTACAAAATTTTGAACATGCCTAGTGTATTTTGGTAGTGAATTACGTTACCTCTGAACACCCATGTTGAATAGTAATGGTTTCATCATACAATTCTTCAAAACTGCGCTTCAAATGATACCATTCGATAGATCAACAATAAATTCACAACACGCAACAAATATTTGTTAAAAAATTGTTATCTTTTTAAGATATTCTATATTTTATAACATAACTAAAACAAAATATAATAAAACAAAATGAAATTGAAAAAAAATTATCTGAATTATTCTTTGGAAACATTATTAGCAAAAGATGAAGGCCAATTTAGAATCAAATTTCCATTCATACATCTTTTAGGTGATACATAGAAAACAATGGTGCATTCATATCCAATTGGAATGTTTAAAAATTGGCTTAGCGGGAATGACCGACATTGTAACGTAATTCACTTATAACATTGTAATATATATTTCCTGGCTTTCTCATGCTTTAATTGGAAGGTTCAACACGAAAAACAATTAATTGCAATAGTTTGTCATTTGTATATAAGTCACATGAAGAAATATCGAAGTCTTCAGTGGCATGTAGGTTACAGACCACCAATTCAACCAATGAGCATTTGGAACGTAGGCAAAAATAGTCCTACGCAGAAATTACCCCTGTTCCTCATAGTGCTGTGAAAAAAGTTCTCATCTTATTTAAAAAATTTAAACAGTTTCTGAAAGGAAAAACATTTCTGTACATTTTATAGGTGCATTTTGCTTCTTGTGATGTGAAGCCTAATCTCCATAATGATTTTTAAATATACCCCTGTCTTGTGAAAACACTGGGATTTCCCATGCTATTTATAGACCCTTCACTTCCGGTGACCAGTACTGCACTGCAAGTCTGCTAACCCCACATGCCATTCTGAGGATTGTGAGCTGACATATGTAGAATCATGCTGATATATAGTCCTCTGCAGGTTAAAGTTAAGGTAAAGTCCATAGAAGCCATTGAATATTGTGAAATTAGCATAGAAGCCTATGGAAAGTGGAATTAGTGGTTTTTAGCCTGTAATGAAACGATAAAGGTACAGTTGGTTCGATCAATTGTTTAACATATTATAACAAATGTTTCTGGTATACTTTCAAAACATAAGATGTTTGATCAACGAGTAATCTTCTACAAGAAATTATTATAATGTCTAAATTAAATGTAACGTAATTCTCAGAAACAACCTTTCGCTGATATTGTAACGTCACATGAAAAAGTAATCAAGGGAACCAAGATTCTAACGGAAATTAAAAGAATGTAATCAGTGGCAAAGACAAGACACGGAAAACAGAACAAAGAACATAAAGTAAGTAAGTTAAAACATACAAAGTAACAATAGTAAATGAGTAACTCGGGCCCCACTAAAAACTGGGAGCATAGACTATGTGCACTGGTAGGGTAAGCGTCCTCTGCTTTTCCAGAAACGCACGCCGAGTTGCTCATAAAAAAGTCAAATCCGGGGTAGACGAACGAGGAAAGGAAAATTATGATACGTTGAATAAATCAGTTTTCATGGTGGAGATGGATACACCATAACGAACCACGAGTTCATGATAACGACCATAAAACTTCTGTCGTGATGTCTTCAATCTTGTAGCAACATAACCCTGTCCCTCAAGCCTAATTGCAAGAAGTCTAGCGCGATACAAAAAGTCTACGTAGTTACGGCAAGCTCTGGCATAACATATGAGTTGTGATATGAAAACTTCATACGCAGGCTGAAGGGATGTTGTCAGGGATGAAAGGAAAGTTGACAATTTGAATGAAAAGTCCAAGTTTGGTCAATAGTTTTCATTTACCATCGATCTCTACGTGTAGGTCAAGATATGAAGCTGACTTCACAGTGTGTGTGTAATCCTTCATCTAAGTTCTTTAGGGAAGATGCGCTATATCAAATCCGCGAAACTAAGATTGTTTAAAGACAATACGTCATCTATATAGCCGAAAAATTGAAATTGATCGTTGGTATATCCTTAAAGGTGCATTATCAAGTATTTTATTGTAGTTAATATGCTTGAGTTCAATATATATATATTCCTTGTTTTCAAGTGATCTGAATTAACAAAAACAAAAAAATAATTCATCAATATCAGTTCACAAAGAAGCACATATAGCTGTTTTGTAATTACTTAAATTGTTTCAATGATTAAGTAGTTTTTGAATGGCTTTTGTTTTTTCGAAAGTTATTCCTATCTTTGTTTAGCAGTAATTCAATGTTTCTCACGACAAATTGTCTTGTAAAACCATTTTCTGTAATAAAAATACAGAGTTTATGAACCGATGAATTACGCTACAATGGTGTGAATTACGTTACACGGTAATATATACCAATGCTTAATTTATATATCATACATAGCAATATACCATTGTCATAACATCTTACCAATACATGTATTCTCCGCTTCTAAATTAAGTTAAACTGAAAATCAATAATATCTAAATAATTGCACTTAACAGAAATTACGGATACTTACGACCAGAGGGCATGTTTACATCAGGAACGCCTAAAAATTGTTCCCGTGTCACAACTTCCCTTCGAAAGATGTCCGTATGATAGGCGATGTCACTGATAATGATTTATAGTTAATTTGTCCCGAGAACAGTGTTTTTTTTTTCATCCGTTTAAAAGAAATTAACGTGATGTAATTCATGGATTTGTACTTGACCAAGAATGTGAAAAAATATATAACACTACTCCAGCAATGCTAGAGGTTGTCCGACAAGCTATTTTCTGACTTGGTGTCATCCTAACCTCTAGCACCTGACACGTTGAAAGCCAACGTAAATGTGAGTTAGCTTAACATATGTTTTAAGACATTTTAAGTCTTTTATTTACAAAAAAGAAGTTTAATCTACCGGAAATCGAGTGATAAAAATCCTTAATATTTGTTAAATACCTAGGAAACATTTGTAATGAAGACAGTTGTCAGAATGACGAACAATTTTGAATTAGGTCATTAATTTTACGGAATACAATATATTTTTGACAAAACGAATTTAAAGCTGTTAAAGGCAATTCATTGGTTAATTTGATATGTTCGTTTCGCAAATTTTAAAATTAGTAATTTTATCAACCGGAATTACGCATTCAAACAGTTAAAAAACCAAACATGAAGTTCATTTAAACTGCATTTACAAAGGATTTCCAGAATTGCTGGATTTTCTTATCAGGTAGGTCATTTGTTTTTCTTCAGTTTAGCCACCTTCTATCGTACTGTGGTAAAGAAACTGTATAAAACGTTTTAAAAGGTTAATAGTCTACTTTATTTCTGCCGATTTCAAAGAACGGCGGAACGAGCGTTATGCAATATGGCGTTCGGAAGTAAGAGGTTGGGGTATGGAGGAACGGAATTCGAGCCTCTTACATTATAGGAGTAATATAGCACCTGAAGAATCTGTTTAGAGTCATTTATGACTGACATTGATGTGTGTACGAATAAGAATATGGAAAGTTTGCTACTACCATTAACAGATGCAAGAGACACCATAACGTAATGCACAATGAAATGCACATTTGGAAAAAAAAGATGAAAATCGTGCATTTTTTCAATAAAAACGTTATGCTTTACGTGTGAATCATTCATATTGATCTTGTTTATAATTTTATGATATTTTTCCTCACATAGTCTTACCGTATGTGTCAGTTACATTTGTATTACAGCTTCAGGAAAATTGTAACGTAATTTACTGTGTTTCATGGGACATCCGTATTTTGTGTGTGTTTTTTTTTAAATATTTTCGATGAAAAAACAACAGTTAAAATTATGTTTTCTAGCCATTTTTCTCCCTTGAAAACTTATTGGGCGTTCTTCATTTGGAGTATTTTATATTTTTCTATGTATCTCATTGGGGAACCCTAATTTGTGACATAGGGTTTCGATTGAGTCTTTGATATTTATCGTTTTTGTTCAGTGAACCGGATCAATGTCCCGTAAACTATGTTTTCACAATCTGGCATAAACATGATAGTAATTTGAACCCTATCAACTATACCAGGAAATAGCTCTTTGTCCTTGAAAATAGCTTGTGACTACGAAAATTGGCTTTGGCGCACTTTAACTGAATTTGAGTGATTATGTCATGTGAATAAGTTCGCTAAGGTACACACATTTCTTCAAAAGTCTCTTCTCGGTGACAACTTTATTAAATTAGACGACATAACCATTATATATATATATATAACTTAACTTATTTATAATTCAAGAATTGAAAAGTTGTCGCGTGTGTAATGCAATATATATAAATAAAAAAGAAATACAAACAAAAGGACGGATAAATGTATAAATCCAGATCAAATCATGAGCATTATATACATTGCTTTTGTCAACACATTTCAACATATGAAATACAGTCAGAAATCATTCACGAAATTAAATAAATAAGCAATACTGCATTAAAGTCTTTCGATTGTTATACATTCTATGGACTTTAGTAAGGCATAAACTTCACGTACTTAAAGATACTAAAATTTGAAGTAACAAAATGTAATTAGTTAAACATTTGAGGAAAATAAAAAATAAAAGAGGAACTATCTATTACATCTTCTACAATGAATATGGGAAAATAAAACAGTGACATTTTATCCATGAGCACGAAGATAAAACAATATTTAGAACCTATCTTACAGATGATAAAAACAACAGCAAAAACATGTAAAACATGTTAACAATCAAGAGTAATAAAATCATGAGCATTATTTATATTTCTTGATATGGTACCAGCAGAATAGAACCCTGACTATACAGGTAAGTTTCTACAGTAAGATGGCTTACCCACCACAACCCCCACCACATCCTCCCCCGCATCCGCCTCCACAACCTCCCCCTCCACCACATCCACCGCCATCACCACCCCCTCCACCACATCCACCGCCATCACCACCCCCACACCCTCCACCACCACCATCGCCAAAATCACCACCACCGTCATAGCCACCACCATCACCAAAGTCACCACCTTCAAGGTCTCCAACATCATTATCATCATATCCATATTCATTGTGGTCACAGTCATAATAATTGTTTTCAATATTTATGCTTCCTCCACCAAAACCACCATGACTCCCAAAGCTACCACCAAAACTACTCCAACTACCCCAGTATCCGCCATAAGGATGAGGACCCCATCCCCAACCCCAACCCCAACCCCAGCCTGGACCATATCCTCCAAGTCCATAGCCAAGGGCACCACCAACTAACATTCCTAAAAATAGAAACACAACGTTCAGACAGTAAAGACATTTTTATGTTTTAACTAGCATTCTGAGAGTATAGTAAAACAATACATAGTCCCCCATTGGCTGTTTATATCACTGACCCAAATACTACCTTGGATCATCAAGTATAAATGACAAACTGAGGAAATGGCCCTGATTTTGACAAGAAAGATGTTCAAATCCATTTAACAGATGAATATTTGCAAAGTTTTATGCACTGACATTTGGACAGATTCCATACAAAAATAAATGAATAAGAATTGTCCAGATAAGGTTTCAAATTCCATACCAGTCTAAAAGAATAATCATCCGATCTTTTATTATATTAACATATTGTCTCATCGAGGTAATGTTAACAGGTTTTTAGAAAAAAAGTGCGAAAAAATCAGCAAAGCGGAACGAAACCTAAACTTGAAATGTAACTCATCAAGGTAGACTCACATACCAACAATCAGTTAAATATCTGCAAGCGTTTAGAAAAAGTGCGGTAAATTTAAATTTCAGTAAATTCAAGGGCCATAACTAGGACAGAAATCAGCGAAGCGGAACGAAACCTAAACTTGATCTGTAACTCACCAGAGTAGACTCCCATACTAAATTCAGATCAATATCGGCAAGCGTTTAGAAAAAAAAACTTAAATTTCGGTAAATTTTTCAAAGTTCAAGGGCCATAACTACGACAAACATCAGCGGATCGGAACGAAACGTAAACTTGATCTTAACTCATAAGAGTAGACGCATCAAAAAATATCTGCTCAGTATCTGCAAGCGTTTAGTGCGGAAAACTTCAATTTTTTTTCGGACTGATAGAAAAACGGACGGACGGACAGATGGAAACACGCAAACAGACAATGTGAATTATATATACCGCAAAACTTTGTGGAGAGTATACTTAACACAATTAAACAAGCTTGGAGAATTTTAGCTGTTCCAGGTTTGGGTTTTGCGTTCTTATCACATTGTATTTTTGGGTTCAATCCTTCCCTATATATATAGTGCATGCAAAGGTTGAATAAGTAGGCTTTAAGTATCAACTTTTGACTGCATCAGATCAAGAACCGCTAAATTCTCATCATTAGGAGGCCTATGAACATCCAATTATTATATTTTCATTCGCATAATCTTGACCATCTCGTACCATGCATTACAAACTTCAGTATTCTTCCAAACTAGTGATTTTATTAAACAACAAGCTTGTACAATATCAACAGATGACTGTGGATTCTGACTGGATAAGTATTATAGTTTTTCTATTAGCTGTTTCATTGATTATTACTGAAAACTAAAATTTACGAAGATGAAGACTGAGGCTTGGTAATTACAGTTACTCCATAATTGTTTGTGCAACCAAACCAACAATATTTGAAAAAAATGTAAATCGAAAATCACATACCGGTAGCAAAATCGTTGTCTCCACGCCTTCCGCTGTCATGATTTTGGACTATCACTGTGGTGTTTCCGGGCTGTGGTTGACCTAGGAGTAAAAACAATTTGTACTTCTATAAACTGTCAACTGAAATTATTTAAAAATCATAATTATTGTGTTGCTGTTATCTTTGGTTCTGGATCATTTACTTGAATCAAGCATTATTTGGAGTCCGATTCAGGGTTCGACGTTTTCTTTTAATTATGAAAACTTTCCATATAAGGATGTATTCACCCCATCTACCACCATGCTGCAACGTTAACCACTGTGTATGAAATTCGCGAACAGACTGGGCAGACTCAGATAAACAGAGCCTCACATCTCCTTCCGTTCCTACATGTAAGCCTAAAACACATACAAGCTGTTTTTTTATAACACACAAATATTGCATCCAATATTTCTGGCAAAAATCTCCAAGCAATAACCAAACAGAAGCGATGTACATTATAGGTACCTGGATGTCTTCCATGGCCGTTGGCTTGGGGGACCGCATGTCCATTCATTGGAGGATAAGCTAAAAACACAGAGAAAATTTTGTGACTTTTTTACAAAAAAAAATTAATATTAGTTCAATATCTGTAATTGAACTAAAATAACTGTAATAAATAATTTTTCCCACCTAACCAATCATTCTCTTCAGAGAATAGGCTGTTCTTTTTCTAATTCCTCAATCAGGGTTAACTTGTATGACCATGTCAGTTTTGTAGTATCCGTATGCACTAAAATTATTTGAAAATAAGTCAGTTTGTGGTAGCACTTCTGTTCAAGTTTCAAAACCACATACTTACACAAATCAACCAACACAGTTTTTTTTATATTTGTATGTATATAACATCCTCCAAGATTTGTACTGTATATCATATGGTTGTGGAGGAGACCTTTGTAAGTACTGAAAGACCTGTACATGTGTATATTCTCAATGTTTATACATTTTTTGTATACACACCTAATATTTATGTGTTTCAACTAAAAACTGGAAATGGTTTATACCATATTACAATCACTTGAAACACTTGTTGAACAATTACTAGAATAAATTAGGCTGACTTCTTTATACAAGTGCAAATGAAAAACCAGCACCACAGTTCTGCGACCACAGCAGACTTTGTGTGACCATATGAAAACTTAGCCGATATTTTATGACTTAATCAGGGATGACTTCCATATAATGAAACGATTGGTTAATTCAGACAACATGGTCATTTTTATGTTTCAGAAGGTAAAGCTCCAGTGAATAATTGGAAAACTAGAGGCTCTAAAGAATATAAAAATGGAATTCATTAGTCATATCATTGCGACAATAAGGTCATCAATTAGAAAGGGTCATATACTTATGTTCTTCCCATCTAATTAAAATTAGATCTTTCAATTGTTCCACTCAGTCACTGCATGTAGAATCTAACAACACTCAATTCTACTTTCTGTTCTGATGACCTTCTGATCAGCCAATAAGAATTCATCTTTCATGATTTTGAAAGCATTATTCAAAGGGAAAAACCCCGAGGATTTTGAAAACGTCATCAGAACAGAAAGTACAATGGAGTGTTGTTAGACACTACATGCAGTAACAGAGTTGATCTTTATACAGGAAAACATAAAAAAAGCAATAAGATACGTCAAAACGGACAGTAACTCTATGAAGGGTCAACAGATTTTCGCGGAAATATCTCTATGGTTAGATAACAACATGCTGAATGAACCGTTTTTGAAAAAAAATGGAAAAAAAACTGCTGTTTGTCTCTGTACTGTCTTTTTTAGTAACAGAAGCCAAGTTTGTCGACGGACAGAAAATCATCATGTGCACAAAAAATATGTTAACAAATTTTGGTAAAAATCTGTTTTATAGTTTCAGTTATTTTAGAAATAATAAAACGAAAATAGCAAAAAAAATTCAAACGTAAAAAAGGGCAATAACTACAAGAAGTAAATATTTTATCCTGGCTAGATTTCACCTTGTTTAACACTTTCATAGATGTCAAAATTTGTCTAAACCTAATGAATTAAGAGATACTTGCAACCAAAAAACGCTGTTTCAACCCCTTCAGTTCATTTAGTAACATTGGTCATGTTTGTGTCGGATCATTAATCTCCACTTAGTTCTAGACAAAATACCCTAAGGAATAGCTGTACCAAGATTTGATACAATTGGTATGATAGTTTTGAGAAGAAGTTTTTTAGAAATAATATCAAGAAAATAGCAAAGGAAACGTCAAAAATTGCAATTTCAGGGATCATAACTCCTTAAATCTTTCTGAAATTCTGACAGATGAAAGGTAATGTCCTCTTTATGATGGAAAATCAACATCTTTAAGCTAACTGCAAAAGTTAATAACCGAAAAATGCACAAAAAATGTAATAATGGCATCAAAAGGAGAATAACCCTAAAACAGGTAGTAAGATTAATTTGACATTTGCAGGGTAGACAGATCTCATCAGAATGAAGAGCCTAAATGGTCTTAGTTTTCTTATATTGGTTGCAGTTTTGTTTTAAATAAAGGAAAAAAAGGCGGCCATGTTTGTCGTCTGATCAAAAATCCTCATATAAGTTTTGGGAAGAATATCATAAAGAACATTCATACCCAGTTTTGTTCTAATTGGTCCAGAAGTGTCAGCAGATATGATTTTTGAAGATGAAAGACGCCAAGTGAGCTTAAAAACGGCCATAGTAATATGAAGTACAATGCAAACGAGACTTACATATATAAAAACACTTACCCGCATTTCCATTTGCAGCTAAAATAAAAGGCATTCATGTAGGAAAATATAAATTGAAATTTAAACGCATTAAGATTCGAACATTTTACTAGTAGGTAAAAAAATTCAATTTTTTGGCAAATTTTCAAAATTACAGTTTACTTTACAAAACATTTTCGGTTTTTAAATTCACAACTCAAATCTGAGACATTCAATGGTGTCCGCTATATATAGTTAGACCAACTCGCTTTTTCTTTTGCAGCTCATTCCACCTTGTTCATTGTTGCGAATTTATGTACTAAATTAATCCCAATACAAATTGGCATTACAGAATTATACAGCAAAACTTTTGGTCCGAGGCTAGCCTCAAATTGGACGGACTGAAAAGTCCAATATTGCTAGCCGATGACCAATAACTTAGCCAATATGGAAAACCTCACGCTAGTACACCTTTATTGACTAACTAGTCCAATACGTTATACTAGTAATGGCCTAGGACAATATGGGTTTTAACCAGGCCATTACGACGTATTGGACGGCTAAATGCCGTATTTGACGGCTAAATCCCGTATTGACGTACTTGTGTATTTTGTAATTGTATTGGCAGTTTTGATCATATTTAGGCTTATATTCGAACGTTACTCAATAAACAAATATATGGTTATAAAAACCATCAATTCTATTATCCTTAGACAAATAAGTGCATGTCATATACTAAGTAGAATACATTTATAAACTTACGATGTACTATGTTCTGTCTGAATCCATATGGTGGCGGTTGTCCGTTTTGTTGTCCGTTTGTCTGTTCGTTGTGTTGTTTATGTGGTGGCCTTTCCGGTCTGGGTGGTGGCGGAGGGAGCTAGTAATAGAAAAATCAAGCATGTTACACTGGATTCCTGTTAAATGCATATCTCACTTGTCAGGAAGAATTATACAATTATCTTGAACAAAAAAAATTGTTTTATCCATTTAAGTTAATTTTGGGTAGTTTTGAAACAGTACACAGGTTGAGTTTTTAATTTCTGACTTTTTATCATAAAAACAAAATAAAAAAATAGAATTTTATAAACACAAGATTAGGCTTGCTCATTATTTTGAAACAGAAGTATCAAATTAACAGGTATGCCATAAAGTGGGATACGCTGTTTAAGTATTTTAGCTAATTTTCTTTTATTGGTGTAGATTCAAAATCAAAAGGCTCTTCTTGAATAATTTGATTGAACTAAAGTGTATAACAACCCTGGATAGTTTCTCTTTGGGCAGACCAGGTTTATTTTGTATTACCTGCATTGTTTGGTATCCATTTGAAATTACTTTATAAAGGTTGTTTTAATTTGTTTTCTCTTCATTGTGAATCGATTATGGCCACTGGAGGGGATGTGTTGACACTGGAAGGACAATGGGAGTGTTTGCGGTCGTAGGAATTTTGTCGTACTAAGGAGTTTTCTCGTGAACTAAACACATTTCTATAAAATACACATTGTAATTTATTTTTGCCCATTAAGATATGGATAAAATACCCAGTCTGACCTCGTGTAACATTGAGTTTTCTGGAAATTGTCTACAACGCAGCACATTTATTGTGGAAGTCAACTTGCCCCAAAAAGATAATAAATGCCTGAACGCACATGTTGTTTGCGTACTTGTTTACAAAATATCTTGTTGGGACGAACTTGGGAAGGCAATGAAAAGGGCAACAACTAGGAAGAATTCTGCAAAATTCTTCTCTATGTATTCGGATGATTTGATAGTTATGTCAATTATTTTCCCCTGCCGTAAATTTGTTTACAGAAAAATGTTTTATTTAGTACTTCAAAAAGGAAGTTTTTCATTTAAGAGATACTGGAAGAACGTTGATACATAAAATTGGTGGTTGTAATTAAGCCAATGAACTTTTAAAATTCGTAATTTCATACTCACCGTTGGTTTAATCGCATCCAGCCATGCTCTAAAAATAAATATTACATAATGAAAAGATTAAAGAGTATTTTACATACCGATTTATAAAAGAAAAAAATACTGTTGACCTTATAAACACAACTGTACAAGAGAATTGCGACTCTCTCGCATCAGCAAAATATTAAAATTATTTTTATAAATTATGAATTATATTTAAATAATAATCTACTTTGATTTGTAATAAGCTTTCTGATTGGTTAGTTTACCTTTATGCAACATGGGCTATTTTGTATAATTTGATTCATCAACGTCCGTTAATCCGGAGTCCGCCATTGAAATAATTCCAAACTAAATAATCTTTTTGATTCAGACGGAAGCATGGACCAATTCCAATGAAAGCCAAAATCGTGAGTCATTTAAAAAGAGTTCTTACTTCATTTCTTCATCACCACCATCAAACAAGATCCAGTTTATTTCAATGTCTTGTTTTTTTGTCCCTCGCTTGAACAGATTTGGTACGCCCATCACATGTGTTGCAATCCTACCCTTTGGAAGTTTAGGTACTCCAGTAATTTGAAGACACATAGGTCCAACAGCCATGTAATTTGCCACCATCTATTATAATTTCCAAAAAAAAATGTTAAGAAAAGGATTGAAAAATGATAAATGTTAACTTTGCAAGTAATTCTTCCAGTGTAAATCTGTGCAGAATTCTATGTTGTTTTACTCTGACAGAAACGAAGTCTATGAAATTGTAAATTATATACAATTATAGGAATTAAATATATAGACGTTGTGCACGCTATTGCGGCTGTGTTGAAAAAAAAACCACACCTATCTAAACTATAAAGGACTATTGTTAACAATCAAAACTGTGATTATGTGAAAGCTGTATACTGTTGGAATCAGGACAAATAATAAGTTCTGAACATTTGTCACAAATGGTACTTCTAGTTCTTTATAATCAAATAAACTCTCCAAAAACCCGTAAAAAAACGTTAAAATTCCGTATGTCAGGTGTAACACAGTGTAGGTTCAAAAAAGCTAAAATAGTGAATTGCGCTATTGCAGAGGGTATGAAATTCGCCAAATTTTGCATGGAAGAATAATTTCATACGTTCTTTTTGAGATAATTATCGAAATTGCGTTAATTTTAGGCCAAAAAAAAAATATTCAATGCAAAAATGAAAGTGTTGGTAAATTGTCAGATTTCTAAAAGTGTTCAGTAATCAAATTTTGTAATTAATGTAAGAACTTATTTATACAATATTCTTTTTCGATTAATGTTTCCTAAAAATGTACATACTTTCAACAATTCTACGTCGGCATTTGATAAAATTTTCAGAACAAACAAAAAAGTTACGTCTTTTTGAAAATGTCTAGCGAAATGCAGGCGCGTAGCTGAGGCCAAATTGAAGTGTAGGCAAAATTACGGCAGGGGGTCTGCGAAACCCCCCACACACACCCGAAGCTCCGCGGAGATAGCGTTTTAGAGCATCATTTATGTCTCTCCTGGATGTATTTTATCTCCAAAAAAAAAAGTTAGCAAAATTAAGTGCAGGCAAAAGCTTTTTTGCCTAACGTCAGCTACGCGCCTGAAATGTCAGATGTCCATATTTGCCGGGTTCGTTGAGAAAATGTCATGCTCCAACGCAATTCTACAATCAATTGGCAATTTCTTCTATGAAATAATGATACTTTGTAATTGTACATACACTTTGGAATATACATTTTTCATTTTTTATGGTTTAAACTGTTTAAAACGAATAAAATTCGAACAAAACATATGTCTAGCGATTTGTCGAACTTTCACATTTTGAACGTTTTCCGTCGATCGGGAAATGGAGAAATAAAACGGAAATAATATCCGCTTTAGATAACAAGAACTAGACACTTATACTCGTCTCTGCAATTACAAGTAAAGAACATGCAACTGAAAGAGAAAAAAAATCGAAATCAAAGGGATATAAAAAGACTAGTATCTGTATTTTGTGTTAACAAGTGTTATTAACAAACGAAAGAATAAGCAAAAAAAAAAAAGAATAGAATAATTTTTTACAGTTAAGGAATTCGATCGGAGTTAAATAACTGAAACGCAAAATAGGGTTGACAGAACTTTAAAAATGCAGAGAAAAGCAGAATGCTAATAGATAAAATGAATGCAGAAAAGGGAGTCATGAACATTTTTTATTTTGGAAAACGCAAATGAGTAAATGAAAAGAAAATACTAAGTTGTGAAAGGTCCAAATTCTGTACACCAAAATGCACATTTTAACTACCAATCAAAACTTATTGCATATTTTGCTATTGTACCCGTGTTTCAATAAGCAAGCAAGAAACGGAAAGTGTCAACAAACGTCGAATTCTAGTGTTACCGAATGTGCCGCAAAAGCGTGCGTAACGTCATATTGTTCAAAGTGGCCGAGATGTTCACGTCATATCCGGTAACTATGACAAATGGAACTTTGTTTTTATGACAGAGACGGGTGCATCATAAGGACCGTTAAGCCCTTATCGTCTGTAAAAAATTCTGTAAAAATTTAAGTGTAATATGTATTTAGACCGTCTCCTTTTACAGATATCTTTGGAGATTTTTATACAGTTCATTATTGATTTAAAACATATTTCTGTTTGCAAAAAATTCAGAGCTACTTTAGGAAACTTCGTTTTCAATAAAGAAAATACAGATACTAAAACATTGGATACGTTAAAAATCCCTTTAGTATGGCTTATAATTGTTTTTTAAAATATTGCCAAAAAATTATAAACATATTTTTAACACCATTTAAAAACTCAAATCCGGAGATGACCATGCGACCGTATAGACCACAAACCACTTAGAGGATCATTTTGCAGGCATTTACAGTTAGAAACAAATATGCATGTTTTACAAAATGTAACAGTAGGATTGAACTTTAAGCCGAGAGTGAATGAGTGTCAGACCCGATTTCTTCAATCAACATGAGTATACCTATTATTTTATTATTTGAAAGAATTTGACCATAACTTTTCTGTCGAAGTCCAAGCGAGCTTTATGTTCGTTGTCTGTAGTTTCAAGTTGATATTTGTAAATAAGTGTAAAAAAGCTTAGATGAAAGCAAAATAGTTTAAAAATTTATGCCAGTTTTTACCCTCGTTTTCATGACAGCGCTGCTTATTTTATTTTTTTTTTTGGCAAAGAGGTAGATTTATGTTTCTAATGAAAACATCTGGCAAGCTCAATGGGTCTGCAAAAATCCCTCAGATGAGAGGATTCCAATATACCATAAGGACACAACCCATGTCATGCCAAAAACTGATTTTGAATATTGTGTTTTAATTTCTATGTAAACACCCTATGAGCGAATCAATGTTAATACCAAAAAAAGTCATCCTAAACGATTTGACAACAATATCATAACTATATCCCTTACGAATGAGCCTATTCAAAGGTTTAGTTCACTTACTGGCTGAGTATCGAGCTTTCCGTGCTTTGTCTGAGGGAGGTTTTTTTATAAAGAAGAGATGGACAAATATGACAAGGATGCGGTACTTATAAACTATTTCTTAAGGTCCCAGCAAACCTTTATGTGAAGCAAATATGGATACTATCTAATACTACTTCGGACCATAATTGGCAATTGAAAAGCATGGTTAACGATGAACGCACTCATATACCAAATCAACTACCAGTAACCTAGAGTATAAATACCTTAAGTCTGACTCCACCTCTATGGTGAAAACTTTCATGAGACTCATACCACAATAAACTACTATCTTCATATAAAACAAAGTAGCGAGCCTTCCAGCCACTGCTTATAAAACCACCTGTAAACATTACAAAATCTTCTCTCATAAGTTTATATTTATTCCAATTAGTTGATATACTTATAGATATACTTATATATTTTACAAGATATCTTATGAACTGTAGATTGTATAAGATATCTCATAAAACATATAAGATATCTACAAATTGGAATAAATATAAATACGGCGTGTCATACATATTATAAAGTTTCCGCGGCAATGTACACTATTTTATCTTCAAAAGTTTTTAAGTAATATTTTCTTATACGTACTTTATTCCAGATACATTAGAAATCTTACCGTGTTTATCGTTTTTACCAGTAATGAAGACCCTATTTATCTAACTATTATTTATGTATTAATAGAGACAAGTAAATAGATTTTGCAGTAATTGTATTGGTGTTATTTCTTTGTCTATCTATTCAGGGCCATTCAAGCCAATTATTTAGACAATCGTAATTCTGGTATCACGATCCACAACATTTAAATCATAAGTTAAATTAATATGGTTAACATAATGTGGTATCCTATACATCTTAAAAGTACGTTATTGGTTCTCGACTATAATTGATATAAAACTTGCGTTCGTGGATCTTCAGATACCCAGTTTTTACCACATGTGCATTTGGTCCTGAAATTATTACATAAATAATAAATGATCATACAACCACATGCTAAAAATACGTTATATTTTACAATACTGATTACACTGTACAGCTATAATGAGAGTATATTTCATATATCAACAGTTGAAATCGCATATCCGTTGGTTATAGTTTAAAATACAGTTCAAATTAAGAAGCATGCAACAGCAAACAATGAACGATCCATACATATATTTGCACACAAATATTTTGACTAGGAACCCTTCTGAAGACATTAACTCTTTCTATCCCAAAGGGCCGAATTTGGGCTGATCTACACATACTACGTGTTCTAAGTAAGTAAATGCGTGGAAAAGCTACATCAGTATTTAAAGTTCCAAAAGTAGATGAAACATAGCTCGCCTTTCGTGGCAAATATGTTGTCTTTCTGCAAACAAAGTCCCAAATAACACTTTTTTTTCTCGGTAAGAAGTGTTATATTCATCATATCATATTAGAGCATAAGGTAGATGCAGAAAATACAGATAGAAAGTGAGAAGACTTTGCTACCGCGTTATCTAAGCAAGAGACTGTTTTCAATTTTTTTCTTTATGTCATTTCTCTACAAAGGATGACAAATGTGATCTCCTGTCAATTTATTGGATACCTAAACTATAAAAGAATTCGTACAAACGCTTAACGGTAGACCAGGAAAGTGCAATGCCAAGCCTCTTTCAATATATATCCATTATTACAATTTTCAAAAATGACCAACAGTCTTACCCCGACATTTGTTTTTCAAGCACAATTTAGCATTGATACCTTAGATTTTTCAACAATCTATACTAAAAGTCCACAGTCAAAGTTGAAATCTAGACTCAGACACAGCCTAAAACGCTGCTAATCAAAGAGAGATAGAACACCCCCGATACAAATATAGAGTAATCAACAAAAAATCAACTGATTTGGTTAAAAATTAATCTAAATCATCTTTTGAACACACAGAAGAAGACGTTTTCAAACATCTGAATCTTTTATGGACAACATAATTATGTGTCTAATTTAGTGGACATGTTCAACGGGCAAACGTGTACCAATGGGAACGAACTATGCCCTTCTGTTTGATGATTTGATTCTTTACTCGTTGGAAGTAGACTTTACAGCTAAGATCTGATTCAAAACAAAGAACGACACTTGGCAATGTCTCTGCAACACAAACGACGTTCTATATTAGTATGAATAATCAAAGGCTCTGTGCATGATTTTTACATCACATCTATTCCAAAGAACTTGAGATAAAGGACACTACAGACACAGAGGGCTGCCTCTTATCTTAACATACTATTTGAAATCGACGAAGGAGGAAGGCTCGTAACTAATATTTACGACAAACGCAATGACTTCTCATTTAAAATTGCCAATTTTCCATTTGTCTGTGGCAACATTTCCATCAGTCCCTTTGTATGGAGTTTTTATATTTTAGCTCGCAAGTTGTGCGGATTCTGAAATATCCCAAATCTTGTTCTAATCATGACCTCCTTCCGTTAACTTCAATTACGCAACAAATAATTCTTTAAACCGATGCATTTCGTAATTCGACAAATATCAAATAAGAAGTCAAAAATCGATATTCAATAATACGAGTTTTTCGATGTTATATATGTTGCGCGTACATACAAATTAATTTTTCGAAAATCATATCGCTCATAACACATTTTAAGTAGATCTAAGAACTTACTTTTTATTCGAACAGCGTCTGAACCACAACACGCCATGTTGTTGTTAAAGTCCTGTCAAAATAGTTTTGGTCCGTTGAATGTAAAGGTCCAGTTGGCAAGGTAAACAACCACACTCGGAAGCTCTCCGACTTTTTGGTTCTTAATCATTCAAAATCGTCGCATGACTACGGTTGTTCAAATTATTTCCCTAAGAAAGAACTACCATACAAATTCATATATTAATACTCTGATAGAATAGCAAACAAGTATAGATCACAGGCACTTGGGACCAGGATTTTTTGCTTTAATATTCCTAAAAAAATATTATTAAATCATTTTGTTTCCATATTTGAGTTATTATGCGTATTCTCTGACATGTCCGATTGCTATTTATTGCTGTTTATACTATGCCTAGTTTTCATATATAAAGAAGTATATAGCGGACATGTCAGAGAAAACGCATAATAACTCAAATATGGAAACAAAATGATTTAATGATATTTTGGGGGAAGATTTAAAAAAAAATCCTGGTCCCAAGTGCCTGTGGTATAGATAGCCGACGCATATTCTCGCTTTTTTTTATTCCAAAATTTTAATTACTTTATATCACATGGACTGATCACTCCTTACAAAGTCTACATAATGTATAAAAATAGCTGTGCCTCCCCGGTTATTATACTGGACAAGGAGTTAAATGTAGAGTTTACTATAAAGATCCTTAAGTCACGGAATAAAGTTCCACCATAATATTTATTGAAAAGACAATTCATAATGGAACAAAAATTCCAATTGGAATCTATTTTATATTATTTATTTTATTTTCTATATTTTCCAAATACATAATAAAAGTACAGATGCATCAAAATTGGTATCATATAAAATAAATTCCAAACGGAATTTTTGTTACATAATAAATTTTCTTTGGAATAAATATTATGGCTTCTCATTTTCATTCATGCCAACATAATAAAAGAAAAAAATGTTATAGGATATTTCATATATTTTCTTTTTTTTTCAAGGATATAAAGTATTTTAAAAAAGATTTAATTGAATAAAATACATGTTTGTAGTGTATTTAAATTACATTGGTCTTTAGAAATGTATATTTTGTAAAAGAACATATTGTTAATTTTATTCAAAATGGTAAAAATAATACACAAATATGAATATTTATTCTTAATGGTATATTTATTTAAAAAGTAGAAATATTATGTAAATATTTGTTCTGAATGGTAAAAGTATTATAGAATATTTGTTCTGAATGGTAAAAATGTTATATAAAATGTGTTCTGAATGGTAATATTATTATAGAATATTTGTTCTGAATGGTAAAAGTACTATATAATATTTGTTCTGAATGGTAAAAGAATTACAGAATATTTCTTAAGATGTTTCATGCGGTAATAATGTATGATAATAAATCCACAAAAGGTGCAGTGTGAAAGTGTAATGTCATGTTCATTCCGAATAGTAATAATATAATATAGTATTCATTTGGAATGGTAAAAAGTAACATCTTTAGAAGTAGTCACAATTATTCACTTGTTTGCATGTAAACAAAATTGAAAAAAAACAGTTTTTTCGTTGAAATTTAGGTTTCTATCACAACTTTATTTGTTAAGATATTAACTAAACTTCAACAGAAGATCCATCATTTCAGAGCATTAATATTTTTTTCATATTCACCAGCTTCCATCTTTGCTTTACATACATGTATTGTGCACAAGTAAATGTTTGATAAATATAAAACTGACTGGTGTAACAGAATGAGTCAATATGGCCAAGGTGATAGATTAAGAACATATAATTTTTTTAAATTTTCATATTTTGCTGAACAATATTTGTTACAAAATATACCTTTACGTTTTCGTAATGTATTTGCAAAATTTAGATGTGGTGTAGCACCTTTAAAGATTGAAACTGGTCGTTATAAAAGGTTAAGATTAAACGAAAGATTATGTCTCAGTTGTAATGATATAGAGGATGAACACCATGTATTATTAACATGCCCATAGTATGATGATCTAAGACAGTCACTATTTTTAGATATTATTAGTTATAATGTAAACATTTCGTCATTGTCTGATGATGATAAATTTATATTTTAATTTAACAATGAAAATGTATGTAGCTTAGTTGCCAAAACCATCCATAGTATTTTACTGAGAAGAAATAGTATTTTATATCATTAATTTATGATACTTTTTATAAATTGTACCCTTTTTTTAACTGTATTTAAGATGTATATATTACTATGTTCTCAATAGTCTCTCACAATTCTTTTTAGAATGGCTCATGCATTTTAATTTGTATGTTTTATCTCTTATTGTTATCATGTTTTATATGAATGTATGTGGTGAGACCTTAATAAACTATTGAATTTGAATTTGCATCTAACTCATAGTGAACACTATTAATTGCCAATACGAAACCCTTGATTAAAACACGTTTCTGATTTAAATAGTAATCAACCAGGTGTAAAAATTAAATACTTATCAGGAACAACTGTTATATCAATCAAAATATAACATAAGTTCCTTATTACTGGAACAAATATAATACTAAAGGAAAAATATTCCATGACAGAAATTATGCAGAACATATATTATTTATAACATTGTTTTCCTTTGGAATAAATATTATTGGGAACAAATATACTTTGAGAGTTAAACTTAAAGCCAATTTGATTTACTTTTGACTTACTGGGGGAAAGAGAAATTATTCAGGATTGTTATGTTTACTTTATTAATAAGACTAAAACTCACCACTTACATTTTACACTTGTTTTATGTTAATACAGTGAATAAGACTCAGTATCATACAAACGTATTATGAAAGCAAAATTTATGTCTGTGGCGCCACCGTAGAACATTTTCTGAACATTTACTATGCGCAACCGTTGAACAATTCTCAGGTAAATTTGGCGCAAGCGTGCAATCTTTTTTAACAAGTGTGCGCAAACGTAATTCACCCATTTGGTGTACTTCAAACTGTTTAATTATAAAGTATTTCAAACTTATTATTATATAATAAAAATTACATCCCTTGAAAGAAGTTTTTTAATCTTTTATTTGGTAGTAAATTCACATGTTTCAACAAAGAGAGAGACACAATGATTGACAGCTTACTGAAAATAAATATGTTCCCATTTCGCCTTAGCTGGGAATTACAGGTAAAAAGGTAAGAAAGTACTAAGGCAAAATGAGAATTTTATACTTATTTGTTGTAAAAACAAAAATGTAAACTAATGAGGTGTTCAAAGCACATTTAAAAAAAAAAAGATAATCATTGCCATTCAGAAGATTTTGCTCTTTCATTTGATGTTAATTTCATTTTAATGAATGCAATAGTTTATTTCTCATACATTCATATACAATTGTCCTTTATGAACCTTTAAAAAAGTTAATTTTTTGCTTATTTTTCTAACATGACCTAATTTTAAACTTAAAAGTATTTATTTTTATTTTAGATAAATAAAAAATACATATTGCCATTCTCCAATCTTTTATCTTTGATTTGGTACATCACTCATCAAAATCCATTGAGTGGTTTTTACAAACACTCTTAGCAAAGTTACTTTATTTTCAACAGCGAAATTTGAGAAAAGCAGCCAGATACCAACGGCAGTGTTCTGTATTTATTACAAGTGTCCTCTCCCTCTAAAACACACCCCCTGTATCACTGTGCTATGTAACGAATTTCAATTATTTTATTGGTTCAACAAGTAAACTATTTCCATTAAATATATAAAAGATTATTCAAAATATATCAAAGTACTGAATTACTGAGTCAACGAAGGTCTTCATAATTTGCTCTGTTCACTTTTCGTAAATGGACTGTATTATATTGAAATAGGGAAATAATCTTTTGCGGACGTCACAGTTTTCTTAGCAAATACTCATCACAACAGCTTGAAATCTTAGAACATTCCTCCTGTAGGTTGTAAGCTGGTGTATCAGTAGCGAGCCGTTGTTCTCAGATTTCTTGTTGCAGTTTTTATCTGTGAGACACAAAGCTTTTTTTAAAAGATAGGTTATAAACCAAGAAGTCATGAAACCTAGACATGATAAATGGGAGAAAAATTACTCATAACTTTTTCGACTTTTTAAACACATAATTTGATGATACACATTTCAAAATATACATGTTAAATTAATCTACCATGTATTTTTTTTTCTGTTTCACCAATTTCAAAACATAGCATTTACTTCTGCTTATCATACGATCGAACCAAATATTATTACATGTATGTCTAAAAAGCTTTAAAATTATAGCGTTCTCTCAAGTAATCTAAGTGCATTGTAGGGTTTTGTTGCTAAACCACTGTGGAATCCCGTCAAAGCATGTAAATTTGTTATTTTTTGCTGTTTAATTACCATTAATGTGAATTATATGACCATATAATCAGACCAGATCATCAAAACAGCAGCCCAACCAGTAGTAGTACATACTCTGAGTTCTAACCGAAAACCCAAAAGCTGGGTTCTGTCACCTCTCCTAAATACAGTTAATAACATAACCCCGATAAAGAGCAGTTCTGAGAGACTCAAAAGGGTATTCAAACTTGTGTTCTTCGGTACTTTTGGACACCATATATTTGTTTGATAGCTAATTCAGTGAATTAACAAGTTCCATTCTAATGAAATGCAAGGCTGTGAAATAAACGTAAACTGCAGACTTTCGGTGAATTAAATCTATACTATCTAAACTTAGGAAAGTATTAATATGTTCCACATTTTGAACAGGTGTTGTTAATTGTTATGTATTTATGTTATTAAGATATCATATAATAATAGAAATAACACCATGAAAACTGATGTATTCAACGGGTCATAGTTTTCCTTTCCTCGTTTGTCTACCCGGACTTGACTTTTTATGAGCAACTCGGCGGGTGTTTCTAGAATAGCAGAGGACGCTTACCCTACCGGTGCACCTGGTCCATGCTCCCAGTTTTTAGTGGAGTCCGAGTTGCTCATTTACTTTTGTTACTTTGTATGTATGATTTTAGTTACTTTATGTTCTTTGTTGTGAATGTCTGTTTTCCATGTCTGGTCTTTGTCCCTGGATTACATTCTTTTGATTACCGCTATAACCTTGGTTCCCTTGATTACTCTTTAATATCATCTAAGCTGTTTAACATCTTGAAATAATCAGGCAAATCTAAGAATGTATCAAATTTGACATGATGTTTATCTGGTAAAGGGGGACGCGAAGGTACTAATTAACGAAAGCCACACTGTGACAGACACAGAAAAAAATTTTTTCGGAACCCAGGATCTATGAATAAAGAATGATGTCTACATAAAGCACCAACCATCTTTATACCGAGGGGGGCGGCTGGGATTTTCAATTCTGCTAAATAATTTTCTACTCTTCTTAAATTTTTATGTAAATTTCAAGGAAGGACATATGAAAGTAAAACTCAGATAATCAGATATTGTATTCTTGTTAAGACCAAATAAAATTAATTAATAGGTTTACATCCCCTCCCCCTCCTAAAATGACATTTTTTTAAATGGGACGGGAATTTCAAAATCAGGATTTTTTTCACTTCAGTTTCTTGTATTTAGGCACTATAATATACAAATCTTTCAATTCTTGGTGACCAAAATAATGTTTCTTCTCTGAATCTGATGTGGCTATGGATTTAGAACATGTCTGTACACCAAAAAGATAAAATTAGGCCAGCAAATATCTGGTAAGGAGTAGAAATAAAAAATGAAATCCTCCCCCTGATGAGGGTTGAATGAAATTTACTTGGCCTAAACAAGACATGACTTTGTCTGTAGCCAGGAATTGATGAGGAGCTGCTTCTTTTTTCTAAACCATACAGAGCACGATAATTAAAGTCTGGGACTCGTGCAGGCCGGGAGTAGCTTTCCCTGTGATAGCACGAGAAAGTCTGAGACACGTGAAGGCCGGAAAGTTTCCCTTGCGATAACACGAGAAAGTCTGGGACTTTTGCAGGGAAGCAGCCCATGGCACAATCAATTAATACATGGCCAATCTAGAGTCTATAGCCCTTTAGCACCTAAAAATATATCAATTAGGCAAGAAGCAATCTATGAGTAAATTCATGATTGTATATTAAAATTCTTGCAAAAAAAATAAGGGGTGACAGGAGACAACCTTGGAGTATTTCTTGTATGTTCATTGAAGGATGATGAGAGTGTTGAATTGTGGATGACTTGGCATTTGGTGTTTTTGTAGAGTCCTTGGGTAATCTTTACAATTTGACAGGGATTCTACAGTGTCTTAGTACCTTCCAGAGAGCATTTCTGTTAACTATGCTAAGGCCTTCTTGAAGTCCACGACGTTTATGTTGAGGGCTGATGGCCATTCTATTTACTCCTTGGTGATGATCCGTGATGTGGCAATTTGGTCAATACATGATCGACCGCATTGGAATCTGGAGAGTAGCTGAATTCCTCTCCAGTTTTTGGCAGTTGCTCAAGTCGCCCTTCTTTGGAAGCATAATAATGTAGCTTAAACTCCACTCTTCTGGGATTTCGACTGTTTCCCAGATGTTTTCAAACAGGTCATGCAAGGTGATGTAGGGCCCCATGCAGGTCCGAGTGTCAACAGAACAGGTGAAATATTGCTGCCCACCAATCAATAAATCAATCAATCAATCGAGATGTTGTAGGTTTTTTAAGGTTTGATTTTCAAGACCTCAGGTGGAAATTTGGTTCAGTTCTGGGGCTTTTCCGGTCCTTATTCGTAGGGCTTTTATGATTTCATCCTTTGAGATTAGGCCAGTATCAACATCAATGTCTTCTCCATGAGGTAGATCAGGAGCATCTGATATATATCTTCTCCATTTAAAAGTGGTCGATCTAGGTTTGTTATCACATTGCCATATTTGTCTTTCACTGGTTTGGATGTGTTGGTCTTTCTACCTGTCTGTTGGCGTGTGATGTTGTACTCCGTTTTTGTGTCATTCCTGCCCATTGCATTCTCTGCTTTTGAAGCGAGCTCGTTGATGTAGGTTTTTTTATCCTGTCTCTTCCTTTCTCTTTTCTTCTTTCCTAATGCTTAACATGTTCGCTCGTCAACCATCTTGTCTTGACCTGGTCAAGTTATATCTTAACAGACCTACCCTTCTCAGTTGTCTCGATTGTATCGTCAGATGATCATGGCTTGTATTCCTTCTTTGAGAATCCCAATTCTTCTTGGCATGTGGTGTTATGTGCGGATTTTACTCACTCCAACTGTTCGTCTTCTGTGCCTCTTCCTTATGTTATACTTTCGCCTTCTAATCTGATCTTGTCTGGTTGCCATGGCTATCTTGATCTTCAATTTAGCCATCACAAGTTGATGATCGGATGCTATATCAGCACCTCGATAAGCTCTAACGACTGTCATGTTTTTTTTCTCCATCTCCAGGCGACTGTAATGTGGTCTATCTGGTTTCTAGTTTTCATCTCTGGAGACACCCGGGTTGTTTTGTGTATATCCTTATGAGGGAGTTGGAATGTCGTACCTCCTATGACCAGATCGTCCAGCGAGCAAAAATCTGCATTCTGAGTTTTCCATTTTCGTTGATGTTACCAATTCATTCCTTCCCCGTGATGAGTTCTCTTCCTGCGTTATCTTTTCAAACTTTGGCATTCATGTCACCCATTACAATAAAGATGCCCCAAGTGTTATTCGATCTTGGGTAGCTTGGAGCTGGCTGTAAAAGTCTTCTTTGTCTTCTCCCTCTGCTACTTTGGTAGGAGCGCTTCATTGAATGACTGTTACTCTTTGTAACTTTGACATAAATCTTTCCATGATAAATCTTTCACTAACAGGTATCCATTCGATGAATGATGATTTGGCCTTCATGTTGAGTGATATTTCTACTCCATGTTGATGGTTGCCATCCTCGTTTTGTGGTTAAGAGTACAGTAGAGTTTGCCCTGAAGATAGTATGACCGCTCCACATGATGTCCATCTTACTTCAACCCAAAATATCAAGGTTGAAGCGCTCCATTTCTATTGCAGCCTGGGCAGCTTTCCCGGTTTCTTATAATGTCGCCACGCTCCAGCTTGCAATCATTGTGGCAGTCTTAAGGGAGAAAAGTTTCATTGGCGGATGAAAAATTATAGTTAAGTGAATCGAATGTATACACATATCACAAGTATATATTTCAGGAATGTTGCATTGGCTTCAGATCATATAGTGAAAATATTAATTAGTTTCGTAATTAAATGTATTATGTAAAAAAAATACATATATAAAGAACGGTATATATATTTTATTTTCCACAGATAAAAAGAGCGATGGAGTAATATTCATAGTTTAATTGTTCATGAAAGACGTGCATTATAAAGGTTTGACCAGGGTCTGCTTTAGTGGTGGTTCTAATAGTTGAGAGCATTAGGGGTCATTAATTATGTAAGACCAGTGCTTTCGTAACAAATACGAGATTGTGTGTAATGTTCCGCTAGTGGGAAGAACAGGTTGTATATTTTGTAGTCGAGTAACTTTTTAATTAATTGAAACTTTTGAGATTGTGCATTAGGCACATTAGACTACTATTAAGTCGTAAGTGTCTTAAGGTTTCACCTTATTCCATTTGGATTTAATTGCATTTTCTATAAGAAATTTACTGAAGACATTAGATAACGTATATAGTAAATTTGAGTAGTTCAGGTTCTTATTAAAAGTGTTAAATAATATTTGACGTTGATCAAAAGACCCATTAAAGAAATTAAAGCCATCATCTCGGAGCTAATTATGTTGTGCTTGTTCGATAGTTCTATAACATAAAACCACGCATTTTATGTTTATCTTTCATGTTTTCATCGGATATTTTCATTTTTTGTTTATAGTCAAAATGCGAGGTTTTATCATTGGACTTTAATTTCAAGGTGTAAAAATCAACTTTAAATTCTGACATTTTAAGAATATTTTTTCAACAAAACTATATAATTACAAGAAAAGGAAATCAAATTTATCTCAACAAACCTTGTTTGGAAGATAATATTCACGAATGAAAACACGAAGTGAACTGGCTTAGAAGCTGACATCTTGTCATGTTACGGTTGGCTGCATTTTCGGGGTCATATGGTGGAACGAATTTTTATCATTTAAAGGCTAAATTTTTTTTTTCATTCTAAAAGCAATAGTCACAAAAAATAAAATAATACATACAAAGTAACAAAAGTAAATGGGCAACTTGGACTCCACTAAAAACTGGGAGCATGGACTTGGTGCACCGGTAGGATAAGCATCCTCTTCTTTTCTACTGAACACCCGCCTAGCTGCTCATAAAAAGTCAAGTCCGGGGTAGAAGAAAGAGGAAAGGAAAACTATGACACATTGAACAAATCAGTTTTCATGGTGCAGATGATACACTGTAACGATCAACGAGTTTATGATGACAACCATAATACTTCTGTACTGATGACTTCAATCTTGTAGCAATATAACCGCATATCCTGTTCCAGAATCCTAATTGTAATAAGTCTAACGCGATACAAAAAGTCTGCGTAGTTACGGCAGGGTCTGGCATAATGAAATTGTGATATGAAATAAGCAAACATTTGCTGGAGTACCCAAAAGGGTCTCTTCTTGGCCCTCTTCTTTTTTCTTGTTTATATTAATGATATGGCTGATAATCTCATCAGTTTTACCAGACTTTTTGCGGATGACACATCGCTATCATACTCGCACAATCGTACTCTACAATCGAAGACGTAATGAACTTAGACCTAGAGAATATAACAACGTGGTCTGAAAGATGGTATATAAATTTGAATTTGATTTATTGTTTCAAAACCCACCCATTGAATTCGCTTTGTCACATGAACACTTAGTTATTAATAGGATAATTAATGGAAAGGGTGAATTACCAAAAATATAACCACGAGTGCCGAAGAATGCATAGATTTAACGAGTGGGCGGAGCTTGTTCCGTGCTCGAGTTAAATCATAAAGCGTTATTGGCTCGAGTGATCATATTTTGGTTATTGACGATAACCAATTGATTATTCTATTTATCATAGAGATTTCCTCCCTTTTCAACATAAATTTTAAATTTTGTGAACGGCGGATTGATATTTGTGTTGTGACGTTTTGGCGGGAGGAAGTGCGAAAGCGAAATTACCGAATTTATTTCACAGTGTGAATTATCGAAATATTTTACACTGGTACGGGGCGCCGAATGGTACTTGATCTTTTTGTAATCAAAATCAATTTTGTGTACACAAAATTTAATTCTGTCATAACAAAATCATTTTTCTCGTACAAAACTGTTATACAGACTTGATTTATGATCACTTCAATTTTGTAATGATACAATTCATTTTGTCATGACAAAATTCAATTTTGTAGACAAAATTCATTTTTGTCATGACAGAATTCAGGTTTGTCAAATAGATATGCAAATATTAACTTATTTGCACAGAGAATTGACTTTTGTTACCTGATATGGAAATTGAATAACAAAAGTCAATTTGTACGCAAATTAGTTTACAGAATCCTTTGGATATGCAAATGAATTCTCTCATCACGATTTTGTAAGGAGGTCTGTCATTGGATGTAGTTTAATATTTTTTAAAATAATTTTGTAATTTGTATAATGAACATAGAAATTCTCAGGTGTCACAGTTAGGTGGTTTTAATGTAACAATAAAATTTCTGTTGGCTGGTAACGAAAGTCTTACATATGATGAAAACACAAACATTTTTGCTTGTGTTCATCACTATATGAAACGAACTAGTAAAACGTCTGAATAATACTACGATGTAATTTATCGAGAAACTGGGTGGAAGCCATAAAAAATTAGTAGAGAACAGAAAAAACTACATCCTTTTTATAAAACGTCTAAAGGACTAAGTCCAGAATATCTTTTAGATTTCTGAGACTGCTATCTATTAGTTGGTAATAGTAAAAACTTTACCATTCCTATGAATAGATTGCCTGTTTTTCAACAATCCTTCTTACCAGCAACGCTTAAGTTATGGAACGATTTGGATATACATGTATCACTAAAAGAGTCTCCTACTTTAGGAGTATTTAAATTTGATCTAAAAGTCAAATATCAAAAAGAAAACAGTCATTCCCAATTATCATTAGATCTCGCAGTTGCTCCCCCTTTATTGATAAGTCGCGTGTAACAGTCCCTCGATCCATTACAAAGTGGGAGACCGACTACACAAGTTAAGTGCCCTTAAATACGACCTTTTCTACAAAAATATTATTAATAATGGGTGTGTGACTGTTTTACTTTAGAAACTGCAGAATTTTTTTCTATATTGTAACAAATACATTATTGAACAGGTCGCTGTAACCTTGATGGTTCTAATTCATATCGATACCATTCTATTTGGCGATTCTTAGTAAAAATCATGAAATTAATTGTGCATCGTTTAAGTGTGTAACTAAATTCATCAAAGACTCTGGATGTTTCCTCAGGAAATAAGGGTAACAACAAAATTACCGACGTGAGTACATTGTAATAGATGGACACGGGACAGTGAACTAAAGTATTATTATTCAATCAATTTATTTATTAATAGTTATTATCATGTGTCAGTTTTTCAGTTGTTTTAATTCATTATTCATTTATTCATTATTATTCAATATCGTTTAGCTAGATCCTTTAATCTCAGTTTCCGCTGTATATATGACGTATTATCTTTAAGCAATCCTAGTTTCGGGGATTTGATACATTGCATCTACCCCAAAGAACTTGATCGGGATACTACAGACACTGTGAAGTGAGCATTAAATCTTGATCTACACTTAGAGATCGATGGTAAAGGAAAACTACTGACCAAACTTTACGACAAACGTGATGATTTTCATTCAGAATCGTCAACTTTCCTTTCGTCTGTGCGCGACATCCCTTCAGCGCCTGTGTATGGAGTTTTCATATCATACGTTATACCAGACATTGGCGTAACTACGTGGATTTTTTTTTTTTTTTTGCATCGCGCTAAAGTTCGCAATTAGGATTCTGAGACAGGGTTATGCTGGTACAAGATTGAAGTCATCACTACAGAAGCTTTACGATCGTCACTATGAACTCGTGGATCGTTACGGTGTTTCCATCTGCACCTTGAAAACTGATTTGTTCAACGTGTCATAGTTTTCCTTTCCTCTTTCTCCTATCCAGGACTTGACTTTTTATGAGCAGCTCGGCGGGTGCTTCTAGAAAAGCAGAGGACGCTTACCCTACCGGTGCACCTGGTCCATGCTCCCAGTTTTTAGTGGAGTCCGAGTTGCTCATTTACTTTTGTTACTTTGCATGTATTATTTTAGTTACTTTGTGTACTTTGTTGTGAATGTCTGTTTTCCATGTCTAGTCTTTGTCCCTGGATTACATTCTTTTGATTTCCACTGGAATCTTGGTTCCCTTGATTACTCTTTCTCACCCATTTTTCAGTTTACTATTTTATTATTTTTTCATTTCAGTGTGAAATTTTGTATATTATTGTTATGTAATGTATAACATAATCATGTTTAAGATAGAATGTGTTCTAAGTAAGATAACTTGTGCCTGGTTTTGACAATAAAATATGTTTAAACTATATATCTTTAAAGTAGCGGTCTCGGGTGCTGGAATTAGTGCGGTTCCGAGACGTTGTACCATACTGATTTGTTGTGACATGCATCGTTAATTTAATCCTCTATCCTACATAATAAGACCTAGATGAACTGTCCCTACTACCATAATTCGTGTACTAAATTACAGCCCTGGATTAATCCTAGGAGGAGGAATGACCCGGCCACCGAAAGCTAAATTTTATACAGCCTAGCTGGCCGAGTGGCCTGGGGCGCTGGATTTTTGCAGGCGATGTCACAGCGGTACGAGTTCAAGTCCCGCGGAGAGAACGACCAAAAATTTGCTTTGCAAATATGACAGTTCTAACATCGTTGGAATTTTTCAGACCCTTCTATACTTACATTATCTTCCCTATATCAATTTGATCCGATGGAGCAGTGTAGCGAATAGAGTCGTCATATTCTGAGACGTTATATATATGTGTGTGTGTGTGTGTGTGTGTGTGCATCATTGCATTAACATTCTATATTGAACCTAGCCGTGCATGCTATATATATGTCTATATAGTTATGCACTAGGAAGTAATTATAATATGTTTCCCACATCTCATTAGACTTCTTATATGTATGTTGTGTACAAGTTGTAATATCATACAAATTATAATTTGTATGAAAATATTGAACAAATTATAATTTGTATGTTGCCTTTGTACACATTATAATTTGTACAAAATCCACTTTGACAAATTATAATTTGTACAAAAATATGTGTAAAATTACTTTCAACTTGTATAATATTTTCAATATTAAAGATAAGACCTTATATATGTTATATTTAAATAAAGTAATTAAACCAACATAGCAGAAGTCTTTACTTATAGTCTCGCCATTAAATACCCTTTAGTCAAGTAATTAAAAATCCTAAGAGTGATTAACACAAATCCCATTCATAGGCTTCATTCACACCGCACGAGCGAGTGATTAAAAATCTGTAATTTCCCGCCACGTGCCAGGAATTTAAAATGTCACAGGAGGACTCCCACGCTTACCATGTTTACAGTTGTTATTCATATTGTTGATCGATTAAATACTTGTTACGAATGTTATTCATATTTTAAAAGATTAGTTGGTAGTATATCAACATAATGGTAGTGATATCGATGACGCAATGACTAATTGGTGATAGGGTATGTAAGTCTCGTCATGTGACCTCGTGATTTCACGAGATTGGGTCCTAGTCTACCACTCAAAAGTATGGAGACTTGTCATTTAGAGAACGTTGAGTTCAGTGTTGAGGGTAAAACATCTTTTTGTGTAAAAAAAAATACCGATAAAAAATAACAAATATCTATTTCTACATGATAAAGGTATTAAGAAAAAAAACATAAAATAGAAGATTTTGCATTGTTATACAGCGTTTCGAGTACCCGGAAGTAAACAATAAAATGCAGATCGGTCTTCGGTTTTCAATTCGTTCTACGTTGTAAATTCCGGTAAAGAAAATGAAAATATAACGAGACTTACATACCCTATTGCAGGGGAGGTCCTCGATGACGTAGTTGATGTTGACAGAATTTAGGATGTTGTTTAATTTATTTTTTATGGCTTTATTCATGGGAGAAACAGATTATCCCTCGTTTCTCTTAGGGATTAAAGGATTTCTCCACTCTCAATAGTTAAATTTTAGATTTTAACTATCTCGAGTGGAGAAATCCTGTAATCCCCTCGAGACTGAAGGAGAATCTATGTGTCTCATCTCCTGAACATTTGTTAATATTTTTCAATGTGAACATTTTTCATTCACAAATAAAAAGAAATTGAATCGGAAAGTTGATTTATAATTGCTTGCAAATAGTAGACCAACAAGACAGGTTTTTCCAAAAAGTTCTAGAATTGCCTAGAAATAATACATCACAAAATAATGTGCTCTACACCAAAGCTAAGATTGAAGTGCTGATAAGCAAGGTTTAAAATGCAAAAGCTGCTAGTACCAGAACAGACCTCTCCTTAAGAAGTATGACGTTGTTCAGGTGTCTGGCTTAGAAAAGCTGATACGAAGACAGCAACATGGTAAATTGATTATTATAAAAAAAAAAGTACTATCTTAAAAAAAAAAGATAGCTGACGCAGTAAAATTTTACTTCTAAGTTTCTACATATCTTTCAAGAAAATAACACATGGCACGCAATTTCAAATTTTCGACACAGTTTCTTTCCGAAAGCAATTACAGTTTATTTAACGCCGATAAGTTATCAGTATTTGGTCAAATGGGAAACAGAATTGCGATCAGGTGACTTGCATTTCCATAGAAGAGCGTCCTTAAGGTCAAAGGGTAAAAACGAACTTATATTGTGCAACATACGTCCGTCCGTCCGAATTTAGTTTCCGGGCAATATCTTTTGAACACCTTCATAAAAAATATATTTCAAAATATTTTATATTTTAGAAAGTCTTTAATTAATGTTGATCAGCTTTGCATGTACAAAATGTAGTTTATTATATCATCACCGAAAATTGGTTGCCTTCTTTCAATTTACCGAAGGAATGACTTCCTACTTTGGAAACTGAAGAAGATCTTGAAAAGGTACTAACAGAGGGAAACGAAATAGACAGCTATAATGTAAACTCTATTAGTATTGATGAGACAACAAATGGTGAATCAGCAGTATCCACCGATGACTGTTGATGATTCCACAAATGCGGGTAATAATTCTACTGAAACGGGTACTGATTCCACAGATGCGGGTAATAATTCTACTGATATTGGCACTGATTCCACAGATACGGGTAATAATTCTACTGATACGGGTACTGATTCCACAGATACGGGTAATAATTCTACTGATATTGGCACTGATTCCACAGATACGGGTAATAATTCTACTGATACGGGTACTGATTCCACAGATACGGGTAATAATTCTACTGATATTGGCACTGATTCCACAGATACGGGTAATAATTCTACTGATACGGGTACTGATTCCACAGATACGGGTAATAATTCTACTGATACGGGTACTGATTCCGCTGATACGGGTAATAATTCTACTGATGATTCTGCTGGTTTTTAGGACGAATCTGTAAAACGAGCTGGACTATATGCAGTCTGAAGGCCCCGTTTATTTATCTTCTTGCGATGAAAATACTAATTGGCTCTGCGGATGATGAAATACCAATTATACGCGCGAATGTTGTCGTTCCCGTTCCGCAATACGATAGGGGACCTACAGACTCACGAAACATTCGAGGCATTATCAAAGAAGTGAGCGAATTTGGATACCGCATAGAACTGAAGTTGATACAAGTATCATGCTATCTGAGTCGAAACCGGATTGAGGCAGTAAGTGTTAGTGGCTTTGTAGATATGATCCCATCTATTCAAATTTCTCTCCGTGAGGCAGTGCGGAAGCTATCAAAAACAGGAGGACAGGGATTTCTGTCTTGTAAATGCTGAGGTGGTTGTAAATCTTCTATATGTAAATGCAAAAAATCTAATCATTTTCTAACAAAGAGAGAAACATTCGAGGAAATCACTTTTTATAAAACTGAAGCAGTAATTTTATTGATGTTATCTTTCAATATTAAAAACAATTTTGTTAAAACCCATATCTTATTTTATTGTATTCATGAGGTTGAAAATTGTACCAGTTGAAAGTTATTTTACAGCTGTTTTTGTACAAATTATAATGTATACAAAGGCAACATACAAATTATAATTTGTACAATTTTTTTCATACAAGTTAATATTTGTATAAAATTACAACTTATAAACAACATGCATATTAGAAATGATATATATTTAGAAATTTCCTCAACATACAAAAACTTAAAATATTTGAATAATGAATCAAAATTTCAGTGGCTTTTTGTTCAAGAAAATATCGAACTTCTTATTTGTTTCGGAATGGAAATTATAAATTTTTCAGCATTTTTTCTATTACATGTACATGTATATAATTTTATACTGTATTGAAGTTTACTGAGACCTATGCTTTTTTTTTATTCCCCCGCAAAGAAAGTTTGTGGGTATATAGGAATCACTATAACTGTCCCTCTGCCGAGATCTGTCCGTCCGTCCGTCTGTCTACATTTCTTGTAAGCGCAACTCCTCCTAACCCACTCAATGGGTTTGGATGAAATTTCATAGGAAGATTTGGTATCATATGTAGACGTGCGTGATTTTTTAAGGAATATAATTACTGTTAGGGGACTCAAAAGGGAGATAATTCAAATTAAGAGTTTACATGTTAAAACCTCGTAAGCCCAACTCCTCCTAAACAGCTCAAGGGGTTTTGATAAAATTTTATAGAAAGGTTGAGTATGATATGTAGATGTGTATGAAGGACCAAAACTAATATTGGCGGACTGAAAGGGAAATAATCCAAATTAAAGGTTTCACATAATATTACCTTGTAATCGCTACTCCTCCTAAACCAATATGGGAATTTTGATTCAATTTTATGAGCAGGTTGGGTATCGTGTAGATTACTGTTTCATGACATCAAAAGGAGATAATCTAACAAGCGTTTTACATTTAAGCCCATTTTACAGAAGGGGGTTACTCTCTTTGTGACTGCTTGCCCAGAATATTTCTAGTCTCTGTTATGTTTAATTTGTAACTCTCTTATAATTATAATCATAAGTAAATGTCATATATGCTCTGTAAATAGCTATTTGATGGGAATGAAACATACTCTATTCTATATTATTTAGAAGCAACCCCTTAACACCGGGGGCATCTGTCACCAGAGTAGGAATAAAGGTGGGTGTAATACTTTATTATATTTAATTATTTACATTAAGATACAATACATACATATGCAAATCATGTTGAGCAAATGCATCTGGATTTTTTTTATTGCGGAGGAACAATATTGAGCTAAAGGACACGTAGTCTTCTTATCTTGGTAGTAGTCCCAACGAGCAAAACTTTTATCCACCTAAATACGAAAACACGAACCATTCATGTCTTGATAAATTGACTTAAGGGTGTTAATATAAAATAGTTGAAAATATAAAATAAAAACTAGAAGGTATGAATTTGAATATGTGCATATCTTATGATAAAAACGTATTCGAAACCATGGCTAACAAACACGAGATAGCTTAAAATGGAACCCTCCACAATCAGGTCGGGTTTGGTGAAAAAAACTCTTTGTTCGTAATTAATTGATTTATTTTTGTGAAAAAAAGTCGAATTGAATTGTACTAACAGAAGTATAATGCAATGTTTTTTTCTGGGAGATGTCAGAACAAAATATGTTTCCAGAAATAATTTTTCACACCGGCCACCCGAAGTTATATTCTGGGTCGTTTGCGTGGTTGAATTCGGTTGGTTAGCCACATCATCAATAAAGTCTGTATCTCAGATATGTTTGATAATGAACTGAATATATTCTATTTGGAAATCACCTGTGAATAGAATGATGTAGAATCATTTAAAGTAATTTATTTATGTACAACAAAGCCAAGGCAATGTAAGGTAGAATACATGAATTATGGGCAAGGAAAAAGTTATACAGACTACAGTTACAATTAGCCAAAGACCCAGTAATTTTTTTTTTAAGTTGAGTGGTCAATTGACTATTCTCTTTTCCGAGCACTTCAAGAGCTACCATATTTTCCGAACTATAAGTTGATGTGGAGTACAAGTTGAATTGCCTAATTTTGACCAAAATCAACAAAAAAAAAAACAGATAAGTTGAGGGTCAGACGTGTGCAGTTATATCGTAGCTGTCATCGGCAATCTGTGTTGCATGGTTTGTTTTTTTTAAACAGTATATTATTCCTGCGATGTTACTTTGTATAGTATTTCTGAATTGAATTAATATTTGTGTTTTTGTGAAAGTGTACTTTGTTTGTGAGTTCAATTATTTATATTGAATTGCTTGTCAATTGCTCTGAAGCCTAAGATCATCAAGTGTACAAAATCGTAAACATGGGCACCCAGGTGTGAAACTAATGAGAAATTAGTTTGATGAATAGGTCATAATTACGAGTTGTAATTAATAAATAATATTATCTAGTATTTTGAAATACAATAAAAAAAATTGTACCTGCAAATTTGGTTGCAATTAGCCGTGTAGGTAACACCTTAACAGATTATAGTTTGAGCCATGTGTGAATGTGTTACGGCATACCATAAATGGGTATAAATTTGCATATTGAAGGACCGATAACTTCAGAACACTTGATAATGTCTTTCCAGTTAAAAAAGAGTTTTGTTAACATGTCTTTTGGAGTTAGTTCATATATTTTAACTGTTTCAAAGTTTGTTTATATATTTTAACAGTTTCAAAGTTTTTATTTATATTAATTCATGAAGGATAGCGGCTCTGATCAATAATTTCCGAGTTTGATCACCGGTTTGACTGTTTGAGTGACCGCTTTCTTTGATTGCAGTTTACCCACAATTTTGAATGAAAGCAATCAAAAGTGAACTGTACAGCACATGCAAGAGGTGTAGCAAGGTGACGGTTCATAGTTACCTTTGGTCAACTTATGTAAAATCTTTACAGCTTATTCAAAATCCTTTGCAGCTATCTTCTTTATCAGTAAAAACTCTTGTATTAAATGATTTTTTGAACTGATTATCCAAAGTATTTTAAATATTGATTTCTACATTCGGTTATTTTAACAATTGATAAATTAGGATTTTTCCATCTCTGTAGATGGAGTCAGTAGTTCTAAATGGCTTCCAGTCAATTTAAATTCCATGAATTGACCAATCAAATTAAACTGTGGAGTCACACTGAAAAAGAGAATTTCACAAAAAATCAACATTGTAAAATTAGTTATCACAATACTTTGATCTATTATGATGTCAGAACTTAAGCCAAGAAAAAAAAATATGTCTGTTTTAGGTAACATTCTTAAAAAGTAGGTCAGCATTTTCATATTATGCAGTGATTTTTCTAGTGCTCGTCATTTTCGTCATTGACAAAAGACTTTTCAGAATGATGTTAATAATCTGGTCTCATTTCGTCACTTGAAATCTTTGAAAGTACAAAATACATTAAAAACTGTATCAAGTGGTGAAAGTGACAATCTTATTACCCCAAGCTAATTACAACTCGCAACAGTTGTCAAAATTTTGTGTAAACAAACACCTAAGTCGTCAATTACACTAATCATGCACATGGAATAAATGTTGATCTCTTGATCACTCAAGCGTGACTTTAATGCACACGGTAAAAGTCAATAAAATTCAAATGATGATACAAAATTTCGGCTGGGGAAATTACTTTACTTCTTGTTAACTTTGTATCAAAATGACATAAAAGGTTTTTTTATCAATGTGGGTAATTTGGTCAATACACAGGTGTCACACTATTATGTTGTTGCAAGTTGGCAATATTAACGATCTTGAAAATATCATTTATGCTATCAATGAACTCCCCAGAGATCAATACTATATAAATATAACTGTGAAATGATGACTTAAATTTGTGATTAACTGGGTTTGGGTCCTAAAATCACAGTTGAAATTGTGCTTAAAATAGAATTTCATGGGGCAACACAGGGGAAATACCTATTTGAGAATATTTATATTTGTCCAATGTACGTATAACTGGTGCATGTTAAGGCAGTTCATATCTATAACTACACTGTGCCAAATGTATTTTTGTCTTTCTACAAAGGATGGCCATGCAGAAAACAGCCTTTTTTCAATATTAAAGAATTGAAAGAGTAATCAAGGGAACCAAGGTTATAGCGGTAATCAAAAGAATGTAATCCAGGGACAAAGACAAGACATGGAAAACAGACATACACAACAAAGAACATAAAGTAACTAAAGTCATACATACAAAGTAACATAAGCAAATGAGCAACTCGGACTCCACTAAAAACTGGGAGCATGGACCAGGTGCCAGTAGGGTAAGTGTCCTCTGCTTTTCTAGAAACACGTGCCGAGTTGCTCATAAAATGTCAAGTCCGGGTAGACAAACGAGGAAAGGAAAACTATGACCTGTTGAATAAATCACTTTTCATGGTGCAGATGGATACACCATAATGATCCACGACTTCGTGATGACGACCATAAAACTTCTGTAGTGATAACTTCAATCTTGTAGCAACATAACCCTGTTCCAGAAGCCTATTTGTTAGAGTTTTTGCGTGATACAAAAAGTTTGTGTAGTCTTGGCAAGCTCTGGCATAACGAATGAATAATGATATGAACACTCCATACGAAGGTGCTGAATGGATGTAAATTATGCCAGGGATGTATAGAATATGTAGTCCCTGATTAAGTTTAAGAGTGTTAAAGGATTTCTATTTTTGATGATTCTTAAAGGCTGGAGAACTTTTATTTTAATTAAATCTCAGGTATATTTGCTATTTGGATTGTCTGGAAAGCATGCTTGCATAACATTGAAAAATGTGCTTTATTCATATGCAGTTTACACTTAAGTTTTATTTAATGTCTTTACACAGTGCTGTGAATAACAAATGATACTGAAATATCTTATGCCAGATGCAAATACTGTTTTAAAAAATATACGATTAAAATGGTCCTCATTTTCTCACGCGAAAGTGACTAAAGCTTTCAAAATCCTGGAAAAAAACCTGTATTATGTTGTCTTTTATTTTATTTCGTTTTTGGCACTGATCAGGTTTTCCTTTACAAAATCATTAGTCTCAAAGTGTTGTATCATGCACATGTTAACAACATCTTTGTGTGTATTTTAAATAACTATTTTTGTGGTAGTCATGTTGCTGACTGGCTTCTGTTTATGACTCTGTTGACTATACGCATTGAGGAATACAAAAATGCTGTGTTGTTGCAAACACTAGATAGGCTGATAAAATATCCTTTTGTTTTTAACTGGAAATTACAAATTTATATTTTATTATTTTCAGTTAGTGATTCAGATAGCATAGGGTTGGGGCAAAAAAATTTGGCCGGTCTGGTAACCATAAATGGACATATTTTTTTCTTGGTTATAGACTAATTTTACATTTACAATTTTTTGTGAAAAGATGCTAGGCTTTGAAATTGTGGCTGTTGGCACAATGTGTAAGAAAAAAAAAAGAAATCCAAGCACCAGTTCTAGTGTTAAAGAGGTTTGTTGGAGACATCATATTCTTCCACTTTAATCTTCATGATTGGATTCTGCTTTTCTGTTCTGGAGTTGTGTTAATACTGTTAGAAGTGGGAGACGGCTGTTGCCACTTAAAAAAAAACATTTTTGTACATAAATCAAATATTCTTCATATGAATTTAACTACTTGATAAGCACTACTCAACATTCACTGATGAAAGATATAAATTTATACAAATGTACAAATTTGAGAATATCGTAAATGTACCTGCCAACTTTGAAAATCACCATGGATTTTTTAGGTGGGACAAAGTGTTAATTTGTAAACTGTAAGAGTTTTACTGTTTTAATGTATAAATGGCTCTCTCTATTATTAAAGGACATTTTTCAGTTGACCAAGTGTTTTATTATAATATCTGCATATAATGTAATAAGAAAATGTTTGTAAGCCCCATTTTAGTTGTGATTTTGTAGATCCTTCATACCTTTTGAAATTCTGACATTCTGATTTAATTTTTTTTTTTTTTTTTTTTTTTGAGAAAACAATAACATATTCACTTAATACTACTGTTTAAAAACGCTTGTACATTGTACACATCTTCCTCTTAATTTTAAAACAGTTCAAAAGATTTAAGGCAATAAATATCTTGTAAAGTTTCACTAACAACAATTCAGGCTTTTTTATTGTACTTGGACAAGTGCTTTTTAACATGTGGTAAAATTTTTGGGGAAATATATCAAATATTAGAGATTGGTGCACTAGTGTAAAGTATTTACTATAACAACTGTAAATTAGGATAAATTGGCAGTTTTTTGTCAAAATGTATATGTTGAAATTTGGCGTGTTTAAATTTGGTACATTCAGAATGATAAGGATTTTATTTTTGCCTGATCTTCTAATCAAAGAAATTAGATTGCAATGTGAATTTCAAGATTTGAATTCAGGGTTTTCTAGATCATTTTTACCAAATCTGTTTTTTGGCTCAATTTGTCCTTAAAAATTGTGTTAGCAGGACAAGTGGTCAATCCTGTAAGACAGGCTTAAATCATGTAAGTTGGCAGGTATGGAAAATGATCTTCTATGAGGCCATGATAAAAAAAATCCTAGATTCTCATCCCTGCTCAAACTGATTTTTCATGCCACCCCGAGTTTTTTTTCAAAATGTGTATTGAAAAATAATTATTGGCTCAAATTTCTGGAAATATTCTTTGTCATTTCTAAACCTGATTTATAATAGTTTTTCACTGCTATTTCATTGTGTGGGTATAGCAGTGGAGACACATATGCTTTAAATATTGAGCTGTTTCCATATGTTTGTGCTGGTAAAATGGATCACCAAGCACACATACATGATGATAACAATAATGCTAGTTTTCATGCATGAGTGTCAGTTACTGAAGGAAAAATAAAAAATGAAATTCATCCCCAGCCCATATTTTTCAGAAAAGTTAGATGAGAATCTAAAATTTTTTTTATTATGGCCTTGACAGAAAATCAACATACATGTAGAATACTGGTACTAACTCAAATCTGACCTAAGCAATCTCTTCTGACAAACCTTAAGTTTGGTGAAAAAAAGATATGATATTGAATGAATTTATCTTTAAATCATAAGATAAGATCAATGTAGTATAAAGTACAACCTTGATTCTACCATTTTGTCCAGGCTACTTTTTCCTAAAATGGGAATTTATATGCAAAATTACTTAGTGAATACTGTTTTAATAGGTCACTAGCATTTGGGAAGAGAAATTGTGTATCGTATGATTGATGAGCCTTAAATGAAGGTGCTGAAAAGGGATACCCTGACTGTAGGGGATTTTTTGTTATTCATTTTATGTGACTTTCCCTAACTCACATCTGCTGTATAATTTTCCATTTAAAATCAAAAATTAAAATTAAATTTAAAAATGGATCCAATCCCCTGCCAAGCCTTACAAAGTTCCAAATGCATTTTCAGTTCACCTGGCCATAGTTATAAAAAAAAACTTGAGTTGTAAAATTAAAAAAAAACCAAAAAACTACTTAATTCCTGATTTATGAAACCAGTCTTTGGTTCCACTTTAGAAACTGGTAGGTCACTGCAGATAACTTAATGACAGATAGTGGAAATAAAGCTTTATTAAGACACTCAAACAAGCTAATCCAACAATTTTTTCTGTAAAAAGTATATATTTTTCAAAACCTTACATTTTGAAGATTCATAAAAAATATTCTTTTATATCAGTTTTCTTAAAAAAATTTTGGTGCTTCACCAAAATTAACTGTCAAAAAACCGGTTTTCTAATATATCAGGCACTTGATAACTACCAGAAAAAGTAATGGGGCATGGTATTATTGTAAAAAAAAGTACCTTTTTCTGCACATTCATGATTATTATTCTTAAGTAGCTGTCTTTGTAAGAATCATGCAAAATCCAAAAAATCTGATACACCCTGAAAAAGGCTACATATTTTTATTTTTGTAAGTAAGTTGTTTTGTGGGTCTATACTATGAAATATGTAATTATTCATTCAAATCTGCCTGCTCTTAGGAGATAGTCAACATTGAAAATCCAATAGATTCTATTGTATTTGAGTGTCATTTACAGTTATCTCCCTTAATTTTGAAATCTACAGTGCATACTATATAATTTTTATCTCCAATGAATATGGGTTATATGAAAAACCACATGTTACTTTCTGTTAACTATGTTATTTTAAACAAAATATCAAAAATAAAAATATGTAGGCTTTACGACCATGAATCACATTGTGCATGATTCTTATGTGGAGTGCTACTTAAAGTTTATGCGAAATATTGCATTTTTGAATAAACAGCCAGTTGGTGCTGAGGAGAGAACCCAATCTGGCAAGAACCTGAATCTTTCCAAGTAGTTTAAAGCATGCATTTTACACCTCTTTACCTTTCACATGTTTTGCCTCTATTTATGTACAAATGCTCATGTACAAATGCTCTACTACCCACAATCAATATTTCCACCAAGTTTCACCTTTTACTTTTAAGGTTTACAATATTAGACTGGATGAATTTTGTGTAAGAAACAGTGCACTTCAATTGCATCTGTATAGTGCATTCTTAGGTTTTAAATTATTTTAGGACATTTTCAAAACATCCTGGATTCCAAAGGGCTTTGTTTCATATACATTTTAACTCATTAAGCCTGTGCTACATGTATGAAGACAATGCAAAGAATTGCATTGTGCTAAAAGTGAGTTCAATTTTTCCTATAAAAGTAAAAAAAAATCTTTGACATTGTCCTTTTCTATCAAGTTTTAACTTACTGAATTAAATCTTTATAACCCAAATACACATAAACATTTGTTTATTTCTGGTGTTTTTGACTTTCATCAAGAATGTTGATAGAACAGATAAAAAATGTAATTTTTATAGGTTCTTCTAGAAAATGTCAAAATTGGACTTACATTTGGCATGGGAATGTAGATATAGTTTTACATATTATTATTTTAACAGTCATTGACTATTACAGGATGGTGTTACTTCAATTAATGTTGGTATTTTTGCTGATTGATCTTTCTGCAGCAGTTAATAGAGACAATTTCAAAACTTGCCAGCAAAGTGGATTTTGCAGGTAGGTCATAACTTTATCAACCAGTAATGGCAATATTTGTACTAATATATATGTAGTCCTGATGGTTGGGAAGAAATTTTCTTGAGACACAACTAGCATAACACCTTTTAGAAATAAACTTACAGTAACCCAACAGGTCATAGCACTACCCAGAATGTAGACCAAGTTTTTGCTGTTACCCCTCCAAGCAGTAGATTTGTTAGGATATATTGATCAAGATGTCTGTCTATTGGTAAGTTCTTTTGTCGCACTCTTTTATCATTGACTCCTTAATTATACCCCACGCAACAAAGTGGCGAAGGTTATAATGTTTTTGAATCGTCAGTCCATCTGTCAGTCCATCTTCAATTTTCCAGACTTTTTTTTAAAACACTTGCAGATATTAACATGATTCCATGGTTTTTGGTACATAAGTTCACCATGATAAGTTACAGCTCAAGTTTAACTTTTGTTCCGCTCCGATGATTTTTACTGAAATTACCGGCCTTGTACTTAGCAAAATTTACAGAAATAAGTTTACCAGACTTTTTTTTCTACACGCTTGTAGATATTGGCATGATTTTTATGCCCCCGCAACGATAAGTTGGGGGGCATATTGTTTTACCCCTGTCCGCATGTCTGTAATTCCGTCCGTAATTCTGTCCGTCCCATAAGTTTTCTGCACTTTTTTTGAAAATCCTTGAAGATACTGAACTGATTTTTTGTATGTGAGTCTGTCATGATTAGTTACAGAATGAGTTAAAGTTTTGTTCTGCTACGCTGAGTTTTTCCAAAAATATGGGCCCTGGACTTTAAAAATTTCACGGAAATAACAGTTTTCCACTTTTTTTGTAAACCCTTGAAGATATTGAACTGCTTTTTGGTACGTGAATCTGTCATGATTAGTTACAAATCGAGTATAAGTTTCATTCTTCTATGCTGAGTTTTACCAAAATAATGGGCCCTGCACTTAAAAAATTGTATTGAAATAATAGTTTTTCGTTTTTTTTTTGGAAATGCTTGAAGATATTTGACTGGTTTTTGGTATGTGAGTCTGTCATGATTAGTTACAGATTGAGTTTAAGTTTTGTTCAGCTATGAGTTTTACTCAAAACCACATGCGGGGGCATCATTTGTGTCTCACAGACACAATAACACATCTGACAAAGTGCTTTTTACAATTATGAGTTATGATATAGCTGTATGAAGGTTAAATGCGGGGGGCATCACTTTATCTAGTTTATATATATTCACCATGATAAGTTACAGGTCAAGTGTATGTTTCATTCGACTCCGATGATTTTTATTGAAATTACAGGCCTTGAACTTAGCAAAATTCACAGAAAAAAAAAAACGTTTTTCTGATTTTTTTTCTTGCAGATATTGACATGATTTTTAGTTTATAAGTCCACTATGATAAGTTACAGGTCAAGTGTATGTTTCGTTCTGCTCCAATGATTTTTTCAGAAATTATGGGTCTTGAACTTAGCAAATTTCACAGAAATAAGTTTTCTGGACTTTTTTTCTTAACACTTGCAGATATTGACATGATTTTTAGTATACAAATTAACCATGATAAGTTACAGGTGAAGTGTACATTTTTTTCTGCTACAATGATATTTACTCTGGATTAACTAAAACTCAAAGAAATCAGTCTAGAGTTTGAAACTACCATTCTGAGTAACAGAATTTAGTTAATAGATATAGGTCTAAAGCCTGAATAAACACTCTTATTCGTTTTTATTGGGATCTTTCTACATGTATTTCTATTACAAACAAATTTACTTGAGTATCCAACATTGGGACGGGTGGGGTATGTGAGCGCGCCCACTAAGGCTCTTTAGTTTTTTTATGAAACTTTCATGGTGTGACCAATAAGTAATGCCATTGTCCCCTTACTAGTTTGATATCTGATCAGAATGAATTTTGGGTTTCCATTACTGTAACATGGATAGATGGTAGAGGGTTCCCATTCTGTATCCATAACTTCTTCAAAACCATTAAATGATTTTTATGAATGTTTCAGTGAAGGGTTTAGGTACCATTATACCTTTGTTCACCGGAAATTTTGGTTTTTTTTTAATAAGTAGCTTCACATGGACTACATAATTTCATGAGATTTAAGTGTACAATTTATGTATACTAGTAAGTGTATGGATCAATGTGAAATCATACCAAAAAGATTAGACTGGTTTATTTTTGGGAATCTGACCCAAACAGTGAAGAAATTTGGGCCCCAAGTCATTGACAAAATGACCCCAATGACATGTACTACAGTGGTTGACATATTAAAGGACTCGGTGTTTATCATGTACTACAGTAGTTGAGTAAAGGATTGTAGTACAAATAATAAACACTGAGTCCTTTAATCAAGTTGATATTAGGATCCACTTGTTTGTACTGTAGTCTTGACATTAGGACCCAGTGGTTTGTTTTACAGTCCTTGACATGTGGACCCTATGGTTTGTAATACAGTCCTTGACATGTGGACCAAGTGATTTGTAATATAGGCATTACACCCAAAGTTTGGGAGGTTTATAAGTTTCACCCTCTCTGTCTGTCTGTCTGTCCATCCGTCTGTCTGAACTATTTTCTAATCAGCATGGAACATTGTTATGAAACTTTGTGGGATGTAATATAACCACATGAATATGCTTGTACTGTCAGGACTTTATGTTTGGGTAAAAATTGTAGGAATGATGGCTGTTCGAATTTAGGCACTTTTCAGCAAAATATGGTCTCATGCATCGTCCGCAACTTCTCCTCAACAACTTCCAGGATTAATTGAAACATTTTTTTATTTCAAAGAATACATCAATACATGACAGTGTAGTTAATAAACACAAAGATTTGGAAACAAGCCATATGGCTTATGTTAATCCGTCTCCAAATAAAGGACAAAAATATCGCAATACATTAAGAAGCATGCTCTGGAATTTTTACAAATACATGTACTATATGTGTAATGAATTTGAAAAGGGTTAACTTATTGGGAAAATATTAATGACAGAAAAAAAATTATAAGGAGAAAGAAAATTTATTCAAGAGAAGAAGAAAAAAAATAAAATAAAAAAGATGAAATGCATTCAAAAGTTACATGTAGCATGTATACAATTTATATTTTTAAGCGTTTACAAATTGTTTACTCTTCATAATATAGGAATGCACCTTCAGAAAAAGTTCAGTATTTGATCTGTTGATAGAGCATCAGACCCATTTAGGAGAATATCAATGTCAAACTGAAAATTCAAAGTGTGAATAGTGGTATGTTGTAAATCAGAATAAATATTACATTCAAGTAAGAAATGGCTGTTTGACTCAATTTGTCCACAAACACAGTTTGGGCTACTCACGAGGTTACGCCTGAACAAATGTTCGTTGAGTGAACTACTGTTCATTTGCAACCTGGTGTGCAATACCTGACCTAGCTTGCTTCCAATATTATAATATACTGGGCGTCAACGCTCGTTCGAAACCTTTAAACGCGCTTTGAAGATATGTAATGATCTGGAATTGCAGGTTTCGTTCGGAAGGTTATTCCACAATCGAATATTGGACGGCAGGAAATAGTTTGAATACAAGGATGTTCTTGTTCGTATCTCTGATATGTCATTAGATTGACAGGTAAAATGGTTTTGGATGTTAACCCGTGCATCTGGTACAATGGTACTCAAATATTCAGGTGTATCACCATTTATCATCTTAAAAAAACATCACAAGCTTGTGCTTTCGCCTTCTATCCACGAGGTTTTCCCGTCTGGTTTCTCGATATAGCTGTCTAACGATGTTAATTTTGTACCCCCAGTTACGATATGCATGGCTTCTGTCTGAACACCTTCAATCTTGTTAATCAAAATCTGTAACCCGTTATCCCAAACTACACCTCTGTATTCTAGAATAGGTCTGATAAATGACATGTACATCTTTTTCAAAGTGAATCGGTCGAGAACCAAACGTACACGCCGAAGTACATTGATCCTCAAATACACCTTTTTAACAATATAATCTATGTGATTATGCCATGAACCATTGTCTGAAAAGTAAACCCCTAAATGCTTGTGATTGAAGACCTCTTGAAGATTGAAATTATTCATCTGTAGAGCAGGATGTACTGGTCTAACATGTTTACGTGATACTAACATCGCTTCCGTCTTTTGGGGATTAAACCGTACAAGCCACCGTGAAGCCCACTGGTGAACTTTTTGAAACTGGTGAAAAACTGCCGTTTAAAACAATGCGTTGCAGTCGATCCAATAAGTAACTAAGAAACCATCGTAATAGACGTCCATTTAGTCCATACTGTTGTAGCTTAAATAATAATCCATTATGCCAAACATGGTCAAATGCCTTAGATATGTCACAAAAGATGACACAAACATCCTTAGTGTGATCCAAGGCTTGCCCAAACTAATTAGAAATGTCAATTTACTGATTCACAGCCGAATTGCCATACATAAACCCAGATTGGTGCTGAGTGATGATCCAATTTTCTCTCAGGTAAAAATTTACATGCTTGTATACACAACATTCCATTCATTTTGATATGATACTGAGTAAAGAAATGGGCAGATAATTTTTAACCTCTTGCATGTTCCCTTTTTTGAAAACTGGCGTTATGTTAGCTCTTTTCCACATAGTGGGAAAGAATGACTTTGAGAGCGATAAGTTGAAAAGTCTACATAACGGACATTTCAATTTGGAAAATGCGGTCTTTAAAAGTCTCAGACTGACAAGATCAGGGCCAGATGCCTTACCAGTAATAAGGTTTTTGAGTACCTCTTCTACCTCAGATTCAATAATAATGATTTCAGTAAGCTCGTTATCACTAATGATAGGACTCGGGAGATGAGCGTTAGAGTCATTCAGTTTTTTGAAGAACAGAAAATTCGTTAAATTCGTCCGTTTTAGCCATCTCATCGGTAATGAAACTACCATTTTTCAATAACAGTGGAATGCCAACTTTTCTTCATACCAGATATTTGGTTGCATATATGCCATCAGGACTTCGTAGATGGATAGTTTTGTTTCAACTTGTCTACAAGTTGATCTTGATAGCTCTGTTGGGCCTTCCGTACTTGAAGGTTACGACTTGCAGGATTGTTATGGGGTATTAAATTACCCTATGGAGATGTGCATATTGTCAGGAATGGGTCATATTCTGTTATTATGTTGTCAATGAAAAATAGTCCAAATGCTGTTTGGAGTAGGATGTTTTAGAAATGGCATCAAATTGTGTGTCAAAAGCGTTTAGTCTATCTGCCATAAAAATTTTGTCCAGTATGACTTCTATGTCCACATTGGTCCCCAAATGTGCAGGGTTCAACAAGCTGCAGGGTTATTAGCCCCTTTATGGGCAATGTCTAGTTGACATAACCACCCCGTGATTTTTACAACACTCATTGACATAATGACCCAGTGATTTGTACTTCAGTTCTTGACATGTGGACTCTGTGCTTTGTACTACAGGCTTTGACATGTGGACCCTGTGATTGGTACTATAGTCCTCGACATAAGGTCCCAGTGTTTATTTGTACTGCAGTCCTTGACATGAGGACCCAGTGGGTTGTACTTCAGTCCTTGACATGTGGACCCTGTGCTTTGTACTACAGTCCTTGACATGTGGACCCTGTGATTGGTACTATAGTCCTTGACATAAGGTCCCAGTGTTTATTTATACTGCAGTCCTTGACATGAGGACCCAGTGGTTTGTACTTCAGTCCTTGACATGTGGACCCTGTGCTTTGTACTATAGTCCTTGACATTTAGACCCCATTCAACAAAGTTGGGAATTTTTTTTGAAAAGTTTGGCATCTTTTGTAGGAGTGGGTGAAGGAGTAAACATTGTACTTATTCTAAGGGAGATAATCCAACTTATGGGCTATAGGTCTCACTAACCACAGTTTAAATCTTAGAATGAAAATTTAATTTATTTAATGTAAACAGTTCAATCGAACATGACAGAACATAATGAAGTATTTCTATGTAATCTTCAAAAAGAAGTGGTGTCGTCTCTATGTGGATACTAATCGTCTGTACATGTAATAGTTAAATATTTCTGTCATTGTTTATCATTTTTTTCTTGAAGTGGTTTAAATTGATCAAACTGTAAGTATATATTCGCTGGCAACCCAAAACTTTTAATATTTTCACTCTCAGTTGTAGAAATCATATAAGAAGTGCAGAAGCTCCACACATTTCAACCATTCGATCCATGAATTGAAAACCAATGACATAGCATGGTCACATGACCATGTGGCTAATTAAAATTCATATGGCTTGGGTCATCATCAAATTTGAATCAATTTATCTTCAATTAAACAATGTAAATGTACAAGGGGTGTTTTTATGATATATATTAGGTGTGATAAATCAAATAAACCAAGAACTGAAAAAAAAAACTTTTTGTGTCATGTCTCGATTATAATAAAATTTTATAGAAAAGTTGGACATCACATGCTTTATGTCCATTTAAACTCCGTGGTATTTGCCTCCAGAGTTTGCTCACAGTCTTCTTTTTATTCTAGACGACACAGAGCTATAACTCCAAGTCAAAGTCCATATGAGGTTCTTCCAGATACTATCAAGATACAACCTTCATCTGTCAACTTACAAATACTGAACAAGGTGACCAATGTAAAGTTAATGTTAGAGCTGTCAGGATTGGAGAGAAATACAGCACGCATCAGAGTTGATGAAGCTGAGCCTACTAGAAAGAGATATGAGATTCCTGTAGGAGATGTCTTAATAGAAGAACCTAAAAAACAAGGGTCTGTCTGTAATAAAACTTCTTTATAGTTGATAATTAAAAAAAACAACAAAAAACAGAGGCCAAACTGAAAATAGTATTTGTATTTGAAGACAAAGACTGTAACAAAAACTGTATATGAGAGGCAAGTTCAATTTTAATACCAACTCCAAATCATGCAATACTAGAGAGAAAAACTTCCCATGAACAAAACAATTCTTATTTTTGATGTGACATCACACTTTAAACGGATTGGTTAATTGAGGATATTTAAATTGGGAACTACCAAGTCTATATGCCAAAACGGAAAAATCTTCAAATATAGAAATTAATAATTACAATGGCATGTACTATCTGTGTAAAAGATTGTTTAAAAGAAGATTTTTTATAAAGAAAATATCGGTTAGCTGCAGCAGGCTTTCAATTAACTTTTAGGTTCTGCTTGAGTTAACCAAAAGCACACACATGTAGGAAACATTTGCTACAACTCCTTTATCACAAAGTACCTGAATGTTCTGAAAAGAGATTTGCATAAACATGAAAGGAATTGATGTCATTGGTAACTTAGCATTATGTTAATATCTGATACATTATGTAAGATTCCTACTTACTCAATGGTTTATTTGTAGTTTAAAACAGTTGGAACAGACAAGTCAGACTTTGTCACTTGGTCTGGAAAAGAACAAAATTGTCATCAGTTTTTCACCATTCAGAATAGATTTTTACACTGAAGATGAACCTGTTATTAGTATAAATGCTCAAGGACTTCTCAAGTTTGAGCATTACAGAAACAAACAGTAAGTACATAAGTTTTCAGGGTTACTGTATTTTTTTACTCTAAGTTGATACTTTTTTCAGCCTTGACTTATTTTATTCCAGCATATTATTCCAGTAATGTTACCTTGTATAGTATTTCTGAATTAAATTAATATTTGTATTTTTGTTATAGTATACTTTGTCCGCAAGTTCAGTTATTTTTATCGAATGGTGTGTCAATGGCCCTAAAGCCTTAGATCATCAGGTGTATGAAATCGTAACCATGTCAAACGTGGGCACCCAGATGTGAAATAAGCGGGAAATTCATTTGATGAATTGGTTATAATTACGAGCTGTAATTAATAAACAACATTACCTGGTATTACGAAATGCAATAAAAAATAATTTTTACCTGGAAATTTGGTTGCAATTAGCCATTGAGATAACACCTTAACTAATTATAATTTGAGCCACGTGCAAATGTGTTACGACATACCATAAATTTGCATATTAAAGGACCGATAACTCCTGAACATATGATAATGTTTTTCCATTTAAAAAAGAGTTTTGTTAACATATCTTCTAGACTTTGTTTATATATTTTAATGGTTTCAAAGTTTTTATTAACATTGTGGTATTCATTCATAAAGGATAGCGGCAATGATCAATAATATTTGAATTCAATGGCCGATTTGAGGGAGGGTGTTTGTTGATTGAAGTTTACCAAAAATTTGGAATAAAAGCAATCAAAAGTGAACTAAACAAATCGAATGAAATGCATTGTAGATGAACATTTTTTATTGAAAAATCTTTATATAAGTCGAGTGGACAATATGTCGAGGCTGACACTTTGCTGAAAAAAAATATCGACTTATAGTCTGGAAAGTACGGTAATAAAAAAGTGAATTCAGCATTATTGTCACAAAAAGGATGAAAATCAAAGACATGTTAACAATTTAAGCTAAACACAAGTAAATGTTCATATTAGCTAGAATATCTTTGTTATAATGAAGAGTTCTTTTACTGACTCCTTGTATATTTAATAATCAACCATGTTTCATTATTTACAAATGTGCAATTGTTACTTTCAACATGTACATTTTGAAATAATAATACAGAACATTGTCCTTAATGTCGCAGTAACTTTTAATTCTACTATTAACATGGAAATATACAATTCAGTTTCAAAATATTTTTATGGATATACCCAGTTTTTCTATGGATTTACCCTGTATTTTTATGTAGAATGTATTATGATATACCGTTGTCTGTCCATTGATCATGGTTCACATTCCACCAATGTTCATGTATTGTTTTTTTTTATTGATTTGAGCTTCTTTGGATTTTATGTTTATAAGAAATGGGACTTTATTCTTACAAAAATGATGAGATTATTTGTTTTTGGACTAAACTTCCAAAACTTTTTCCGCAATTTCTATAAAACTTGGGTGACTTACTAATTTGTTTGATGTAAGCTGCCTTTGTATTTTATAATTTTTTTTGTTATTGAATAGTTGTAGCAGTAGCCAGTTTGTTTTATATTAGGAAGAAATATTAAAATGTTACACCTATTTTTTAGTGTATGTGCTTCACATAGATAATACTTGTTTCATAATTAGTGAAAGTTTTATAAAACCTTTTTCTCTATGGTTCTTTTGGCTGTTTGACATTCAGCATATGTCATGGTGAAAATTCTAGAGAACACTCATCTAACTAATGTCAGGAGAACAAATCAGGTTTTATAGAAAATGATACACAATCACCCAACAACCAATCACTACATCAAAGTTTGCATATTGCTAGATCATATCTATCATCTATGGTGTGATATTGCAAATATCTAGCTGTCCAAGAACTAAATGAAATGACCAATATGTTTGTACATAATGTACACATAAGTGTATTGGTGTTTTTTTTAACATGTGTACAGGAGTATTTTTATGAGATTTATGGAATTGTATTGAATATTGTCTTCTTTTTTATTGTTGTTTAAATATCTTTAAGATGTATCAAGATGCCTTAGTCTTACATACATATATATAGTTATCTTAGTGTCTGCTATCATGTATTTATTGAGATGACTTTCTGAGCCCTGAATTGTAGGAGCACAAGGGATTTAGGTTTGTATTATCTGCTGTTTGTAGGGGCTGGCTAAATTCTGCAGGTTCTAGAATTTTCTCATGGTTTTCCACACCTTTCAGAGAAGCCAAACCTGTAGAAAATGCAGAAGATGGAAAAGAAGGTGATGAAAATAAAGTGAGTTAATCTCTGGAATTATATGTGTCTATCTGTATATTTCATTATCTGAAGCTATTAAGTTTTAATTACATTTATATCAACAGATTCTTGACATTTTGTTGAATACTTTCTGTTCCATATCATATATGATGCATCCTGATATAAATTCTTGATACTTCTGTTTGATTTACCTTCTGATGGAATGGGATGTCCTCAACTCTAACTTTACTTCCTGTAACAACACAGTAGTATTATGGATAGTTTCTGATGTTGTAGTTTACTAATACTTTGAAGTAACTTTTGTTTGTGGGATACCAATTTTTGTGGTTTTCGTGGGTAGGCCAAACCATGAAATTTGGTTCCAACAAAAAAGAGATTTCCATAATGGCATTGATGTGTTTACTGAAAACCTCAAAACCACAAACTCAAGAATCCACAAACTTGGGTTTCTTCCCTTATCCACCAAAATTGGTATTCATGAATTAAAGTACTTTCACAATTTGTCTTTTATATTGAGGTCAGTTTGTTTCTTGTATTGTGAAATGTCTTGAGTAAGTAGTTATTTTTTTTGTATTTCCTCTTATATGAGACTAATATTTATGAATAAGTTCAGCATCTATGTAGTGATCAGTGACATTTAGTTCCAGTGCATCATCATCATCATCTTATTCTATGATTTTATTATAGGAAGGAGAAGAAAAACCAGAAGATAAGCCTGCTGAAGAGCAACAGAAAACAGAAGAAGAGGAACCAGACCTTTGGGAAGAAACATTTAAAACTTTTACTGACTCCAAACCTTATGGTAAGATAATGCTTAATAATATTTCAAACTGAGGATTATTAATTAACGTTTATTATTTATTTACCCTTACTTAGCAAGGATATGTTTTTTGAGGCAAAATTGAGGTCACATTGCAATATTCCAAGTTCCTATGAATCCTTAGTTGTGTCCTTCTTTTTTCTAGACAGTAAAAAACAATTGCTTTAGACATGTATTTCTGTTTAAATTTCATGTCATCAAATTTATCATATAATTTACAACTTTTTGTTTCCTTATTTTAGGTCCTAGTTCTATAGGTATTGATATATCATTCCCTGGGTTTGAGAATGTTTATGGAATACCAGAACATGCTGATGACTTTGCCTTAAAAACTACTAAGTGAGTTCAGTTCACAAAAAAAAATTGAAGTACTCCCCCAATTATCTGAACATGGACTAGATACATTGATCAAAAACAGAAGAATATGTTATATACTGACAATTCAGAAATGCATCTATTTATAATATTTTAAGTGGAAATAAAATTAGTAAGTAATCAAACTGGAGTTATTTTTGAGGTATAAAAATACTGTATTTTTTATATGGTAAAAATTTTAATGAAAATTATTAGTTTTTATATAACTATTACAAACTGTTGCGATTTCTCTACAATACAAATGTCACACTAACTTCCAGTAATAATTATTTGTTCCTTGGGTAGATTACGACAATTTTGATGTAAGCAAAGATATCTGGGTACTTGCTGTACATCTTAGCAGCTCTGATTTTAAAACATTTTTCTTTGATGTATTACAGAGATACAGACCCTTATAGATTGTTTAATCTGGATGTATTTGAGTATGAACTCTACAATCCAATGGCTTTGTATGGAGCTGTTCCTGTCATGATGGCTCATAAGTAAGTCAAAACCAGTCAAATTTCAAAACTATTAACATTGATTGCAAGTAAAGCTTTTTTATGCCCCTACAACTGAAAGTTAGAGGGATGGAAATTGTTTCAACCCTGTCAGTCCCTTCATTTGTCTTGTTTTTGCCCAATAACCTAAATGCTTGAACCAAGTAAATTGAACTTTGGGAAAGTGTATAAAACTGTAGTGAAATTTCGGGTTATGGAAATTTATTCATCAAAAAATTGTGGTGTTTTTCAGTTTTTGCACAGTAGCTCAAAAACTTCTAAACCAACGTTGAATCAGGTGGTCCTAAGTGGGTGCTTACTTACCTTATTAGAAAACACCCTAAAAACTTTCTGTTTACAAAACTTTGTTTCATTCTACTTGTAAGAATTTACCAGACTTCTACATTCTACATATATTCACATATCATTTGCTGCTATTTTTAAGTGAGAAGAATACGGTTGGATTATTCTGGCATAATGCAGCAGAAACGTGGATTGATATCAAATCTAATGTGGCAGACAAGGTACAGATTTTATCCTTTCAACAACTTCCTTGCCTTACAATAGTAGCCCATATTTTTTTTCAATTGAGTTTAAAAAAATAGCAAAATTTTAACCGTTTCTATTCCTTAATATTTCCCACTATTGTGTGCAGATCAATAGAACATTGGGTTCACCACAAGGGTTCAGAAACAGTAAAAAATGCTGGTCATTGTCAACAAATTTTGCAAATGACGGACGACCATTTTTCAATATCAGACATAAGAAATTGTCAACTCTTATAGATTACAGTCTGCATGGTTTTATTAGTGTATAAACACCCTGTCTTCCTGTTTTTCTCCTAATTGTTTATTGGGAATTAATTGACAGGTGTGTGTCAGTTTTAGCCGATGTGCGGCCACCTGTTACTGTGATTTACCAGTAACTGATTAATTGATTGCATAATTGAATTAACGGTACATGTGCTGCCCGATTGCGTATACAAATTAATTGAAGTGACTCGGAGAATTTTCATACATTTATTACTTGATTTATGAAGATAAAGATTGACAAGTCCATCATTTTCCCGCCATTCTTTCAGAGGTAACGAAGTCACATGGTACTGAAACTAAGAATCAGTTGTAGTTTGTAATTATTAATTTATCAATTGAAAATTTTTAACACAGAAGTCAACAGACCATTTAAATCAATATACAAAATATATTTGCTATTTTCTTTTATAAATGATCAACATTTTTTTTTCATCACTTGGAGTTTTCGGCTGTTTGCCGATGTGATGAAAAAGTCAGAGAAATATGATGTTTTGTTTCCATGTTGGAATGTCCATGTTTGGTTGGTCAAACCCGAACTTGTTCACTCGTTCTGATGATTTGTAAAAGACAGAGTATGTGATTAATTAACACAAATTCCAATATTTATCTTAAAATAATTACATGAAGTTTTTTTTTAAAGTTTATTTTCGTTCTGAGTATGTAAAATACTGACAAAAATATCTGCTAAAGTTTGGTAAAATGACTGTCATAGGCTGTCAAAATTTCCGGACCCTTGGTTCACCATAACAAAGAATTTTAATGATTCATCCCAATGGTATAGGTGAGAGAAAAGGAAACAAGTTGCTTTTTCCCAGGTAATAAGAGGCACTTGAGACAATCCTTGGAGAGCATTTTTAGAATACTCCATGTATAACACCTACTTCAGGTGCACTCATTTAAGGATGTTCTTGGCCTATCTTGACATGGTTTTCTTCCTGTTAAAATCGAAATTTCTATTTTTACAGCATTTTTCAGTTAACTGAATTTTGTCCAAACAGGTAGAAAGCAGTATTTTTATAGACCTTACCCCCATAACTTCTATTTTTCCCCCTCTTTTTCCCACTTTTTTGACAATGAGCAGACTATGTCTAATTTGAGTGAGTTAACAATTGTTTATTGGATGCTTGCCCAAGGCTATTGTTATGATAATAATTATGAAATATTTTTTTTGTACTGCTCTGTCTAAGAATCAGGCACAATGTGTATAAGGTGTGGCACACGAGGGAAAAAAACGCATTGATTGTATTGCATTATCCAAGTATTTATACCTCATAACCTCTCAATAGATAGGTCAACTTTAGTTGTGATGGAAAAATGGTGGAAACATTTTACTTCACCTTTTCCTTATATTCCCGACTTGGGGACCAACATTTTGTCAACATTTATCTCCCTATGGAGCAGGTGTCTATTCGGAACACGTAAGGTTTTCCATCCAATATCGACAATACTTTCGGAAATCTCGTAAGTCAAAAGGGAATTTCTTGTTCTACTGACCCTGCCATAAATTTTCGTTACCTGGGATACAAATGAAAAACATCCTTATGTAACCTACCAACAAAATGAAACACCCAGTAAATTTTAGAAACACTGTTGTGTTTGTCTGCTGGAGATTCCATTTTCATTTGAGTTACCTCTTTTTTCTGCACCCGAATCCAAACATCTATTAGAGAGACTTCGAAATTATACCTGCTCTTACGGGAGGTAACTCTGCAAAAACAGGATAAAATATGGCTGCATCCCGAGCTCCGCAAGTAGGGAATAAGCATTCAAAAACTATATATGTCACAATAGCTTATAGCTTTCCTGTTGTTTTCTAGATGTTTTGGCAAAATGGGCCAAATTGAGAAAAATGATATGCCACTTGTTGCCTGATTCTTACATAGAATGGTATTTAATGACAAGGGATAAGACATTTTAGTAGAATTTCTTAAGCTGTTAATGGAAATTTTTAGATGTGACAGCAGCAAGTTTAAATTATAGTGGTTTCTTCTAAATGAATAAAATCCTGATTGGCCTTCTCAATACCCTATTCTAACTTTCTTATAAAGCAACATACTTAGTTTGTCTATTGAAAGAGTTATTCTTAACCTAGCTTTCCTCCTGTAATGTCCACTTTTTATTTGAATATGTCTTTAATTCCTATAAATCTTGACCTTAAATGTCCATATTTTCTGCTAAAAAATCCTCTCAGTTCACTAAAAAGTCCAGCACTAACACACAATTCTCTGACAGTTTCAATAGTTTTAATATCACAAATTTTATTGGGAACAAAAGATAGTAAATAAATCAGATCACTACTCATTTCTTGGACTTTGCTAAAATCATGAGTGAGTAAGTAAGTAATTTTATTTAAAGTCAGATTAATGGTACATTTAACAATACCAACTACATATAAGCATACAAACATTATACATGTTTAAAAGACATACAGGCATAAAGACATATGGTAATACATATAAAGCACTATTGTAAAACACACATAAACAGGTTAAACTAAAGCAGCATGAAAAGTAAAACAAAGACATTCAGCAGAAAAAGCAGAAAATCTGAACAAAACAAAGGAAAACAAGGATAATGTATATAAACATTCAGCCACTATGATTTGCAGATAACACCTGACCATGTATTAAAGAGGGTCTTTATTTATATTCATTTGCTTTCTTAGTTCATCCTGGAGACTATTCCAATCTTCAGGGCTGAATTCTGAAGGATTTCAGACCATACCTGGTGGTTTTTACTCTGGATATTTCTGTTGTGTTGGTATACCTGTAGATATAAGAGTTATTCTTAAAAGATCTTGTGTATATATATATTGGATTTGTAGGGAGAATTTTTGTCCTGGTAAATAAATCTAAGAGCTCTTTCTTGAACTTTCTCAATCTGTTTAGAGTTTTCCTGTGAGCAAAAGTGCCAGGTGAAGGGAAAAAATTATAATTTGACATAATGAAAGAATAGTAAATAGAAATCTTGCTCAGACGGTTTAAGTGATGGCCGATATGTTTGAGAACATTAAGGTGTCTTGTACATATTTGTAATTTGACTATTAAAGTTTTAACTTAAAATCAATTGTTACAGCAAGTAATTTGACTTATTTTTGAGATTGGATTGTTACCAAAGTAAAACTTAAAATTATTCTTTTTATACCCAGAGCAATGTTCTGAAATTTAAATTAAGATGAATAGTTTTTTGATGAAATCATATTTGTAGTTTCATATGAAGAGGGGTTTAATGTATTTTATTGTACTTTCTGTTGGTCTGTCTGTATATTCTTCCATGTACCTCCTCCCTAACTGTTCATTAGAATTTTATGAAACTTTATCACTTTTCTAATTAGTGGTTAGTTAAGGGTGTTTACATGTCTCAAGCACAGGAAAACTGAAATCATTCATTACCAAGATTATATAAGATGTAGGTTTCAACAAAGATCCTATGCATATTGTAAACATTTTGAACGTTACAGTAATCCGAAACAGAAAACGTAATCTTATGTAATTTTATGTGTTGTTTGATAACATTTGCTTTTTTATATTTCTTTAGAACTTTTTCTCCAAAATGGCTGATTTCTTCAAGAAAGATTCTGACATTCCACAGACAGACACTCATTGGTTCTCTGAGAGTGGAGTTATAGACATGTTTGTCATGTTAGGACCTAAGCCAAAAGATGTTTTTAAGCAATATGCAGTTTTGACAGGAACAACTCCTGTACCTCCAGTAAGTAATTGACAGGAACAACTCCTGTACATCCAGTAATTGACAGGAACAACTACTGTACCTCCAGTAAGTAACTGACAGGAACAATTCCTGTACCTCCAGTAAGTAATTGACAGGAATAACACCTGTATCTCCAGTAAGTAATTGACAGGAACTACACCTGTACCTCCAGTAATTGACAGGAACAACTCCTGTACCTCCAGTAAGTAATTGACAGGAACAATTCCTGTACCTCCAGTAAGTAATTGACAGGAACAACTCCTGTACCTCCAGTAAGTAATTGACAGGAACAACACCTGTACATCCAGTAATTGTCAGGAACAACTCCTGTACCTCCAGTAAGTAATTGACAGGAACAACTCCTGTACCTCCAGTAAGTAATTGACAGGAATAACACCTGTATCTCCAGTAAGTAATTGACAGGAACAACACCTGTACCTCCATTAATTGACAGGAATAACACCTGTATCTCCAGTAAGGAGTTGTGTAAAATGCACCCAGCCCTGACTGTATAGTGTTAAACATCTATTGTTATATCAAGTTGCATTTAACTGACTTCTACAAAAAAAATGGCACTTCAGCACCCTGTCTGTCTGTCTGTCTGTCTGTCTGTCCACAACTATTTTCTGAGCAGCTTGCAGCATTATTATGAAATTTTGTGGGATGTAATATTACCACATGGAGATTTGAATACTGTCAGGAATTTAAGTATGGGCAAAAATTGTAGAATTGACGGCTGTTGGACTTGGGCATTTTTTCATGAAATCTTTGGTCTGTTGTGTTGTCCGCAACTCCTCCTTAACGACGTGCAGAATTGTAATGAAACTCAATGGAGTGTTAGATTACCACAGAGATGTGTGCATATTGTTAGGAATTAATGCATTAAGTCAATTTGCAGTCTTTTCTGTTTATGTGTTGTCTACAAAAAAAAGAGTTGGGTGTTTTAGAATGGCAGCAAAATTGTGTTTTAAAAGTTCTTAGTCTATACCATGTAAAAAATTATGTCCAATATGAATCATGTATCCACACTGGTCCCCAAATGTGCAGGTTTCAACAGGCTGTGGGGGCAATGTCTAAGTTTATTATACATCCTGCAAATGGCAGGTATATAGTACTCATGCTGCCTGTTTGTCCCCCACCCCCCGTTCTAATCCGCAACTCTTCTTAAACCCCTAATTGGAATTTGATCTAACTTTTGCAAATATTATTCACATTATCCCATTGTGCACCTACTATTTTTTATTTCGTCCGAATGAAATTTGTGGTTTCCTGATGCAAACGGATTTATTTTGGTCAACCAAAAGTGGAGGGGCATTTTCTAATCTCCAACTCTTCTTAAACTGCAGAATGGAATACAATGAAACTATAACGAATTTTTAATCATGTGAAACCACTGTACACCTTTTTTTTATTTTCTTGATGACTTATGGAGTTTCCTGTATGGTTTTGCAAGTAGGGTTACATGAAGTGTGCATTGTTCACAGTTCTTTTCTAGTTCACCATGCTGTTTGGGCAGTAATATTTGTATTTAAATCATGTTTAATTTATTTCAGTAATAAAAAAATGTCTACATTATCTGAAGTTTTTGGCTGGATCACCAACATCCTGCTTGATTATACATGAATAACACTGAACTTAAATATTTTATGCACAAATACTAGGTAAATAGTAAAGATAAACATATTTTAGGGGATTTATTTATATTTCAGTTATTCTCCATTGCTTATCATCAGTGTAGATGGAATTACAATGACCAAGATGATGTGAAAAGGTAAATTTTTTTATCACTTCGATTATTATAGAACACAGTAAAATAATAGTTTGTTGTGTTTATATATTGGTAAAGTCAATCATGTCCTCCTTCTCAACTATCATTATGACCTTATGTTTTATTCTTAAAGTAAACATGAAATAAAAAAAACATTTTGTGAAGACACCATTATTTTATATAAGGAATCTTTGTAATGAATAGCATAATTAATCCAAGAGTGAGACCATGAATATCTCAAATATGATCTTTACCATATTCCAACTTGTGTTAGAACAAGTAAAAAGGCTAGTTGATAAAAATATTGTAAAAAAATAAAAAATAAGAAACACCAACAAAGATGTAGAAAAAGAACTGGAAAGGAAACTAAAGAATGCCTATGGCCTAAATGTCTTTCTTTTTTCAAAAGGTTGTAAAGAGACAAATATCAAAGAAACATTTCCTGAGGAACTTGAAAGCAATAAAAATATTGATTTTTCAGTAATTTTTCCACTAGCTAAACTTACCAAGTACTGAAAGTTCACACTCACCAAATTAAGTTTTTTGGTTATTTCTGGACTTTGCCTATATTACATATAGAATTCCACTAGCAAATTTTAGCAAGTGGAAATAATTTCTACTAGCAAAATTGAATTTCAACTTGCATTTAGCAAGTATTTCCCCTTTAATTTGATCACTTGTTTTTAAGATCACACTGTAATAGGAGTCCAGTAGATTTGTTTTGATACATTACCTCACACATTTTATCACAATATCATCGTCAATGTACATTTGATTTTTAGTGTTGATGCTAATATGGATAAATATGATATACCATTTGATGTCATATGGCTTGATATAGAACACACTGATGGTAAAAGGTAAGCTGTGACATTTGTTAACCAACCTGAAACTGTTATAACTGTTTGTCCATTGTCTCTTGTTATCTGTAAACTTTGAACATTTTGTTCAACTACATGAAAACCATTTGACTGATTATAGCCAAACATGATGAAAATGATGTATGGGAAAACAATGAAGGATATACTTTTAATTCTTTGGTCATCTAATGCTATCTAAGCTTTTGATTTGCCAACTTTCATAGATTAACTTCTATGAAACTAAGGGGACCAATATTTTGAAACTATACAGATTTGATTACCTCAATGCCTTTATTTTGTGCTGACCTAATGGCTCAGCTGGGCCACTCATAGTTGTCAGTGAAACCCAACAGGGAAACCTGTTCTGATGTACCAAAATTGATATCTCTACTAATATGCAAACTGGACAGGAATGATTTAAGAAAGGATTACTTTGTCTTAACCTTTATCTTCTCGCTTTTTAATTATTATTCCTTTTTTGAATAACTGTTATCCAAAAAGTTTTGACGACAATTTCCAGTGACACATGATCATATATTGTACCAATACAACACACATAGAACATAATGCTATAGAAAAAATCTTGCAGTTAAGTAACCCTTAAAAAATTTGGAATGACCTAATCATTTAATAGTTTTTGACCATAGCTTTGAAGATGTTATATGTTTTTCTCTCCTTTTTTTGCCCGTCTTTTAAACATGACACATTATGGTATACAAGTGTCAATCACTCAGTCTTTCACACTTTTCACAAACTCAAAAACTCTTCCACCAATTTTCATAAAGCTTTTGTCAGTTGTTTCTGTGTATATATGTGAGCTCCCCATCAATTTAAAAAAAAAATCCAATTTTAAATTTTGAAGTTGTTGGATTTAATTCATACAAAAAAATTGGGATTTTCCCATTTACAGACTATAACTGAAAAATGCTTCCAACAATTTAAGGAAAAAGGATATTTTCTAACTAAAGTTTCTACTAATTGCTGTGACATTATGATTTGTTTTTGTTTTCCTTTATTAAGGCTTTAGATTTTTATTAGCTCACCTTGCCGAAGGCCATGTGAGCTATTGCCATCACTTGGCGTCTGTCGTCATCCATCGTCGTCGTTAACAACTTTTCAAAACTCTTCTCCTCTGAAACTACTTGACCAATTGGAACCAAACTTGGTATGAATGTTCCTTGGGGTATCCAGCATATATCTCCAAATGGTTATCCAATCCTGACTGGGTAAAAGTGTTCAGCATAATGAGATCTATCTGCGGTTAAAATTTCATTTTAATATGTTCAGCCACATTAGAGTTATTGCCCTTTTTTGACGTTTTTTTTGCCATTTTTAGCTCAACTGACCGAAAGCCATGTGAGCTATTACCATCACTTGGTGTCCGTCGTCGTCCATCATCGTCATTAACAATTTTTTAAAACTCTTCTCTCTGAAACTACTTGCCTAATTGGAACCAAACTTGGTTTGAATGTTCCTTGGGGTATCCTGCATAGAACTGTGGTGGGGATTTTTGATCCATCAAAAAACATGGCAGCCGTTACTAAAAATAGAACATAGGGGTCAGACAATAGTTTTTCGCATATATCTCTAAAACGGTTAGGTTTAGCCAAATTCTGACAGGAGTAAAAGTGTTCAGCATGATGAAGTCAATCTGCGGTCAAATTTTCATTTTAATCTATTAAGCCATGTTGGAGTTATTGCCCTTTTTCAACGTTTTTTGCTAATTTTAATGTTATTTCTTTCAAAAATCTTCTCCTCTGACACAATTTTACCAATTGAAACAAAATTTTGATATAAGTGTTTTTTGGGGGTATCCTGCATAGAATTGAAGTGGGGTTTTTGGATCTGTCGAAAAAACATGGCCACTGTTACAAAAATAGAACATAGGGGTCAGACAGTAGTTTTTCGCATATATCTGGTTTAGCCAAATTCTTTCAATAGCTGAAATGATCCTTATTTTTAGGACTACAAAAATCTTTTGGCATAAAATTTGTCAGACACTTTCTTATAAGAGTTATTGCCCTTGACAGGGGAAAATGACAGTTTTTTTTTACAGTTTTCAGCCAATGTCTTGAAAACTATGATAGATTTATACTTTAATTTACTGAAATGATCCTTATGACAAGTCCTATCAAAGTTTTCTTGAGTCAAAATTGTTGGACAACTTCTTGTTTAATTTATTGCCCTTGAAAGGCAAAATTCAACCAGGTGAGTGATTCAGGCTTCTGGGAGCCTCTTGTTTATCATACCATCCAGAAGCAAAATTTTTCAGTATATAAAAACCCCATCCATCTGTTTTTTCTTTTATAAGTCTAATTGCAAGTATGGTTACTTGACCACTTCCACTCTGGCCATTATGTCTACCTGTCTCAAACATTTTAATTACAATCCAAATTTAGAGCTGTATACAGCTTGAATGGTTTGTCCATATTTACCTCAGGCATTCCAGGAGTCTTGTTATTTGTTTGTTATATTAAGTCTGTCTTCAGAGTGAATTGTTGATTTATCACAAAGTTAATAGTTAACTACACATACTTTAAAGTAAATATAGGCACTCACTCACAATTTGATGATAATTACTTAAATGGCTTTTTATTTACAGATATTTTACATGGGATGCAAATAAGTTCCCTAACTCAATTGACATGATCAACAATGTTGCTTCTAAAGGTCGTAAAATGGTGAATATAGTTGATCCACATCTTAAGAAAGATGACAACTATAAAGTATACTCTGAAGCCAAGAATCAAAATCTGATGGTGAAAAACAAAGATGATAATGAATATGATGGCTGGTGTTGGCCAGGTAAAGTATATCTCAAGTCATCATAAAAAGGTCTGAGAGATTTTGTTACCTTTATTTGTCTTTGACTGAATCTGTCACCAAAGCTACCGCTATCACTTGTAAGTGTCAACACTGTACAATAATATCTCATCTTAACCCATATCTGAATCAGTGTTCATTATACAAAAATGTAGTCACAATTTTATTAAAAAAGTAGAAAATAATTTAAATGTACTTTACCTTTTGTGAAACCTGTTGATAGGTATATTTTGCAGACTAATAAGTGTTACAATTGATGAAGAAAGAATCCTGATATGGTTTATTACTGTTTCAGTGTGATAGTTGTTGTACTATAACATTTTATTTCCTTGTATAAAGTAGTAGTCTAATGTCTTACAATTTTTTTTCTCTTCAATTTAAGGCCACAATACCCTCTTTTTCTGCTCATGATTGGATATAAAATGGAAAACATACACTTGTCCTACAAATTTCTTCCATGAACCAATTATAATACACTACCTTGTAAAAGATTGCTCTAATGTAACTTGACACTCAACAATGAGATCTGTTTTTATGAAAAGTTACCTAACAACACCAACATTGAACACTATGTGAATGTTTCAATATTAAAACTGTTTCGACAGGATCATCAGCATGGCCAGATTTTATTGACCCAGAGGTGCGTAAATGGTGGGAGTCCAAGTTCACATTATCAGAATATGGGGGTAGCACTAATGATTTACATATCTGGAATGACATGAATGAACCATCAGTATTCAATGGACCCGAAATCAGTTTCCATAGAGATGCCAGACATCATGGTGGCTTTGAAAACAGAGATGTCCATAATATTTATGGTCATTATGTAGTAAGTAAACATAAGAAACTAAAACTGTATTCCTAAGTATCATTGTCTTGAAGGGTCTTATGAAGAAATATCATTTTCTATTGTTAGATAGTTGTTAAGCAAACCACAAAGTAATTATTTCATGATTATTAAACACTGATTGAATAACACCTTATTTTATGACTTCATACAACAGGATGAGTTAGTAATGTGTTCTTTATCACCTGGGGAAAATGCAATTTTTGTGTGGAAAAGTTGTTTCTTGTGTTTAACTTTTATATCTGAAATGATTAGTTCGGATGTGAGAAAGTTCATCTTCTTTTGGAGTTTTCCTATGGAAAATTTTCCAAAATCATAGATAACTGAACTGTTAAAGAATGGGGGAACAAAAAGGACCAGAACAAGCTCCTGATGTCTGAACAATAACTTACTGTACATTCAGAACTTGTTGCATTTATTTTTGGTTGTATAATGGTATCATCCTGTCGTCATCATTGTTAGTGTCTGTTAACTTTCCTTTATTTTTTTGTGTCCATGACATAATAACATTATGAATTTATAATGTCTTAAAGACAAGAACTATTAATGGTGCAAATTTCAGCAAAAATTAGTAGCTTATTATTGGAGTTGTGGCCCCTGAAAGAGTCATTTAAGACAACTTTTTCCAGTTTTGCATGTTATTTGGAAAACACTAACAGATTGATGATTGATGTTAATTGATCAAATGTTCAGTATTTTAATATCTATTTTTGGTGCAAAAATAGTAGATTGATGATTAATGTAAATTTTAAAAAAAAAATTTGTGCAAATTTGATCAAATATGTTTGACCATTTATAGTTTTTGCATGTATTCAACTTATTGAAGCTACTAAACCAGGTGAGCGATTCTGGCTCTTGAGAGCCTCTTGCTTAAATATGTTAAATAACAATCCTAACATTAACAGATTAATTAAAGACCTAAATATGAACATCAGTTGTTAATGCACTAGTATATTCTTTCTTTATAGCAACAAGCAACAGCAGATGGTTTGATACTTCGTTCAGAAGGAAAAGAGCGACCTTTTGTATTAACAAGATCTTTCTTTGCTGGTTCACAAAGAAATGGTATGATAATTTGGATTTTCATTACTGATTGAATTTGTCTGAAAAGTTATTTTGTGTGCATATTTTATGCACATCTTATGGCCTAATTTTTTTTTGGGATGACCACAAACAGTACTGAAATCACAAAATAGTTCGGGAGGTTTGAGGGATATTTTGGGGTTAGAATTTCTTCGTCATGAAAGGAAGCTCCCTTTTGTTCTTTTTTGTCCTCAGATTTTACATTCAGCATTATGATACTATTGATACTAAGAAAAAAGGAACAGAAGTGTTATTTCCTATACTAGAGTAGCTGTTCTTTCATATACAATGTACTTTGTTTCATAGTTATGTAACTGTAGAATTGTTTTGTTTTATGTTTTTGATAAACCATTTGACCATACCATTGACCAGGTTTGTTAACAGAATTTCCATGGAATCTTATGTAATAATAAACATCAAAAACAATTTGAACAGAAACAATAGTAGAATTTGTCTTTAAAACAAAAAATTGTGATCTTGAATGCCATCTCACAAATTTTGCAGGCAAAACATTATGAGTTAAAAAAGTAATATTAAATGACAAAATACAATTTTCTTTGAACCAACATATTTTGTATTGTATTGTTTTATTTTTCATACTGTCATATTGTGAAAAATTGTATGTTTGGTTGTTTAAGAGTGATGCATTGTACATTCCCCTAGACAAAAATGTTGATAACTTGAATTTGAGTTTGCCAGCTAGTAATTCAAAACAAATGCAGTGACAACCTACAAACATTTTGAGCTTGTATATCACCATTTTCATTTCAGTAAAATCAGGAATCCTGGTAAATCAGGAATCCTGGGGTAAATCGGGAATCCTGGGTGAATCAGGAATCCTGGGGTAAATCCAGTACTTGCAAGCAAATCACACTGTTAAGATGTGTTTTATTATTTATTATTCAAGTAATCTGCTGGAATTATTGGAACAGCTTTGCAGTTGCTGAGTTGCAATTGTATCATTCTGCTTCAATGAATCATATATGATTTTATTTACTTGGTCACACAACCTTTTCTTTTTTACAGAATGACTACCAAAGTTTTATTGTACTCTTGTTGTGTAATATTTTGTCTATTTTTTTACAGATTGAGTGTTTGTAGTGTTGCTTCTGTGAGGTAGCACAATAAAGATCCGACTCAGCATGTCTGTGTATACACGGCGTCACATAAATAACATACTGTTAAAATTTGAATAAAAATATTTTCTACGACTTTATTGACACCTACCGTCGTTTAAATTGTCTTAAATGACTTGCTCATTCGTTTAGCCAAACAGCTTCTCCCTAAACATTGAATCGTTAAATTCCGGTCAGATTTTAATTCTTGGTGCCAATATTTACATTGTAAAAAGTCGGCCATGTTTAAAGTGATCGGGTTGCTAGGAGATGTTGTTTACGTTTAAATGGTTTGTCCAAAAACAGAAGAACCCAGAATGCATTTCGGCGTTATTTGGGATATCTCAGATTTATTTTACGCCAACAACGTACAATACCGAGAAGTTGATCAAGCAGGCGATTGTCACCGGAGTTTGACGGGAACTTACGAATTTTGTTTGTAAACAAATCGTCCCATAGAAACCAACATGGCGGATATTAGTATGGGATTTTCCCGTAAGGATTTGTTACGCATGATTTAAGCTAATAAGCGACTCGTTTAGGGAGAAGCCGTTTGGCTAAACGAATGAGCAAGTCATTTAAGACAATTTAAACGACGGTAGGTGTTAATAAAGTCGTAGAAAATATTTTTATTCAAATTTAAACAGTATGTTATTTATGTGACACCAAGTATAGTATGAAGTAGGGTCTGTTTGATTGGTCAATGATTCTCATCCTAAAATGCATGAAATATTTGCCATAGGATGTTAAACCATAATCAATCAATTACATATGTATACATTTCTTTTTTTTACATATAAGTATATGCATTATCATGTTTTGAATTTATTTGTATAAAAAGGTGCGGTATGGACAGGAGACAACCTTGGAGAATGGGGCCATCTAAAAGTTTCTAACCCAATGTTGCTTTCATTAAACCTTGTTGGTATAACCTTCTCCGGAGCTGATGTTGGTGGTTTTTTCAAAAATCCTGATACAGAGTTACAAACCAGGTGGTGGCAGGTAGGTCTACTGTTACAGAGTTACAGACCAGATGGTGACGGGTTAATCTTCTGATACAGAGTTACAGACCAGGTGGTGGCAGGTAAGTCTACTGTTACAGAGTTACAGACCAGATGGTGACAGGTTAATCTTCTGATACAGAGTAATAGACCAGGTGGTGACAGGTGAGTCTGTTGTCCAGTTGGAAACAGATTGATCTATGTATACATATTTACACACCGGCTGGTGACAGGAATTCTACTGATATTAATTCAGACTAGGTGGTGACAGGTTGGTGTAATGATACAGAGTAACTGCCCAGTTAGTGACAGGTGAGTCAAGGGATACTGAGTTACATACCAGGTGGTGACTATTGAGTCTACTGATACAGAGTAACTGACTAGGTGGTGACTATACTGAGTTACAGACCAGATGGTGGCAGGTAGGTGTATGGATGTTGAGAACTGAATTTAATTGAGCTTTTCATTAGATTATTTACATTTGTGGTTTCCATTAAATTTACACTTGTACCGGTATTTCCCTTGCTTTTGAGTCACATTTGTTCTTATATAAAAGAGTTAGATTTTTAATTTCTTTTAATTTCATTTATATACTAAATGAATTTTGACTCTGGATTTTTTGTAAATTGTGTGCATCATTCCACGCATTATTTTCTAATAATTTAAGTACCACCATCTGTTTTTAGGCTGGGGCATTTCAACCATTCTACAGATCACATGCTCATATTGACACCAAACGACGTGAGCCTTACTTGTTGCCTGAAGAGAACATGAGAATAGTCCGTAATGCCATCAGAACAAGATATACATTCCTGCCTTACTGGTATACTGTGTTTTACAATACTTATAAAAATGGTGGACCTGTTATGGCTCCACTGTGGGCAGAATATCCCAAAGATAAATCCACATTTAAGATGGATGATCAGTATTTGATAGGTTAGTACTCCTTTACTGTAGTTGAATCAGTAAAATTTACCCTTTAAACATAAGTATATTTAACTGTTTATATGATTTCACATAATTCATTGTACGATACTTGATAAAGTTGATTCTTCTTGTTTTATGTTCCACTCCCTTTAGGAATTATTACATCTGTCTGTATGTGTGTTTGTCTGTCTCATATATTTTTTTATGTGAAAATTTCAGCGACTCTTCTTGAGAATGATTTGAAATTTGATATGTAGCTTCATCTTGATAGGTTGTACTGTGTGTTAACTTTTTCCAATTGAAAACAAATAAATTTCCTGTTTCAAAAAATGTTGCTCTTTTAGGTTTCCATTTGAATCTTCATCTTCTCTTTGATCATTTGTGTCTTGAAAATTCAAGGGAATGCTTAAAAATTTGGTTTTAAGGCTGGATTTTGGTGATTGTGCATTTTTATTGTGTGTAAGACTTTTGATTATTGCTTCATTCAATTACTGCTTATTCACATTTTAGATCTGTATGAAAATGGAACACAAGGTTCCTTAAGATGTGGGTATTTCAATCTTGAACAAGATGTCTGTACTTACCCCAGTTCTTCAAGGTTTAATCCTTTGCGGTAATATAAAGCCGTTTCCATTGAACATTTTATTGTTTTTTATCACAAGGTAAATGTATGAGGATCAAGTAAGCAACTTTTGCTCAGTGTCTCCTCTCTATGTGTTCACAAGAATAGAATTCAGTAATTGAAATACATTTGTTATTTTCACTTTCAGTAGATTTATTTATATTTTAGGTTCAGCTTTACTAGTAAAACCTATCACTGAACAAGGAAGCACAGGAACAACTGTTTACTTCCCTGGTTCTAATGATGTAAGTGAACATTGGTATTCTCATATTTAATGCAATATAGTTTTGAGAAATTTAGGTTCTAATTAATCTACAAATCATCTCTTGCTTTTTATGTCATGTTATTTCAACAATAGGATTCTGTAACAGACAATTTTTGATAAAAAGTTTTAATATTTAATATTTAATAAATATTTTTACATAGGTTCTGGAGAAAGTAACCCTGTGTAAATTACTACTATGGAAAAGTTCTTTTTAATGAGAAAATGTTCAACTCTACATATAATAGTCATTTTATTGTTGTTTTCAACAAATGAATGTCATTACCATTTTATATGATACAACCAAGGTAGATGCCATTTTGAAAAAAAAAAAAAATGCTTTGGTATGGTTGTCTGAAAAATTGGTTATTATTCCCCTTCCAGCGACTTTCACTGAGGAGACTTTAGATTTGCACTCCATCATCAGTCAATCTGGCAAATCAGTTTGCCACACATTTTTCTTCGTGTTTGCATATATACATTTAATATCTGGTACATTGCTTACCATGGCATGTTACAGATCAAGTTCAATTTTTGTTCCGGTCCATTGATTTTTTTGCTGAGTTGTGGCCTTGGGCTTAGAAAATTAATGCAAAAACTCAGTTTTCCACACTGTTTTTTTCGTCATATGATAATTGTTACATTGCTTTATTATGACAAGTTACAGATAAAGAATTGCATTCTGGTTTGTTGATTTTTATTTGCTGAGTTATGACCTTTGGAAAATTAAGGAAATACTTAGTTTTCTGCACCTTTTTTTGGCATTCTTGCATTTGATATTTGATTCAGTGCTTAACCTTGACAAGTTACTGATCAAGGATCAAGGATAAATTTTGTTGTGGTCCGGCTTTTTTTTCTTTTTTGCTTAGGTGTGGCCCTTGGACTTCAAAAAAATAATGCAGGCTCAGTTTTCTGCACTTTTCTCTTTTACAAATTATGCATAAAGTTTGCATTCTGTTCTCTTCAAAAACATTTTTCTTTCAGTAGGGGACTGTGTTGTTTCTTCTGAACTAGATTGATTTACCACTTTGAAACATCACTTTTTTATCAGCAAAATGGATATTGGTAATGACAAACTATGTCAAGTTTTGTAAAGTTATCATCTTAATGATCATTTTACATTATCAATTACTGGTGCTTTGATTGTTGAATTTTCTGTCTATCTCCCATAATAGTCTTTCCTTGTTAATCTACTTATAGTTAATTGAATGTTAGTGAGAAATTAAAAGCTCAACTATAATTTCACCTAAAAATGGCTAAAAATTATCAAGCACTGGTCAGGCAAATCTAAGTTATATATTATTATATATTAATATCAAATGTTTGTTATATTCTAGGTTTGGTATGACATCATAACCACACAGCAGTATGCTGGTGGAGCTTCAAACTACATTAGTGCACCATTAGACAAAATTCCTGTTTTTCAAAAAGGTGGATCAATAATACCCAGGAAAATGAGAGTCAGGAGGTCATCAGGACTTATGCATAATGACCCAATCACATTGTTTATATGTCTAGACAAACAGGTAGGATCTTTTTGTTTAATATACTCCATGTTGACAAAAAGATGGGATCTTACTGCTTAACATACTCTGTTGACAAACACATGGGATCTTACTGTTTAACGCACTCCATGTTGAAAGTTTAATGGTGCCATCTTGTTTGTGATACACAATAAATTGGTAGTCTTTAAAATATGATGCTGTAGTAATCTATGGGCATCTATAGATATTTAATGTTCAGACAACTTAAATACAAGTATAAATCTGTGATATTATATCACAAGGTGCAATAACAAAAAAGGAAGGCTAGACTGGTTTTGAGGGTTGTGACTTGAACAATTAAGGGAATGGGGCCAAAAGGGAGCCAGAAACAACTATTTTTAATGACTAGTAAATGGATTTCATTTAAAATGTACAACAATGTGTCACACCACAAAAGGAAGGCTTTATTGATTTTGGGATGTTTGAAATATGCTGTTTATGAATTTGGGGCAAATGGGGGCCCGAAGTAAGCATTTTAATATGCAACTCTGTCTAGACAGAATTTGTTATGGGATATCAGTGTTGGTCTGTCGTCTGTTGCACTTCACACAATAAATAAAAAAATGGTGACACGGATTTTTGCAAAACATTGATGAATTGTTTCTTTCTATTAAAGTGAGCTCCCTTTTAATTTTTATTAATTTTCTCTCTTTCATTTTTTAGTAATGGGACTATATTTGCACTAGAAAGGGACAATTTTATGCTTTCATACTGTAGCTCAAAAACCCAGAAATGTCAATGAACTTTTGGGGAATTGTTCATATATATATATTTAAATTCCCTTTCAATTTTTGTAAATTTTCACATTATTAGCAACTACTTGACACAGTCAATTGATATTTTGGCACAAGATTTATAAATTTGTACCAAATCATGGGATTTGATTTCAAGCATGGCCAACATCTTCCTGTTTGGTGTCTCAGTTTATATACTGACAACATGTTTATGATGATTTAAGTGAGGGTGTGGGGTATCACTAATGGGCAAGGCCCACAGATTTCTTGTTTGTTGAGTTATGGCCAATTGAAGCTGATAGAAGATTAGTATTAATATGTTGTTAGGCTTTGTGTATGAGGAACTGAGCAACTTGTACTCAAATAACATTTGACTTTATAATGTACTTTTATGTTGTTTAATGTATATTACTGATGTCTTGACAAATTGGAAAGTGCTTGTCTTGAAACATACACTGTGCGTCTGTGTCCAAAGTTCAAACAATCATTTCTTATCTGCATACATCATTTCTGTAATATGTCACAGAATGATTTAAAGCCATTTATATGTCAAAGCATGTACATATAGATGATATCACTGACACTCTGTCCCTATGATTTGCTATACCCTGTTATCATCTTGTATGTTTCCCTCCGCCATATCAATTTGTACCTTTTTCTAGGAGATGGCTTAGCCAAAAATTTTAACGTTAATTAAATTAAGGGTTTAGCATGTTGAGAGTAAATTGTTAGTACACTCCTCTTAGTAAATAGTTATCAGGTTTTCATTAAGCTTGACAAAAAGGTTTGACATCATCTGTTGATTTGCATGAAGCATCAAAAGTATTGGCTAAAGCATAAAACTGGAAATTATTTAATGTAAGTTGAAGGAAATTTCTATTCAGGTAGCATTTAGTTGTCACTAAAAGTTAATTAGTCCCTTTTCACTATATATACATGATCAAAATGCAGTATGTATGACTCAGTTGAACATAAATATGGTGCTCAAAACACCAAAGTTTGGTTACCCCCAAGTTTGTTTCATATTTTAAGTTTAAGTATTGTACATGCCATTACGTATTATGGAGCACAATTCTTCTGATACCATTAGATGAAGTCTATGCATTATAGTTTTATTTTTTTATAAAAAGTTGTACAATGAATAATGTTACATGTATGTTTTGTCTATATTTTTCTAACAGGAAAGAGCTAGTGGAGATATATATGTTGATGATTACCATACATTCCAGTATCAAAAGGGAAAATATTTACATCGACAATTTGAGTTTTCTGATGGCCAGTTAATTAACAGGTAAGATAAACAAAATATATCTAGATTATTTCTGTTGTAGCAGCTTCATAATTCACCTGTCAGTTTTTACAGTTTTGCTTAGTAATATGAAGAATGACAAATATAACATTTTCAGATTTCTTTTAAATTTTGCTTACAAAAACCAATGGGAAATATTTGCTGGATAAATTGAAAGTTGATTGCATAATTATTTGTTAGGAAATGTTTGAATATATGAATTACTTAAGCAGCTAGATATTTGTGTTTTTGTTGATACCATAACTTGGCTTTTCAGAAATATTGACACAAATAGTAGTTATGAAACACAAGAATGGATAGAAAGAATTATAATATTAGGACTCAGTAAAAAGCCGAAAGCTGTATCAATAAAAATAGGTGGGTACATTGATTAAGAACCATATATTATTTAACCGGTTTTCATCATTTTTCTGTCTTACAAGTCCATTTCTATTATAAGACCTATAATCAGCATGAACTGTGTTGTACATTTCTGGATGCAGGAAATGTCATGAAGTATGTGGTAAGAGAATATATACTTTATGTTTGGGTTCATATCTTTACTTTGTTAAATAATGCAGATTGTATGAAGTCTGAGTTACTATTATATTATCCATTGTCAATCTGTTTTATACCCCATTCCCCATTTCAAAAGAGATATACTGTATTCTTCGGAATATAAGTTAATTTTTTTTTCAGCAAAATGTCAGCCTCAACTTATTGTCAACTTCAGTTTATATAAGGATTTTTCTAGAAAAAAAATTTCATCTACAATTGATTACATTAGAATTGATTACATTACACTGATTGTTTTCATTCATGGAGTAAACTACAATCACATGTCTTAGGAAAACAAAAGATGTCAATGCAAATCAAACCGGAGATCAAACTCAAAAAGTAATTGATCAGTGCATCTATCCATTTATGAATGAATACAACGTTATATTAAGTAATTCCTAAGTGCTATTCTTCAAAACCATTAAAATATACGAACAAACTCATGAAGATACGTTTACAAAGTCTTTTCAGAGCATTTCAGAGTTATAGGTCCTTTTATATGCAAATTTATACCCATTTATGGTACAATGTAACACATTCGCATGTGTCACTAGTTATAATCAATTAACGTGTTATCTAATTGGCTAATTCCAACCAGATTTAAAGGTAGCAATTCTTCATTATAATTCAGAATACCAGATTATAATGTTTATTAATTACAGGTCTTAATTCAGACTTATTTCACACCTGGGTGCCCACGCTTGATATGTGTACGATCTTTGGGTTTCAATATCAAAGCAATTGATACAAAATTAAATGAAACTAATAAAACTCATTTACAAAATACGCATTATTAGAAATACATGTACTAACAATCTTAACAATGTCATTTAAAGTTACTTTGCTTAAATAATATGATTTGAAAAACTCCTGCTGACGGCTACAGTTTACATCGATGACCTAAGTCTGACCCTTGACTTATCTGGCAAATTCAACCTATCTATGTTTTTTCATCATTTTTAGTCAAAATTTGGCAATGCAACTTGTACTCCATATAGAATTATAGGTTGAAAAATATGGTACATTATAACCCTTATGTTCCATCTGTCCTGCCTGTCTGTTCACATATGACTATAGGGTATCTGTAACTCTTCCTTAGTCACTGAATGGAATTAAATATAACTTTCACAGAATCTCCAAAACCTACTCCAATTGTATATGTTCAACTTACCACTGCCACTTGATATTCTGACAGAAGCTTTGTATAAATATGCAAGATTGAAACGACATGAACTTCCTGTTTTACCACGTTTAAGTAAGTGAAGCTGGGTTCTGACTTGTTTTTTGTATTGTTTACTTATTAATTTATATGCACTTTTTATTCTATCTGCAGGTAACCAACAACAACAGCTTGCATTTGGATATGATCCTAACACATCATTACTAGCCATTAAAAAACCAGGAAGTAAATTACATGAAGATTGTGTCATAACATTACTGTGATATGAAATATATTGTTTATTTATTTGTTACAATCATGTGATTAAAAATGGAAATAATGGTTTTATAATTAGAGTGTAAGTTCTGGAATGTAATGGTACTGTGAGTGTTATTTCTTCAAAGAATTAAACAGGAAGACTTGCATTGGTAAAAGACAAAAAGAATTATGATTATTTTGACAGATGCCTTGAATTAATGTAACCGCCTTTGTTCTATAGGTGGATTATCACCTTAAGCATCTCTTGTTTCTTTTTATTTTGCTATTTAGCGATTTATGTCTGGTTGATAATCAACTTATTTGAATAAACTTTAATATTTTTAAGGTACCAAGTAAAAGAGCATGAGATAGGATATTTCTGGTAGATTTCTTTCATATCATTAGTGTGACAGCCTGAAATTTTTTTAATATTTTGTAGAATGAATTGGTCACAAGTTAAGTGTTTGTTTAACATTGTTTGTGAGGATTAATTGGTATAAATGTTGACCATATTTAAGTCATTCATCCCTCATCTTGGAGGAATAACTCACTTGTTTTTACCACTTTGCTCAAATTTCTGTTTATAAGTTATTATGTCAGAAATTATTTCTGGTTTCTTAAAAAAACTTTTAGCGTTATTCACTCTAAAAGGATTAAGGATATGATGGGATGAAGGTAGGAACACATAAAAAAGAAAGTTCAAATAGTTGCAACAGGGCAGTGGTCAGGTGACTTTCATTGACTAGAACACATTTTGGTTTTTTTTTTAAGTTAAACTGTTGATCTAAATCCATCAGATTTTTTTTTCAAATGTTCCATCCATTTTTACATTAAAATAATAATGGTTGGTAATTTCACAAAAACACATTTTGGTTGAATTTTAGCCCTTTTTATGTATTGTTCAAAACAAAATTCAGAAACATTTTTAATTCCTGTGAGTGAAAAACTGAATACTTAATCAAACAACAAAACGTGACAGATTTATGGCAGACTTTTTTTTCAGCTCATCTTTTTTGATATTTTAAAGGTACCTTCCTTAACAATCCATTGTAAAATAGGCATATTGAATATTAAATATTTTGAAAGCGAGGTCGAAAACCCACATGCATGAATTCATTGATTAAAGAGTATTGTTTAATTGAACAATCTACCAGATTTGAAGACATTTTTTTTAATAGGTTTTTTTCTTGAAGGTTGTTCTATCCCAACTTAAGTAGATGAAGAAAAGTTTCCATCCACTAAATACTTCAGTAGGCAATTGTTTGTCAGATATGACAGTGTTGGTTCACTTAGGTGTTTGTCAGATATGATAGTGTTGGTTCACTTAGGTGTTTGTCAGATATGATAGTGTTGGTTCACTTAGGTGTTTGTCAGATATGACAGTGTTGGTTCACTTAGGTGTTGTGTAGTATTTCTATATATATTTATATAGAATTTTTTATAAGATTACTTAAGATGTTAAGTTAGATTTAAGTTATTTAGAGGATCTTATTGAAACAATGATTTTATAATACTGTGTTGCTTTTTAAGGAGATAGGCTGTCAATATTTCTACAGTGTTTTATTAAACAGGTCTACATTCCATAACTGTAAGCTTACTACTTATGTCAGTTTTCATTTCATTATTTTATATGAATACAACCCAATGTTTGGATCTTTTAGAATTCCAGGGACCAATAGCATGAAACTAGAGATAATTGAGAATCATCTGGACTGGGGGAAGGTGGTGGTCAATTGTTAGTTCTGGTCTATACTCTTGTTTCTATTGAGTTTTGTGAAATTGTTTTATCAAATAGACCTTCAACTTATTTAGATATTTTTGAGATGATATGATACTCTAGACTTTGGGTAATTGCTGCTTGGTAAATAAGATTCCTTAATAAAAGTTACCTCAAATTTCTCATTTGAGCTGTAAGTGCTTACCTCATGAATAGTGCTATAACATAATATCATGGCTTCATCATCAACATTTTGGTCCCTTATAATTGGAGCTCTTTAAGAGCCTACAGTTCGCTATGGGACAAGTCAACTGAGAAACACTAAAAGGAAATGGAAGTTGCATATAGGTATGACAGAAACTATTCTAGAGTTTATTGGGTTTTTTTAACGATATATATTGAATGCCTTTGAAAGGCAAAGAAATTGTCATGTAAAATAGTCAACTTCAATACTGGTGATTGTGTCAATTTTAAACCATGAAGGCTTACAGGGAAGTGGTCAGGTATTACCTTCAAGTCTAACAGGGAAGTGGTAGGTATTGATGGTAATGATTTAATTGATATTTCATATCATTTTCAGTAATTATGTTTCATGATTTTGTATTGTAATTCTGTTCAAATGAAATAAAACTTTCTATTCTGTATAGTGTTATATTTTGAAATCCACGAAATTATCCTTAGAGAACATATCATAGTACCAAATATTTTCTGGCCACATGTTATTTGCTGTTACTATGTCCACACTCTTTTAAATGATGGAATAAATGTGTTTTAAGCTAATCAAATCATAGCTTTTTACATACTGTTGAGTAAGATTTGTTGATTGGTAAAAAAAGACAAAGCTCTAATTTAAACATTTGTTGACCTGTTTGCCCCTGTAACAAAAAAGTTGGGACATATTATGTACCATGGTCCATCAATACTTGGGAAATTTTGATTTGTTGGGTATGAGTAGTACTTCAGGAGTATACCAATATTTGCTTTTTAACATGCCCATTTTTATAGACAGAATATAGTATGGTAAACCAGTGTGAGTTTGTTGTACACACTTCACACAATAAGGTGATGAATTGTTTCTTTCTATTGATGGGACTTTAGTCATCTTAAAATGGGGTGAGATAATAACTCAGTAACAATGTCCTTGAACTTTAGTTAATTGTTTATTTCTACTGATGTAGGCTCCCTTTCCATTTTTGTTAGCTGACCTGGCCAAAGGCAATGTGAGCTATTGCCATCACTTGGCGTCCTTTATTGTCTTTGTCGTCGTCCATCTTTAACAAATTTTCGAAAATCTTCTCCTCTGACACTACATGATTGTACAGTTGGAACCAAACTTAATATGAATGTTCCTTGGAGCATCCTGCATAGAACTGATGTTGGGAAACACGTGGCTGCTGTTACAAAAAATAGAACATAGGGGTCAGACAGTAGTTTTTCACATATATCTCCAAAACCATAAGGTGTAGCCAAACTCTTTTAATTGCTAAAATAATCCTTATTATAAGGCCTACAAAAGTTTGCAGGGATCAAAGTTGTCATACGACTCCTAAGAGAAATTGCCCTTGAAAGATGAAATTTTTTTTTTTTAATTTTTCAGCCAATATCTTGAAAACTATAATAGATAGAAAGAAACTTTCTTTGCTGAAATGATCCTTATGATATGTTCTACCAAAGTCTTCTTGATTCCAGACAACTTGTTAAATGTATTGCCCTTGAAATGACAAAATTTTAGCAGGTGAGCGATTCAGGCTCCTGGGGGGCCACTTTTTTTGTTTGGTTTTTGTTTTTGGTGTTGTTCATTTTTTTATTTCTCCTGTATTTTGTGGTATATTATTGTCCAACATATTTCTGTCCTGTGATATCCATTATGACATACCAGAGACAATCCATTCCCTTTTAATGGCCAGACTATACTAGAGACAAACCATTCCCTTTTAATGGCCAGACTATACCAGAGACAATCCATTCCCTTTTAATAGTCAGACTATACCAGAGACAATCCATTCCCTTTTAATAGTCTGTAGCAGAGACAATCCATTCCCTTTTAATAGTCTTTAGCAGAGACAATCCATTCCCTTTTAACAGTCAGACAATACAAGAGACAATCCATTCCCTTTTAATGGTCAGACTATACCAGAGACAATCCATTCCCTTTTAATGGTCAGACTATACCAGAGACAATCCATTCCCTTTTAACGGTTAGACTATACCAGAGACAACCCATTCCCTTTTAATGGCCAGACTATACCAGAGACAATCCATTCCCTTTTAATAGTCAGACTATACCAGAGACAATCCATTCATTTTTAATGGTCAGACTATACCAGAGACAATCCATTCATTTTTAATAGTCAGACTATACCAGAAGACAATACATTCCCTTTTAATGGCCAGACTATACCAGAGACAATACATTCCCTTTTAATGGTGGACTATACCAGAGACAATACATTCCTTTTTAATGGTCATTTTATACTAGAGACATTCCATTCCCTTTTAATGTTCTCATCACTAGTGACTTTTTTGTTCTCAGAGTTTGATTGGCTTAGAAATCGGTTGTTTTGGACTCCATCAAGATTCGCCTTTATTGCCATTGTAGTTATATTTCAGTTAAATGAGATAATTTTGGTGTTTTCTTCCTTAAATAGGAATTATGAAGGGACTCTGAAAGATTTGAAGTGAAAAAACCTTTGAAATTGTTTCTTTTGTTTGAAATGTTTGCGTTCGTGTGACCTCAACATGTTTCTTACGAATCGGAATCTTAACGTTTTCGAGCACTTTTCATTTTTGGGTATTTTTTAACTTTTCAGGGCATTAGAGAAACAGAATCTACACTCAAAGCTTGTTGATTATGAATTCCTCACATCTCCTGAAACAAATTTTATAGTTTGAATAGCTCGGTAAGCCTCGCGATCAAAACTAAAATTTATTTCACTCTGTGAGAAAATCCATAATCAACTCGTTATCGTTGTAGATTCTATTTTTCCCTTTTAACGGCCAGATCTATACCAGAGATATTCCATTTCCTTTTAATGGCTACACTATATCAGATATTTAAAAGAACAGAAATTAATTCATGTGAAGTAGATTTCAGTTCATGAAAACAAGACAACACTCCGTACTCAGATGTTTAATAAAAATACCCCAAAATATTTACAGCAGCATTGTATATGTATTACTTAATTACAAATTCAAACAAATTGTGGCAGTCAAAATATCACACATATGACACTTAGTATTATTGCTTAAGTTCAATACTGTCGAAATTCTTAATTTTGCATACTTGTAAATGAGGCCACAAAAATTAATTTCTCCTTCTTGCACATATTTTAGACAAACAACATTCATATGATTAAAAATCAAAACTACAATTTGCTGATGATATAATTCAAAATTGTGCAAAGTACTTTGTTTCTTTTAAAAACTTGTTTCTTCCTACTCCCATTGATTTAAAGGATATTTTTGAAACATTTGTATTATAATCCAGTACTAAAAAAATTATATATGCAGCAGCAATTTTTCAAATCAGCACCATACAACCAATTTAAAGTTGTGCCCTCTCACTTCTTTGTTCATCTAAAACAAATACAAAGAATGAGCAATCAATTGGATGTACCGGTAGTCTTGTAGCTTTGATTGAAACAGATTTCTTGCATTTCTTCTTCAAGAACAGCAAACAAAATTTAGAAAAAGGTTCAAGCTAAGTATGAATACAGTTATTTCTTCTATATAACACCCTAATGTAGCAGATAAAACAAAAAAGAGTTTAGAAAGTAAACTATGGAGGTCAACTTAAGTTCTATAATCTTAGTAGTCTCCCCTTTAACACTGTTTCCAGTGAACTTCCATAGCATCTTTTAAATACAATAAATCATTAAAAATGTACATATAATTAATACCAGTAAATACATACTGAAACATACCTAACCCTTCACAATTAAAAAGAAATGTGTGTAGACTTTTGTCCACCTGATTAAAACAGGTACTGCTAGTCTGAACAGTCATAAAAATGAAAAAGTCTTTCTAGTCCTTAATGTCACAAACCTATATATAAACGAGTGACTAGAGTAAACACACCTAAACAGGTCTAGCAAAGTATAGGAAACCAGTTCCATCATACTACTTAATATTGCATATAAAAATAAATGCATTAACAAATATGAAAATTGAAATTGACTGATGGACGAAACGTAAAACAGTATGAAACACATACAACTGAATCATCAATTTTAAACTCCAAAACAGTATCAGGTGGTGCTCTTTTGACAACACTTATTTGTAATAAATATATAATGCAGGATTATTGGTAAAAAAAAGAACAGATCTTGCCATTTTTGTCTTTTTTACCTAATTTTCTTGCAATACATTCATTCTTCGGCCAATGAAAAGAAAATAGCATCATTTCAATATGAATTTGTGTGTGTTTTAGTTAAACAAGGTTTCTATTCTAGTCATCTGTCAACAGTGAATACTGTGAAAAAGATTAATCAACCTGTATAAAAAATCCTTTGCAGAGTGCAGCTTGATATGACAACAGAGGTTGAATCCAAAACAGTTCAGGACAACTAAAGAACATTTAAGTTTGATATAGACATTTTTTTAAATACTTGTCAAAAAGCTTCATTTTAAGACTTTTTAATGTACAATGTACTTTTTCTTGAGTGGTACCTTCCTATAACTATGTATCAGGGGAGGAGGGGGGTCAAGATTTCAAACAATTATTTGTCATTCCTCTCCCCAGTAATACTCAAAATTAAACCAAATATTTTCAATGCTTAGAACACCCTCTGGAACTGCCAATGGAACAAATGAATCCAGGACAATACATTTAGTAAAATGATTAATAGTATTACAAAAGACTAAAATGTTTCAAAGTACAATAATCATTTAAATATGTTTTACTACACAATATGTCACAGAGCCTATACACCAGCTAATGAGTTCTAAGGAGTATAGAAGTCTTACTTAAGTTCTTCCTGAGAAAGAATTAAATCTTAACAAAAGAAGGATTTCTGACAAATCGACTCCATTCAACAAAACACAAAAATTTGGCACAAACCCTAAACACCACAATGTTATATTCACTCTCCATCTAAAAACAACACAAGTTATATATCTAATATGAAATGATTTGAAAAAATGGTAGTGTCATATTAAAAAAATATGAGCCTACAAAAAGTGCACAACAAACAAGCACTCCTTAAAACATTTCAAAACAATTAATTGGCACATTCATGACATACACACACACACACACTTTCCAAGAGGACGGAGTAAGAGGTTTCCTCAACAATGCCATCCTGAGATATACTTCAGAGTTTTATTCATTTTTGATACATAATTGCCTTTTTTAATTGGAAATACAGTATCCTAAAATTCATAGTAAAAACCAAAAAAAAAGCTTTAAAAAAACTTTTTGAGAACTTATCCAAATACTTTTTCAAAAACACCTTCTAGAACCATAGTACTGATATTTCTTCACACCAGGATTTAAAGTGCACATCTTCAATGTCATGGTTCTTATTATTCCAGAAGAAATTTGTAAAAATGAAGTTATTACAGAGACTTGCTATCTATCACTCTATGACTAGTATGACTAAATAAACTTCTAACAGTTTATAAAACTGCCAATAAACACACTAACTCAATCCATGAAAAGAGATCATAATGTCACATGCTCTGGTTCCCAAGTAATCCAGCCTGTTGTTCCAATGCATTCACACTGAGGCAGTATTTACAATGTCGCAGCCTTTCGCAGGAGTTCTTCTATAAATATCTACAATTATAAAAAATGCAATCATGCATAAGAGCACTCTTTATCATTACAAGCTGTTGTAGTAAAAGAAAAATCTAAACAGCTCATACTTTAATACAGATCAAATAATGTTATTAATACAAAATCATACATTTTTCTATAATAAAGTACTGCCATCAGTGACAAATAATATTCACATTATGTCAATGAAGGGAAGATTGATCAGCGAACTTTTTCAATTTGGTCATCCTTCAACCCTTTCATATTCAGTTTTGTAAATATAACACATCAAAGTAAAATTCTTGAAGACTAAATGTAATTGATCTTTTTCTTTTACCACTTGTTACATGCTGAAATACCTTGAGTAACTACCAACACCTTATAATCAGAGAAGTCGACATTTTTTTTCATATTTAAAAAAGTTACAAAATAGTCAAAATCTCTACTTTTAATGTCTTTTATTTATTTATTTGTTAAAATATCGAGTAGGTAGATTGCAAATTGCATATGTAAATTTTCCATTTACATTTATTTTCACAATATGCATGCAAAATACAGGAACTGTTATCTTTTACCTAAAAAAATATGGAGGTGACATACAGTAAGTAATTTAAGTTCAAATTTCTGAGCAGTTTTGAAATACCACCGTTTCAACATTCACTGGTAGGATTCTATGTTGAAGATCTAATAAAAAAAACACACTTAGATATCTAGGAAGATAGGCTGGTCAAACCCAACCATTTATACACACTTAGATATCTAGGAAGAGAACAGGTCAAACCCAACCATTTAAACACACTTAGATATCTAGGAAGAGAAACAGGTCAAACCCAACCATTTATATACACTTGGATACCTAGGAAGAGGAACAGGTCAAACCCAACCATTTATACACACTTAGATATCTAGGAAGAGGAGCAGGTCAAACCTAACCATTTATACACATTTAGATATCTAGGAAGAGGAACAGGTCAAACCCAACCATTTATACACACTTAGATATCTAGGAAGAGGAACAGGTCAAACCCAACCATTTATAAACTTAGATATATTAGAAAAGGAACAGGTCAAACCCAACCATTTATACAAACTTAGATATCTAGGAAGAGGAACAGGTCAAACCCAACCATTTATACACACTTAGATATCTAGGAAGAGGAACAGGTCAAACCCAACCATTTATACACACTTAGATATATTAGAAGAGGAACAGGTCAAACCCAACCATTTATACACACTTAGATATCTAGGAAGAGGAGCAGGTCACACACAACCATTTATACACACTTAGATATCTAGGAAGAGGAACAGGTCAAACCCAACCATTTAAACACACTTAGATATCTAGGAAGAGGAGCAGGTCAAACCCAACCATTTATACATATTTAGATATCTAGGAAGAGGAACAGGTCAAACCCAACCATTTATACACACTTAGATATCTAGGAAGAGGAGCAGGTCACACACAACCATTTATACACACTTAGATATCTAGGAAGAGAACAGGTCAAACAAACCATTTAAACACACTTAGATATCTAGGAAGAGGAGCAGGTCACACACAACCATTTATACACACTTAGATATCTAGGAAGAGAACAGGTCAAACCAAACCATTTAAACACACTTAGATATCTAGGAAGAGGAACAGGTCAAACCCAACCATTTAAACAAACTTAGATATCTAGGAAGAGGAACTGTTAACCCTAAAACAAAAACATATACGCTCTTATTAGTTAATTCAAAGTAGATCATGATTAGTCCTTATGATAAAGGTGTTGAACATTATGATTTTTTTTTTAAAAACAGTGACAAATGAAGCAGCAGAAAACAGCACCTGGTACTTACATTTATATTCTCTTGAGACTGTGTGGCTGTCTTTACTTCACTCTGTAATAATAATAATAATCATCACTAACACTGTGAATCAATATGAATTCTTTGTTTTTGTCAGTTACAAATACTATAAATCAATGAAACATCATTTTTACTCCTATGAGTTTGTTAAGAAAAAGTTTGCATGACATATCAAGAGTTTTTTATGTTTTCTATTTTTTTCTCCCATTCTAAGCTGGTGATTAAAAATGCATGGGACTTTTTAAATATTTACGCGGTGATTAAATTTGTGCAAGAGTTTTCCCACCATTTTATATTTCCAAGTTTTCAATAGATTTCATGGGAGAAACAGACTGTCCTCCAATGCTTTCAGAGATTTCAAGATTTCTCCACCCTCCATAGTTAAAGTTGAGAGAATGTAGGAGAACCTATAAATAATTACTTCACTTGTACACACACACAGCATTTTGGAAATTCCCAGCCACTAATATTGGCTCTTTCAGAGATAAATGTACATGATTCACAACATGTTATTTTGTTTCATGTCAATTGTAAGTTCAAAGGAAGATGATGTTGATGTAATGATTGAAATCTAGTAAGAACCAGATTCTCTTGCTTTTCTATCTTCAAAAATGCTCATGTTCATGTAATGAGAGTTTGGTCCCTTGGATGGAATTCACACTAGTAATTTTGATAAAAATCTGGAAGATAAATCCATATATCCAATAAATATGATTTGTGTAAACAAGAGATAAACCAATAATAATCATTTGTTCTTGTAGCAAAGCATCATAAACATAAAACTTCAAATCATTAAATCAATTACCCACACCTAATTATTACACAACTTGTACACAAATATACTTAGGTAACATATGGCCTAGTTATTGATTTTGAAATTGTACAGATCTAGCTGAATTATCATTGGGCGGGTGCTATTTAACAGATGGAGGCTTAGGACAATTGTGTTATATTGCACAATTGAGAAATAAAACCTGGTATGAATCAATAAAATGAATTATTCATGAAAGTGTTTTTATATTGCAGAAACAAACACATGAACATTCTTTCTACAGTTCACATAAAGTTGACTGAGCAGGATATACGAACAAACAACAGTATAGTGACTTTCAGTTGACATTAAAAAAGAGAAAAAAAAATTAGTTATCAGAAACAACTCATGGACTAAATCCTGACTCCAATAAAGGTGGTAGCCCATTTACTGGAGCAATGTGTTGCACAAGGTGACCAGTTTTCAAAGTCCTGTACATGCATGGGAGATTTTTTAATTAGCTTCCTGACACACTGAAACCAGACTACCAATGATTCAAAGGTCATAGGTTAAATTCAATTAGGTTATCTTTACACCTACATTGTCATCTGTAAAACTGTCACATGGGCCACTTATTGACATGTGTTAAAGCAGCTAGGTAGTCCATGTTTTTAAATCATAAAAAGTCATTATTTATGAGTTTGATTAATAACTTAAAAATATCTAAAAAAATGTTCACTCATATCAAGCATGTGATCTTTTGATGGTAGCAAAAATACAGCAGATAAGTTGGTATTATAGTATACTTTGTTTAGGAAATGATGGAAATAATAGCTCAAAGAATGTTCAGGGAGGATATGTGTAGGTAAATAAAAAACCTCCTTTATAAATAAATATAAAATCTCTAAACTAAACTGGTCATCTTGTGCAACACAATGCTCCAGTAACTGGTATACCACCTAAATGAGACATTCTTATACAGCAGAAGAAATGCCAATTAATAAAGCCAATGTATTCAAACTATAACCTTTCTTGTTCCTGTTAAAACACTTACTGTATACAAGCACCTGTTTTACACATTAAATGAGTTGCTTTGTAAGAGTGCATTTCTACACATAAATTGCTTTCAACAATGTAGTTTTATTATCTGGCTTATTTTTATTGGGCTAACAGTGAAGTAATTTAAACATGGTAGAAAAAGTTACCCTACTTTTATTTTGGATGACATCACAAAACATTTTACATAATAGTAACATATACCCTCAGGAGCATGCATTCTAATTTTATAAATACCTATTTAATAAAACTGATCATCAATTCACACTAAGAAGTATTTCTGAATTTTGTTTAAAAAAAGATGACTATGTATTACTAATAGTAAAGCATAAAAGTGAATCAAACATGACATGACAATTTGTTTTGATTATTTATGAAAACAATTTCTTTCTAAAGCCAAATTTAAACCCCTCTACATGATCTCAAGTTTAGGTGAGAAATCAACACAAGTTCACCTAAGCTTCATGCAATATTTTTTATGTGAACTTTCTGAATAGCTTAAATGAGTTCAATATTTCCCGATACAGATAGTGGTTTGAGAAAGATTAAAAGTAATGAAGACTGGTTTTAGTAGTAAAAAAAAAAAAACAGTGGGAATTATTTTTCAGTTGAATCCATTGACTGATTAATTTAACTTTCATTAAATAAGTATTGTTTCATTGCTACCTCTCACCTACATTAATCTCTTTTAATATTTACATGATTCTTAAATACACCTGTACATGTATTGATTAATCAATCATCATTATATGTATTCATAATCAAATTTATAGCAGGGCCATAAGAAGGTGTTAGAAGAAGTTTCAAAAGATGGAAATATCATACCTAGACATGCAAAAGGACAACCTAAATTCCACGAAATTTCAAATCAGACACATTACGATTTTTTATGTTTAAGCAAGTAAAATATATTCCAGCTGCAGCTTGATACAATATAGAGCTCAAAAACTGAACTGTGAAGGCAAATATGGGCACCTATACTTAAGTTTGGTACAACTGTTAGTTTTGATTAGGATTAAATTTATTTAAACTTTAATTAGTGATCTCATTTGGAGTATCTTGAAAACTGGGCCTATAACTCTTTATAAAATGAATAAATTGTACATGGTAAGAATCACAATATAAAAAAACCAAAGAAATGAATATAAGTTGAAACCAAAAAAGTACAGTTTTAAACTTTTAGACCAATTTAAAAATTAGGTTAACAATATACTGTAAGAATCAATTTGTGTTCAAACAAAATAAAGTTTTAAAAACCAGGTCCAAAATCAAAAATCTAAAAGTACAGATAAAGCATTTCAAAGAAGCCCAAGAATGCAAGATTTAGAATTAAATCAATTGAAAAAGTTTTATTAAAATTTTACAAATTGCTTGTTTGTTTTATGGTCCCTTTAGGCCTCTAATTGCTATGTGGTTTGGGTCATAACCCCTTAAATCATTCCCAACTTTCCTTTGGTAGCATTGGACCTTGTGAAATTTTATGAAGAACTATCAACCAGTGATTTTGTTCAAAATGTGTTCATCTTGATGGATTTGGAAAGAAAATGTGGTCTTTTGCAACCTAATGGTCTGGGGTACTCTGTAGAATTTTTCATGATTTTGAGAAAATAATGCTGACTGTTTTCGGAAACAAATTATGGGTATCAAAATCCCTGCATCAACTAATACATAATGCATGATAACCCTAAAATTTAAGGCTCATAAAAAAATCATGTTGACATTACAGGGATAAAGTGTTTACTGATAATACTTGTAGTATCCAAACTAATATAAATCTTATATGCATACATAACAGTATTATCATCTGGTAGTAACTTATAAAGATAACTTAAAATATTTAGATGATATCATAGAAACACAAAATAATAACAAAATAATTGATGACTATATAAATATCAATTAAACCATCTTGATGTTCATGAAGATCTATAATTCACTTAACATAACTTAATTACATTCATGTAAGTCAGGTCAGTTTAAAATGCCAGCATCTACAATTCAAGTATCCAACATGTAGCTATGGAAAAAATGAGACAAAAAAAAACAAAAATGACAGAAAGTTCAACTTAATCTGTGTCCCATTACTAGTAAATACTTTCCTAAAATCATTAGGATTACAAGTTGAAACACGCATTAAAGTTTGGACATAAAATGCAATTTTATTCTAAAGTTATGTGAAATAACCAATGTTTAGGGCAGTTTAAACTAACCCTTTCCTTCACGAGATTTGCCTGATGTGTTTATTTTTTTTACACAAATGATTCCAATAAAAAATTCGAAATGTTCTAGATCATTCAAATTTAGTCCAAAAAAGATCAAACTTGGTGGAAGTATTAACAGGCAAAGTGTCTGCAGAAAACAGGTTCAGGAGACTAGTTCATGATTAACATGGGGGCAGCACATCAGCAGTGGTCTCAAAGGGCAGAATAATCAACTTTTTGACAATTTTTCACTAAAAATTGGCTATAAATGGTTTTTTTTAATTTAGTAAAAAAACTGGTAAGGTCAGAAACCTTTAAAATTCTTTAAACAAAAGGGTTCAAAGAGGGTGGAAGCCCCTTGCTGACAACAAAATCTTAAAGCCTTACAGCAATGCCAAAAAGCCTAAAAATTCGATCAAATATATTTTTTTGATTTAGAGCACACACCCCTCTGGGACCATCCTGCAGGACTTCTTTTAGGTCCCAAACTGCCCTGAAAAATAGTCAATTTTTTGGCTGAAGGCCTTTCAGATCAAATAAGCTGGGAAATCCATGGCTAAGGCTCACTATCGGCCCTAGGTAAAGGGGGTTTCAAAAGAAAGGACTTCAAAAGGTGTCATTATGTAGGAAAGAGTTAATAAAACTCTAATACATTTACATTTAGTTCAACTGTTTTGCTCACACTATAACATTGAGTAAGACAACCATTTTTACTACTAGGCCTTGACCAGTTTGTTAGACTGTTTAAAAGGTATATGATTTATAAAGAGTTAGTGACCAAGTTAATCGTACTGTTTAAATAAACCACTTCATAGCAAGCTTTCCAGAAATTTTAAACATGTACACACAATATAGAATATCAAAACTGGGTGCCATATTAAATTAAAGTTTGTTAAAATATACAAGCAAAAGAGCATGGAAATCTAACTGATTAGGACTTTAAGAATTTCTAATGTATACTCAATGAATGCCTACATTAAGGAAAGGTAACCAACCTAACCAGGAAAATGTTAACTAATGACAGTGTCCCATTGGTGTTCTCTTACAGTCAGCAGCTTAAAGAGGAATAAACAGCATTATGTAAAACAATGTTGGTATCATTGTTCTGACTCAACTACAATACTACTTCATACATTTGTAGCTGACAAAGTAGACAGTAATAACCATGGTCAATATTGTAAAATCTGAAGTTCACATACCAAAATTAAAAAAACGAAATATTAGGTTAAAAAAACTCTAAAAACAGTGACTGATAGTTCTATAACAAAATCTTCAGAAGTAATAAGTAGAATGAGACAAGAGATACAGGGATTAGTAAAATGTGCCAATTGAATCTGCAATTTGATTGGTCAGCTTGACAGAGGATATACAAATGTAAGACCTCATCCATGTACTAGTAAATTTCTAGGATTCTGAATGACTAGAAACATGTCTTTACAAATCCCATACACTGGGATGTTACTGGGCTATACAACTGAGTGTAACTAAACATTTCCTTATGGAATTCTACACACTTTAAACTAACTCAAGTCCAATTCAAAGATATCAGGGAGATTTAAATCTCGTGTTGTCATTAGAGAAAATGCTAGAAACATTTTGTAGCAAAATGAGAAATGCATTTACAAATGACATTTACTTTGCTGTTACTGTATAATAGATTCTCATTTGTATGTAAACTTAATAAGGCTAAATAAAAACAGTATTTTCAGTACCTGTGCGTTTCTACTAAAAGAAGATCCTTACACCTGAATAAAAATGACTTGATTTTCACAACAATATCAAAATAATGATCAAAATAATGATATTGTTATGAAAATTAAGTCATTACAATTAAACATTACTTTCAGGTCACTTCACTTTCACCTTCTGAGTGTAAAATAACATTACTGGACTACTACTGCGGATAAATTATGGAGATTTTTTACACCTGAAGTTACAAAGTATGTCCAAAGTCCAAATATTAACTTGTAAAAAAGACTGAAAGACCTTAAGAGATATTGGAATAAAAATCCTGTTTTCACACATTCATGTTTTAAAGCCTTATTCTAAGATAAGACAAACATCTATTCAATGTTCATGAGGTAAGATAATTACCTGTATATAAGTTCTTCTTTCTTGATCTGAATCTAAATTCAGAACTTCCTCTAAATCTAACTCACAGTTATGATCATCTGTGTCCACCTAAAATAAACAAAATATTTTGTTCATTTAGACTATTATGTATATGTACAAAATATAAAAAGGATAAACTAATGTACTCTTACAGAATATTACCAGAAAGCTTAAAAAATCATTAAAACACTTAAAGAGAACACTGTATGGAAATCAAATGGTTATGTACAAAACTGAAATAACCCCAGCACAATACATGCAGCATCATACAACTGCAAATATTTAGCAGTCATATGAAAATAAGAGAAAGTAAATTGAACTAACTAGACATTGCCCATAATATGACTAATACCCCCACAGCCTATTGAACCCATACATTAAGGAGCCAATGTGGACATATGATTCATATTGGAAACAATTTTTATGGTGGATAGACAAAACACTTTTGACACATTACTACCTGCCATTTCTAAAACACCTAACTCCAAATGGCAATAAGTACCGTTACTATTTTTTTGTGGACAATACAATAACTAATTCCTGACAATATGCACATCTCCACATGGTAATTTAACACTCCAATAAGTTTCAGTTCAATCCTGCAATTTGTTAAGGAGGAGTTGTGGACAATGCATCAGACTAAGTTTTGCTGAAAAATGCTTAAGTTTCAACAGTCATCTTTTCAATAATTTCTGTCAATATGCACATTCTAATATAGTTATTTAACAGCCAAGTAAGTTTCATTACAATCCTGTGACTTGCTTGTTTTACTGAAAAACGCTTAAGTTCAACAGCAATCATTGCTATAATTTTTGTCCAAACATAATTTCCTGACAGTATGCACATCTCCATGTGGATATATCACAATCCCACAAATTTTCATAACAATGCTGCAAGTTGCTTAAAAAATAGTTCTGACAGGCAGAGAGATGGGGGACAGACAGACAGACAGAGTGAAATCTAAATACCCATCCAAACTTTATATGAGGGGGGGTATTAAAATTAAAACTTCTTTGTTAGACTAGCATAACAGAGTCAGTAATAGTAATGCCACTGGCAAATTTTGGCTCAGTGCTGACTTGATGTTACATGCACTGTCATGCTTGGTAAACCTCCACTTGTACAAGAAATTAACATGGGACACCATCCAAAATATCTTACAATTTGTACATAAATGCACCATCTATATAAAGCCACAAACCCAATTTGAAATCAATCCTTCCAGTGGGAGCCCAATTTTGTTACGAAAAGTGAAAAAGTTAGTTTATATCAGATGGCAACTACTGACGCATGTCTCATCTACATAAAACCTAATACCAAATTCAAAATCAATTCATCAAATGAGAATTGAGATAATTGCAATAAAATTTAGACAGATGCACAATGATTTCATATATCACCCTCTTGTTGAGTGGGGTATTACATTACTACATGTATTAAATGCACCTGTCTGCAATGCATTCCTTTTATTTTTTCTCTGCTGCATACATGTACAATATTCAAGGAAAAGTTCGCAAAAAGTTGCATGTACTTATGCATCTTTCTCCAATAAAAAATCTGATTGTATTATTCAAATTGTAGCATAGCGTTTCTAAGACAGGAAAGCCAATCATTTTTGCAAAGCTGTCAGTTAATTTAACAAGTTCTGTGAACGAGAAAAGTAGTACTCCTTTCAGTGCCAGAGGGTCGATGCATTGGCCTTGTTAAAAATTGTTTTCTTGGCGTCACAGTACCAAGACCTATGTGATGATGTAACGTGATATTGAGAGGCAAAAAGGAGAGGGTCCATAAAGGTAAGTTTTGGTAATTCACCAGTCATTTTATCAATCAATTATATATATTTTTTAATTTACTTGGCTGGATGACTGGGGGGCCTAACTTAACAAGTTTTTCTCTCATGCTGTTACATGCAAGACAGAGAAATCGCCTGAATATAGCTGAAATATTGCTGCTCGGGCGTTAAACCCCAACAAACAAACAAACAAAAGCAAGACAGAGAGTTACATAAATTCAATAAACAGTGTACATGCATTCATTTAAATATATGAGCCTTTGCTAACATGAACCTCATTTTCCCCATTATTTGATTTATATCAGTTGCTAGAAATAAATGTTTGATTTTTTATTTTTGACCTATTTTTATATTATCACTTTTTCTATGAAACGGAAGGCCATGCTCTGGTCCTATTCCCTTCATCCCTTCCCCCCCCCCAAAAAAAAAAAAACTACAAGTGTTGTTTTGCTCTACACATGCCAAACTCGAACAGGAAGTTGATATCGGAGATCAACCAAAATCCTTTACTTCTTATGCCCTATCTTTATAAAGCCACACCAAATTCTGAAACAAACTCTTCCATTGGGAGCCGAGATAATCGGACGGAATGACAGACTGACAAGGTGGTCTCAATCTTGTTGGTTGGGGTTTTGAAGTGATAAAATAAAATAAATCAAAGTGCTGATAGCCGTAGCAGTTTTTGATTCTTGTGAAAATTGTAGCATGAACAAAATTTCAAAGTTTGTATGATGTTCAAAAAATTGTGATCATACATTGCATTTTAAATACTATTAAGAACTGTCTTTTTTAATATGTATAAACTGAAAGTCAATCTATACTACTGGTGCAACTTCACACACATTTATAAATTTTGTTCCATTTCATGTTTTTCCCCAATTTTAAATTTATCCAAAAGTTAATGTGCATTGTAAATGCAAAAGCTTTATTGACAGAGTATTTATCATACATAACAATTATACTTAAATAAAACCACTATCAGCTTCAGAAAAGAATTTCCCTAACACAAAATTTTCAAAACTAGACATTTTAATAAATTTGAATTTTCCCGCCAACTTTACTTGTTTGAAATCACTGCTCTTCACTTCCAGTTTATAAATGGTAAAATATTAATGATAGGACTGTTAATTTGACTTATAAGTGTATTAAAATAAAAATATTTAACACATTTTATCCTTCCAGTCACAATACTGCAAGAAAAAAATTCACTAAATGTATATTTATTATTAAATATCTTTCAAAGGCAAAAAAGGAGGCACTCAAATCTTGAGATGATGTGAAGACTAGATCTTAATTTTAATTTGCATAAATAAAAAAATATTTTTCAGCTGATAAACGGCAAGAAACATATTTGCCTGTTATAAAAGAGGTATTGAATGACATCAAAGAATTACATTTGGACTATGTTTTTGTGTAGTGTTCAGATTAGTAGTGAAGTTCCAGTGATATACCGGTGACTTAAGGTACTTTGATCCTAAAGGATCAAAAACCCAAAAATAATACCAATGAATACACACATACCAAGGCCACTATTGGCCACTCCTTTTTTTCATCTTGAATTTTCAACTTATTATCTTGATTTTTTTTTTAATAAAAAAAAAGAGTGGCCAATGTAGGCTTCCATACACAGATCATAATTTGCTTCACATAAGTCGATAAGATTTACAATTCTATATTCTAAAAACATGACACAAAGAAAGTGATAGCAATAGAAATGATAAGTTTTTTAATGGTTGTACATTCATTTTTGTCAAACTTAACCGCCTCTATTCCAACAATCACACTTTTGGCAAAAACAAAAAAGAGTCTGAAAAAAGGCACAGTCAGTATTGTGTTCGTATATTAAATGGATTGGAAATTTAATCAAATGTAAAATAATGTGAATTTTTAGATCAGTCAAAAGCTTTCTTAATTTGTTCGCTATACCCCCACAAAAAAAATATGGTGTGATGGGTAGGACTGGCTATGCATATATCATGACTTTTTTCCAATGTTTTGTTTGTGCTAGCCCTCTCATACTGCATTACATTTGAATGTATGTACGATGCAGTAAAATTATGACTACGTATGCCTGCAAAAGGGAGAACTTTCGATAAAAGTTCATATATTTTGAACCTCATGGGTGAAACTCCTCCTAAACCTTTCATTGAATGGAAAGACAATGGGATGCAAACTATATAAAATATTATTTTTACATGTATCAGGTGATATAGTATTTTCCATGAAATCATTTTTGTCTGATAGTACTCACTGCCCTTTTCATGTTACTTTTCCGTAAGAAAAATTACATGTACAAAATAAATTAAATGCCTACTACAAATGTAGGTACAGTGAGGTAGCATTTTTTTTCATTTATTTTATTTCTTTCAAGAGGCCCTTTCCTGTTGATAGTATCGTTTGCTTCTTGTTCATTTACATACACATTTTGTTATTGATTTTTAATGTTTAATGTTTAGCTTAGCTGCACTGTCAATATTTTCAGACTTCCCATCAAGGGAAAAGCAATTTTAAAAATGGTAATGGAAAACAATTGTGTGGTATTCATTCCAAGTATGAAACCATATGATATGTACGGCTACAAGTATGAAACCATATGATATGTATGGCTACAAGTATGAAACCATATGATATGTACGGCTACAAGTATGAAACCATATGATATGTATGGCTACAAGTATGAAACCATATGATATATATGGCTACAAGTATGAAACCATATGATATGTATGTATGATCAACATGTATGTTATTGGGTTTAATGTCATTATTCCAGTATAAAAAAGAAATCAGCAATAAACTTCTGTGATCAAAACCCAGTGTGGTACTGAGATAGGATGACACATGCATGTGTAATAGTGTCATAACTTATAATGACTCATGTGTCATTTTTCATATTTGTAAACGGTTCAGAACTTAGAAATTAGAGTTCAATTTGAAGAGCTGGGATGTAACTTGTGAGAAGCACTGAGTAAAGATGTACAAGTATCGTAAGTTGATATTATTTTACTGCAAGTGTCTCAACAACACTGCACTTATATCATCTTTATAACAGTCTATTCTTTTGCTGAATTTCCACTTTTTGTAAATTAAGTATTTTTTTCCAGCTAATAAAACAATGATAGTGATATTTTCATAGTGATAAAGAAATTTCTATTGATCTCAAAATTTTAAATTCCGTTATCACAATGAATCAAAACAAATATAATGGCAAGTTCTTTTAAACTATTGAATTCTTTACTGTCCTTTCCCAGATATAGGATGCATACATCTACACATAGAATTGTCAATACTACTATAATTTTACTGAAAAATGATTGTAATCAATACTGTGTACATACTTCTCAATATATTTTTCTTTTTACTCAAAGTGGAAAGTATGGTTTTGTTTTTTTTCCAAAAAAAAAAATGCACAACAAATGTACATTTTATGGTTAAGTATATGTCAACCTCTCCCTCTTTTGAGGGCCTCTCAATGTTAGATTGATAAAAAATATTGCATAGATAAAAAATATTTAGATTTTTCTATGTACTTCTGGTTCGTTTACTACATTAAATGTATTTGCCCATAAGACTTGGAGGACCATCTGCAGGTCTCAAAGGAAAAGTAGGCAAATACCAATTTCCCTTGCCTGTGTATTTTTCAAATACAGAGCTTCATGTAGAGCAGCATGAAATGACTGCAGTTGTGGAATTCTGAACAGTTGGGGCAAGTCTGGACACAGTATTAGTTATTGACACACTTAAGCATAAGTTCTTTCATTATGGACACAACAATTGATTTGGACACTACATAGCACAAAATTTAAAAATAAATAAAAAATTTCAGAATTAAACCAAAAATTTCATTTAAAAGTCAATTTCCTTTGACAAGTTATGACTCAAAAACAGTAAGAGATACCTGAAATCTGACTGAAAAATGCAGTCAGTGATTTTCATAAGGAATCCAATTTTAAAGAATTTTCAAAATTTGACCAAAAGTGTTTTTTTTTTTTTTTTTTTGGGGTGGGGGGGGTGGGGGGGGGGCAGGTCAAATTCTGTAAACCTTTAAATCAAAAATAGTTGACAATAAGTCCACCCTGTAAAAAATTATCAAAACATAATTGACATCTGAATCATATCAATTGGATCAACAATAAGCTTTTTCTATTAATTCTAATTATAACACATATTTTCCCACTTTTTCCCCTATTTCCAAAAAACCTCCCAAAGCTATATGGACCTCCACCATGTTCCCAAAAACTACGTGTTAAAATTTCAAAAAGAAGACAATTTTTACTCATGTTTTTGTTATAATAAACTACAATTAAGGCAGTCAACAAGGTAATACCATTATAAGACCAAAAATTGTTTACTGTCCTATGAAAATTTCTAGAATCACCAAAAAATGCACATTTTGGGAGAAAGCTAAGAAATGCACAATGAAGTATGCAAATAAAACTCTACAGAGTCTTTCAGTTTACAGTAAAATATTGAAATAATAAATATAGTGACATTCTTATGTAAATATACATGTATATGTGTCCTAGGTCTAGAAACCTTAAAGCTACTAATTCTACAGTCTCTCGATCGGTAGTAAGTAGACCAGACATGCCATTCAAGATGGATCAATATACTTTATATTACTGCAGATTTCTTTTATGTAGCTTTCCTTTACAGGAAAGCTGTTGCAGAATATGAGTAACCTTTGAACAGGAAAATACATTCCAATTCACCTTTATAAATCATGTCAATTAATGGCTATAAAGTGACAAGGTACTTCCTATGAAGATGTCCTAAATAAATACATAAAATAGTAGCATTGTTTGTATACACTGACATTTATATACCTCTCCCTGTTACATGGAAATCTAGGACAACCCTTATATCCCAGAAACCAAGGAATCCTCACATATCATGGCAATCTGCCACCAGTATTTCCTTTAATAATAGATAAGTAGTCAGATTGGTGAGATATAGGAACAGAAAGCGTAAATATTTTTATAGTTTACATGACCATGTCATAACTTTATCTGTAAATATTTGGCTACCACTGAACAACATTTATAGAGTTACTGTTCCTTAGATTACCTATACATGTCTTGTTTAATTTTTTTAAAATTTAGTTGGACATATAGAAAATATTAAATAATAATAAGGTCTGGGCTACCAGCTGTTACCCCTGCATGTACAAGTATAAAATAATTATCAGTAACCTCTCTCATCATTTCTGATAAAAAATGTACAAACGAGATAATTTGTAGATAAATACCAGTAATCATAAAGTCACTGATCTGCCAAATGTTATGTACTGACCAAATACTGACCCATCAAACTATGTAAAATAAAGAGCTTTAGGGAGTGCAGGATGATACAACCACATCATGTTGAACTCAACTTGGGGCAGACATAGACAAATATTAGTTTTTGACACACTCAAGAAAAGGGACTTACAGTTCATTATTGACACAACAATTGGTTTTGTCACAATCAAGCAAAAAAAAATTATGCTTTAAGGGCGCTAATCAAAGACCTTTGCCTTCAATCCCTAGAAGTAAGAACCTGTAAGAGATGCTAACTTGATAGGAAAACATAGGCAGGAATTTTCATGAGGAAGCCAATAAACAAAATCTGACAAAAATAAACTAGAGGCTCTAAAGAGCATGAATAGCTCACATGGCTCTATAAGCAACATTCTATTTTTGTAAAAGCTGTCTTGTTTTTTCTCGGATAAGAATATCTAATTCTCATACCTAAGGAAAAAACATATCAATTTTGATTCAATTCTGTCCAGTAGTTTCTGTAGAGAATTTTTTTAAAATTAATATCAATAAAACAGTGAAAAAAGAGCAATAACTTCAACATGGTTAAAAAGATTAACACACAAATTTGACCAAAGATAGATCTCATCATGCTGAACACTTTTACCCCCATATCAGAATTGTCTAAACCTAACAGTTTTTGAGATACATGTATATGCAAAACATCTGACCCCTATGTTCTATTTTTAGAAGCAGCTGTCATATTTTTCAACAGATCAAAAATTATAACCACAATTCAATGCACAATATCCTATGGAACATTTATACCAAGTTTGGTTCCACATGTAATTGGTTCAATAGTTTCAGAGGAGAAGAGTTTTGAAAAATAGTTTAAGATGACAGACACCAAGTGATGGCAATAGCTCACATTGTGCTTTGGGACAGGTGAGCAAAAAAAAATGAAATTGGACCAAAAATATAAAGAGTTGATTTTTTTATGGACATGTCAAAATTTTGTACCCCTTCAACTCCAAAATGATGAAAGATAAGTTGATCCTGTAAATAACATCTGTTAAAATAGAATTTCATAAGGAACACATTGAAATCTGAATCATTAAAATTTTATTCAACTTTTTCTTCCAATTCAAATTATAACACCCATTTTCTCCTTCTAGCTCTTATTTTCAAAGTGAGCAGGGCAAAATCCTCCAGAAACTATAGGCTAAAAACCACTAATTCCACTTTCCATAGGCTTCTATGCTAATTTCACAATATTCAATGGCTTCTCTGGACTTTACCTTAACTTTAACCTGCAGAGGACTATATATCAGCATGATTCTACATATGTCAGCTCACAATCCTCAGAATGGCATGTGGGGTTAGCAGACTTGCAGTGCAGTACTGGTCACCGGAAGTGAAGGGTCTATAAATAGCATGGGAAATCCCAGTGTTTTCACAAGATAGGGGTATATTTAAAAATCATTATGGAGATTAGGCTTCACATCACAAGAAGCAAAATGCACCTATAAAATGTACAGAAATGTTTTTCCTTTCAGAAACTGTTTAAATTTTTTAAATAAGATGAGAACTTTTTTCACAGCACTATGAGGAACAGGGGTAATTTCTGCGTAGGACTATTTTTGCGTACGTTCCAAATGCTCATTGGTTGAATTGGTGGTCTGTAACCTATAGGTCCCTCCACCATGTCCCTAGAAACTATAAGTCCCTCAAGCATATCCCTAGGAACTGTAGGTCCCTCCACCATGTCCCTGGGAAATATAGGTCCCTCCATCATGTCCCTGGGAACAATGTGTTAATATTTCACAAATATCAAATAAGTTTTACTCAAGTTATTGTAAATTAATGAAAGTTAAGTGGACTCCAACTAGGATGATTATGATAACAACATCATACCATAATATGCCCATAATGGGTTTTTTTTGGTCGTATAAAAATATTTTGACTGAACCTACTAAGAACACATTTTTCAAGTGTTCTGTGCATCATAGCAAGCACTGCAGTACGGTTAATACATGTACATTGTGTATCTTTATTTCTCTTAAGGTTCCCTAAAATACCAATGAAGACATGTCCTAGAAGTAACAAAAATTGACTGTCCTCATGGACAAAAATTAGTAGTTTCTTTACAAAAACAAACAAATATGTTTAGTTAAAGATTATGTTTCAGTAAAATAAACTTCATCTTTTCTGATAGTCTAGAGTTTTTTTTATCAAAATCACAGCCTTTTGAAATAAAATTCTAATTACATGTAAAAGAAATGAATAAAATGTTTGGTACAGTTCCATGTATGTTTCTCGCTTGTTACACTGGCTGTTTATGAACCTAATCTGTCATGGAAAAAAAATAAAGCTCTGATAGTTTTTTTTTTTATTGAACAACAACTTTTCTAAAACAGGTTGGGAAATCATGTTAATTTTTTAATACAACATATAAAATTGGTTTACATCACTGGTTATGTGTACAGTATTCCTGTCATCCATGGAGAACTGCATGTACTAATTGTGAATCAGATCAACTTAACTGCTGGAGCTGCTCTTAAGAAGAAAATGAAATTAAAAGTATGGTGAAGTTCCCACTCCTTATTTTTGTAGGCAACGCCTATCCCTTATTAAATTCATATACATGTACATGTACCATGTAAAAATGTTAAAATGGTAGACTAACCATATTTTAGTAGTCCATTCTGTAGTTTTATTCTACAGGTATTGACTATTGACTTATACAGCATTTAAATTTACATTCATTCATGTTCATACATTCAGATCCATGCATAACATACAATGTACATAAACTACAAAATATAGGATTTAAACCAAACATATTCTCCTTTATTAAATCAAGACAAATATTCAGAATTTAGTTCTACATCTTGAAATCAAGGTCAAATACCCAAGTTGAAAAGGGTTTCCAACTGTTCTACTAAAATCCATTGAGTTAAAATGATTTGGTTATCAATATGATTACTTTGATGATGAAAGAGGTCTTTCTTTATTCATGAGATTACTATTTTTTACTTGAAAATGCTTATTTTAAAATGGTATGATACTTGTACATGTATATGTACACAAAAAATAAACAAAAAACAAATGTACTTATACATGTACTTATCAGATATAAGAATTTCCTTCAAATAGAAATGTTCAAATTAATTCTTCTTGATTTTAGAGAATAAAATCTTAATTTTCCTGAAATGTGTAGAGAAATAATTTACATCCAGACTTGGCCAAAGGTTTCTACCATCTTAGTCCGAAAAACAAAAAAAATCATCCCATTTTTGAATGAATTAAGTCCCATAACTCAAAAATTGAAAATCAGAATTTATAAAAATTGAAAAGGGAGCTCACAATAAACAGAAACAATTCACCAAAGTATTAAAAAGCTGGTGGGTGGCAGCATTCACTTATTGTGCAAAGTGTGAAATGACTGACGGACTGGGAGATGGACATCAGTATACCATAATACAAATGTACATGTACCGGTACGTCCCATCAAAAAACAAGACAGAGATACATGTACACGTACAACTAGAAATACTGAATACAAACTCACAATGAGAATACGGGTGACCCAAGCCTCCAGTATACTTACACTGTAAATCATATTAATACTGCAGCACTGATCTGGCCTGACATTATTTGAATCCATTAATTTACATATAAATATCATACAAAGTATTTTCCTATAAGTTTCATTAAAATATGTTATATGGTTCTGGAAATACTGCTCATGTACATGTATGCAATAAAATGTTCTTAGGGTGCAGCTTAATACGACCTGAACAGTTGGGATAGGTATGGACACATACAATGACAATGTAATTCAAACCAGATACAACTCTTATTGGGAATGTTAGACAAAGAAAAGCTTCTGATAAGAATAAAGTGACAAAAAAACTTTCAATTTGCAATTGGACATTTGTAGATGGTATGTGTTTCAGGATACAGGCAACTCTGACAAGTTGGTCATACAATCGGAGTTCCTCAGCCTTTCTAGTTACACAAAAGAAAAACCTCAGAGGGACTAGGCAGAAGAATCTGTCCGAAATTTGACCAGTCTGATTCTAAAATTTTAGTTTTACTGGTTGAAATGTTTACCATTATTTTTTTTCCTAGCTCCTCACTTCACGCCAAAATTCTTGACAGAGTTATTGTTTTTTATTTCTAATGAAATCTAACCAATTTTTTCAGCACCACCTGGTGGATAGAACTACTTTGAGATGCATATGACTATAATCACAGCAAATTTTTCAAGAAGAAATTCTCCTTTCTGTATCCGAGGTTATTTTTTAGTGTGGTGGAAATGGCCGAGTAGTACTAACTGGTTGGTCATATTAGGTAATATCTAAAACGAACCATACAAAATTGCTTGTTAATTTTGAAAGTGTAATCTGACTACATTGTGTATTTGCACCATCAGGAAAAAAGACAATTTTTCTATTTCATACTGGTAAATTGAGTTATAATTTATTTGAAATGCACTGAAAATAAACATTTCAAGGGCAAATACATGTACACTGTACCACTGTCAAAAACCTAATTTTTCTAACATTCTATTAAAATTTTTCTGAACAAATCCAGTGATACAGAGATCAAATACATGCAGTGGTCTTTTTAAAGACAGAAATCATCCATGAGTGAAATAATGTTGTCAAATCAGTGTTTTTTTTACAAGCATGTTTTGGGTTTTTCCCAATATCAGTAAGCCTGATCCTTCCAGACTTACACTTAATTCCCTTGTTTTGTCTTGCATGGCATTTTATACATTTGTATATGTAATGCACCCCTGTATGAATTTCGAAAGACCTTCCTTTTGAGGTACAGTGCAGCTTTCTAAAATAAAATTTCCTTCAAATGGTCCATTTTCAGCATTTTTTACAAATAATTCAATTTGTATATCCAAGATTTTAATGGGCTATTTTCCACTTTAATGGGCCTATGGACAATGCCTTTCGAAATCACTGACAGAGTAAGGAAAATACAATTTCAAAGAGATCCATACACAATCAATTTATTGTCCGAACATAAGGAGAATGCTTTTTTCTGGCCATTATTGTCTCTCATTACTGAACAGATCCAGTCATAACTCACAAAATCCTTTTGAAGTATTCCTATATAATACATGTATTGCCCAACCATCTGGATTTTTTCAGCCCTTAATTATAAAACAGATAAATTCACAAACCCAAAAACAATCCCAGCCTTTCCTTCATGGAATAACACCTTGTGATTCAATATCATTGAGATCAATACACTTATCCTCAAGGACATCCATGGTTAATTCTGGGATGTGCATTTGGTGTATTCAACACAAAAAGTCGTAAGTGTAAAATTTATGGTGAGCTTTTTCATCACAATGTACATGTATTCATCCATTTTATTGACAGGATTTATGACTTTTAGTGAAATCCACTACAGATCTATACATGTACCAATAAAATGTACAGTACCACAAATGCCCTACATGTACATTTTTGTGGATCAACACCATGTCATCACATGTAATTTACAATGTGGTCTCTTATATATATACAACGTCTCTTATATATATACAACGCTCAGAATGTGACGACTCTATTCTCTACACTGTTCCATCGGATCAAATTGATACAGGGAAGATAACTTAAACTTATAGAAGGGTCTGAAAAATTCCCAACAATGTTAGAACTGTCAAATTTGCAAAGCAAATTTTTGTCGTTCCCTCCGCAGGACTCGAACTCGTACTGCTGTGACATCTATGGCAACACCGCCTGCACTAAGTCCAGCGCCCTAGACCACTCAGCCAGCTAGGCTATAAAATATAGCTTTCGTTATCTTCCCTGTATCAATTTGATCCGATGGAGCAGTGTAGAGAATAGAGTCGTCACATTCTGAGAGGTTGTATAATACTGATTTGTTGTGACATGCATCATTAATTTGATCCTCTATCCTACATAATAACACCTAGATGAACTGTCCCATACTACCATACATCGTGTACTAAGTTACAGCCCTAGATTAATCCTACGATGAGGAATCACCCGGCCAGCGAAAGCTATATTTTATAGCCTAGCTGGCCTAGTGGTCTAGGGCGCTGGACTTAGTGCAGGCGGTGTTGCCATAGATGTCACAGCGGTACGAGTTCGAGTCCCGCAAAGGGAACGACAAAAATTTGCTTCGCAAATTTGAGTTCTAACATCGTTGGGAATTTTTCAGAACCTTCTATATATATAGTTTTCATGGTGCTGATGGATACACCAAATTGATCCATGAATTCATTATGACGACCATAAAGCTTCTGTAGTGATGACTTCTATCATGTAGCAACATAACACTGTTCCAGAAGCCTAATTGTAAGAAGTCAAGTGCGATACAATGTCGGCGTAGTAACGGCAAGCTCTGGCATAACATATGAGTTGTGATATGAAAACTCCAAATGCAGGTGCTGAAGGGATGTTGCCCGAGATGAAAGAAAATAGGAAAATTCTGAATGAAAAGTCACCACGTCTGTCGTAAAGTTTGGTCAATAGTTTTCCTTTACCATTGATCTCTAAGTGTAGGTCAAGATATGAGGCCAACTTCACAGTGTCTGTACTATCCTTTATCTCAAGTTCTATAAATTCCCATACAAAATATTATTTTTTCTAAATAAAACATTTTGGATATAAAATAACAAAGTTATAAAGTTTTGAAAATTGGGATTCTAATCATGACATTGTCAATTGTTTATTTAGCTGTTTATTTGTCAATCAATTTGACATTTATTGATATGCAAATTATATAGTAAATATGACATCACTAATGAGATTTGGCGAACTCTCCCATATAGCAGAACTCTCGTCTACTGCCATTTTTTAAATAATGTATAGAGATGAAAACTCCATATGCATGATTAAACCAATGATACAGACTGCATACTTTCGTTGTTTTAGGAAAAGTCATCGGTCAGTGCATATTTCTTGAGTTTTCCTCCTACTCCTAGTTTCATGTATAATTTGTAGCACCCTTTTAACCAGTAAAAAGGCATTAGTCCTTTCACACTACAAAAAGTATATAAAGATTGTAATAAATAAAAATTATGCACGAATTACCTTACAACCATGCAAAACCCTTAACTGTTCATACAGCCAGTCCTCCACAGCTAACCGTTTCCTTATTAACGTCATCTGGTGTTGGCCATAACGTGCCGTCAAATACTTCTGTCGTTTTTCTTTTTCTTCTTCCCTGTTGCTAATAATTTTTACATGTCCTCTCGGTGAATTCGACTCAGTTGAACTCTGCCTGGTTGTTTCACACTTATTTGACTGTCCGCTAGATCTAAAATTATCCATTTGTGTGGGATATGAGGCTGTTGTGTACGTAGCCATTACTTTGTGGAAACCGACCGTCTTTTTTTGTTGTTGGAACCTAGAAACAGTACATGAACAATTAGGATATTTTTAAACAATCCAATGGTTCAATTCAAATGATCTCAAAGAGATACCACATACGTCTTTGGAAGTTTGGATTAAGTTTCCTCTTACACTTATAAACTTCTAAAAAGAACTATTTCAGAACTGTTTACTCATTAATCCGCAATGTTTATCAAAGTAAGCAAAGAATACAGATTATTGGATGGAACGAAAAACAGTGCAATAATACTTGACCAACATTTTATGTAAACCATATGTACTTGTATCTTGATTGGCTCTTACCATGATATTATTCTTATTTTTTATATGTGTCAAATCAACGCAAATCAGGTATGAATGGTTGTGTATATCGTTATTTGTAAACTATGTTGGGTGTATCCTTAATGTTTCTATTTCGAGATGCCTGCAAAGAACCTGTGATTAGGAAATGAAAATATTCGTATTTGTATTTGACAGTGCGGACTCCTTATTCAAATTGATTGAAAAAAGGACACGCAGTGAGAAAAAAAATTATCTTCTTAATACCCCATATACTCGTCAGTTACTCAAATTATTTATACCTATGTGTCTAGACCAAGTCCTGTATTATGTGTTAGTTTTGTTTTTGCGAGTCGTAGCAAACATGAAAAATGGTAGCGCATTAGAACATAAACGCTTTATATATAGTTGAACAAGGTAAATATAAAAACATGCTTAAACGTCTTTGTTTAAGAATACTTATATGCGACTTACGTTAAATGGATACGAGCGAAAATGTCTTTTCCTCCAACTCATTGCAAAAATTGTCTGTGCGTATTGTTTTAACCATAAAATAAGATAGATTGGTAAACTACATTATACTTGCAAAACAAGAACACTGTGTATCGTAATAAACAGGGACTCTATACCTGAAAAGTCTATATTCCAAATAAAAAGAAGTGGATATAGATAAAAAGTTAATGGTCGATATTGGAGTTGAGAAATTGGATAAGTTCTTTTAGATGGCGATAATTAGGGTTTGAAAGTTTTGAACAAAAAGTTATATTGAATAAAGCTTCATTGTTGCGTTGAAAAATGTCAGCGGGCGTCCCTCAAGGACCGGTTTTTGGTCCTCTTCTTTTTATTATATACATAAATGACATCGCTAGTGGTCATGTATCATTGTGTAGACTTTTTGCTGATGATACGCATTTCAATTATTCTGGACAGGATAGTGACCAGATAAAAAAAATGTAATAAGTCGCGATCTTAGAGAGCTCGACAATTGGTCTAATAGATGACTTGTGTCTTTTAATCCTGAGAAAATTTAAATAATGATAGTTTCAAATACGGATATAACTAATCGTACCTTTCCATTGAACAATAAAAAACTTTTCAATAACAGAAACGCACAAGCACTTAGGTGTTACCTTTAGTCGTAATGACAAATGGAATAAGCACAGAGACAATTTAATGGCTAGTGTAAAATCAAAGACTAGTCTTTAAAGTCACTAATTGTCAAGTATTCTATGCTACTGATTTTGGCTTGCTTTCAAGATCCGAAATGACACTAATGCGATATGCTTTAAAAGCTAGAATCTTGGTTCCCTCGATATGTTTACTCTTTCGTAACCGTGATGATCCGAATGTTTTTCAATCAAAACAACTGGTTTCCAGGATGTGCGAGTAATGTTTTCGTTCCACAAGTTTCTCTCAATTTTTTAGCGATCTTTGGGTCATGACATCGACCAAGAAACCTGATTAGGAACCCGATTAAACAACTGGCAAAGGCTATATATAATATGGAGTAGGCATTGCCTAAATCAGCGAGCACCGAGAGCTTTACCACACGTGTACTATCTCAGTCTATCTGTGCGAGAAATAATAAAAGCATTACAAAAATGAAAAAAGGGGGGGGTCGGGCAAATTTTGTTTTTTGCTGCTGGGACATAATTTGCCATTTTTTGTCAATTTTACACGCAAAAATCACAAATTTTCTAATAAAAAGAGGTGTGAACCCTCTGCACCCCCTCAAAAATGTTTGTAAAAATGTTTCGTTGTTATTATGTTGTTCGAGAGGCAGAGATTCCACACGAAGACCTTGAAGTAACTTTTAAATAGTTTAATGTCTTCGGCCCAACGATATCTTGAACTACACTTAGAAATCGACGGTAAAGGAAAACTATTGACCAAACTTTACGACAAACGAGATGACTTTTCATTCAGAATTGTCAACTTTCCTTTCATCTGTGGCAACATCCCTTCAGCACCTGCGTATGGAGTGTTCATATCACAACTCATACGTTATGCCAGAGCTTGCCGAAACTACGCAGACTTTTTGTATCGCGCTAGAACTCTAACAAATAGGCTTCTGGAACAGGGTTATGTTGCTACAAGATTGAAGTCATCACTATAGAAGTTTTATGGTCGTCATCATGAACTCGTGGATCGTTATGGTCTATCCATCTGCGCTATGAAAAATGATTTGTTCAACGTGTCATAGTTTTCCTTTCCTCTTTCGACTACCCGGACTTGACTTGTTATAAGCAACTGGGCGGGTATTTCTAGAAAAGCAGAGGATGCTTACCCTACCGGTGCACCTGATCCATGTTCCCAGTTTCTAGTGGAGTCCGAGTTGCTCATTTGTTTTTGTTAGTTTGTATGTATGATTTTAGTTACTTTATGTTCTTTGCTGTGTTTGTCTGTTTTCCATGCCTGGTCTTTGTCCCTGGATTACATTCTTTTGATTACCGTTAGAATCTTGGTTCCCTTGATTATTCTTAATTCTTAATTACAATAACGATACAACGGAAATTCACAATATAAGACCTGATCCAACTATATATCAACATAAGTTTCACAACAATATTTATAGCATTACAAATAATCAACAATACCCAAATTAACATGACCACTTGGGTATCCTAATAAGTAACAGTTTTAACTCGTACACAATTATCAATAGACATTATAATGAATATAACTCTGGATAAGATCTTTCAATTAAAAATCAGTTCCAAACTAACAAAGCTCAATAAATGTCACATTAAAGTACTGCGAACTCATTCATTGCCTTTATTATATAATGACATACAAATTTACCAACAGATATCAGTGACATGTAAATAATATAACAAGAATAATGTTACAATTCAACTTACATGACTTCTAAATTTACAGTTTATACTACATATATTACAACAAAACATATTTCACGATACGGACTAATTACTCATGGGGTGGGGTGGGTGGGGTCTTCTCTTTATTTTACGAATTGGCAGTAATAAAAATTTTGACTATTGAAAAATAACATAAATTTTCCATGTGCACATTGTTTATTGCGCGAAGTGCAATAAACAAAATATGCACATGGAAAATTTATGTTATTTTTCAATAGTCAAAATTTTTATCATAGCCAATTCTTATAAATTAATTTTAAAGTACATTTTTATCTTTAAACATGAGAAAAGTAGCTCTGAATTTAACTGAACAGGGGCTTGTCAATATTTTTTTATCAATTGAGATATAACAAAATTATTTTAACCAATCAGATTACAGTATTTATCTCAAATTAATTTATTTGTTTATAAGGCCCATATTCACTTAGTATGATTGACTTGAGACTTGCATAAATCTTATATAAATTCATTTTTAATTATTTGTAATATTTTATTGGAAAGGACATCATAAGTGTGTTCACTTGTGTCTGATGATCCCTTTTGCTTTGAGCAATAAAATATGTAGTTTTGTCGAGTTACTCTATAGAGTGATATGCGGATTCTTACTCCGTTAATGACTCCTAACTAAATTCGGATAATACCAAGATACAATGGCTATAATAATTCATGTTACTTTTCTTATTGTTACTCGGGAGAGAGTTTTTTTTTTAATTTAAAAACAAATGATAACTGGTTTTAGCAATTATAACAGCTAAATTTTCTGTGTTGTTTATTTAATCATCAGTTATCCTATTGCTAGATTTCTTCTCGAATGCAAAATAAACATATCTAAAAACATACTGTGTGACCTGCCCAAATATCTTATTCGGAATCGAACCTCCTTCATCAACTTCAGTGCTCGTTATTAATGGAATTGCACGATATTCTATGCAACTTGATCGTGAACGGAGCAATTTAAGGATCGTGAACTAAAATTTGTTAATTTTTGACAATTTCAGCAAAACTGCAACTTTTAAATACAAATCAAAGATGTCTGACAAATAAATTAGCATTTGCAAAGTATATTTAGTAAATTGTCTTTAATTTTAGAGAAACATTTAATGCATTTTCCGGGTAAAATAGGGGACGCTCCCGAATGACAATAATTTTCTGAGTAATCGTAGTCACCGCCTTAATTAAGTTTACATCATGCATATTACACCGAACATCCTTAACCGTCATCTTGGAAGATCAAACAGATATACTTGTTTTCAATTGTCTATATGCGCTTGACATGTGTAAAAATTATTTAATAACGAAAACAAAACTTTTGACATAAGAGAGTCAAGGGAACCAAAATTCCATGCAGTGGAAATCAAAAGAATTCAATCCATGGATAAAGACCAGACATGGAAAACAGACATACACAACAGGGAACATGAAATAACAAAAATAATACATACAAAGAAATAAAAGTAAATGAGCAACTCTGACTCCACTAAAAATTGGGAGCATGGACCAGGTTCATCGGAAGGGTAAGCAGCCTCTGCTTTTCTAGAAACACCCGCCGAGTTGCTCATAAAAGTCAAGTCCAGGGTAGACGAAAGAGGAAAGGAAAACTTTGACATGTTGAACAAATCTGTTTTCATGGTGCAAATTGATACACCGTAACGATCCATGAGTTCATGATGAGATTGATGACCATAAAACTTCTGCAGTGATGACTTCAATCTTGTAGCCTAATTTTAAGGAGTCTAGCGGAGTACAAAAATTCTGTGCAGTTACGGCAAACTCTGGCATACTGTATGAGTTGTGATATGAAAACTCCTTACGCAGGTGCTGGAGGGATGTTTCCACAGATGGAAGGAAAGTTGACAATACGAAACGAATAGTCATTGCCTTGTCGTATATTTTGGTCAATATATTTTTCCATCGATCTCTAAGTGTAGATCAAGATATGAGGCTGACTCCACAATGTCTGTAATATCTTTTATTTTAAGTTCTTTGGAAAATAGAGACGACTTGTTGGTTTTGCGGGAGAATTTATTTTAGAACAGTCGGGATTTAAAAAAATGTTGAACGGAAAAACGGAACCATTCGATCAACGTATATCAGAAAACTCCATATTGGTAGTATAAAATGTAATAATTGCTATCATAACACATGATTTGGTTTGTTTTCCCGGCCCAAAATATCTCTTGATAGGCCTGTAATTTTGGAAAAATATCTATTTCTTATCTCTACTGCTTTTTCTAACGTGTAAATCGACATGGCTTAATCGTGAATCTTATACATTCGGTCCACTGATAAATCTAGTTTAAGAAAAATATCCTTCCGCGGTCACCGGAAGTGATGTCAACAGATAAACAGAAATAGTCGAAAAAAAATGGGTAAAATGCGAATTTTGTTGTGGATTGCCTCGCTCCTTTTCTTGATCAAAGCAGAAAAGGAGCCATTAGATAATTTGGACCAGCTTTTAGATGATCCCGACATTTGGCAATATATTGAAAAGCGCGTTGAACAAGGGAACAAAGATCAAACTGATGATCTAAACCAAGTCCAAGGGCTTGAAAATGAATCTTCTCATCCCCACAAGAACTTCGGTGATAAAGGACAAAATTCAGAAAACCGTCAGTCACCTGCAAGCAAAAGTGTAACGGGAAATGTTAAGGATCTTGAAAGAAATCATCACAGATTTCCTTACTTCAAAGAAGAAAGTAACATAGGCCATTTCCTACCCTTTTCTCCCAAGGCCAAGACCATCTCTGATAGTTCAGGAAATTCGTGTACATACAGACAAAACTCAAGTCTTATAATACGGTCAAAGAAGTCATTGGAGAATGGAGCTGCTTTTCTGAAAAGTGCTACGCACTTATCCTCAGAGGACTGTGCTACAAAATGTTGCTACACTCAAAATTGCAACTTAGCAGTCTATGAAGACAAGGTAAAAAAGATAATCAAGATAACAGAATACTCAGAGCCTCTTGATAATGTACTCATGTGTTTTTATATGGCCTTAATATTTTTGTAATCATATATTATTGGAATGACACTGTAGTCGCTTGGTCATTGTCCTTAGACACCTGTGTTATTTGCGAAAACTGTAGTTGTGGTTGATCAGTTGATATGAAATTTTTATATGATTTTACTAACGACCAAAGAAAAGTTCCTAATAAATTTGTAGTTTGTGGTCCCTACCGTTTTAGAATAAGGGGCCAAAAAGTGTAAATATAGGTGTTTTTTAAAAACCCATGAACAAATGTAAAATATTTGTTTTCTTCTGATTTTGTTTATTCCTCTTTTCTTTTGTTCCTTATTTAATTAATTCTGGTAAACAAATGTATTTATGTGTTTTGAACTGTTTTTGAGTTGAGGTCATAGGGACCTCACCCAAAACATCTACTTTTTTAGCTCACCTGGCTGAAGGCCATGTGAGCTATTGCCATCACTTGGCATTCGGCGTCGTCGTTAACAATTATACAAAACTCTTCTCCTCTGAAACTACGTGACTAATTAGAATCAAACTTGGTATTAATGTTCCTTGGGGTATCCTGCATAGCACTGATATGGGGATTTTTGATTCGTCAAAAAACATGCCTGCCGTTACTAAAAAAAAGAACATAGGGGTCAGACAGTAGTTTTTCACATATATCTCCTAAACCGTTAGGTTTAGCTGAATTCTGATATGGGTAAAAGTGTTCAGCATGATAAGATCTATCTCTGGTCAAATTGTGGTTTTAATCCGTTAAACCACATTGGAGTAATTGCCCTTTTTCAACGATTTTTGCTATTTTTAATGTTATTTCTTTCAAAAATCTTCTCCTCTGACACTACTTGACCAATTGAAAACAAACTTGGTATGAATGTTCCTTGGGGTGTCCTGCATAGATGTGGGGGGTTTTGATTCATCGAAAAAAATGGCTGCCATTAGTAAAAATAGAACATAGGGGTCAGACAGTAGTTTTTCACATATATCTCCAAAACCGTTAGGTTTATCCAAATTCTTTCTATAGTTAAAATGATCCATATTATTAGGACTACAAAAGTTGTCAGACTCCTTGTAAGAGTTATTGCCCTTGAAAGGGGAAAATGATGACTTTTTTTTAATAGTTTTTAGTCAATATCTTGAAAATTATGATAGATTTAAAGAAACTTTCAATTGTTGAAAAGATCTTGTGATAGTCCTACCAAAGACTTCTTGAGTCAAAATTGTTGAACAACTTGTTTAATTTATTGCCTTTGAAAGGTAAAATTCAACAAGGTGAGCGATTCAGGCTCCTGGGAGCCTCTTGTTTATGTTTGGTCCATTTTCAAATATTTTTTTATTGGATTTCATATTGAAAGTCTCTGACTGCTGTGTTCAGTCAGAACTCAGGTATCCGTTATGGTTTTTGAGTTATAAGGGGTCATGGGGACCACACCCCAAGAAATTCACCTCATTATTAATGGTTTGATTTTGAATGTCTTTATTTGAATTTCAAATTTTGAGCAATACAGTGTTTAAACCAGTTGTGTCCATAGTGAATTCTAAGTCCTTATGCTTAAGTGTGTCAAAAAGTAATATTGTAACCACACTTGCCCCAACTGTTCAGGGTTCAGCCAGTCATATCATGCTGCATTTCACATAGCTTTTTATATTGCAATTAATGTGAATTCGGAGAATTATTGATGAAGCACTATCAGAAATGATAATTTTTTCCAGCAGATGAGCCACTTTGATTTTTCAAACACTATATGTTTAAGGTGTCAAACAAAGCACAGGCAAATTTCAAAGCCTGACAAATTTACGACTGAAGCCAATCAAAGGTAACTTTGACATTTGTTGCCTTTAGGGGTATACAATTAATTAATATAATTACCAATTGGTTACCTCAGCAACTGAGTTTTAGGGGGAGGTGTCAATCAGTCAGATGTATATATCTATTGAGCCAATCAAAATTGACAGAAGTGAAATGTAACTGTACCCTGCCATGTGCATGTGGCTGAATGTAAAGTTGAAGACTTGACAGTCTTCACTCTACACGTTGACATACTCCCAAATGGAGTGTGGAAACGATCTCAGATCCACATGGGGTCTGGGAGTAGGTCAGAGAGTCGACACAGCAGCCCAGCCGCTAGTAAGACATATTCTGAGTTCTTCAGTCAGGTATCCCGAAAGCTGGGCTCTGCTACCTTTTACTACTAACTGGAATTACTAATAGAATCACAGTCATGCAAGATCAGTAAGGATAGTCAAGGTAGTAAAAACCCCCAATCATCATCATTGACAGTCTTGTTAAATTATAATCTGACTCTGAGTTCAGAAACTGATTTACCTTACAAAAGAATGTTTCCTATTCCCCAGACAATGTTTATTTCCATCAGGTAGTGTTTTAAACACATCAAAGTTATAGAGCTGACAATAGGAAATGGCTGGTTTTTTGTTTATGTAAGACATTAAACTATTGGGATGAAATCATTTCACTTGATTTTTTTACCAGAGGATATTATTTGATTATGAAAATGTTTTCAAATTATTATAAAACAGCTAGAGGTACAGATGTATTCCTAATTTTAATGAAGATATTATTTCATACTATTGAATATTATTCAGAAGAACTAAATTTTACAAACATGTACTTGTATGGTGAACATAGTTCATATTCCTAATCATAAATGATACCCATGTGTTGCAAAATTAAATATTACTTTAATAAATTTGGTTGGATTTGCTAGTGTATTTTTGTCCCAAAATGAAAAAAAATGATATGTCAATTTTGTTGGAGTTGCCAATTCGGGCAGTATTCAAAAACAAACACGGGTAAATTGGCTTAACAATATGTCTTGTTATTGAAAATTATCCATGATAATTTTTTTTTTATTTCATATCAATTATTCCCTTTTTCCTTTTAAATTTACATGAACCAGTAGTTACAAATTATATTTTTTCTAGGATTGGATAACATGTAAGCATAGAATAATATGCTGGATAAAAATAATTTGTAAGATATTCCATAAGACAATTTCCTGATTCAAAATTTTTAAAAAGGCCTGGAATCTACCGATAATTACTATCTAAAAATATTCTGTGTACTAATTAATGTCTAGAAATATCCTGGAAAATATGTCGCATTAAAAACTATCCGAATCATTAACTTTCAACTTTGTGAACTGTTTTTACCCCACAGAAAAGCGAGCCCTACTTTTTACATAGGAATTGCAACCGAATACCCTTTCAGAAACATGAATGTTTAATCATGATTAAGTCAAATAAAATTATACTTATGTTTCCTGTTACCTGGCCAATTCGTTTTAAAGTCATCAAACAACAACAAGTATCACCAAACAACCCAACATTTTACAGATGGTAGTCAATTTTCGGTTTCCAAACCGATGGTTAATAAGATGTTTTTGAAATTGGTTTCTATGAAATTTGAGAAAAATAAGTAAATTAAAATGAATTCCTGACCTACTGACTCATTTTTTTCTGACATTTAGCAGAAAACAGAGGTAAAATTTTATTTGGCCCAAGATTGTGTACATGAAATCAATTAACCACCACGGAAAACAGTAAACTATTATAAAATATCCCCAGATTAAATTTGATACTAGAAATTCAATTTGGCTTTAATCACTTGAATTAAGAGAACACAAAGTGTAAATTTGATATTTGAAATATTGTCATTCTGTAGTTAAATAGAACCAATAAGGCTCCCAAAAATTGGAGTCTTGTTCCCTGCTATCAGCAAGAAAAAAAAATAGAGTAAGTAGATATTTTTAAGAGAGAATCCCAATGATGTACAGTAGTACATAATACATGTATTTTCTTGTCAACAATATGCTTTTATTGAAGTCAATTTCAGATCAATGAGTTACGATGAATAATATGAAAAAAACATAAGGGTTTCCTCTAATTGATGTTAATAAATAGGAGACACGACACAAAGAAATATTTTTTTCAATTTTTAGTTCATTTGTTTTATTTCACTTTATATATATAATCAAAACACCCCTTGTAGTCATTTACGTTGTTTAATTGAAGATAAATTGATTCAAAATTAACAATAACCCAAGCCATACAAATTTAAATTAGCCATGTGGTCATTCTAACTTTATTTAGTGCTAACCTGATGAGAAAATGTTTGTGTAAACGTACTATAGTTTTTTATAAATGTAAACGTTTATAAAATGATATTTTTTGTGTAGTCTCCTTTAAATATACAGTAATGAACTGTTAATTAATTGCTGCTCTGTCTATCTTTCTGTTTGTCCACGTTCCTTGTAAGAGCAACTGCAGGGATAAAAATTAGCAATCTCCCAGTAGCTTGTGGCTACTTCATTTTAAGCTGGGCTACCAAACTTTTTGGTAAAATTTAGTTGAACATATAGAAAATATTAAAGAAATATATAGTCTGGGCTACCAGCTTGTATTTCCTGATCTTTACTCCTGCTTGAACTCCTCTTTTACCATGCAAGGGATTTTTATGTAGTTTCATTGGAAGGTTTGGCATCATATATAGATGTACATGAAAGAACACAATTACTGTCAGAGGACTCCAAAAAGGGAGATAATCCATATTAATGGCTTTACATGTTTAAATTTCTCTTAAACCACACAAGAAATTTATGTATGTCGGGGCCTTGATAATGTTATCTGGTTCCTAGTTAATGGTCCATATCATAAATGACCCAAAAATCACTAAAATTTGATAGAAACTTGTGGAACAAAAAACATTACCCGCACATCCTGGTAAACCGTTATTTTGATTATGAAACATTCAGATCATCATGGTTACGAAAGAGTAATCATATCATGGGAATCAAGGTTCTAGCTGAAGTCACCCAATTTTAGAGCATACCATATCACATTCCTACCATTTCTGATGTTGAAAGCAAGCCAAAATCAGTAGTATAGAATATTTGATGACTTTATAGACTTCAGTCTTTGATTTAAGTATTGATTGCAGATGTTTTAATGTTGATTCTAATATTTTAAGGGAGAACATAGGTTGCTTGTTGTCAGTTGAGTTGTATATTTGTTTACTGTTGATTGTATATTTACAGGAAGAACGTAGTTGTTATTTGTTTGACTGTGGAGTACCATCCAAATGTCTTTTTGCACCACATGCAAACTACACATTGATGTCATTTCATGAGACCAACAGTAAAATGGGAGAAACTCAGCAACATCATGAAAATGAATTAGAAAATCTTGGTAAAACTCTATCACCTCAAGTACAGACTACTCTAACACCAGCACCTAAAATCGATAAAGGTACAAGCATATATGTTTTTTCTAATGCAGTTTTCAAATTTGCTTCAGGAAAACTTATAGGTTGTAATTTGTAGGTTGTATCATTTATAAATCACTGTACTACAAAGTTTTGTTTGTTTGTTTGTTTGGGTTTAACGTCCGAGCAGCAATATTTCAGCTATATTCAGACGATGAACATGAAATTGATGATAAAATGAACATGAAATAATGATGAAATGAAAAAGGGATGGGACACAAGGGCAATGGGGTCGACAAATTTTGATTGCCACTGGAAATAGGGAGAGGTGGGTAGGGTCGGGCAATTTAGCCTCCTGTGGTTCCTACTCCGAGAGAATACCACAGTAGGGTTCTTTAATGTGCGAGGAACGTGGCATCTTTCCCAACACGGTGCACCACTATGGTTTGCGGTCAGGTTTTCCGTATTATAGCCTGACAACCCCAGCATGTAACACGCCAGGGGTACCCCATTCCACCGCCTGGGGCACACATCCAAGTTGCCCTGTGAGCAGAGCGCCCTAGCCCCCGGCTAGGGTTCTGAGCACTATTTAGTCGCCTTTTACGACAAGCTTAGCGCTGCTGCAGGCCTATTCTTTTGACACCCGGACCTGCACGGGGCTGTACTACAAATGCATAGTTCATGTAGACAAATTAGATTTACTATGTACAGTTGTGTAAAGGAAGCATTTATATATCAGCACTGGAAACTATTAACAGGAAATATATGCCAAGCATTTACATTTGTTCAATGATTTGACCTTTATTGTTTTGAATTTTGATTTTTCCACTTTTTGTGCCCTTTTGTTGTTAAATTAATAACCATTCCTAATCAGTTGAAATTAGGTCAATCATTTGCACTCTTTAAGATACTTTTACTACATGAACTTAACAACTGATTACTTGACTAACAGTATTTCTTCATTACCATGACATTTCTTCTTGAAATAAGGAATTCATTACCATGACATTTGCTTTATTAGAGATTTGATATATATCATGAAATAAAGTAAAAATTCCTTCAGGTTTAATATGACTGCATTGTCATTGTTGTCCATAGACATTTGGTTTCTACACAGTAACTTGAGTATAAGTATATGGATTTTAATGAAATCATACCACGAGGTTTCAAACTACAAGAGCCAGGTCAGGATTTTGTGAGTTAGACTTAAATAATTAAGGTATTAGTGGTCAAAAACAAACATTTTTCCTAGTTTCCACACAATAACATGATTAAAAGTTTTTGGATCTCACCTAAATTGTACGACAAGGTTTCATTCCACACAAGTCAGCTGTTATCAACCCACCCACCTAAAATGTGTTGTGTTGTGTCGACCTTTCTCTCTCTCTCTCTCTCTCTCTCTCTTTTTTACACAACGTGAAGTCAACTAAAACCTGTGTTTTTTTAGCTCATCTGGTCAAAAAGGTCAAAACTCTTCTCCTTTGAAGCTACTTAACCAATTAAAATCAAACTTGGTATGAAGTTTCTCACATATCTCTCCAAAATTGTGATGGGATCAAAGGGTTCAGCATGATGAGATCTATCTATGGTCAATTTTTTGTGTAAATCTGTTAAGCCATGTTGGAGTTGTCACCCTTTTTAGAACCAAACTTGGTATGAATGTTTCTAAGGGTAAAGCTTAAAGCTGATTAGGGGATATTTGATCTGTCAAAAACCATGGCTGCCATTACTAAGAGTAGAACATGGGGGTCAGACAGAGGTTTTTCACGTATCTACAAAACTGATAGGTTTAGCAAAATTCAGACATGTGGTAAATATGTTCAACATGATAAGATCTATCTGTTGTCAGACATGTGGTAAACATGTTCAGCATGATGAGATCTATCTGTGGTCAATTTTTTGTGATAAATATGTTCAGCATGATGAGATCTATCTGTTGTCAGACATGTGGTAAACATGTTCAGCATGATGAGATCTATCTGTGGTCAATTTTTTGTGATAAATATGTTCAGCATGATGAGATCTATCTGTTGTCAGACATGTGGTAAATATGTTCAGCATGATGAGGTCTATCTGTTTTCAAATTTCTGTAGTAAATATGTTCAGCTTGATGAGATCTATCTGTTGTCAAATTTTTGTAGTAAATAAGTTCAGCATGATGAGATCTATCTGTTGTTAGACATGTGGTAAATATGTTCAGCATGATTAGATCTATCTGTTGTCAAACATGTGGTAAATATGTTCAGAATGATGAGATCTATCTGTTGTCAAATTTTTGTAGTAAATATGTTCAGCATGATGAGATCTATCTGTTGTCAAATTTTTGTGGTAAATATGTTCAGCATGATTAGATCTATCTGTTGTCAGGCATGTGGTAAATATGTTCAGCATGATGAGATCTATCTGTTGTCAGACATGTGGTAAATATGTTCAGCATGATGAGATCTATCTGTTGTTAGACATGTGGTAAATATGTTCAGAATGATGAGGTCTATCTGTTGTTAAATTTTTGTGATGGTCTGTTAAGCCATGTTCGATTATTTCCACATTTTCAGCCATTTTTAATTTTAAATTACTTACTACTAAAAAAATACTCCTCAGAAGCAACTGGACAGAATTTAATTAAAATCAATTTAATTGTTCCTGAAGTATGAGCATTAGGAAATTTTATCAAAGAAAAAAAAATTGCAAGCCTGCCTTTACAATAAATAGAATGTTGCTTATAGAAGATTTTTTCGCATATATCTCCATAACAATTAGGTTTAGCCAAATATTAACTTGGGTGAAAGTGTTCAACATGAGAAGATCTATCAGTGGTCAAATTTTCTTGTAAATCTGTGAACCAGTGTTGGAGTTACTGCCCCCTTTCCACATTTTTTTGCAATATTGTTAATGTTATTACTTTCAAAATTATTGTCTGTCACTACTAGTCCTATTGGAACCAAACTTAATATGTATGTTCATTAGGGTATTGAACCTTATTCTGCATAGAACTGATATGGAAATTTTTAATCCGCTGAAAAACAAGGCCAGAGTTACTGAAAATTTGTGATTAGAGGTCAGGCTGGAGTTTTCACATAGGGGTATACAAAATGTTTCTCCTAAATTGTTTTGTAAGCCAAATTCAGACATGCCACATTGCGGTTAAAGTGTTCAGCCTGATGAGATCTATCTATGGTCAAATTTTTGTACAAATCTATCAAGCTATTATCAGAGTTATTGCCCTTCTTTGACATCTTTTGGCTAATTTCAATGTAATTATTAATGTTAATGTTTAAAAATTTTCTTCTCAGAAACTGCTGTTCAGAATTCAATGAAAACTGTTTGATTGTTCCTTAGGTATAATCTTTAGGAATTTTTATCCTAGAACAAACTTCGGCGCTTTTGCAAGAATAGAATGTTGCTTATCAAGTCAGGTGAGCAATTGAGCCTCTCAAATTTTATACATTTGTATTCTGGTTTGTGTTTAAATCTCATTCTATATGAAATTGAAATTAGGAAGATTCATTTTGTATTTTATGTAAAACCTGTGTCTCTTAAGCATGAATAAACACCTCTACAGTTACCAGTGCATGCTGTACTTTAGTGTTTATTTTTATCAAAGACAAAAGTCTGAGCCAATTTAGAATTTTGAAGTGAATAATGAAAGACTTACATGATTACACATTTGCTGTGTGTGGAAATCTGTATTTTAGTTTAAAGAGGAAGTTGTAAGGAAGGAAAAAACTCATGTTCACATGAGTGGTCTATTGAATTATTTCTGGTCATATGTTTTTTGTTGTTTTGTGATTTATCAGAAAGTCCTATATGTACATTTGTACATGCAGTCAAAAATATATTTTTGTATAAGCTGCTTGAAAAAATAAACATTAGTTATCTAAAGGGCATGTTTATTCTTCGCTTGACTTTGATGTGGGGATTTTTGATTTGTCACAAAGCATGGCCGCTGTTAATAAAAATAGAAACATAGGGTTCAGACAATAGTTTTTGGCATATATCTCCAAGACCATTAGGTTTAGCAAAATTCTGACTGGGGTAAATGTGTTCAGCATGATCAGATCTATCAGTGGTCAAATTTTCATTTTTATCCATTTAGCCATGTTTGATTTATTTCCCTTTTTCAACATTTATTTTTGTTACTATTTTTAATTTTATTTCTTTCAAAAATCTTCTCCTCTGACGCTACTTGATCAATTGGAACCAAACTTGTTATGAATGTTCCTTTTGACATTCTGCATATAACTGATGTGGGGATTTTTGATCTGTTGAAAAACATGGCCGCTATTACTAAAAATAGAACATAGTGGTCAGACAGTAGTTTTTCGCATATATCTCCAAAACCATCGAGTTTAGACAAATTCTGACAGGGGTAATAGTGTTCAGCATGATAAGATCTACCTGTGGTCCAATTTTCGTATTAATTCATTAAGCTATGTTGGAGTTATTTCCTTTTTTTATGTTTATTTGCTATTTTAATGTTGTATCTTTCAAAAATCTTCTCTGACACTATTTGATTAATTTAAACCAAACTTGGTATGAATGTTCCCTGAGGTATCTTGCATAGAACTGATGTGGGGATTTTGATCCGTCGAAAAACATGGCCGCTGTTACTAAAAGATAGAATATACGGGTCAGACAGTAGTTTTTGCATGTATCTCCGAAATAGTTAGGTTTTGTCAAATTCTTTAAATTGCTGAAATGATCCTTATTGTAAGGCCTTCAAAAGTTTCCAGGGATAAAAGTTTTCAGATGACTCCATGGATGTGTTATTGCCTTTGAAGGGGAAAAAATGAAGTTTTTTTTTTAAAGTTTTCAGCCAATATCTTGAGAACTATTATAGATAGAAATAAACTTTCAATGAGTGAAATGATCCTTATGGTAAGTCCTACCAAAGTCTTCTTGAGTCAAAATTGTTGGACAACTTCTTGTTAAATTTATTGTCCTTGAAATGCAAAATTTAACCAGGTGAGTTAGAAGTAGTAGCCTGCCCATGAGCCATTGACTGGCTATTTTTTGGTAGGACTGGCTAATTTTAGCAAAAAATTATTTAGCCATATAGTAAAAATATTAAAAAATTGTATTCAGGACTGGCTAGAATTTGAGTGAGTTTTCTACCCTGGGTGAGCAATTCAGGCTCCTGTGAGCCTCCTGTTTGACTTGTTTTCGCTATTTTTTTTTTTATGTTGTTACGTTCAAAGATTTTTTTCCCAATAATTCAATGAAAATTGTCTTGATTATTCTTTAGGTATGAGCGTTACCAAAAATAGAATATTTCTTATTAAGCAAGGTGAGCGATTCAGGTTTCTTGTTTTGGTACTGGTTACATGTATAAAATGGTATTGCACTGTCATAGTTGCCAGGGTCATCAATAGAAACTTGATTTTTGTGTCTTAACATTTTGGAAATGAAGATAGAGGTTATAAATCTATTCCTATGAGAATTAATGGCCAGAAAGTGACAGAAAATAAGCATTTTCACTATCTTTGTATCCAGTATTATTGCTTATTTCTCATGATTTACTGTAAATTTCAAAGTTCTTTGACCTTTTTCATTCTGGTTAGAAACGTGCTCTACATTGTGAAAATGAAATAGCCATCTTCAACATTTCAGTGATGTACAACCTACATGTATGAATAGTTTACACTACTAGAAATATAACACTTTGTTTCTCATAACTACATGTATGTGTATGTATATGTATGACATGTATCAATAAAAGTTACTACATGTAATGATTTCTAATATTAGTTCCTTTATATGGTGATTGTGACTGGGGACAAACTTGTGCTGATAAAAATGCTGAATGTCGAAATGAGCAGTGTAAATGTAAAGAAGGATACCATGCCATTTATGCATATTGCAGTGAGTATAATTAATAATGGAAGTATAATTCATATAGGAAGTCTTGAGTTAACTAAATATTTAGGCTATTTATTTCTAAATGTTGCAAAAATCTTTGCATTGTGGGAATGATCTTATGTTTGATATTGTTTACAAGTTAAGTTTGTTTAAAACTAGCGTTTATCTCATATTAGCTCATCTGGTCAAAGGCCATGTGAACTATTGCCATCACTTTGTGTATGTCATTGTCCGTCATTGTCGTCTTCTGTTAACAATTTTTCAAAACTCTTCTTCTCTGACACTACTTGACCAATTAGAACCAAACTTGGTATGAATGTTCCATAGGGTGTCCTGCATAGAACTGATGTGGGGATTTTTGATTTGTTGTAAAACATGACCGCTGTTACTAAAAATAGAACATAGGGGTCAGACAGTAGTTTTTCGCATATATCTCCAAAAGCATTAGGTTTCTCCAAATTTTGATAGGATAAAAGTGTTCAGCATGATAAAATCTATCTGTGGTCAAATTTTCATTTTAATCTGTTAAGCCAGGTTGGATTTATTGCCTTTTTTCGTCATTAATGTTATTTCTTTTATAAATCTTCTCCTCTGACACTACTTGAACAATTGGAACCTAACTTGATATGAATGTTCCTTAGAGTATCCTGCATAGAACTGAAGTAAGGATTTTTGATCTGTTGAAAAACATGGCCACCGTTACTAAAAATAGAACATAGTGGTCAGACAGTAGTTTTTCACATATATCTCCTAAGTCGTCAGGTTTAGCCAAATTCTGACTGGATAAAAGTGTTCAGCATGATGAGATCAGTCTGTGGTCCAATTTTCGTATTAATATGTTAAGCCATGTTGGAGTTATTGCCCTTTTTCGACATTTTTTTGCTATTTTTAATTTTATTTCTTTCAAAAATCTTCTCCTCCGATACTACTTGACCAGTTGGAACCAAACTTAATAGACTTGGGGTATCCTGCATAGAACTGATGTGGGGACTTTTGATACTTCCAAAAACATGGCTGCCATTACTAAAAATAGAACATAGGGGTCAGACAGTAGTTTTTCACATGTATCTCCAAATCGTTAGGTTTAGCCAAATGCTTTCAATAGCTGTAATGATAAGGCCTACAAAAGTTTTCAGGGATCAAAGTTGTCAGATCCTTGTAAGAGCTATAAGCCTTGAAAGATGAAAAATTGTAGGTTTTGTTTTTTACAGTTTTCAGGCAATTTCTTGAAAAAACTATAATAGGTAGAAAGCAACTTTCAAATGCTGAAATGATCCTTATGATAAGTCCTACCAAAGTCTCCTTGAGTCAAAATTGTTGGACAACTCCATGTTAAATTTATTGTCCTTTAAAAACAAACTTCAACCAAGTGAGTTTAGGCTCCTGGGAGCCTCTTGTTTTTCAATAAAGATAAATCTGAAATTCATATTTAGCACACTGTATGCAGCAGCACTAAGAAGAGCACTATATTATGGTATTAATAACTTGTAGGGAAAGTTTGCCAGTCTGATGAGTTTCAGTGTAAAAATAAAGGACAAGATAACAAGGTTCCAGACTGTATTGATAAGAAACATTGGTGTGATGGAATTCCTCAATGTGCTGATGGTAGTGATGAGGAAAACTGCCCTGATCAATCTCAAGGTAAACATCAATGTAAGTTCCCAGTGATTTTGTTAGCCTTAATTTATCTCCGAATTTTGGGTGTTTCCCCCAGATATAGTTTCCCAATTCTGTGTATTTATTTCCCAAAATTATAAAACGTAAAACTGGTAAAAATATGATTGTTTACTTTTGTAAAGGAAAGCCTCTGCTTAGATTTCAAGTGTTGCGGTTCAAATTTTTGTTTCCTGAAGTGCTCAAGAGATTCAGATATCGTTTATTTTTGGTCCAAAGTTGGCGTGGGTACAATTTTCCATCTGGAAATTTGACTTTACTTCATTTCACTCCCTAATACGCATTTTACCCCAATACTTCTGGAGACAAATCATGTCTCACAACACAAATTAAACTAATCCAAAAAGTAACTAAACGTCACACAGCAGGTTCTAAAACCATAAAGGACTTACTCTGTACAACCCCATCTACAAGTAGTGATAAAAGTGACACAAGGAAGATCGTACAGAAAATTGTTGATGACATTATTTTAAATATGTTTACATCTTGCTCCAATCAGTCCCATGTTGACATTTGTGAATCAGATGATCATATTGAAACTCCTCCATCAAAAGTGAAGACACTTACTGAAAATAAACCACCCCTTATGGACCCTGTGCAATTAGAATTTCAGTTGAAAAGTTTCAAAATGCTGCTTTTTATGTTGAGGTATACTGATCTGCTTGTCAACCATTTGACCTTTAGCAGTACTCATCTGTTTCATTTTAATGTTTTTACCAACTGTGTTCCAGCCAGGGGTACTTGACTACATGAATAAGATACATGTCAAATTCAATTGTTAAGACTTTTCCAACCTTTTTTCTCAAAATGTCCAAAGTAAACTGTGTATGATGTCTAACTGCGAAAAGATACCAGCTTATATAAACAAACTTTGATGCAATCATGAGCATTTGTCACAGGTCTTAAATGAAGAGTTAACAAGTGAAGACCTAGACAAACAGGTTGAAATGTTTAAGGGATTTAAAGACAGGAAAGTGAATCTTTAGTTAACGAAGTGAAACTGTACTCTAAAGTGAATTATAACAAAGATCAAACCTACTTGTTCTCTTTAATATTTAAAACAATGAATCAATTTTACATGCAAATACATTTTATTTATATGTATATGGCTGTTATATGTTTTAGCGCTGTCGTCATTGTATGCATATTTTTTCCCAATTTGGTGTAAATTTTCCCAATAAAAAGGGAGGAGGATGCTTTGAAAAAAAGTAACAAAATCAGTGGTTCCTTTGGCAACCGTTCAAATGTGGTTAAAACAGCTAGTTATATTTATACCCCTTGGGTATGTAGTTTATTTTGTTTCATTTGTCTTTACCATTACAGTACTGTCAAGTGGGATGAGAGTCACAAACTCATTTTCAGATTTTTTTCTGTATGCTTGCAGATATTGAATTTCAACTATGTTAGGATACAGATCAAGTTAACATTTGTTTCTGCTTCTATGTGAATTTTGGACAATATTGCATGCTTGTACTAGTCTTGGACCTGGTTAAATAGCATTAAAAGGATTTTTTCTGGTATTTTACTGTTTACTGACCCATTATAGGAATGAATTTTTGTATGTGGTGGGTTATGGATCCAGTTCAAATGTTTGATTTGACTTCAATTTGTGGGCTGTTGACTTGCTCTGTTTTGAAAAATAACACCTTTGAGGACTTTTCTTCTGAATGTTTTCAGGTCTGCTTATTAGGGCCCATACACAAAAAGTGGCTGTTGCCCTAAAGTGATCGCTCGAACGATCCATCTGTGTGTCTGTCCGTTGCAAACTCATGTCTTGGTTTTAACTTTTGTCTTATAATGTAGGCTTTTGATATTTTGCATATGGGTAGATCACCTAAAGACAATGTGTTGGGTACCATGGATAGTGACAAACTTAAGTCCAGGCTGTAACATATGCTTTGCAAAAATATGTGGTTAAAACGCCACATAATGCTGCAGGTCCTCGCTGTGTTTACCGCCATAGTGTCCTAGTTCTAGCTTCATACGAGATAAAAATGTACCTCTTAAGTATCACACGGGTGTCTTCTATGAGTGTCTCTTGCTTGTACGAGAACATGAAGTTGATGAGAGGTTACTCCTTGAAACACGTGTACAGTATATCGAAATTTATAATATATGAAACTTGTATTTTTTTAATTTACATGAAATGATTGGTTAGCTTTGAACATTACCCAGTTTCCGATTCATGCATTGGGGCTTGTTACAGGACTATATAGATTATATATATTAGCATGCCCCAATATTTATGAATATTCATTGCCAGCTGCTTAATCTGGTTCCTAAACTGGTTCCATGGTCATTATTATTAAAACATTCCAGTCATCACAGTTAAGATAGAGTATGCAATAATATCAAAGGAACCAAGATTTTAGGTGAAGTCACCTGATATTAGAGCATATCGCATTGGTACCATTTGGGATTTTGAAAGTAAGCCAAATCACTGACAGCGAATATTTTGACCATTAGCAAATTTGAAGACTTCGGTCTTTGATTTGTCTTTTGGTATGGGCTTTTGATATTTGGTATGTGAGTAGATCACCTAAAGTTGATGTGTTACATACTATGGTTGGTGACATTAGACCTTAACTATTGACTTTTGTTTTGACTGTAATGAGTTTTGCACGATTAATTGAATTTTTTAAGCATGGCTGATGTACAAGATTTTTACCTCAGCGGGGCCCACAGAGATAGATTCCATCGCAATTATTTGTAGTAGAGTTAATGCTGTTGAAATGATCTTTATGACTAGGCCTACAAAAGTCTCCATTAGGTTGAAGTTGACTCATTGCCATATTAATTGCCCTTAAAAGATAAAAGAAGACTTTTTTCAGTTTTAGCTAGTACATCTGTGTCTTGAAAACCATTACGTATAGAAAGAAACTTTCGATTAATGATAATAATCGATAAGGCCCACAAAAGTCTCCTTTTAGTTGTATGTTATATCTGCAGGATGACTCCTTGTGAGAGTTATTGTTGTTGAAATGCAAATGATTACCTTTCTTCATTTTTTTTAGTTCATATTTTCATTACTTAAAGATAGAAAAAAATCAAATGATGTCGTGGTCTTTAGGATTCAAGTGAATTGTGGTTAAAGAAGATTCGTATTTTATGATCAAAATACAATATTATTACATAATAATATAGAAATCAGATGTAATATGAATAGCAGAAAAATTACTCTATTACATTAGGAGTTACCAAAGTGCTCTTGAAACGTCAATTATTATTGAAATTTTCATCTTATGTATATTTTAGACCATAGTAGGTGGGGAATATGCTAAAATAATTTCTTATTCCTGACATCAAATAATTTTAAAGTGAAGAAATGAGTTCCAGATGAGGGATATACATGTAGGGCCTCTAGATCACATCACATATAATGCTTTTTTAATTATGTTCATATAATGTTTTTACAATTATTTTCATTTTTTCAATAGTTCATGAATCATTGAATTAAATATAAACATTTTTGTGATTTATTTGACATCAGCTGACTTCAGTGGAAGCAGTAATATAGGAAACAATAACCAAGGAAAAATATCGCAGATTCTACCAGTGATTAATAATAAGGCAAGCAGTAATACAGAGCTTGAGCCAGTCAACAAGCAAGTGTTTATTTCAAAGACAGATGAGTTTCCCAAAGTGTCTAGCAATCAATTTTATGGTCAAGGACCAGATAAAACAAGTTACTTAAATCCTAATCTCTATGGCAACAACAATCAAATGATCCCACAACAGTTGCAGGAATACTATTGGCTGCCTCAACAACAAGGATTACTGAATAACCACCAGTATCCACCTTCATATCCAGATTACCCTCAATTCCAAGGTCAACAAATGAGCCAACGTTACTTCAACAGTCTTGGTTATGGACAAAAATTTGGTAGCCCTTATAGTGGCAGTGCCAAAACTGATAGCAACAGTGTGAACCCTGGATATATTAGTGGGCACTCTCAGAACCAAAACCTTAAGAACTTAGACAAGCTTCCTGTAAATCAAGATGCTGTCAATAGTAATGAGAGTCCTGATTATCAAGAATCTTTTAAGCTACCATACAATAACTTTAATGGATATCAAAATCAATATAGCAAAGTCAGAATGCCCAAAATCGCATCAGAAAACATAACTAGATCAAAAGACAACCTGGTTCATAAGATACCAGTTAATCCAACAACAACAACAACAAGTACTTCTACCACAGTAACAACTACGACTTCCACTACAACATCAACAACTACAACTACACCAAATGTTATGACAACTAGTGAACCTAATGTGATTCAGGAGTCTTATGTAAATGATGACTTTTACCCTAACTGGTCTGAAAATAGTAATCATTATTATCAGAGAAAACAACACAAACAGGAAAATAGTGATCGACATAAGCCAATGTCTCCTAACTTCAGAAATCGTTATGAAGGTTCCAACAAGGAACATTATAAATCAAAAGATGACAATGCAGGTGAAGACAGCTACCATCAGAGATATCCTTATAGGTTCAGACAAAAAGGGAAGTATGCTGATTATGACAGCAGAATTCATTACAACTGGCCTGAATATTATGATGACAGATCAGATTATCCTGATTTTCACCAGCAATATCCAGGGAAAAAGGCAGAATTTTATGATGGTATTTTTGATGGAGGTACATCAATGTTGTACAGTTCCATTCTTATAAGTTGTATATCTTGTTGTGGAACACCTATAGATGATTTTATTTATTTCTTTTTTGTTGTTAATTGTATATTTATTGATTGTAGATGTCTTGTTGTGTAACAGTAAGAGACAAATGATGATTTATATCACCCTTTCTTTATGTAGCCTTTCTATTCTTATTTGTTGTTTTCAATGAATTTCATTTACAGAGTTATGTTTGATCTTTTTTTGTAATGTTTTCTAGAATTGAATTAGAATTTTTTAACTTTGAAAAGCGTAGAACTATTATTTCTGAATGTTTGACTTTTGTGTTATGAGAGCTCATCATCTAGTCCTTGTTTTTCATGCAATAATTTAGTCAAGTGATCTGTATGAAACTAACAGAAGTTCCTTACCCCCAGAAGGCAAATTTTTAATAATCTTGGGGTAATCCAGTACTGTGAGAGTATTATAATACTTTAATTTGTGGATACCAATTTATGTGGATTAGGGAAGAAGCACAAGTTAATTGATTCATTGAATTTGTGGTTTTGAGGTTTTCAGTATACACATCAAAGGAAATCTCCTTTTTGTTGGGAACCAAATTTTGTATTTTGGCCTACTCATGAAAAGCATGAAAATTGGTACCCCACAAACAATAGTACTTTCATAATACATAATTGCAATTTAAATGCAAAAGATTTGTCAAATTTGGTACATGTAGTAGTGTCTGATCAATATTCAACATTTCTGCCTCTAGATTTTCTGTCTGTGCACAAGTTATAGCTTAGTTTGATGAATTAGCAGTAAAAAAAAAAACTGATATTGTGTCGGTAAAAATTTGTATTATTGATAAGAATTAAACATATATACGTTTATTACAAATTCTCTTTTAATATTTTTTTCCAAAGTATTAGTACAGGAAAACTGAAATTAAAGTAGTGAGAAATGAGAAAATGAGATGTAATTACTTGAGTTATATTATGTACCTATTAATTTAATAAACTAACAGATTGATATCCTTGTTGCAGATCAGAAAGATCAAGAATTTTTAAAAAAGGATGATGACCAGCACAAAAGTAAGTATTCTATAGGTTTTTTTATATGACTGCAAAAAATTTGAAGTCATATATTGGTATGGCATTGTCGTTATCCATGTAGTCCATCATCATCTCCCATAGACACTTGGTTTTTGTGCAATTTCTTGAGTAAAGGTTGATTTTTTATAAAATTTTATAACAAGTTTACAAACCGCAAAGGGAAGGTTGGTATAGATTTTGGGGCTATAGCCCAACCGTTTTAGAATAAAGGGCCAAAAAGGGCTTAAAACAAGTGTTTCATAGAATTCAACTATGTTAAAAGCTTAGGAATGTTTATGACTTTTTCCAATATTCTATACCACAATAGTCAGACTCGGATCGATTTTGGGGTAAAAATTATCTTTAGAAATTAGGGCAAAAGAGTGTGGGGGAGGGGGAAAGAAAATGTCCAGAAAATAACTTGAATATAAGGGGTCAAAGGGGCCATACCCCAAAAAATATACTTTTTATTTTTTGATCTGATTTTGAAATTTTTTTGCTTAAGAGTGTCAACACTAATATTGTGTCCACACTTGCCCCAACTGTTCAGGGTTCAATCGCTGCAGTCGTATTATCCTGCACTTCACAAAGCTTTTAATTTTTATGATGTATGGCACTGTTGTCTGTACTCTGTAGATGTTTTATGGCCAGACAATAGATTGGGTATAAGATAAGATAAGATCATCTATTCCAATCAAAGGACCGTTTGGTAGAACATAGAATTACATACAAGGGACTGACATTACTTGTTAAGTATAAGTATATAGATCTCTATGAAATCGTATCACAAGGTGCAATACCACAACAGGAAGGCTTGGGGTTGTGACTGGAACCATTGAGGAATTTGGGGCCAAAAAGGGGCAAAAATAATTCTGGTCATATTCTAATACTGTATCAAATATTTAATTGCAGTCAAAATTCAGAGCTGTACCAAGCTTGAATGGTATGTCGGACTATGGCCATACTTGCCCAATCTTTTTAGGGTTTGACTTCTGCTGACAAATTAAGCTACACCCTGCAAAACATTTTAATGGTAGTTGAGTCATTGTCTGCTTTTAAGGACCTTATTATCATTGTGACTACTTTTTTGAAGCATAAGATATACATGCCTGGTATTATCAAGTCTTAGTGTTTTTATACAAACTGAACTTTCTTTAGGTTGTATAATGGTATGTATTCTTTGTCATCCGTAGAATTAGACACTTTGTTTACATGCAAATACTTGAGTATTTCTGGATCTAAATGAAATTTTTTCAACAAGAATCCTTACCACAAAAGATAGGTTGGCATAAATATTTATGTTTATGGTCCCTACAATTATGTAATTTATATTACATGAACTTACTATTAGGGTAAATGTCAGTAGCATAATTGGTTTTTATGTGATTTGTTCTGAAGTCTTTAGTATAGGTCTATCTTACATATGTAAATGTAAATAGATTACTGTGATTGATCTGGTTTCATAACAAGAGGCTCCTTTTGGGGCCTTACATTATTCTTGACTAATGCTTTGTTACAGTGAAGATACCTAACCAAAAACAAGTTTGATTATGGTGCCAAAGGGGAATAACTCAATTTCAACTTGGGTCTCACTAACCACTTCTAACGTTTCCATTACTTTACATGTTAAAAAAGTAATTTTCAAAGTCTCACTGTGAATTCCCAGGACAAATGACATCTTAAAGCTGCATACCGTTGCGAAGCTTGGAAAATAAGGCTTCCAAAATCATTATGCTAATGGTACGATGATAGTAGAAATTCTTCACAAAATTTACTTGAATAAATAACTGAAAATCCACATTTTTACCTGTTCTGCTAACTGACAGCATGGAGGCAAATTACTCACACATGTAAACAATATTCATACACTTTTGTAGTTAATTACATATATGATTTTAAAGTACACATTCTCAGCTTTATTTTGACTACTTTTAATCATAATACACACAAATAATGCACTTACAATGCATATGTCTAAGTTCAGTGTGTTTTTGGTACTACATAGGGGGGTGGCCATTTGACCCGGAAGTGGTTAGTGAGACCTTGGCATAAATTTGACTTAATCAATTTTTATTGGATTTCTTATGTTTTTATAATACATTATATACATCTAGTCTCTTAAATATTGAATGTTTAGTATGCACATGTATTATGAATGAATTTTGCCGTCTTTTCTCATGAAATGATTTTTCAGCCAGTTGGGACTATGTATTGCCCTGTAATACTCCTCAAATACTCCCATAATGCTTGAATTCATGGTATGGACACCATAGGAAAATTTTTGAAATATAGATAAATCTTAATTCTTACCTGCAAAAATTTCAGCTGATAGAACACCATCTCCTTTACCTCCAGCTGTTCCAAAAGAAGAAGAATCGGGAGAAACCAATGAAGATTTAGATATAGGTATGAACATGCTAATTAGTAATAAGAATTACTTTTATTTCAAGAGGCTAACAACATTTACCGATATATAACAAACTGATGTTCCCTGAGAATTATAACAACTAAAAACTACAAACAAACAAACTAACAAACAAAAACAAATGATCATTTTACAATATGAAAGCCCTGAAAATTTATACAATGAAGAACATCAAAACAGTATTATCACCATAATTGATTTCTTATGGCACTTTATTCATAATTATATCCCTGCTCTGAAGGTGGGGGTATACTGTGTCTGTGTTGTCGTGTGTCCGTAACAATTTATTATGTCACAGTTTTCTCAGCAACTACTCATCACAGCGGCTTGAAATTTTAACACATTCTTTCTTTAGGTATGCCATATGGTTAGATCCATTTTTGGAAAATTTCAAGAACAACTTCCTGTTAACCAGGAACTTTGTTTATTCTCCTCTATATCGTGATTGAAAGCAAGGGTATCACTAATTAGCCATCACTCACAGATTTCTTGTTCCACAAAATATTTCTTATATTTATTTTGAATGATCTAGTAGTGGCTGGGTTATGTAAATGTTGGGGTAAATTATTCTGCAGGACTGACCAAGAATATATGAATAAAATCTCTGAAAAGGTTCAGTCATAATTTTTTATGACCGGTGTCAAGTCTCAGTGTTCTGCATTTCTAATGAAATAAATTCATTTATCTTGAAAGGCAAAAAAGGGTGGTTTTTTTTTTTTGGCAGTTTTTAGCGAGTAACTTTTGAAAACCACAGTAGATATTAAGAAACTTTCAATTTATAAAATGAAAGTTATGATAAGGCCTACGAAAGTCTCCATGGATGACTCCTTTTTATAGACAAAAGCCTCCATGGATGACTCCTTATTATAGACAAAAGTCTCCATGGATGACTCATTATTATAGGAGAAAGGTGAAAAGTTATGTTTTTGCTGTTTGTAGCTAAAATCATGAAAACCGTAAAGATAGAAAGAGACTTTCCATTGATGAATTGATCCTTATTAGATTTAACTGAGTTGTGGTAAGAGAAGACTCCTGTTAGGAATTACTGTGCCATTGTTTGAAGTTTTTTGGCTTATATGCTGATTGTGAAAAAGGTTGATTGCTAAAATATTCTTTTCTTCCTGACATCAAATATTCATAAGGCAAAGAAACTTTTTACAGATTTCAACAAGATTAAAAGCAGAAAACAAAGTTGTTTAACTATTTCTAGAACTGATATGATTATGTGATTAAATAAGATCAACAGGGTATGTTGATTTTATGTTTCATGTGGTGTGATATTCTATTTGATTTTATTGACTTTATTTATGTATGAAACTAGTAACATTTGCTGAACTAAAATACCAATATTTATTACATCATTACATTAAACATTCTTTCTACACTAATAGAGAGCAATGAAAAAGAAAAACATGAAGAATCTATGAAGAAGGAAGATTCTAGTGAAAAGAATAAAGAAAAAAAAATACAAGAGGAACATGAAATTAAACCTACATCCAAAGTTACTCCAATTGCTAAAGTAATTAAGACTACAGATAAGCCTTCCAATCTAGATGAAGCCGCTGATAAAGTATTGATTAAAAGTCCTACGGATAGTAACCAGGGTCCAATAGTGGCTTTGGCCTTGGGTCTAGGTATTTGTCTGATGCTACTAATATTTGTTGGATGTCGTCTTCGGACTGTCAAACGTAGAATTAGGAGAGGCAAAAGCCTGCATTCTAATGAGGCAGATTATTTGATAAATGGCATGTATTTGTAATTATTGTAGTATCTTCTGTCTATGGGAAATTCATTCTCCATGCAGGATAATGACTTTAATGAACTGCAGTGCACTCAAAGTACACTTCTGAATAACTAATGAACTGCAGTACACTCAGAGTACACATCTGATTAACTAATGAACTGCAGTACACTCAAAGTACACTTTTGATTAACTAATGAACTGCAGTACTCTCAAAGTACACTTTTGATTAACTAATGAACTGCAGTACACTCAAAGTACACTTCTGATTAACTAATGAACTGCAGTACACTCAAAGTACACTTCTGATTAACTAATGAACTGCAGTACACTCAGAGTACACATCTGATTAACTAATGAACTGCAGTACACTCAAAGTACACTTCTGATTAACTAATGAACTGCAGTACACTCAAAGTACACTTCTGATTAACTACAATGAATCTTAAACAAGAAACACCAAAAAAACTTGTTTGTATCATGGGTAAAGGGACCATATTGGTTATTATCTGTTTTCCTATAATAAACATTTTGTTTTGTTTTCATTTTAAATGCAAGTTTTTCTTAAGATCATAAATCCTTTGTAAGATTATTTAGGATTGTTAGTGCCTTTTTATTAGGTATTTGTCAGTACATGTAATCAAATGCTAAAAATAGCTCATTTTCATACATTTATACTTTCTATATATATTAATGTTGAAATCTACTAAAAATATAGTGATGGCAAATTATATGTAACCAGTTACTGGCTCATCTATTGAATGAGTACCCTGTTACTCCATCATATTATATTGAGTAAAGGATCTAAAAGAAGACAACCACTACCAGATTGCCCAGTTCATCTTGCTGACTCACATTAAAAATTATAATATTGTATATCAGGCGCGGATCCATGGACTGGCATATCGGGTGTGCGGTGTAGGAACAACAAATATTTATTTTCATTTGCTATGTGCACAATTTTACTTGCCAATACTTTGTTTTTCATTGGTCAGCAATTTTGGATTTTGCAAACTGTAAATTGTCAGTGAGGAATGTCTTCTTGATGTACTCTTATATTGTATGCAGACTGATCTTGAAGTTTGTGAACTCCATATATTTTCAAAAAATCTTTTATGCTCTTTCAAATTTTTGTAGATTGGACTGAATACAAAAAATGAACCCAAATCATGTATTACTGCAAATTTTATTTACCAGTATTAGATACATCATAATATTTTTCTTGGAACAAAATAGACAGAAGATTTTAGAAATGACACATTTGCTTTTAATTGTGTAAGGCCACAATTAATATTGTTGTAAAATTATACACCAAGCTCTTAGATTGAAATAAAACCTCAAAATATAACAAATCTTTACCAAAAAAAAAAATTAAATTCTGAGTAGCCAAGTAGTAATTTTAGTACTCAATAATGGGAAATTAGATTAACAGGGTAATCAATGCCATCCTGATAAAAACTTAGTAATGTTATTATATTTGTTAAGTTCTGAGCAGATTTATATTCATTATTAATTTATTAGGTAACCATAAACATTTTTCCTGAAGAAATTTTGTGATTGTTGTAATTGATAAATCCTGAATGATGTATCAGATCATGAGATCAATATTTTCCAGATGTGCAGGTGTGCAATAGTTTTCTTTTGCTGGAATGATATTTATATATATTTATATGCAATTAGTTGTGACTGATTTTTTTCTTACTTATGGTTGTGTGGAAGGTAAGTTAATTCTTGACAGTTTTCCATATATATGTATGTCTTGTGATTGCTTTATATATGTTCATTAATTGGGTTGTGATAAGTATTTATGGAACAAAGTCTATATCATGTCAAATTCACACACTCCAACATTCAGTGCAATAGATTAATAGACTGCATGTAGTTTGTTGTCAATTGAAACACTGAAGTTCCTCTAGAAAGTAATGACTGTGATATTAGATGAACTTTTTGTATTGAAAAATTTAAACATCTATTCTGTTTGAATGCTGATTCCGTATGACAGAATTTAAATTCAGGTTGGAGATGTTAATAGATATGGACAAAGATAAATCTCAGGTGTTAAAGATCTGAGCCAATTATTCATCCCACCAAGTTTTATACATTTATATGGTAGTTGTCTACTTTTTATAGATAATTTCTTCAACATAAAATGCCAGAAAAGCTGGTATGATAACGATATATACCTAATACCACTGGGAAAAAAGGTTTTAGATCACAATTAACTCCCTTTGTTTCTTGTTGTATACTGATTTTTTTGGGGGCATATAACTTCCTCATTTTTTTATATTTTTTTTTACTGTTAAATGACAGGTTGATGTTGATTTTTTGTGTTATTGCATAACTGCTCTAGAATAAGGGACCTAAAACTGACCAGAAGTTAACATTTCATAGAATTTAAAGTGGTTACTTTTCTATGATATTTTAACAAAATGTTCTATACCACAAAGGTCAGATTAATTTTTGAGGTAATGATCTACACTGAAAAGAACCAAAACAAAGAGTTTTACTTATGTAATTGTACTTATTTTTGTAGTGTATTTATTGTCACAATTAGTAATTATTTACTAAAATAAGGAATCTGCAAATATGGATATTAAGCATTTAGCATATGGTAACACAAATACTTGTTTGAAAAAAATATTTGGTAATACATATTCATTCACAGTGTATATGTTTCCATGCTTCTTGAGTTTGATGTGGTGGAATTAAAAAAAAATAAGTTGGTATTGAAAGGCAATTACAAAATTTTGATCCCAAACTTGTAGAGGGGACTTACATATGATACACTTCAGTTATTATTTTTGGTCAAATTACTAAAACAAGATAAATCTCCAATATGACTTACGAAAATACTTATCTGGGATTTAGGCAATGTCACATTACAATGATATTGATGCCTGTTGTGCAGTAAATATTCAATATCAGTATTTCATTTTCAAGTACTTTGTTCTTGTTGTATTCATATAAATAGTTCTCAAATTTTCAAACAAAAATAACCTAATTTGAAAATTGACCAACATGAAATAAAGTGATAAACTATTATTTCTGATCCAGACAATATGTAGTATGTGGACCTCATGATTTTTCCAAATTGTGTGCTGAAAATAGGTATATCATTTGTATTTCTATCAAATTATCCATATACTGTAAACTGTAATCATTTTTATCAAATGTTGATTACTTTTCTACACTATTGGTTGACTTTATTTGGTATTTTATAGAAGGAAAGCAGGCATTTTTTTGCAGTATAAATATCTGTAATAAGCTTGTTTACTACTTTTTTGGTCTATACACTTTTGGTCGAAGGAGAATGTAGTAACATTTATACAATGAATCTCATATTTAGATTTATCAGTAGACTACTGATTGTTTTTGGTTGTTTTTCAAGCATGTTTTTATTTCTTGTTCATTTAATGACTGAGTAATATCGATAAGGACTAAAGAATTCCAACATTTTGTTATTTTATATATTTAAAAAGAATTCCTATCTTTTTATTTTGTTTTGTAAAGGTTTAGAATTTCTTCAACATTCCTGTTGTATTTTATATGCTATTATTATGTTAGATTGTTCAATACAAATTTTGGTATATACTGTGTTGTTTTGTTATTTGAGGTGATGGAATTAAAGCGAGTTGATGATAACCTCTGACTGTGTTGAACTGGGTTAGCCCAAGGTAAATATTAGCTACCTTGGGGAATTCCTGTTTACAAGGTTTGATGTTATGGCCTACTTGCTTAGTTAACAAAAGGCTCCCAGGAGCCTGAAACGCTCACCTGGTTATTTTTTTACCTTTTATGGGCAGTATCTCAACAAGGAGTTGTCCAACAATTGTGACTCGAGAAGACTTTGATAGGACTTTCATTCAAATCATATCAATTGAGTTTTTTTCTATCTATTATTGATTTCAAGATATTGGCTGAAAACTGCTAAAAACATCATTTTTCACTTTTTAGGGCAATTACTCTAACAAGGAGTCATCCAACAACTTGGATCACCACACACTTTAGTAGGCCTTATCATAAGGATCATTTAAGCAATTAAAAGTTTCTTTTTATCTATCTTAGTTTACAAGATATTGGCTGAAAACATAAAAAAAAATCAAAAACATTTTTCATCTTTCAAGGGCAATAACTCTGACAAAGAGCCATCTGACAACTTTGACCCAATGCAGACTTGTAAGCCTTCTCAAGGAGATAATTTCAGCAATTGATACAATTATGATGTAGGGTAAAAGTGTTCAGCATAATGGGATCTACAGATGGTCAGATTTTCATTTTGATGTGTTTTAATGTTATTTCTTTTAAAAAAAATCTCCGAAACTACCAGACCAATCAAAACAAAACTTGGTATGAATGTTCCTTAGGGTATCCTGCATAGAAATGTTGTTGGGATTTTTGGTCTATCAAAAAACATGTCCACTGTTACTAAAAATAGAACATAGGGGTCAGACAGAAGTTTTTCACTTGTATCTCCATAACTGTTAGGTTTGGCCAAATTCTGACATGGGGTGAAAGTGTTCAACATGATGGGATCTTCAGGTGGTTAATTTTTTGTTAATTTTTTTTAATGTTATTTCTTTCAAAAATCTCTGAAAATACTAGACCAATCAGAATCAAACTTGGTATGAATGTTCCTTAGTTTGTTCTACACAGAACTAATGTGGGGATTTTCAATCCGCCAAACAACTAGCACAAAGAATACAGGGGGCATTCAAATCACAAGATCAATAAGCATAAACAATTTATTAACTTTAAATATATAACAGTCCATCATGCTACATTTAGCAATGTGATGACACTTAATAATTATATTTAATCTACATCCATTATAACAGCTACACAAAAGCACAATTTAGATTTGTTTCCTGTTTTTAAATTTCATGATGAAAAATCAAATGGTTGGTCTGTTAAAAAAATGATTTTAAAGAAAAATAAAGCTGACAAACAAGATACTTGGTGTCATTATACGGATAAGAGAATACAGGTAGAGTCAATAGAGCTCAAAATATCAAAATTACTTGCAGACCAAAAAGCTGTTAAAGTGTAACAAAATGATAGTAGTTAGTTATCAAAAACTGCTTTGATAAATTAATTGCATGTTCTAATCAACGTAGTGCAAGAAAATGATTATTTTCTGTAAAATGTCTGAAAATACCTTGAATTGGTCATTTTCTAACCATGCTTTGCATACAATCACTGCATGCAAGTAGCGATGCATATTTTACCTGCAAGTTACTTACAACAGTATGTTTGGCTGAGTAAAATTACGATTTGTAATAAATATGGAGATATTTATATTCTAAAACTTTGGAAATGTACATGTAATTCACCCACTATCTAACCCTCCTTGAGTTGAATGGCTTCATAATAATACAAAATGTGTTCTGTTCCATTAAAATGGGACTCAAGGACTCTACCTCTTACCCATAAAAGGAGTAGCAGTATTAAGTGTACATAATATACACTTAAATTCATAGTAAGGAAAATAATACCTCGAAGGCTCAAACTGTTTTAAAAAAAAATGTGAACAATTGAAGATGCAGAGGATGTAATGACCATAACTCCCCAACAATATATTGGATTAATGATACTTGATTAATAACTACAAACCAAATTTTAAGTGTATCTGATATCTCTTAGGGGTGCAACCAATAGATTAACAGCTGCACTTCACTAGTTAACTATTGTCTCTTGGTCTTCACTTACGAGAGACTGACAACAAAATTATTAAAACTATCATTGGGAAAATATACCAGTCATTATTAATATAAGATATCACATATCGGCCATCAATAGCACTTACACTCAAAACAATGTCATATTCACATCACTTCAAAGGTGCAAGTTTAAGTTGTGTAAAAAATTCAGAAACAACTAACACACAACTGAGTAATAACTTAGTGACTTGAATGAAAAACATAATAATCACAACAAAATTAAAATATGATTCAGCTAATTCAAAATAAATACCTTCCACAGAAACAAATATAATGAAGCTAGATACAACAATAGAAGTTGAACCCTGAACAGTTGAGGCAAGTATGGACATGCCATTAAAACTTTACACAGGTTTGAATTTTGATTTCAATTCAACAATTGACACCAGATAAAAATTAGTGGCCCCTATATGGTTCAAGTTAAAAACCTCCAAAATCAATCCCGACCTTCCTTTGTGGGTACAGCATCTTGTAGTAAAATTTCAATGAGATCAATTCACTTTTATTCAAGTATTTATCTGGTTGTAAGGAAAAGCTTGTTTTCACTCCCCATTTTTGGCCTCTAATTTCAAAAGGGCTCGAGTCTTAACCCCAAAAATCAATCCGTCTGACCATTCCACAATATCCATATGCTTTTACCACTGTTCTATGAAATGCCTGTTTTTTGGCCCTAATTCTGAAACAGTTGGGACCGTAACCCCCAAAATTAATACAAACTTTATTTTTTTGTAGTTTGGAACCTTGTTATAAAATGTTATAAAGATCAACCAACTATTGGTAGTATTCAAGTTCTTGCACAAAAAACAAATGTCTATGGATAATGGCAGATGATGATAATGCCATACCATAGTATTTTTTGGTGTTGTATAGTTTTTAAAAAACATTCTGTATACATTCTTATCAAATGTGAACAAGGTGCCCTGCATGGTTCCCAGTACTTTAAACAGAGATCAGTTGTTTCAACTACTTTCTTTTAATTTGCCTGTCAATATCATAGTCTAATGCAAAACTTCTTATAACCTCAAATTTCACTATAAATCATCAAAAGGTATTCATAAATTCAATGATTAACCACAACATTTTATGCATGGGAAAATGATAACTTAGACTTTAATTATTTTCACAGATATATTTGACAGTTGCATTAGAACAGAGATAACTGTATTGCATTTAAAGACTTGTTGTCAATCTAGATTTGATGGTGGCAGGTACCCTTTTACTGACTCCACTGACTTGTTCCCAGTCAACTAAATATTTCACTGTCAAATCTATGATTGAATGTTCTTTAAGGCATGTACTTCCAGTTGGATACACAGTAAAACATTAACTGATCAATCCTTGAAGTCCAACTCTGGTTGATATAATTGGCAAATTAAACATTTACAAGGTTCTTTATAGAATCAACAGACTATGATTACTCTCACAAAATTATAATATTAATTATGTGAGAGGAAATTGTAAAAAATATATTTTTTTAATCAAAAAATTGTTGGGACACAGACATAGCACAATATGTCTTATATGGATATATGTCCTTTTCTTTAACAAGTTATATCACTGAATAGTAGAAAATAATACTCTGAACATAAACAGGGGTCTAAAACTGAAATCCTGTTACAAAAATTTATAATGTATTCATTGAACTTGTATTTACTTATAATGCCGAGAATAAAGATTGCACTCTACATATCTAGGGACAGCCAACTGAAAATAATAACTAAAATATGATAAAGTGGCTGAAGAACACAGATTTTATGTGTTTGGAACTTGAACATGCACATTAAACCATTCTGGCCTTCTTGACACAAGTGGTCATTGTCTAGGTATTCACAACTATCCTTTTTGATAAGTAGTGCAACCATGTTTTAGAGATATTTCATGCATATGAATTTCTTATCAACTGTCAGTAATGCCAAATAACATGTTTCTTACAATTGCAAAGGTTTTGACATTTGGCACAAATAAGTCTGAGAGTGAAAGCAAAAGTTATTTCACATGCGAATTATTCACTGCTAGCTATATAATAATATTGTATCTCGACACCAATTTCATGAACTTCATAACTGAAGTGTCACTCTTAACTTACAGCAAAGCCATTCAACTTTATATAATAGGTTGATAACAAAATACAAAAATGCATGTTTAAAGTAGTAGTTGGGATCAAACTGGAACACTGGCATCTTTAGATTTGATATTTTGAACAGAACAACCCTGCTACAATTCATCTTTGCTGCTGAAAAATAGAGGAAAATATATTGTTAAACTTGAGCCTTTATTTTGTAAAATACTATTAATGATTTGAAGTTTTCATACATCTTGAAGTGATACAAAATGTCCAATCATCTATTTTTTGTGGTAATGATGTCAGATTACAAAAAATTCCATGCAACATTTTTCTAAATGTATGGACTGTAATGTTTAGGATAATTTCTGTTTGTTTCTTTTTGTTATTTTCATTTAATGAAGCTTCATTTACATAAAGGGTCAGCATGTATCTGTGTTCATTGGTACCTATACAGAAGCCAGAGAAAACAAAAAAAAAGCCATACTTGTTGCCATTACTCTAAAAAAGCTTGGCAGCATAAACTTGGAAATTTTCATGAAGGCATATATTAGCTTTTTTTCTGTCAAGAGACATTTTAAAATTTGGTGTGTGTAATTTCTATAAATAATTTTTCATTAGTGATCAATTTGTCATATCAAAAAAAGTCAACACAAGTACGTGTATAAACAAAAAATAAATAAAATAGCTAGTAAATTTGAAATAAAAATGTCAATTTTTTGGAGTGTGGCCCTTTGACCCCTTATTACCGATACTCAAAACCATAACAGATATCTGAAATCTAACTGAGATACACAGGCAGGGATATCCAATAAAAATAAAAATTTCAAAATTGGACCAAAAATAAACTAGAGGCTCAAGAGAGCCTGAATCGCTCACCTGGTTAACTAATTGCTTTCATTTTGAGCACAATACACTAAAGAACTAATATGCTTATTTTCATTAAATGATATTGAATGGTTTAAGAAAAGATTTTCAAAATTGTACATGTGAAAAAAAACTCACAAAAACTGTTTCTGGGTCTGTAACTCCTACATCAGTTGATGAATGGTTTTGAAAATTTCAGCATAGGCTCATCTCATGATGCTGAATGATATTATTCTCTGCCAGAATTTTGCTATAGGCAACGATTTTTGAGTTATTTGCAAAAAACTGCCTTCTGACCCCTATGTTTTACTTTTAGTAATGGTGGTCATGTTTTTTTCAAAAATCCTAATGGTCATTTTATGTGGGATACTCTAAGAAACAAATATGCCACCTGGCATTGAATTCTGTGCGATGGTTTTAGAGAGGATTTTCAAAGTTGTACATGCATAAAATGCCAAAAAAAACTGTTTCAGGGACTGTAACTCCAACATCAGTTGACAAATCGTTTTGAAAATTTTAGGCATAGGTCCATCTTAGGTAGCTGAACAATAGAAACTACAAAAATTTTGCTTAAGGCAACAGTTTTTGAGTTATTTGCAAAAAACTGCCTTCTAACCCCTATGTTCTATTTTTATTAACGGTAGCCATGTTTTTTTCAGATAAAAAATCCCAACAGTCATTTTGTGCCAAACACCCTAAGGAACAATCATGACAAATTTACAACCTGTTGGTCAAATAGTTTCAGAGGAGAAAATTTTTTAATATTTGTCCACAAAGACAACTACGGACGCCAAGTGATGGCATAAGCCCACTTGGCCTTTGGCAAGGTGAGCTAAAAAGCTGCTTTTAGATACCCCTTTAACTCCAAAACAGTTAAAGATCAGCCTACAATGTAAAACATTTTCAAACAAGAGGCTCCCAGGAACCTGAATCCCTCACCTAGTTGAGTTTTGCCTTTCAAAGCAAGAAGTTGTCCAACAATTTTGACTCATTTCAGCAATTGAAAGTTTCTTTTTATCTATCATAGTTTTAAAGATATTGGCTGAAAACTAAAAAAAAACTCGTCATTTTTCCCCTGTAAAGGGCAATAACTCTGACAACTTTTATCTGTGAAGACTTTTGTAGTCCTAATAATGAGTATCATTTCAGCTATTGAAAGAATTTGGCTAATGGTTTTGGATATATATGCTAAAAACTACTGTCTGCCCCTTTTGTTTTTATTTTTAGTAACAGCGGCCATCTTTTTCAACTGATCATAAATTTTCACATCGGTTCTATGCATGATACCTCTAAAAACATTTGTACCAAGTTTGGTTACCATAGGTCAATCAGTGTCAGAGGAGAAGATATTTGAAAGAAATATTAAAAATAGCAAAAGACATTGAAAAAAAGGCAATAACTCCAACATGGCTTAACAGATTAAAATGAAAATTCGTCCACAGATTGAAACAACTGGGAGTTACTGCCCTTTTTCAATGTTTTTTGCTATTTTTTATGTTATTTCTTTCAAAAATCATCTCCTACTACTCGACCAATTGAAACCAAAGTTATTATGAATATTCCTTGGGGTATCCTGAATAGAACGGATGTGGGAATTTTAGATCCATTGAAAAACACGGCCGCTGTTCTAAAAATAGAACATAGGAGTCCGACAGTAGTTTTTGACATAGATCTCCAAAATCTTTAGGTTTAGCTAGTTTGACATACAATGTAGGGTAAAAGTGTTCAGCGTGTTCTATTTTTAGTAACGGCAGCCATGTTTTTCAACAGATCAAAAATCCTCACATCAGTTCTATGCAAAATTGTTAACGACGACGGATGATGGTGGATGCCAAGTGATGGCAATAGCTCACATAGCCTTTGGCCAAGTGAGCTAAAAAGAATTTCAAAAGGAACAAAAATCTGAATTGTCTTTTTAGGCCAAAGATCTAAGAAAAATATAGGGCTCTCCACAATCTCCCTTAAAACAATGTGTTAAAATTTCAAAGAGCTTGGGTATGTATTACTCAAGTTTCTGTAAATAAACTAATGTTTCTGGATGCACACAATGAAGACATGGTGATACCATTATAGGACCAGAATAAAAAATGTATAAAAATAGCTGCAACAAAAGAAAAACTAAAAAAGTGACTAACAGAAAGGAACATGCATATTATTTAAACCTTGGCCACTGTTTATCTTTGCTAGTCAGAGGAACATAAATAACACCCATTAAATTCTTCTTTGTAACTGAGCCATCTTCATTTTTATCTACTTGAAGCAAGTGTTGACTTTGTCCTTGAGGGCCAACTGGAATAATTAGTCTTCCTCCAGGCTTCAGCTGTTCTACAAGCTAAACATTAATGAAGGTTACACACTTGTTTATCCTACATTATAACAATCTATATTTTTGACTTTATTAATTACAATAATCTGTAAAATTTTGAGTTTTGATGTTTTCGACATAGCTACTATGGAAAAGTTCACAATCTGTAGAGTGTAATTTAAAGTTGAAATTCATATTAAATACAGAGAATCCATAAATGTAAATACCCTTAAGGATTTACAAAGAATAAATAAATGCAATATAATATCCATTCACAACCCCAAAATCAATCTCAGCCTTCTTTTGGGGTAGGGCACCTTGTAAATTTTAAAGTGATCTATTCACAAATGCTTGTTTCTGGTCCATTTTTGGCTCCAATTCTTTCACAGATCAAGTCACAAACCCCAAAATCAATCTTAGCCTTCCTTTAAAATATGTCCTTTGGCACCTTGTGGTACAATTTCAAAGAGATCAATCTACTTGCAGTAAACCTATTGTCTGATATCAAGAATATAATTGTTTCTGATCCCTTTTTGTGGTCCTCGATTCCTAAATGCTTCAAGTCACAACCATCAAAATTAATCCCATCCTTCTTTTGTCCCATGGCACTTTGTGGTACAGTTTCATAAAGATCTATTTACTTATTAAAATCAAGTTATGTCCAGAAATGAAATGTCTACTAGTGATAATGAAGCAGATGACAACAGCATGACACCATTAATTGACCACCATTTTTTCAGGGTTGTAAAAAAATGCTTTCAAATAATACTTTCATTAGTCTTCAATATTTTACAATTAAAAATACAGTTACTTTTGAAATAGCAGGAGAAAATTAGCAAGGGCAAAACAGGTGTGCTATTTAAAATGTAATCTTACAGGTTCAGGTAAAGTAGGAGCAGCAGCACCCACATGAATTGCATCAAAAGGTGCTTCAGAAGGGTAACCTTTCCTCCCATCTCCTGATACAAGCACTACTCTCTCAGTCTCCATCAACTGTTTTGTCAGTCTGTCCTTCTTCATGTGTTTTATTGATTCATCAACTAACTCTGGGATGTGATCTATTCCAACAACCTTCCCTGTTTCACCTACCTGAAATATGAGTATGAAAGGCTCTATATTCAACTTACAATAAGATAATAAAGAATTTTAGTCAAATTAATTAATTTTTTTTTAATATTTTGTCACATGATTTTTGTTAGATCACTGAAATTTTATTTTTGAGATAACTGAAAGAAAACAGATAGAATACTGGCTTTATTCAACAGTACGCATTTGTACAGGCTTTCTATCACATTTCTATTACTCGTATATATACAGACTATATAATAACCACTTTAAGAATAGCTCATCATAAATCCCAAATGAGCAGCAAGATATCCATTTCCAAAATGATGATATAATACTTATACAGGCAGTAAGACAACCACTTCCAAAATAACTCACCAAAATACCCATGCAAGCAGTAAAATAACAAAAAATGTACCCCAAAAATGACTCACCATAATATCCATACAGACAGTAAGATAGCCCACCAAAAATGACTCACCATTCTACCCATGCAAGCAGTAAGATAACTACAAAAAGGCACTCCAAAAATGACTCACCATACAGGCTGTAAGATAACCACTACCAAAATGACTCACCAGTCCCCATAATACACACACAGGGAGTGATATAAACCACTTCCAAAATAACTCATCAAAATTCCCATACTAACAGTATGACAACTACATGTACAAAAAATGTACTATGAAAATGACTCACCATAATACCCATACAGGCTGTAAGATAACCACTTCCAAAATGACTCACCAGTCACCATAATTCCCACACAGGGAGTGAGATAAACCATTTCCAAAATGACTCACCATAATACCCATACAGGCTGTAAGATAGCCACTTCCAGATCCTACATCTAAAGCCTTTGACCCTTCTTTCAAGTGATTTGAGAGGATTTCTAAAGCATGGGCATGCTGAAAGAATAAACACAATCAGGTAACTAAAACATTGATAGGAAAGACTAATTCTCAATGCTACTTGTATTACTAACAATACACTAGACACTAGTAAATATAAAAAAATTCATAATTCACTTCAGGAGACAATATTAGCATGCTTTATTAATTGTATCTAAGTCAACATGCTAAAAAAGTAGGGATAAATTAATAAAATGTCTCCATAGTAGGAGTAGCACATCTTCAATATGTATGTAAAAACAGTGCAAAGTTTGACAATATTGAGATGATACTTTTTGACTTACAAAATACACAAATCAAGTATCATTGATATATCTACAGCATAAAGTGACAAACTAAAGAGTCTGAATAGCTCACCTGGCTTGAAAAGCTACATTCTATTTTTTGTAAAAGCAGCCATGTCTTTTCATTGATAAAAAAAATAATCAATGCTCATACCTACGAAACAATCATATCAACATTCATTGAATTTTGTCCAGTAGTTTCTAAAGAAATGATTTTTGAAAGTAATAACATCAAAAATACCATAAATATGACCAAAAAGGGCAATAACTCCAACATGGGTTGACAGATTTTCATGAACTGATCTCATCATGCTGTGGAGCATTTAAAACCCACGTCAAATTTTGCTAAACCTATGATTTTTGGAGATAAAACTGCTGTCTGACCCATGTTCTTTTTGTAGTAATGGTGGCCATGTTTGTCTACTGATAAAAAATCCTCACATTTGTTCTAGGCAGAATACCCTAAAGAACATTCATATTAAATTGGTTCTTATTGGTCAAGTAGTAATAGATGCCTAAATGGAGTTTATTTAATAAGTAGGTTAGTTATCTTTTAACAATGATCCATTTTTAAAGCACTGATCAATGTAAGAATCAAATAGACCCAATATATACTATGTAAGTCATCAGTTTCGGCAAAATTTTCAATGTAGAAAATCATTTTTTACAACCAGTTATAATTTTTTTTCACTCATTAAGCATGATTTTTCAATGCTGTTCTTCAACAATAGAATGTTTTGCACATTTTATTGGTGTATTGCAGACCAATCGAGATGTGCCGAATTGATAGACCTGCCAGACTCAAATCTGTTCGGTGAGACATTTTCTGACTAATTGTCAAGCAGATTTGAGCAACTTTTAATTTGCACACATAGGAAAGGCCTGGCGATTTTTGTTCTGGTCGGGCAGATTTTTGTTCTGGTCAGGCAGATTTTTTCAGATGTCTAACTGAATGTCCTGTTGGTCAACTTTCAATGAATCTGGTACATGTATCAGACTAATTATTACATGGACAAGGTATCAGGATGCCAAGATTTTAGAAATCTAATTAAAATAAGATCTATCATGTGTCCATTCTGTCACCACATGCAGGATCTAACTACACCCCATTCTACTTCCTGATCAGCGAATCAGAATTCATCTTTCATGACTTTGAAAGCATTATTCAAAGGGAGAAACCTGAGGATTCTGAAAAGGTCATCTGAACAGAAAGTACATGTAGAATGGAGTGTTTACAGATCCTAAATGCAACTGACTGAAAGGAACAATTGACAGGGCTGATTTTAATTAGATTTAACCTGTTTAAAATGTTGAAGATAAAAGAAAAAAAAATCATATGCCTGACATACTTAACAACAAACCTGTAATGAGAACAATTCTATTTACCATGTGAGGAGCACTTATAGTTACTGCATATCCAATTGATTGTGGTGAGTCTGCATATGCATTAAATTTGGCAAAATTTCCTCTATCCACTTTCTTCATAGCTTCAATTATAGTAGGAGTCTTTAAGATTCCATTTCCTACAAACACCAGGTATTTATCATTTTATTCATATCAATATGTTATAACTAACTCACAGATCTTGATTATAGATCATAGATTTCTTATACTTTTCAAAATTATACATTCAAAAATGCTCTTGGTTGAAGTTACTAGTCTTCAGTCTCAAGATAGGAAGAAACCTAAAAAGATCATTAGTTACTCATGTACATGTAACTGTCCTAGAATATTGACCTGATAGCCCACAGCTAAAATTTTGGTAGCCAATATGTATAGTTGTTCACAGTCTAAATTTTAGTAGCCCACACCAAATTCACACCCAAAAGTGCAAATCAATGTAACAAATCACCTTAACTAAGGGCAATCAAAGGGTTACTTGAACGAGAACTTAGCCATGAGAGTTTTAGAGTGCAAACTCTAAAATTTACTGGCAACTTGTTGCCCACTTAACCCTTTCCTTCATAATAACGCCTTTTATGCCCCAATTTTTAAATCCTGGATAGTTGAAATATGATACACACCAACAAGGCAATGTAAACAAAAGGCAGCCATTCTCTTTTTCTTTTCTAAGTGTTTAGGAAGTATCTGATGGAATAAATATTATTAGGTATCTAAACATTGAAGACATCCTGTGATTGTGCAACATTCAACTGTGTTTTTGATCTGGGCTGAGTTACCTATGATCATAGTCAATTTTGATTGGCTCAGTACATAGATATTTGTATCTGATTGACATCTCCTTTATATTTAATTTGTGGCCAGGTTACAGTAACTGACTAAGAATCTTGTCTGCAAAGTCGTAATTATGCTTGTTTACTGTTATCAGTTATGATAATTACCTTGCAGGATGCCATAAATGACCTTGAGGCACACATTTCCAGTCAAACTGGTTTTTAATCCTCACACTAAACTTTAAAGCAGAGCACTGGTAGTAAGATAGCACAGAACTGATGTCAGTAGCGCAGAGCTCAATCTTGATAGCACTGTAAAGTGCTGCGCTTTAAGGGCCTGGAGAGAACACTGAATCATCCCCTTTTTAGGAATTGTAGAGGGCTTTGACCATGAATTTCTCTGCACTTTTTTTGGCTAATTTAAATAGAAAGGCTAACAACAAAACAAGAGGCTCCCAGGAGACTGAATCGCTCACCTGGTTAAATTTTGTCTTTCAAGGGCAATAAATTTAACAAGTTGTTGTCCCAAAATTTTGACTCAAGAAGACTTTGGTATGACTTATCATAGGGATCATTTCAGCAATTGAAAGTTTCTTCCCATCTAATCTGTTATTATTTATCTCTGAAGGGCAATAACTCTTTCAAGGAGTCTGACAACTTTGATTCCTAGAGACATTTGTAGGCCTTAAAATAAGGATCACTTCAGAAAATTAAAAGAATTTGGCTAAACCTAACAGTTTTGGAGATATAATAAGTGAATAACTACTGACTGACCCCCATGTTCTATTTTAAGTAACGGCAGCCATGTTTTTTGACAGATCAAAAATCCCCACATCAGTTCTTTCTGACCCTACCATTAAATACTGATTTTTTTTTTTTAAATTATAGCCAATTTTAGTGAAAAAATTGCATTTTTTGCCCTTTGTGACCCCGATATTCCTGTGGTAACCATGAACCAGTTTCCACAACTTGTCTTATGAAGACTCTTTGCCACTATTTTAAAATACTTCAACCAAGTTATAGTTTTTTGGACTAAATCTGAAAAAAAACTAGAACATCTTGAATTCTTGGTTGGAATCACTTGTTTTAAAACAAGAGGCTCCCAGGAGCCTGAATCTCTCACCTGGTTAATTTTTTGTCTTTCAAGTGCAATAACTCTAGGAAGGAGCTGTCCAACAATTTTGACTCAATGGAGTTTTTGGTAGGACTTATCATAAGGATCATTTCATCAATTGAAAGTTTCAATCTATCTATTATAGTTTTCAATAGTGGCTAAAAACTGCTAAAAACATAATTTTTTGCCTTTCAAAGGCAATAACTCTTACAAGGAGTCGTACATTGTATGGCATTCTAATAAGGATCATTTCAGTAATAAAAAGAATTCGGCTAAACCTAAAGCTTTTGGAGATATATGCAAAAAACCACTGTCTGACCCCTATGTTATACTTTTAGTAACAGTGGCCATGTTTTTTCAAAAATCCCTACATTAGTTCTATGTAGGATACTCAAAGGAACATTCATACCAAGTTTAATTCTAATTGGTAAAGTAGTGTGAGAGGAGAAGATTTCTGGAAGAAATAACATCAAAATTAGCAAAAAAACTCCGAAAAAGGGCAATAACTCCAACATGGCTTTTCAGATTAAAACGAAAATTTGACCACAGATAATCTCATCATCCTAAAAACATTTCCACTTGTCAGAATTTGGCTAAAAGCAAGTTTTGGAGGTATATGAGAAAAACTACTGTCTGACCCTTATGTGCTATTTTTAGTAATGGTGGCTAGTTTTTTAATGAATATAAAATCCCCACAACAATTCTATGCAAGATACCCCAAGGAATATCCATATAAAGTTTGTTTTGGTCATGTAGTGTCAGGAGAAGATTTTTTAAAGAAATAACATTCAAACTGCAAGCAAGAGGCTCCCAGGAGCGAAAAACTACTGTCTGACCCCTATGTTAAAAAATCCCCACGTGTTCTATGCAAGACAATCCAAGGAACATTTATACCAAGTTTGGTTCCAATGGTCAAGTAGTGTCAGAGGAAGAGTTTTGAAAAATTGTAAACAATGAAGGATGACGACGACAATGACTGACACCACGTGATAGCAATAGTTCATATGGCCTTCAGCCAGGTGAGCAGCTCACCATGAGCTAAAAATGACACATCAGCCAAATCCCATGAAGAAAAAGTTAAACAAGTTTGGTGAGCCCTGATAATTATGGTAGATAGATGCTCATATACCCAATACCCCATATTGAAGGAGGCACTGGTTTAAGGTTGGACATTTTCATAAATTGATAATGCAAATGAAAGAACTTCATGCTCACATATCCTATGCCTCAACATTGAATAAGATTTAAAGTTTAAGGTTGGAGACCTTAAAAATTGATGATTTGGCCATCTTTGTATGATAGGAGCTTCAATAAAATAATATTTTTACTTTTCAGTGGTGCACTTCAGGAAATGCAGTAAAAAACTTTTGAGGGATAAAATTTCCCTCTTAATATTATATACTCTACTACATTTTCTGTCCTTACTAAATTTGTACAAACCACACTTTGTAAATCTGTTCAGCTCTTTCAGACCAGTTGCAATGGCAAAATTTTTAAAAAAGTGGACTGACAGACACATTATCCAGACTCCAAGACAACCAGTTGATGTCTCAGCTCCTACCAGTCAGAAAGTAAATCTTACCATTTTCAGGACAGAAGCAATTCTCACCAATTTTATTCTTTGATGAAAATTATTGTATGATAGCTCATTTCTAAAGCAAAATATCATCAATTTGTTAGACATTTTGTCTTAAGCATAACTAAGTCGAAAGTATTATTGATTATACTTGTAAAAAGCATCATGATACAATGCTGATGTTATCATGTTGAAAGTACAAAGCATCATACTGGAAGTAAAGAGCATCATGATGGAAGTTAAAAGCAAATAGACAACTAGTTTTGTTTGGTGAATCTGGTGCTTTATTATTAACTAAATAACACAACATAGAAGTAATACACAATGTCATGAAAGCACCTAAAGCCATTCTACACAGACAATAACTATAAAAACAGCGCACAAAAAATAGAAGGAAAAAAAAATACACAATAAGTGGAAGACTGACACCCATGCTTCCATCAAGATATGCTTACTATTAATACCTGGATAATGAATAAGGGGAAGTAACTCTCATGAAACCTGCATGTACGTCAATTAGGCACAATGAGTTGTGTCCCATTGTGCACAATTGACAACTAGTTTTGTTTGGTGGAACTGGTGCTTTATTATTAACTAAATAACATAACATACAAATAATACACAATGTCATGAAAGCACCTAAATCCAAAATGAACTCGCCAAACAGAACAAGGGAAAGAAATGGAATACAACAAATGGGACGCAAAGGAAATACAAATACATAAATAAAATAACTGAAAATTAACAAGGAATCAAGAAATTCATAGCTAAAGTTACTTGGTACATATCCACTGGCCTGTTTAATATAGGTTTGTAAACAATCAGAATGCCAGTCCCTGTGGTGTTTCAACAAAATCTTGGGTATACATGCTTTAGCAGCCAGCCTAGCACCCCCCTCCCCACCCCCAAAAAAAGTCTGATATTATCACAGACTTCCGTATGAGTTGTTCTCTTGGACTGAATGATTTCAGAGTTTTACTTAATATGTTAGAGACTCTAATCATACCAAAATATGCAAAAGTTAAAAAACATCATAAATACGCATCAACATTATCGTAAATATCTAATAATTTTACAATATGAATCAGATCAGTAGGTAACAAAGGTAACTTAGACTCAGGCATATGCTGATTGTTATGACCAAGACCTCCCAAAGTTAATTTCAAATCAGTAGAAGCAAAAGGCTCCACAGACAAAACAAGTAACTCCTCACTGATGATAAACTACATAAACTCTTAGCTAAAAAACAGGCATAGGCTGACAAAATATCTGGTGTGCAGGGAAAGAGTTGGAAGTGATAATACACACAAAATAGGTGGTAGGCATTGAGCTGACTCTTAAGGTTGGAGAAGGTTCCTGGACGAAAAGCAGCCCCTTTAACATGTTTAATCTCTTTCGCAAAACAGCTCGTCTGGACTCAATACCTGGAAGCCAAATAATATGTACAAATAATAATAAAAAAAATCATAACACAGTTCATATTCCACACTTTAAACTTCAATTTCTGTATATAATAACCTTAAATGTCAATAACATTACGTCGGAGGAAATAACAGCATCAGGTGCTGACCAGTCTACATCTGGAATAATGCAAAGCCACTGTATTCACGCAAGAAACAAATCAACCATCGTATGTCTCATCTGAATTCTTCATTTAATGAACACGGATGTGATTAAAGCCATATTTTCGCAAAGTCTTAAGCAAACGAGAAATAAACAACCTACCGCTGTGTACACATTCCGAAATAAAAGCTAACTTCCCAATGACTTCTTTAACTGTCACTTCATGCAATATTTCTTAACTGTAAATTCCAGCATGAGTTTGTTTGTCTCTTTTAATTTAACATCTAGAATGCGGGTGGTCATATTCACTGAACTGAACTCCTTGCCAGAAATGTCAATACATTAGTAGGTGCACAACAGTTTCTTCGCTAACATCCAAGCCTTACTTCCGAAAAAAAATTTAAACAAATGTATAATCAATTTACGCAGACAATGGGGTACTTACTCCACCAAAGTCATCTACATAATTAATTGTATGAATTCTGCTTTTCTGCAACATAAACGATACGGCATTAGTAATCCGTTGACATGCCCAAGGTGATGACTTCATCCTGAAAATTAAGCGATTGTCAATATAATTTTTACCCTTCCATTCGTAACCCTGTAAATGAAAATCATGTGGGTCTATATGTAATACTTAATGTCAAAATGCACGGGATATGTCAAATTTGCACATCATACAACGGCGTCCGTGTTTTACCAACGACATGAATTCTTCATGTCTTGGATAACACAATTTTAAGGTTCGTCCAAAAATGTATCTTGCGGAATGCCATCGTTTATAGATGACAACCCACCATGTGAGCAATCAACAATAATTCATGATCATTTTCCCCCTTCAGGTACAGTAAATAAAGGTGACAGTGTCAATGGACAACAAAGTGGGTTGGTATCAAACTGGTCATAAATCGCACCAAGGGCCAATTCTTTGGACATGTATCTGTCAATATATGGCACAGAGATTGATAATTGTTCTGCGAATAGTGTGGTCCAGCAGTCTATCTCTGGTATAATTCAAAGGCCAGTCATATCTCAAAAATTAAACAATCACTTTGTCATGATAATCTTGTATCAACTGTTCCCACCATAAAACCTTAAAACTAGATGTAACAGGGATTCTACAATGTGCAAAATTAGGTTGACCTGACGCAACAACATATTTATGTACCTGTGAAAAATTTTTATGTCACTTCACAAAAAGTATCATTCTTAATACCATGATTAAACAGTTCAATAAAAAGATAGTTCATTGCTAAACAATCCACATTCATTTACATGTATGACATTGTCATAAGAAAAATCAACATCATAATCAGTGCAACAAAACAAAGACTGCAAATTCAAATAATCACCTGATATACCCGAAAGAACAACGGAGGATTTCTCGGAAAAAAAGAGGCTCACCTGACAAATTACAGGGGATATTATCATACATATGCACATCATAAATCATAGTTGTAGGTACATATTCAGTGCATACACCAGCCTCTAAAGCTGGGGAATATTTCATATTGTTCATTTGTTCACACACGCCTGCCTGATCTGCAGGGGAAGATATTGGCACAGAAATATCTATATTTTACACACCCGTATTCACTGGGGAAAACACACCTAAACACTCAGGGGAACAAAACACACCTACACGTGTAGGGGACACAAAGGAAATGTCAGTAGAATCTTTGAAATGAAACAATAAATCTGAATATCATTCCTGACTAGGACAGACCCTCGAAGGATGCTTGATTGACGGATCCAAGGGATTTTTCCCTTCACGCATACATTTTCTACATACATGTAGAAGCTCTATATTGCCATAAGAACCAAAGTGATCTGAAGAATGGTTACAATTTCCTAGTTGATATGCACCACAAATAGGATTATGGGTGGTGGGTCTCTCTAGAACTTGGGTCTGTTTTGAAGTAGACACTAAAGGACTCACAAGTGTACGAACCCTGTTCCTCGAAAAACGAATCAGACCATTTTTTATGACATCTCTATTGAACGCAATACTTCAGAATGAAAATCTTTCAATTCATGAAAAGGAAATTTCTCTGCAAGATAAAGCAAGTTAATCAAATGTTTTTGACATTCGTAGTTAACATTAACATCAAGATCAACCTTCTGCAGAATGAACACTTCTCCATTAACTGAGTAAGCCCAAATTCCTTGTCCGAATAGTTGAACAATTTGGTTTGTGCATACTCGTGTGGCCAGGGTACATTGTACTTAACACATCCTTGGATGCCCGAGCTTCTCCTGACACAGCTTTACCTTCATGTTTGTTCTTAAACAAAGTATGTAGTAAGTCTTTACCTATAGTTCTGACATGATCCTTGCCTTCACCATTGTCCATTGACTCTGATTCTGAATTTGAGGACTCATTAGCAGCAAGAAACTTTTTAGTCCACAATTTAGCAGAGTCACATACCTTATCAGACTCACACGTTTTTCAAGGTTGGTAATTCCACATGCTTATCTTTTGTCACAGTTTTGTCATTTGAGGCTGGACATTTAATCAAACTTCCACTTACATCCGGTTACTCAGCTTTTGTCTGTTTGCACTCTTTCAGAAGGGCATTTTTCTTTAAAAATAAGTCAGATTCTGTTTATTCTGCAGTATGAGATCTTCAATAGTTCTACCCAACTCAGTACTTAAATCCAAACCTGAATTTTTTTATCGAGCCCAACCGGAGTCCTCACTGTCGACCTTTGGTATCGAAGAGTCAATCGTATGAGGAGTGCCACCAGATGCCATGTTTGTTGGAAGAATCCATTTCCTAACAGGTGGCTTAGTTGGCAATATAAAATTTTGCAAATGCTTAGGGGTTTTACATTCCCTTCTATTGTCCATCTCGAAAGAAGAAATACACAAATACGTGGAAGAATGACACCCATGCTTCCATCAAGACATGCTTACTATTAATACCCGGATAATGAATAAGGGGAAGTAACTCTCGTGAAACCTACATGTATATACCAATTAAGCACAAGGCGTTGTGTCCCATTGTGCTCTATTATGGTTCATCATTACCTTTCCCCTTAAAAATTTTCTAGATACACAGGTTTGTCTGTAGAAGAGGGAAATTAATAGTGAAACTGAAAGAGTAATCATATAGTGAAATTGACAGTGGGCTGCCAAATCAGAAAACAGCCCCGCACATTGAATCCCAAAACTAATGGGATTAAACCACAATACGTACAGATTGCATATTTGATAAAAATACACTTACTCTGAAGATTATTGATCAGATCTGTATTATTGTTTCCACTTGAGCGCCAAGCCATAACAGAAAACTTATTGAAAAAAGACCTAATACCAAATAATATAAGTACACGGGATACGACACTTTTGCTAAGTTGTAGCAAAATCATTTGCTACTGAATCACTGAATACTTAAGCTCTAATCCGCTTATAATGAAACATGGTTCAGGAGGTTACTGTGTAAAATCTTGAAATCTAGTATGTGCGACTCAGATTCTCGAATATTTGAGGTGGGAAAATACTGAGAGATCCGATGGATCAGATGTAATTATGTTGAAGTGTTCATTCAATGTGCTCGTAGTGGCCCGTCTACCGTCCGTACGTCCGTCGTCCACATTTCTCTCAATAACTCTAAAATACTGGCATCAAATTTTGTAAAACTTTGGTGATTTTTTCTATTGATGTGAGTCCCCTTTCGGTTTTTATAAATTTCCACTTTCTCCGTACAAAAAATGGGATGATTCCCTAGCAGCAATGTCAGTTAGGGAATATAATATTAAGTCCCTGTGTCAGTGCAGCTTTGGTGGATTGTTTATTTTTATTAATGTACGGTCCCTTTCAATTGTAATTTTCAGATATTACGATTTTATTATGGGACTTAAATTTGTTCATGAAAGGGGGTTCGCTGACAGCTAAGACAAGATAACAAATCTTTATTTTGATTCGGCATGTCATAAATACAAACACAAGCTCTAAGGAGCTTTTGACCGAATATAAAACAAAAACATAACATAAAACAAGGCAAGGACACATACACACAAAGCAATACATATAATCAAGCACAAAATAAGCATAGCATGCACTAATTAAAACATTAATTTAGCAGATAAATAAACAAAAAGTATATAAACATGCAGAAACTAAATCTAATGCAGAAGTACTATTATTCAAGCAGAAGCCAAACAAAACGTAGAGCCGAAAATAAGTATGATACAGATATCTAAAAAAAAGTAACCTGCATGCAGAGCAGCGACATTCCGAACCATTCCAGGACTAAATTAGACTTGAAATGAGAAAAACTGTTTTCTGTCCTGAAATGGTTGGCAAGGCTGTTCCAGAATGTGGTCGCAGCAAATTTAAAAGATTTTTACCATGTCTGCTTGGCTTTACCTGAGGCACATCCAATAAGTTTACATACCTGAAAGAATACTCTGAATTTTTTACATTTACCTGATTTTTTAGACATACAGGGGCAATATTATCAACAATTTTAAAAGTTTCTAAAGCCATAGTTCTTATCCGTCTGATCTGCAGTGAAGGTACCCTTGCTTTGATGAGGAGTTCCTGGTAAGAGCTGTTATAGTCCTCATATACGAAACGAATTGCTCTTTCTTGCACTTTTCTAATTATTTTGAAAACTTTTCTGTACAAAAATGCCAAGCCAAAGGGCAAAAATTGAAATTACTCAAAATAAAAGTACGAAATATAGTTAGTTTACTTAAACGATCCAAATAAGAGCCTAGTCTTTTTAATACATTCAGTTGCTGAGATGCCTTCCTGCAGAAAACACTGATATAATCATCAAAATTTAACTGATAATCAATCTCCATTCCTAGTAATTTCACCGTTTTTTTTTACCGTGCTTTCGAATTCATTTTCACGAAACATTGGGGAAAAAAGTATATTACTATTGATGTAAGCTCCTCTGCAAATATGAATTTCTGATTTTCCGTTTTAGTGTTTTTGGACATTCAATGTTGAACCTTAGCCGTGCATGCTATATTGTAATGCACCAACAAGTAAGATAGTAGATGTATATTACTTAGGGTCCAGTACTCACCATATGATAATGTCTGCACTCTAGATTAACTTACGAGGTAGTATTACTCGGTGAATGAAAGCTATACTTTATATAGCCTGGTTGGCCGAGTGGGAACGACCAAAAATTGCAGACTCGCATCGATTCCGTAGTTAGGATGCACTTTAGAATTGTATATACAATCTTGCATCAACATTCTATGTTGATCCAAGCCGTGCATGCTGTATAGTAATGCATTAGCAAGTAAGATGGTAGAGTTCCTACATCCCATTCCTATATGTATATTACTTGGTGTCACTGTGGCTTTATCTGTATATCGATGCAGATCCTATACCGTCATACCCGATACCATCAGATGTTGTCCTATCGAAAACCAGGGCTGTATCCAGACACTTTGAAAAGGAGAGGTGCCAGCCAAGGTTCCTTAGAAAAAAAGGGGTGTTAGGACATTATTTGCAATTTTCTGTCAATTTTACACATGAAAATTACAAATTTTCCAATGAAAAGGGGATGTCAACCCCTGCATCCCCTCTAGATCCGCCACTGGAAAACGTTAGCCAGTTATATACGTCATGTGCTATGTTCACGCTTTAGACAGGGCGGATCCAGCCACAAAAAGGGGGTAGCCAAATTTTCAGTCCACCAAAAATGTGACTTATAATCCATTTTACCATAACGAAATTTAAAACACGATTATCACTAAGAAGTTACCTTATAGTTAGTCGCTCATGCGTCCTACTAGATTACAAAGTACAAAGGTTACCGTTTCAAGTTAGCCCAGATCTCTGTCAACAAGTGCAATATATCCTGCAGATGCCAATCATTGTCGCGGACACTTCCACGTCCACTCAATAACTGGAGTATCAGTGTATAGATCTTTATGAAAGTATACCACAAGGTGCCATACCCCAAAAGGAATCTTGGGATTGATCTGTGGGGTTATGACTTGAATCGTTTGGGAATTAGGGGCCAAAAAGGGCCAGAAACAAGTAAGTTTATGATGGGTGGACAGTAACGAGTGAGTGTGAATGGATCTCTCTGAAATTGTACCACAAGTATGACATACTTGGCATAAATACTTTAGCTAGGCATAAATAGTTTTGGCTAGACATAATTTTATTTTAGGCTAGGCATAATTTTATTTTAGGCTAGGCATAACTTTTTATTTTTGACGCTAATACCGCGCCATACACAAGGTGTACCACAAAAGAACTGCTGGGGTTTGATTTCGGGGGTTGTTACTAGAAGGGTATAGGAATAAAGGATTAAAAAGGGGTAAAGAATAGGCATTTTCTTGATATCAGGACAATGACTTGTAATTGGATCTCTTTGACATTGTACTACAAGGAGTTATACTACCAAAGGAAGGCTAAGGTTTTTTTTTTTTTTTTTTTATTTTTTTTTTATTTTTTTTTTTTTTTTTGGATATGAAATGAAATGTTTAGGAAAAAGGAATCTTTAAGGAACCGGAAACAAACAGTTTATTGATGTTGGGACAACAACTTGAATAAATGCAAATGTTTCTCTTAGATTTTACCACAATGTGTCGATCCAAACATAAAGTTAGGATTAAATTTGGGGGTTGTGCCCTGAACCGTTGTAGAGTGAGGGGCCCTAAAAGGGACCAGAAATAAGCATTTTCCTGATGTCTGGACAATAATTTAAGATCTCCTTGAAACTATACCGCATGGTGCCATACAATAAGAGCAAGGCAAGAATTGATTTTATGGTATGTGACATGTACTAAGTAGGAATTTGGGAACAATTGGGGGGGGGGGGGCACATCGTTCTTGGTCAAATTCATATCCTGTGTCAAAAATTTAATTTCATTCCTAATTCAGAGCTGTTTCAATTAAGCTTGAATGATGTGTCAAACTTGTTGGAATTGAAATATGTGTTCAAATCTGTATCAGTAATATGTTACATTAAAATATGTGTACATGAGATAAAGTAAAAATATTTGGTTGGAATTGCACAACAAACAAAATGTTCTAGTTAAGTCTTACTCAATATAACTCTGAATTGATTATAAACATGTTTATCTTTTGAGATGAAATGAGATAAGCACATTGCAACATGTTAAAAAAAGGTTTATTACAATATACAGGTGGGTTGGGCATCATATATTTTCAATATCTTAAAAACTATTATAGATAGAAAGAAACTTTCGATTACTGAAATGATCCTCTTATGATAAGGCCTACAAAAGTCTGCTGGGGGACCAAAGTTGTCGGACGAATCCTTGTTAGAGTTATTACCCTTAAGAAATGAATATGACGGTTTTTTTTTTTTTTTACAATTTCCAACCATTATCTTGAAAACTATGATAGATAGAAAGAAACTTTCATTTGCTGAAATGATCCTTATGATAAGGCCTACAAAAATCTGCGGTGATCAAAAGTTGTCAGACAACTTCTTTTTAGAGTTATTGCCCTTGTAATGCAAAACTTATGATACTTGGTATGGTTGTAAAACTTTTATGTGCCAAACGATTTTTATAATGACTGATCCGAAATATACATATTTTTAAATTGGATGCAAATGCAACATGCAATGACTGTTTTAACTATATAAAGCATTCTTTAATCCGAATTGGAGTGCTCCGAAGACGGAGGAAGCAGAACAGAACATTCGAGGGTATATTCAGAAAAAAAACAATCGAACGTGCAGTTATATATAATACTTGTAACCAAATCAGTACAAGTTTGTACATCCAAACTCCTTATAATTTTTACAATCGCTTGGACCGAACATGAAACTAATGCGACCTTTATATCGCTAGACAAACCTTATGACTCTAGAAAGCGCGGGAAATTTTCCGTTCCTTGTACACGATAAGGGTCGCAGTAGTTTCACACTGTTTAACTTTCGGTACAAGCAAGGAGTACATATATGCTGAATAAATCCTTGGTACAAGCGATTGTAGAATATTGCGTTAGGATTTACAAATCCTTGTATTTATTTGATTAGAAGTTTTTTAATGGTGATACTTGTGTTTATTTATTAGATTCATCATGTGCAATGATTGCTGAGCAGTAAATAGTAATATATTCGAAAAAATGAGTTGAAGCGATGCACCCCCAAGTGTCGCGTTTATATACTAGTCGGGCTGCATATTTGATAGTGGGAGCTAGCCTCTGTGGCCACGCATTGCATATTAAATAACCAAAACAGCATTTAAGCATCAAATTGACACTACCTTCACATAGTATAGCTCAAACAGCTAACTTTACATTAATATAATGTAAATAATCGAGTACATATAGCAAACATTACGAAAATAATATTCAACATCCAGAAAACAAAATGGAAAATCTTTATTGGAAACTAAAGAACAAGATTTTCACTGACATACTCCAAACGTAAAAAATAAGAAACTACAAGAACTGACGACAAGGTTTTTCCAATAGTTAAACTTGCAATGTTTATAGAATGCAACTCTATTTCAGTTCTAGTCTTAGATATGAAGTAGCCCTTATCATCATTTCTTACTGTTACTATAAACTGTATTTCCTTAATTTGGCAAACCCGAAAATGATAAAAAGATATTTTCTCAAACTGCCATTTATTAAGAAAGGTATTTGCTGGTAGATTTAGGAATTCTAATGTAACTGAATCTATACCTAGTTTTTTTTTGGAAAATCTAGAACCCCCTTTTTATCTTATTCTTATAAGACACCCACTAAAATATTATTGTTAATTACACTTCTGTCTCTACTTATACTCGTCAATACATATTGCTCACCCTGATGTTGTGCCGGTTGGCCAGTTGTAAATTTCGATATGAACTGAGATGACCGCGAGATTATTTGGTTTTTGAGAAGGGACCTAAATATCGTCGTCCTTCTACTCAAGTGTCAAAACACCATCAAAGATTCGTCAAATGCTTATTACAAACAATGCGTTTGAAGAGAAAATACAGATGAAAAATCCCTGGACTATGTCAACAATAAATTCATGACCATCGTAGGTATTGGAATTGAACAACATGAAAAAAACTATATATCCTTCGACACTCTTCTACCACTTTCTAGAAAAAGAAAAAAAGAACTAGCTATATATATAAGAAAAGCAAATGTATTTGGTGGATGAAGCAGCTAATAATGGGTTTATTACAGGCGCGTAGCTGCCGTTAGGCAAAAAAGCTTTTGCCTGCACTTAATTTTGCCTTGTGGTAAAAAACAAAAACAAAAACAAAAATAAATAAAAAAAGAAAACAAAAACAAAACCCGAGAGTGAAGTTACCAAAGGACATCAAAAATCAGCTAACACCGACCACTTTATACTGGATACCAAAATCTCCAATAAATGCCGCTCAAATCACGTTTATTTCATCTGGTAGCAAATGTTCTACTACAAATGTTTCTAAATTTCTAAATTATCAACTCATGCTTTAACTGTCATTAAAAACTTCGTAATTTATTATTGTAATAAATATTATAAACATAATGCTGTAAACTATTTTTGGAGTGTAAAAAAATTAAGGTCGAGTTTCAGGATACGTACGATTTGGTTGATAGTTATGACATATAACGCTGCCACATAAACTAATGACTGAAAAGTTTTCATATTTCATTGCCATCACAATGTGTCCGTCCGTGACAAATTATAACCAAACTTTACTTGATTGTTCCTTAGAGACACTTTAACAATCCGTGTGTTGTGATTTTTGATTTGGTAAAAAAACATCGCCGCCGTTACTGGAAATAGACCATATTGCGTTTAGCCAAAATTTGACAAGGAAAAATTGATTAGCATGGCGATACGTACCTATACCGAATTTTTCTTAAAGGTCCGTTGACGAGATGTTTGAGTTATGGGTCCTGAAATAAATCACTACTGATGAATGTTCATTAGAGTATCTTGAACAATCTGTTGGTAGGGATATTTGATATGGCGAAACATATTACCTCCGTTACTAATAGAAGAGCATAGGGGTCATATTGCAGAATTTTGCACATAAAACGCATAAACATATGGGTTTAGCTATATCTGACATAGGAAAAATTGTTTAGCATGGTGAGACGCACCTATGCTGAAATTTTCATAAAGATTTCTTGACCAATGTTGGAGTTATTGCCCCTTATATAGAATTTTGCCATATTTTTATTCATTCCCACATTTAAATATCTTCTAATCTGAAACCATTGCATTTCATCTAATCAGACTTACACGAATATTTAACAATCCGTGTGTGGAAATTTTTGATCTGGTGAAAAGCATGGTCATGCTACTAAAAAAATAGACCATACTGCTCAAGTACGATTTTTGCATATAAATCCAAAATGTTTGGGTGAAGTTAAAATCATCCGTGGCAAAATTGATTAGCATGGTGAGACGGATCTGCGCTGAAATTTTCAGAAAGATTCGTCCTACACTGGTTATGTTGGTTTTAAAAGTTCGTTAGAACTTGTATTGTAATGTTTTACATGCAACGACTTTAAATAAAGCTTGAGTTTGGTTCTCTTGACCTATGGAACTATAATCACATTCTGTTTATGGTTAAGCATGACTCATATATTAGCTCATCTGGCCAAAAAATGGCTATGAAAGATTTATTTAATAACTTGAAAAAAACGGATGGAAAACTAAAATAGTCTATCGATTAAATGATTCTTATGACAACAGTACAGTAGGGTGAATAGTCCGATTTTGGGGTATTGCTTTAGAAGTCTAAATAAAAGACTTGTTTTTGACAAGGTGAGCGATACCGGCTCACAAATCTTAGAGCCTCTATCTTAGTATTACACAACATAATACTTGACATTACTACTCCAAATCCACAGTCCCATGGAATTGTAGTGACCCATTGTTTCTAATGCTGGTAGTTCAGATGGTATTGTCATTCTTTAATATGTTCTGAGCTAGCTTTCAGTAACTGCAAGCATTAATATTCTTAAAGGGGTATCTCATTTTGTCTATATGGTGTATGTTTAGGTATTTCGCGGAGCGAATTGGAGGTATTATCCAGCGAATTTTATGATTGTTTGTGGTTTCAGTTCATTTTGACCATACATAAAAAGAAGGGGTGGTTATAACCACACTGCAGATCTCATGCACATGGCCTGTCAGATGTTTCTCATTAATATGCCTATATGTCGTTATATTACTTTTTAATTTGATTTTAAAGAATTGTCATTGCTCTGTTACCATGGATTTAATAATTTTTGTTGTCAGGGCCTTCCAGAGTTTTTAGGGAATATTAACACTTGTTGACGATCTTCTGGTGATCTCTAAACGTATTTACTATTTCGGATTAAGGTTATATGATGGTGCATTGGTTGCTTTTCACCATATCCATTATTTTTCTATGGAAGTGTAATGTTGTGATACTGATACAACTATATACTGAATGCCATCGACCCAGCATGACATGTTAGCCTGAGCTAGGTATTCAGAAAACTAAACATTAAAACATTAAAAAAAACTCAATAGACCGTGGGACAAGTTCAAATTGTAATGCAACTGCATATACCAAATGTGGTCGACTTAAACAGAAGAAATGAACCATATGTTTTTCATATCATTTGAAAACACCCGAAAATATTTTTTTTCATATGTTTAGGACCATCATGAAAAAGATATGAAAACATGTTTCTGACTAGACTTAATTCATACAAAATGAAATAAACAAGCATTCCGACAGTATTGCATGGCAATACAGAGTTCCCTATCGGAAGGATTTTGTGTTGAAGAGAACAGACGGCAGACTTATAAAAAATTTGTATAGAAAAAAAAATGCGGCAAGTCAGCACAAGGTCCATAACTAAGCGATTGATTGTTGGGGTTTAACGCCCGAGCAGCAACATTTCAGCTACTTTCAGTCGATGAACATGAAATGGATGACAAAATGATCACGAAATGATGAAATGAAAAATGGGATGGCATACAAGGATAATGGGGTCGATAAATTTTGATTGCCACTGGAAATAGGGAGAGGTAAATTTAGCCTCCTGTGGCGGAGACCTATGGTTTCCTACTCCGGGAGAATACCACAGAAGGGTTCATGGCATCTTTCCCAACACGTAGCACCACTATGGTTTGCGGTCAGGTTTTCCGTATTATGGCCTGACGACCCCAGCATGTAACATGCCAGGGTTACCCCATTCCACTACCCCATTGCTCTGTGGGCAGAGTGCTCTAGCCCCCGGCCAGGGTTTGAGCACTATTTAGTCGCCTTTTACGACAAGCTTAGCGCTACTGCAGGCCTATTCTTTTAACACCCGGAACCAAACGGGGCAGACCAGAACGAAAATCGAACTTTATCTGTAATTTGTCACGGTCAAGCAATGTACCAAACATCAAATGAATATCTGAAAGCATGACGAAAAAAATAATGGAGAAAGCTTTACGTCAGCATGAATAGTCCAAGGGCTATGACTCAGCAAAAATCTACCCACTGGAACAATATTCGAACATGATCTGTAACTTGCCAAAAAAGCAATATACCAAATATCGAATGATAAAAAAGTGCAGAAAACTGATTTGCCAAATTGATGGACAGATTGCAAACCTCAAGTCACATTCGACCTTCATATGGTTATAATGTGTTTTCATATATGTACAATAGTGTGGTTTTCATATGATTTTTGATAACATATAATTTCTTGTATTTTTAAATGCACAATTTTTAATCAATTTTCACACCTTACCGGGTTGAGAAAATAGTTCTTGTATCTAGATTGGAGTTCTCAGGCGCTAATTGGTCAAAATAGAAAGGGGTTATTGGTTGTTGTGTGATTGTATCGCATAATCATTGTCTATAAAATGCGATGCAACGTTTCTACGTTGTGCTCCTGTAACAACTGTTAGTGTCATAGGCGATAGCTAGTATTTTGGCAAAGCCTATTGATGTCTATTAACTTTTCGCTTTAAAAAATAAAAAAAAATAATAGAATCTCCAACTTTAGATCGTGGATTATTAAATTACACACATGTTCTACACGGGAAAAGTTGCAATATGTTTTCATGGAGATATAACGTTATAATGAAAATTATAGAAGCTGCAATAATAGCAAGTTAATTATGGAAATTTCTCACATCTCGAGAAATACATTTTTATAGATTTAATATCAGGGTTGCCAAGGTATGATAATAGGCTGCAATTTTTCCTATGTAAAAAAAGTAGTTAATATGAAACTGACATAATCAGAAAACTTAACATTAAAATCAAAACAAGAAATTTCAAAGTCAAAGACCATGACTGTGGGGCATATGCATGAAAGAGATAAGGAATTGTACAAAATGTTCTGTTTCAATTGGGTTGGCATATCTAATATACATCTTCATGAACCAGTTGGTATTTGAAAGTTATTTTATTTGTTTAAACATACAAAGACCAGAAATTCTGGTATGAGAAAATATATTTTGACCAAATTGTGATAATTCATTTAACTGAACAATTGTCATGCATCAAAGACAAATTTTGTACTGAAATAAACTACTGAAAATTCAGAAATAATTGTATACATTAATTAACACGATTTAGTCCTTTTAGTCTATAATGTGATTTTAATTTTTGCAATTTTGAGAACAAGAGGCTCCCAGGAGCCTGAATCGCTTACCTGGTTAAGTTTTTGCCTTTCAAGGGCAATAACTGTAACAAGAAGACATCCAAAAACTTTGATCCACACAAACTTTTGTAGGCCTTATCATAAGTATCATTTCAGCCATTGAAAGTTTCTATCTATCTATCACAGTTTTCAAGATATTGGCTAAAAACTGTAAAAAAAATGTAATTTTTTCACCTTTCAAGGGCAATAACTCTTACATGGAGTCCTCAGACAACTTTGATTACTTGAACACTTTTGTGGGCCTTTTAATAAGGATCATTTCAGCAATTGAAAGAATTTGGCTACACCTAATGGTTTTGGAGATACATGCAAAAAAAACTACTGTCTGACCCCTATGTTCTATTTTTAGTAACAGTGGCCATGTTTCATGATGGATAAAAAAAATCCCCACGACATTTCTATGCAGAATACCCCAAGGAACAAACAAACCTAGTTTGATTCTAATTGGTCATGTAGTGTCAGAGAAGTAGATTTTTGAAAGAAATAACATTAAAAATAGAAAAAAAAAAAACATACAAAAGGGCAATAACTCCAATATGGCTTCACAGATTAAAAGGAAAATTCATACACAGATAGATCTCATCGTGCTGTACACTTTTATCCTCTCATAATTTGGCTTCACCTAACGGCTTTGGAACTATATGCGAAAAACTACTGTCTGACCCTTATGTTCTATTTTTAGTAACAGTGGTCATGTTTTTAGATGGATCAAAAACCCCACATCAGTTCTATGCAGGATACCCTAAGAAACATTCATACCAAGTTAGGTTCCAATTGGTCTAGTAGTGTCAGAGAAGAAGAGTTTTGAAAAATTGTTAACTATGAAGGATGCCAAGTGATGGCAATAGCTCACATGGCTTTGGGACAGGTGAGCTAAAAATCCCATAACAGTTATGTTACATTTAATTAATGCAAATCTAAATAATTGGAATTTTAAGACCCATTTTTCACAATAATTTCTGTATTTACAATACTTGTTTCACAAATAAATTCTTGTATGGTAAATCACATTGCTTATTGATTTAGTCAGGAGAAATAGCATTTGTCCAGTCCTGAACAAACAAAAACAATCTTTATTTTATTGACTCCAAATTTTATTTTTTTTCTTTGCAGTATGCAGAAGACCAAAGCAATGGCATAAATGACACTGAAGTGAAAGTGTACGTATAATAATAACCACAACTTAGTGGATTAAACAGCTCCATTTAAGCATAAGATATGGCACCTTCTTCAGTGTTCCACAACACAAAATATGATAGAAAAACAATGTTAATCAAAAGGGAGTTTCCTTCCATAATAGAAAAACATTGTACCAAGATATAATAAAAATTTAAGTGCTTTAAAGTTATTGTATGACCTTTGAACAGATGGTCAGGCAAAGAGCAAAATGCCTTACAAAGACAAGCAAATAGCAGAATGCCTTACAAATACAGGTATAAAAAAAAGAAAACCTGCTTAAATTAGATATCAATTTTATGTAACATATGCTTGGAATACATAAAAAAAACATTATCTCTATAGGACATTTAAAAGATATTTTATTCTTTGCAATAAATAATAAGGACAGATGCAAATAGACTATCTGCCATGTTATGATTGGCACTTTGAGTACGTTTCTTAACCTGATGAAAACCCTGGGGATGTTTGAATAGAGGCATCAGATGTTGGTACAGCTTTTCTTCTTTTGACTTTCCTTTTTGTTGTATTCTTTTTACCCACTGAAACAAGAAAAGGATATGTCAGAATCAGTATCCCAATCAGTTATACAACACTAAATTAGACAACATTTAGTTCTTGCACATATCAAAGAAAACTCAATTTCCTGAAATTCTTCAAAGACATAAAAACATGAAATCAGTTTAAAAAGTTTTAAAATATACTTAATGTCCTAATTCCTGAATAACCTATAAACCAAAACCTATTTTTGGCATGGAACCTTGGAATCATGGAGATCTATTACCAGAACATGTTTATTCAAGTACCCGGGAATCAGGATAATATTTGTTTTGCACCTTATGGTCTCTAATTCCTTCAAGGTAAAGGTCATTACTCCTAAAAATCATCCACAGCCAGACTTTTTTAGTGAACCTTGTGGTACAATTTCATACAGATCCGTACACTTATACTTAAGTCATATAGTTAAATTTTAGAAAAAGCTTATTTTTGGCCCCTACATCCCAAACACAGCCATGACCTTCAAAACTAATCAAAACTTTTTGTAGTTTGGAACCATGCGATACAGTTTTACTTTTACAGCAAAGCAGAAAAATAGGGCATTAATGGAAAATTAAGTAATACCATGCCACATAACGGTAAAAAATGGGGGGATGGCAAATGTTCAAAATGGCTGAACTCAAAAACTGCATTTCATATTTTGCTAAAAAGTAAACTTAACCTGTATTTAGTACTTTATAACTATGCAAAGTTTAAAAAAAATCATTTATCTGCTCTTAAGGTATCATTTGAAAACTGTAGGGGAACAGAGACAACTTTTTGGATGGTATCACATAATACCTTGCCACAGAGCGTGCTGGAGTATAAAAGTGCATATTTTATGGTTGTTTCAGCATTTAAAGTTTTTTTTTTTTTAAATCTCTTAAGTTTAATTTCCAAAATAAAAAAATTGTACTATTTTTTGCATACCAAGGGAAATACCTTAAAACATAATTGAGACTTATGTTTTAAGATGATTTTGAGAAAAACCTTTAAATTATGGTTTTCAAATAAGAAGCCAAAATCAACAAAAAATATCAATGCATTTCAAATCATGAATTATTGCTCAAAGTATAAACTTCAACAGGCCTTGTTATAATAATCATTTCATCAAAAAAAGTTTTTATCTATTACAGTTTTCAAGACAAAAGGCTTTTAAAAATGCCATAACTTCTTTCAGAATTTGTCATTCGATTTGACTAAATGGGGGTTTACAGTAAGCCTTGTTACAAGGATCATTTCAAGAACTGACATTATCTTTTTTTTTCAAGACCGGGCCTAAACACAGCAAAAATTGTACTTTTCGCAAAAGGACAATAACTCCAATAAGGAAATGATTAACTTCATCTCAGCAGGTGACTGTTTCTTTCTTTCTATCTATTATGGTTTTCAAGATGGAAGCCAAACACAGTAAAAATACAATGTAGTCAATTTGGTCTTTCAAAGGGAAAAACTCCTATTGGAAGTTGTTAAGACTATACGACCAAGCCACTATGTGAGGAAAAATTTGATATAGAATTCAAAATTACATGAATAGGTTTAAAATATTTTCATGACACAATACATCTACTGTTTTTGTCTGGTTCAGTTGCATCCATTTTTAGATCACCTTTCATTTCATTTGGTTTTACTGGAGTCCGAGATCTTGACCTCTTTTTGGCTGACATTGTACTTCGTGGTGTAGATCTCCCCGGAGTTCCCTTTTGCACCGTAGGAGATGATATTTGTCCTTGTTTACTCAGTGGTGTTTTTCTTTGAACACGTGGTGATGTTAGTGGTTTTACAGATCTTGGTGATGTGATCTGTTTTTGATTGGTTGGTGACTTGACAAGTTTAGGAGATTTTACATCCTCCACAGCCCTCTGTGCAGTTTTCTTTGTTGCCTTAGGTTTAGGTGTGGTTTTTGCTCTCTTCTCTACTGAAGGACCAGGTTCTATGCTCTTCCTTTTAACTCCAGTCTGAAATTTAATTGAACTACTGCAAATATGTGATTATGATTTACAAGTAATGTACATCATGAATATAATTCCACTAAAGCTTCAATCATTTCTACACTGGCTCACAAATAATCCATTATTTGTTATGATTTCTATACAGTCTGAAGCAATTAATGTACAATATTCTCATGTTATAATGTGACATGCGAAATGCCATTCATTTTAGAGTGTAAGTTCAATAACAAAGAAACAAAAAAATCAAATATTCATCAAAAAGTATACAGACCTGAAAGACATTATAATACAAACTGCTGTTTAATGTATGAAGCAATTTAAGATGAGGCATTTATAGTTGTGAAAAACTAGAGGCTCTTGAGAGCCTGTAACGCTCACTAGGAACTCATTTGTTCATCATGTGAATACCAGTGTTTGATATCAGGAATATGAAAATGTTACAGCAATTAAAAGCTTCCCCTATCTGCTATTAAAGGTCTAAAAATATATGTCTAAAACTGCTTAAATAGCTATTTCAGACTTTTCAAGGGCAATAACTCCTAATAAATGTCTTTCCTTACCACAACCCAGTTTAATCTTTTAAAGGGCTAGTCATAAGGATCAGTTCATTAAGTGAAAGTTACTTTTATCTTTTAAACTGAATAAAAAAAACTTAAATATTTGACTTTCAAGGCAAATAAGGAGTCATCTTACAATCTTAACTCACTGAAGACTTTTGTAGGCCTTATTTTCTTATTTTGAGGATCATTTCATCAATCAAATATTTCTTTCAATCTATTATAGTTTTCAAGATACTGGCCAAAAACTGCAAAAAACTTAATCATAAGGATCATTTCATCAATGAAAATTTCTTTCTGTCTATGATGGTTTTTAAGATACTGGCTAGAAACTGCAAAAACATATTTTTGGCCTTATCATAAAGAGGCATTTTAACAATTGAAAGTTTACCTCTACTAGTTTTCAAGTTATAAGCTAAAAACCACAAAATTCATCATTTTTGGCCTTTCAAGGGCATTAACTCTAATAAGGAATTGGTCTCACTAACCACTTCCGGGTCAAATGGCCACCCCCCTATGTAGTACCAAAAACACACTGAACCTAGACATATGCATTGTAGGTGCATTATTTGTGTGTATTATGATTAAAAGTAGTCAAAATAAAGCTGAGAATGTGAACTTTAAAATCATATATGTAATTAACTACAAAAGTGTATGAATATTGTTTACATGTGTGAGTAATTTGCCTTCATGCTGTCAGTTATGATTAAAAGTAGTCAAAATAAAGCTGAGAATGTGAACTTTAAAATCATATATGTAATTAACTACAAAAGTGTATGAATATTGTTTACATGTGTGAGTAATTTGCCTCCATGCTGTCAGATAGCAGAACAGGTAAAAATGTGGATTTTCAGTATTATTTATTCAAGTAAATTTTGTGAAGAATTTATACTATGATCGTACCATTAGCATAATGATTTTGGAAGCCTTATTTTCCAAGCTTCGCAACGGTATGCAGCTTTAAGATGTCATTTGTCCTGGGAATTCACAGTGAGACTTTGAAAATTACTTTTTTAACATGTAAAGTAATGGAAACGTTAGAAGTGGTTAGTGAGACCATTGTCAAACAACTTGAACCTTATGATAACTTTTGTAGGCCTTTTCATGATAAATATTTCAACAAATAAGTTTCATTCTATCTGTTATGGTTATCAAATTATTAGCTAATAATTTGGGGCAGTACGGACACACCAATTAATCTTAATACAGCTCTGAATTTTGATTGTGATTTAATATTTGACACAGGATTAGACCAGAATCAGTGACCCCTTCTCCCTCAATAAGAACAACCCTTAAAATCAATCCCAGCATTCCTTTGGGGGGTACGGCACCTTTGGTAAAGAGATCCATTCACTTTTACTCAAGTCATTATCTTTACATCAGGCTTGTTTCTGATCCCTCATTCCTTATCAGTTCAAAACATATCCAAGAAATCCCTTTGGAGTATGGCACCTTGTACTACATTTACAAAGAGACTCATTCACTATTAGTTAAGTTATTGTTCTGACATCATGAAAAATGCTTGTTTTTAGCCCCCTTTTCACCACTAATTTTTATATGGTTCAAGTAATAACCCTCAAATCAATTTCAGCTTTCTTTTCATGATATGACACCTTGTGGTGCAATCTCAAAGAGATCTAAGTTTTTGTCCAGACATAATGAAAATGCTTGTTTCTGGCCCCTTTTTGGGATATAGATGTTGAGATCATCATACTTAAAAACTCAGTAAAGTTTGAAGCAATTAAATTACAGCACTCTCAAGATGTGTTGGGACATGTGAAGAAAAATCACATTTCAAAAATTCCAGTAAAAAAATTGAAACGATTCAAACAAACCTTCAAATCTTGTAACATAGTTTAAAAAAAATGGTTTGCAAGGTGTAGCTTGAATGACTGCAGAGGTCAAACCCTGAACTGTTGGGGCAAGTATGGACACACCATTCAAACAGCTTTAAAATTATGATTGTAATTAGACACAGGATAAAATTTGACCAGAATCAAAGTGGCCCTTTTTTGGGCCCTTAGAGTCCCAACCTCCATTGCCAATCCCAACCTTCCTTTTTAGGAACTTTGTGGTACAATTTCAAAGAGATCCATTCCCTTTTACTATAGGTTATCGAGAATCAGAAAAAAGCTTTTTTCAGGCCCCTAATTCTTAAACAGCTCAAGTCACAACCCTCAAAATCAATTTTTGTGATAAGAAGTACAATTTAACGAAGATCTATTTTCTCACAATCAAGTTATTGTCCATACATCTGGAAAATGCTTGTTTCTGACCCCTTTTTGGTTGCTCATTTCTTAATGTTTCAAATCTTAACCCCTGAAATCAATCCCAATATGACCATAGGGGCATAAAATATTGCTGAACAATAACCTAGAAATCCATATGTTTTTACATGAGTTAAATAGTTATATTCTTTGAAAAACTTGTTTTGGCTTTTTCTTATTCCCCTTGTTCCAAAACAGTTGGGGCCATAATTCCAAAAGTCCTAACTAAAACCTTCCTTGGGTTATTTGGAGCCTCATGGAAAAAATTATAAAGATCAACCAACTAATATTCAAATTATCACACAAAAACTAGTGTCTACCAACAATTGTCTAAAGTCTGCAGTATACTGAACAAGGCATTCTCAGGTTACAGTGTTTCATGTTTACAATTGATTGGTAAAGGGGCACTTGTTTACCATAATATGACCTGTCTTTGACAGTCATGAATAAACTACTATTATGGAGGTATAATACGGAGTACAAACTAACCCAGCTTTGCTATATAAAAACAAAAAAGCCACAGGATTCTTCATTGTGATTTCTGTTATATTCTTTTTTTGTTTTTATACAGCAAGGATGAACCAATATTTCTTTTTCAGGAAAAAAATTTACCTTTTACAATGGTAAATGAAATCAAAAGCATACCATTAATAAAAAATTCTGTGTGGACAGAATATACTTCAAATAACTTGATGAAAACAGTAGAACAAATCTAATAAAGTCACAGAACTCTAAAACTTGTCAAACCAAAATGACTCAATAGTATCCATGTCTAATGATCCATTTCATAACATCCTACCAAACATGGAGGGAATCTTACAAGCTGTTTCAAAGGAAATGTATCCACAATTTTTTTTTGAAAATGATGAATATTTAAAGTAGTCCCATAACAAAATGCCTGCATAGTGTGTAAATTAACACTTCATAATAATATATGAAAGGAGTCAAAAGAGATGTGTCAACAAAGTAGATTGAGAAATATAGTCACAAAACACCATTACAATTTACTATAAAAATATAAGTGAAAAAGGGTGCACACCTACACTTCATAAAAAGATCTGTGAAGTGGTTTCAGAGGAGTTGTGGCCACAAATTTACTAAGACGTAGGACCATTATAAAGGCCCTCTGTCGTGATATGGCAGGAGACAAATAATAGACATATGATATGGCAAGGAATCTTAATTACTGTTTCCACAGCTTCCATACATTTTTACTGACAATTTTGTTCATAACTTGGGTCATATCATTCATATGGATATAAGGGACAACTCAAAACAACCAGAATACTCATGGGACACTCCATTTAAAATATCAGGTGACGAAGTGTGCTTATTATTTCCACATTTCTCTGAACCATGTGATAATGCCTAAATATCCTCCACACCACCAAAATAATCCTTGATACTGGCACTTGGTTCTTGAGTGTTTATTTCTTTTTGTCAAACATTCCAAAGATTTTGAAGTCTCTAATACTCTTCACTCTGATCATCAATCCAACAAATATTCTTGCACCACATCCAAGTTTGGTTGGAATTTAGTGTCTGTCCAGTACTACTTTTTCATCTGACTCAGATCAAAGTTTATTAGGAAATTTTGGCCATATAAAATGTAGGTGAGTGTGATAATTAATAGACTAAATCAAAGAGAATACCCCCACAGCCCTGCTTCAAATAGACTTAATGTAAAACCCTTGTAGGATTATCCCCCTTTGCAGTCCTCTGACAGTAATTATATTCCTTCACACACATCTACATATAATACCCAACTTTTCTATAAAATTTCATTAAATACATTGAGCAGTTTGGGAGGAGTTGCACTTACGAGTTTTTAAGGTCTCACTAACCCCTTTTAATGTTTCCATTACTTTACATGTTAAAAAAGTAATATTCAAATTTTCAATCTGAATTCCCAGGACAAATGACATCTTAAAGTCGCATACCACTGCAAAGCTGGGAAAATAAAACTTTCAAAATCAGTATGCTAATGATCAAAAATCAAAAATAAATTAGAAAGCTCCCTCCACAGGAACTTTGTATTCATATCTTAATATGGCATTTAAAAAGTATATAAAACAGTGTACAGCCAAGTTCAGTACAGTGTTTGAGGTTTTGGACTGACAAAAATTATTGAGATTTGGTGATGCCTGTACCTAAAAAAAAAGATAGAATCCATTAGTCAGTTACCATTACTGATTTTTTAACAGACAAAAAATGATTAACCTAAATTCAAGAAATCTTTACAAACCTTTTGAGAACTTACAGGTAAGTCAATTTTCCATTCATCTTTTCCTGAGAGTCCTCCCTTGAACAAACTTCGTAATTTACTGTAGTCTGGAACTTCATCGTATTTTAATTTGGAGACACACTGCAGGTATTTAGATATTTCATCTGAAATGATATCAAGTAAATAAGACTCTTTTACTAATATGATATTTTTTTTACTAAAATATGACTACCAGTAACATTTTTCAAAGGTAAATTGTTGCACAAACTACACGACACACATGTACAATATAGCTCTCAATATTTTACTTAAGTAAACATTTACTCCATCACACAAATTTTCTCCATTTTAAATAAGTGTATATTGGTTAGTGCTTTAACAAAGTCAACTAACAAGATCATTAAAATTATCAGAAACACTATTTATGATAATATAAAATAGTTTTCGAAATCCAAGGAATTAAATTATTTTTTATGAACTAAAATTGCAAAATCCAAGAAAAATAAATGGCAGGGTCACAGGTCATACACTGCAAAATTATTTGGACTTAGTTTTAGTCTTACTGACTACATGGTTCAAATCCTACTGCACCATTATACAACTGTATTGGGAATTTGTTTAGTGTGAAACGAAACATAAACTTGATCTGTAACTCATCAAGGTAGACTCACATACCAAAAATCAGCTCAATATCTGCAAGTATTTATAAAAAAAGTGAGGAAAACTTAAATATCAGTAAACTTTTCGAAGTTCAAGGGCCATAACTTGGACAAAAATCAGCAGAGCAGAACAAAACATTAACTTGATCTGTAACTCATCAAGATAGACATACACACCAAAAATAAGCTCAATATCTGCAAGCACTTAGAAAAAAAGTGTGGAAAACTTTTTTTCAGAACTGACAGACAGACAGAGTGACAGATGGATGGATGGAGTGCAAATCTAAAGTCCTCTTCAGATAAAGACGGTAGGGGTATAAAAAGGAGAATTTTTTGGGGGGTGTGGCCCCTTGGTCTCCTCATAACTGGAAAACGGCCAAAAACACATCAAATCAGCTTGATACATTTGTTTACAAGAATTAAATAAGGAACACAATAAAAAGGAATAATAAAAATCAGAAGGAAAACATTCTACAAGGGTTTTAACAAAACACCTATTTTTACCCTTTTTGGCTCCTTATTTTAAAACAGTAATGGCCACAAACTCCTAATTAAATAGAAACCTTCCTTTAATGTTTAGTAGAATCATAAAAAATTCATAACGGTCAGTCACAACTTAAGTTATCACACAAAAACCAAATGAGAGAGACCAGTTTCGTCCATATTACATGTAAGGTGAGACTTGTACTTAAGATCATGTTGTACCAATTCCTGCTCTAACCCGTCAAAGTACTTTATAATGCGCTGCTTGTCAGTTGCCTTATGGCGCTGCTTGTCATTTGCCTTATGTCTTCCTGTGGATGTTGGCTCTGTAGTCCTGGGAACCAAATCTGAATGCCTGTTTTCAATTCTCTCTAAAACTTTTCTGAAGCATTCACTTTACACCTGCTTTTCTAATATATTGCCCAGCAAATTGTAAGAATGGTTTCTTTGTGAAGCCAATACCAAGAGCAGCCCTTTTATGGGCATATTGTACAAAGTCTTGTTTCTTCCTGGATTAAAGGAGGTTTTGTTTTCCCCACTTTACCCCTATTCAACTCTGCCAGTCTTGCAGTCAGAGACAACTTTGGCACAATGTATTTTTTTTACGTCTATAAACTTGTGTTGAAGAATTAATGCACAAACTTAAATTCTAAACTTATTGTTCTTTGAACTTGGCATTTCTGGTACCAAATTGAGACTAATTAGGATTTGAACCAGTTTCCAAGTACAACATCATACTTTGCAGACAGTTCGCAAGGATTGAATTTCAGAATTTTTTCCACTAGCTAAATTTAGCAAGAACTGAAAATTTACACTCACTAAATTTAAGTTTTTAGGGTTATTTCTGGACTTTACCTATATGATATATAGAATTTCACCAGCATATTTTAATAAGTGGAAACAATTTCTACTTGCAAAATTGAATTTCAACTTGCATTTAACAAGTATTTCCCCTTAAATTCAATCACTGGACTTCAGAAATTTGGCACAATAATTTGACAATGTGGGATGACATGTATTGACTAGAAACAATGAGAATATGCAATTAAAAGTTTTCCACTAAAGGGACATGTCCAACTTTCGGGCAAGTTACCCTATCTGTGTTTTTATCTGCTGATAAAGGTTTTACTACATATTTGTATGTTTTGTTTATGTGTTGATAAGAGTTTTAACCTTTTAGTGAGTCATATTACATGTTTAGGGATAAGACTTTACCTTTTAGTATTTAGTGAGTCACACTCCATGTTTAGGGATAAGAATTTACCTTTAAGTGAGTCATACTCCACGTTTAGGTGTTGATAAGAGTTTACCTTTCAGTGAGTTCTACTGGATGTTTAGGGATAAGTTTACCTTTCAGTGAGCCATACTCCATGTTTAGGATTTGATAAGAGTTTACCTTTCAGTGAGTTCTACTACATGTTTATGGACAAGAGTTTACTTTTCGGTGAGTCATACTCCACATTTAGGATTTGATATGAGTTTATCTTTCAGTGAGTCATACTCCATATTTAGGTGCTGATAAGAGTTAACCTTTCAGTGAGTCATACTCTATGTATAAGTGTTAAGAGTTTATGTTTCAGTGAGTCTCCATGTTTACCCTCATGTTTTAGTTGTGACAGAGCTAAGGTTATTATATGATCCCTGTTTTATTACCTGGATGTGATCCGGAAGGAAAGCATACTTTCATCAACCCAGGAATATCCCTCATGTATCTGAAAAACAAAGCACTTTATAAATGACTAGATGATGAAATGTCTGTAGGACAGGAAACAGATGCCCTTCCCAATAAGATGTCTGTAGAACACAGACACTCCTCCCAATCAATAGAAAAATTTATAATCATGACGAATAAAAAAAACAGTACATTTCACATTAAACATTTCCACAAATGGTTTCCAAGTTCTAACATGACATAAGTACATGAAAATTTTGAAAGAGAATAAGTTAATTGAAGTAGATGTGCTAACAAGACACTGGACAACCAATCATACTAAAATTGAAATAATTCAAATTAATGGTTTCAAAGTTTCAGCTGATGACAAGTTATACAACATGAAAACTAGCCTTACAGGAAAATAATCTCCGATCAAAATCTCTACAAGTTAAATCAATATCTGTTTACAAAACAATTAAGCAATTACAGTATAACTGAAATGTCAATAACATGTACAGGTTTCAGTGAACATATTCCAGGGATGATTTTACGAGGTCATAAAAAAACAAGAGGCTCCTAGGAGCCTGAATTGCTCACCTGGGTGAATTTTGCCTTTCAAAGGTAATAAATTTAACAAGAAGTTGTCCAACAATTTTGACTCAAGAAGACTTTGGTAGAACTTATCATAAGGATCATTTCAGCAACAGAAAGTTTCTTTCTATCTATCATAGTTTTCAAGATATTGGCTGAAAACTAAAAAAAAAAACCTGTCATTTTTCCCATGTTCTATTTTTAGTAACGGCAGCCATGTTTTTCGGCCAGGTGAGCTAAAAAAGCAGAAGTTGGCAAAATCAGAAATGTAAATATACAGTAATAAAAAAAAGATTTGTAATGGTAAAATCTGGATTTTAAAACATGGAAAAAAATCAACCTAATATTCTTAATTTGTCTAAAGGTACAAGGGATTTTTAAGCAACATATCATAACAATATACCTGATTTTTGAATCTCTGACATAGTCTTTATTTTCTAAATTGTTTTCCCAAGGTAACTGTGAACACAGCCATTGTAACAAGCAAAACCCTAAAATTTCAAGGTCACCTCTTCTTGATGGTGCTGAAAAGAATCATACATGTCATAAAATCAGTGTTATATAAGGATTCAGATAATTGTTCAGGCAAATTCCATTAACACTGACAGACAGACAAGTAGCTACGGTACTAGACCTGCTTTCACTGTTGGTAATGCAGGTAATAAAATATGATATTTGTCAATATGAAAAAATCATTTCCGAAGTGGAATTTGTTTTACTTTATAAATAAACAGATGCAATTCAGGTGTGATAAAACACAGATGTTGAGTATTCTAATCAAGAATAATACATACCAACTCCTTTGTGTGCATCAGTACTAGTGAACTCTACAGTGCCATCATGGCAACGTTTTGGGTCCTCCTTATACTGCTTATGTGTACCATCACAGTAAAACTTGTAAGCCAACCCAAAGTCTACCAAATATACCTAAAGCAAAATACTGCAACAATCAATCCGTCAATCTTATTAGAACATGATTAGATTCAATCTTCTATTTCATAACTTTTCTAATATGTTTGTAATAATTACATGAAATTTTAGGCAAGTCAGGTGAAAGGTGTCTAATTTTCAGATTACATAAGCAAAATGCCATTAAGTTTGAAGGACAATCACAGAGTATAATGAGGAGTACACATTTGGTCTATAAAGAAGTTATGTAGCCCTTTTTAGCTATTGCCATCACTTGGCGTCTGTCGTTATTAACAATTTTTCAAAACTCTTCTCCTCTGACACTCCTTGACCAATTGGAACCAAACTTGATATGAATGTTCCTTGGGGTACATTGTATACAACAAAAGAGGGGATTTTTGATTCGTTGAAAAACAAAGTTATTGTAACTAAAAATAGAACATAGGGGTGTTTTGATACCCCAAGGAACATTCAAACCAAGTTTGGTTCCAATTGGAGTAAATGCCCTTTTTTCGAAACTTTTTGCTATTTTTAATGTTATTTCAAAATCTTCTCCTCTAAAACTACTTGACCAACTGAAACCAAACTTGGTATGAATGTTCCTTCATGGGTATCCTGCATACAACTGATGTGGGGATTTTTGATTTGTCGAAAAACATGGCTGTCCCTTACTAAAAATAGAACATAGGGGTCAGACAGTAGTTTTTCACATATATCTCAAAAACCTTTAGGTTTAGCCAAATTCTTTTTATTGCTGGAATGATCCTTATTATAACGCCTACAAAAGTCTCCAGGGATCAAAGTTGTCAGACGACTCCTTGTAAGAGCTATTGCCCTTGGAAGGTAAAAAGTGATGTTTTATTATAAGGGGAAATAAAGCCATGGTATGGCACAAACAGAACCAAAAGTACACATTTCCAGGATTTTTTCAACGAATTAGTAAGCGGGAATAAGATTTTACAAATCTTGGAAAAATAAAATCTTCCCACCAGCCCCGGTGGATGAAAATCTACAAATAAACTTGATGTGGCCTAATAGATAGAATGAATGTTCAATTGATGTATGATCCTATGATAAGTCCTACCAAGGTGTTCCTTAAGTCAAAATTGTTGGACAGCTCCTTGTTAGAGTTATTGCCCTTGAAAGACAAAAAAAATAACCAGGTGAGCACTTCAGGTTCATGGGAGCTTCTTGTTTAATTTATGTAGACTAATATATGTACAGACTTAAGGTTAAGGTGCATCTTTCAACTTTCATAGGCATCAGTCTAATTCATCATTTAGTGTGAAGAACAAACAGAATTCTTGAATTGTCTTATGGTTTACCGCTACAAAATGTAATTTCATAAGCAAAGAAGGCTGACACACCTGGCTCATTAACATACTATGACCTTAAACAATGAAGGTAAAATGTTGAGCCATAACACTGAAAATGTAGTTCATTTCATTTCATCAGGAGTATTATTCAGAATATTCTATCTAAAAAGGCAATTCGAAAACCTATAAATTCCTCCTTTCTAAATATCAATTAGAAGTGTTTTAATCAAAGAAAAACTGGTAGATATATTATGGCACAAAAAGATCAAATGCCAAAGGATGAATAAGCAGTGCAAATCATCTGAACACCTTGTGCTTTTCCTATAGGACAAAAATAATTGATGATTCAATTGGTTGAACCACTTCAACAATCAGGGCCCACAGAAAAAATATGTCCACTGTTGAACATTATATCATCTTGACATACCTTTAGTACATAGAAGACTAATAAATAAATAATAAATAATTATTGTACCTATATTGCAACAATATTCACTGAAGCATGGAACAAACCTCATTTAGTTGTTCTTTACCATGACTAAAGCCAGTCAACAGATTAGATGCTTTAATATCTGCATGCGCATATCCTCTATTGTGCATGTATTCTAGGATATCTAGCTGAAATAAACAGGTATTATGTCATTATCCTCTATTATGCAAGTATTCTAAGATATCATATTACAATGTATTATTATGTCATTAAAATTAGATAATTGATTGCACAGTTTATTATCAAAATAAGTAAATGACTGAATAAAATTATTTGCAGGGCACAGCTACATATTCTGCTGAGGTCAAACCCTGAATGATTGGGGTAAATATGGACTTGACAATTCAAACCTGACACAGCTGAGTTTTGATTGGGATAAAATATTTGAAATGCTAAAAGATTTTGACCAGAATGCAAATGGTCAAATAACTTGAATTATTGCAATACTACTTGTAAAAGTTCATGGACAGACAATGTGATTTATATCAACCGTAAAACATTGCTTATGGACAAAATAATTTATAAAAATATAAATGAAGCCTAAAGCAAAGGAAATAAATAATTCCTAATTTAATGGCAATTGGTAGATGTTTTTGAGTAATAATCTAAAAATGAAAGTAGCTCAATTTTTGTAAGAATAAAGTCACATATTAACCTAAAACTGCATCATCTACAATATATTCAAGTAAAAAGGGAGCTTACATTAAGAGAAGAAAAACATTTATTGAAGATTAATGGAAGTCTTTTCAAGATGGTGTGCAAAGATTTTCCCTTTTCTAGAACAAAGTCCCTTAACTAAACTAAAAAAAGAAAAATAAGAAATTCATAACAATTGATAGAGAACTTTCATCAATAGATTTAAGCCAATTCCCAAAGTTTCATACAAATTCTTTTTTCCAGTTATAGTCCAAAAACAGCAAAATTCCCCCTTTTATATGAATAATGTCCTTTAACTCTACATTGTAAAATCGTAAATTTATAATATTAAAGAGGCTTGCATCAATTTAAATAAACAATTCTTTAAAATTTTCTATACATTGCAGCAAGTGTTTTTGAGTTAAAGTCTGAATTTTCCAATTTATGTATGAACAAAGTACCATAAATCAAGAATGAAAAATCAAAAATTCATCTGAAAGCAAGCTCACATAAATAGAGACAGGCATATGATATAAAATATCAATGTTTAAAAATTTTCACAAAATTATTATTGTGCACATATCCTGAAATAAGTACAGAGAAAACAACCCATACATCACAGTCGAAGAAATTAAGACAAAGCAAAAGAAAAAAAATACAAAACAGAAACAACACATGGAAAAAATAATTGCTCAAATAATAAGCAATATATATTTAGTGTTAAAAAAAAATTAGCAGAAATGTGTATATATATCATAAATGTCCCTATCCTAAAATTCAAAGAAAGATTAAACTGGACCCAAAACTCTCATACACAACACATCAACTTGAAGTTTCAAACAAAACTTTAAAACTTTCCCATGAATTTGCAACTCTAATTTCAAATCGTTCCTATGAAGAGTTGTGAGAATTTATGAAACCCAAGAATGCAATACAACCGTTCTGGCAAACAGGAATTGATGCACTATCACGCTGAAAAGCTTACACACAGTATAAGCAATAACGTGAAGCTGTACAAAAAATTTTAAACCATTCCATTGAAGGTTTGCCTAGATATTTGTGCTGGAAATTTGCAAAACCATAAACAACTATAAAAATATTTTGGCAAACAGTAAATTGATGTCTGACCATTCCGACTGTGTACAACCTTTCAAGCTGAAGCTGAACAATAAATTTGAAATGGTTTCCATGGATGGTAGTGGAGATTTTTATAACAAAAATGAAAAAAGAGCAGGTAAACTAATAATTTGGTGCCAAAAGGTGAAGGCATTAGATGGCTCACTTGTTGACTTTAATTCCACATTTTGGGAAACCCCAAAAATCAATCACAATTTAACATTAGTGGTCAGAAACCTTGTGTACAGATTCATTAACTCAAAATAATGACCCAAAACCAAATATTTGCAATGAAGATGATGTTCACACATTAATTTTGCACTGTATAAGAATAAAATGAACTCTTTTAACTCACTACCTGTACATTGGCTTTCCCAATGCTGAACACAGAATGGAGACAGAGTTTTATTACAGAACAAGTTACTGACTTTATTTTTCAATTTTACTTTTGTTCAAATCAAGGGAAACTAAAATAAAAATGTGCTTCAATACAATGATTGATTCAATTGTTAAATGTTTGCATGTATCATGAACTTGACCAAGAGAGGTGTACAAGATCTCTAATCTCTCTTGACTAAGAGTAGTGTACAAGATCTCTAATCTCTCTTGACTTACAGTAGTGTACAAGATCTCTAGTCCGTGGCTAAGAGTAGTGTACAAGATCTCTAGTCCCTTCCTGGCAGACACCCAATATTGGCTTTTGAGCATTTCCCAACTCTATTTAAAACCATTAACCCCCCTCCCCCGGTCCAGAAAAAAATCTATTTCTAGAAACAGTTAACAAGATTTTTGAACTGCTAGCCTGAATACCACCAGATAATTTCCTTGTCACTCAAGCTTCTAGATGTGCAATTTATTTATAAATTATATGGTTAAATCACCCTTAACATAAATATCTAATTCTAGCAAGAGCAACCTGTACCCTACTGAATTCAAAATTAAAATGTGGTTTTTTTCTTCACATTGAAATTTCGTCTGTGCAGAGTGTAAATTTACAATAGGGAAAACTAAAATTATCTGAAAAAAAAAGAGCAAAAGGTATTTGACCTACCAGTCTCAATGCCAATGCACAGACTGTATGTCTAGAAAATTTTCTCCCAACTTTTTCAAATATTTTTTGAACATCAGTTCCAAACCTCTCCATAACCATAAATCTGAAAGTCTCTTTCCCTCTAGTGTGAGATCCACTGCTTATGTATTTAGGTAAACCAAGATACTTTAACTTTTTACTTTTGGCCCAGTCATCAACTACAATTAAAGTAAGAGTGAATAAACATCAGGTACGTTGTACCAACGTTAATGTAACACTTTCTTGACTGTAATATTAGTAAATCATTAATATTGTCAATTATCAAATCATAGTTTTCTAACTTCCATTATAAGGACTGAAAAATATCAATGACTTATCAGATCAAATATGGAAAGAACAATGCCATATGTAAAGTCTTCACCAGTATCACATGGTGACCGATGGTACATATTGTCTTCACCAGTATCACATGGTGACCGATGGTACATATTGTCTTCACCAGTATCACATGTTGACCGATAGTGCATATTGTCTTCATCATTATCACATGGTGACCAATGGTACATATTGTCAAACTGGTGATCATTTTGAGCTTCATCTTTTATACTGGTATCATTCTATTACTTTCTATTATTTTCAATTTCTACGCATCTTCTATTAAGATTTTTGATTAAAATGTAAAGTAAGTGTATCTGATAATTGCGGCTTATTCATATTATGCAATTTAAGCTTCATGTAAAATACACTATCTTCTATTGGTGATGTATCTCTGTGTCATCATCCACATGTTTTGGGTATTGTTATAAGAATCAAGAGGTATGTTTTTGTTTACGTTTGCACATTTTTGTGATATTTTGGCATGGTATCAAACAATTTCTCACACATATGTAATAAGAACTTAATCACAACTAAATTCCTCAACTTCTAATGATAGTCTTACTCATTTCTGGTTTAGCTATCCTTTGATAGACATGTAGCTCACAGAAAAGTGGTCCATTACTGATAGGCTCCTGAAAAAATAACTATATAAACTTACAGATCATGGGGGCGTTGGCTTAAGCTAGTCCTGATTTTTAGAGAAAATAAAAGTTTACCAACTAAAAAGACTTGTTGGTTTTTTTTGTTTGTTAATAAAATACCACTGTAGCAAAATATAAAAAATACATGTTGTAAGTGTAATGTCAATAACACAAGGAATATGTCATTATAACAAGGTCTTTCTTTGCAATGTTCAATGATTTCTTATGAAACTGAAGTTAACTGCTTGTGTTTTTTATTTTATCTATAAAAAAATTGGCTACATACTTTGACAAACTATGTATTTATACAAATATTGTCTTAATATAAAAGGCTTTTAAGATTGAAATATTTTTAAGTTGTCAACCCACAAGGCCAATATTTCCTTAATTAAAATGTAATAAAATCAAGTGTTTTTTTTTTACTTATTTGATTGAATTTACACATTTCAGCTATCTTTTGCACTTCAGCTTCTATGTTATTAAGGCAAGAACTGCAAAAAAATGTAAACTAATATTTCACTGAATATACCGTAATCCAGGGCTATACCTGTAATCTTATCATTATACAGCAGATATTCTTGCTGTGGTATTTACAAGATCTTGTATCACAGTCTAACAGCAGAGAGTGTCACTGTCATATTTAAAGGTTTCTATCTAACAAGAGTTACAAATGAAGTCTCACTGTAATACTTGTGGGATGGGATACAAGAACTACAGAGCAAGGAAAAAACTACGATGTATTTAATAAAATAAAGAATAATAACAATTAAATCAGGATTTGTAGAAAGGAAACCAGAAGATAAATGACATTCATGTACTTATAATGATCCAGGAAATACTCCTGTTTTAGTAGTGAATAAAGATAAAGAATTCTGAGTTCTAAGACACAGCAAACAAGTTGTTTTGTGAAGACGATACCGACATGGAAATGTCACACACAACTTTGAATGGAAGTTTTGTCAGATAAGTCATTAACTTGTAGTATTATCAATTTTTCAGGACTATTAAACAGTTTTGCAATACAAGCAAAATCTCATTTATCATTAATACAGTAGTGATCAAAGGAATGACTGATAATTAGTTTTCAAAAGTGTCTTCAATAAAGTTCTTATTTCCAATGCTTCTGCATTGAATTCCTTATCCTTTCATGTATTTTAAAAAAAACAGTTGTGAGTCTTTTTTTTTTAAATGAAATTTTGAATTGAACTTAATCTATAGTCAGATAATAAAACACTATACATACAATTTTAACAACATATGATTGGTCATTGCCTGGTTCCACAAGTTTGGCTATAATTAGAAAAAAAATCATCAGCATAATCAAATTAAAAATTTACATATCTAATAAAATGATCTTTTATGTCAAAAAGCTTTAAAACAGGCTGCACTCTTATGCCAAAGACTTTAAGTGTGGAAAAGGAGACTTGGTGATTACACTGTTGTAACTTGCCTTAATAGATGTATTTTTTTAAAAGAAACAAGCTAAAAACTGGAAAAATAGTTTTTTTCCAGTAGAAAATCTCCTGGAAGAGGTGATTACATCGCTTGTTCAACATTAACTATTGTAGTCTGTGTAAAGAGTATCATTTCATTATTTCTACTCACAAAACAGACTTCCTGTTGAAATTCCTGTCTGTTAGGCTTTTTTAAAAAAAGTTTTTGGGACACAGTTTAAAGAAACCTATCCACTTCGTTTTTTATTTCCTGGATGTTTTTTTTCATGGAAATAACGTCCCTCTGGATCTTTAAAAATATCCATATAAAATGTATCATATACCTGTGTAAATTAAACCAAAGCCTCCTTGTCCAATAACATCACCAAGACACCATTGTTTCTTTCCATGATCTCGTAGAATTTCTCCTTTTGGGAAAGGGTCTGGTAACTTATGTGCTTTGGGGGCTCTTGGCTTTTTCTGAGCTGAGGAAAAAGCAAAGCCAATCAACTAACTTCATACCAGTAGCTAAACATTACCTGAGCTGAGGAAAAGCAAAGCTAATCAACTAACTTCATACCAGTAACTAAACATTATACACTTTACAAAACAACTTTAATTCATCAAGCAATAATAAAGATGGTGGAAAAATTAAAAGAACAAAGAAGTAACCTGTCACAAGAGGGTGTCTTGATCTTTCATTTACTTGAACATTTACTGCATGAACATCTGTCTGATGATTTCATTCCAGTTAGGACTCCTTCTTGACAAAAATGTCTTTTTGAAAATTTTAATTCAATTTCATTCACTAAGACAAATGAGAATATATCACAAACACAGGGGCTTGTTCAGTTATATCAATTACATGTATCAAAATTATACAAGATAGAATACAAATTGCATATACATATATATAGGATGGTTAAGACAACCAACATTTTAACTGCAGATTACCTTAGAGTAGTGCAAGCTTTTATTTCATTGTGCCTTCATGGGCACAGGCTTTAATGTTTTTATTTTTATGTTTTTATTTCAACCTACCTGATACTTTGTTCTTTGGAGGCATGGTCTGTAAAAGACAATTTATTTTATTTTATCTAGCTCTGAAACTTTTTTAAGATTATACTATACTACTAAATTTCAACTCATCATTATTTTTCAAACATATGTTTTTTCTTATTCTTATGAACTCATAATGAAAACACATAAAATTGAAGTAGAATCCACATTCATAAAAAAAATTCTTTTATCATAAGATCCAATGTTTAAATTTGTTAATTTACAATTTTTCTACTTTTTAAAAATAAGCTAGAGTTCATACTTTTTGTATTGTTTATGCAATTATGTTAAAATAATTGGAGTATTTAATACTAATAGGATTTTAAAATTGAACTACCATCATGGCGTGGCACAATGTATTAAAAGAGCTCCTACATTTTTGTGATTGTTTATTTTATAAAGATACATACACACCAGTTACAGGAACAGAGCACAAGCAGCATTTGAAACCATAGATGAAAACAAATTTAAAAATTTAGAATATAAAAGTTACCTTGACATACAATAGTATTTTTATTTTCTTAACAAAGAAAGCGTTAACTACTAAACACTTGTTCAAAAAACAACCATTTATTTTTAAAACATTCTCTTTATGTTGTACTCTTGGCGACAAATAGAAAGACTGAATTTCGTCTATAAATTTTGAGGATGTAATATCAAGTGATTGTAGGTTGAAAGTGGATTCCAGTTCATTAATAATTTGATCCGTGATTTGAATTCTCTTATGTTTTATCTTCCTAAATGTAATATTATACATATTCTTATTTCAGACATTTTGTTGCAAATTTTCTTATCTAGTATTATTCTAAAACAGAGTGGATACAATCCTAGTTCTGTAGCTAAATTTGAAGTTTTACCAGGAACACCAATAACATTTTTCATTATCATATTTTGTACCTTCAAATGGTAAGGTGTCTACATTTTCTAATTCAATCTAAAAATCTGATATCTAGACCTCTGAACCATAAGTAATAATTGGAGAGATAACTGACTCATATACATAAAGATGTATACATGTGTATGTGTACATGTAATTTCAACCAGTTCTTGGCAGAAATATTTTCTGCATTTGGAAGTTTTTATCAGGCCAAAGAAGGCTATGGGGGGCCTTGGGCTGACATTTTCATCCAAGTGGGTTTGTCATCTCTTTGATATATTCACCATGCCTATTCTCGTTATATTTCCTTGCCTTCTCAGATCGGTTCTCTGAGGCTCTAGTTGGTTTTCAATTTGATGAAAAAATTAGACCTGGATATTTATATTTGTTCACAGTTTCTATATGGTTTATGACAAAATATAATTGTGAATTATCAGTTACCTGTATGTGGAAAGAAGTCTCTAAACATAGAAATATCTGAAATGCTTCTTTTATAATGTACATGTATAAGTTATTTATCCCGGTAGTAATTGATTCAATTTTCAGTCCCCTTGGCTTCTATTGCAATGTCTTCAATCTGATGCTTATTGAGTCCAGTTGACCAAATTATAAATGAAGAAATTTTTTGGAACAGAAATGAATGTAAGAGTAATCTTTAATATTCCATGGCTTTTTGCAATGACCATTTGCTTATGGATTTCAGTCATTAACAAGTGGCTCCCAGGAGCCTGAATCACTCACTTAATTAAATTTTACCTTTCAGAGCAATACATTTCACAATGAGTTGTCCAACAATTTTGACTCCAGAAGACTTTGGTAGGACTTATCATTAAGATCATTGCAGCAATTGAAAGATTCTTTCTACCCATCATACTTTTCAAGATATTGGCTGAAAACTGTACAAAAATACACAAAAAACATCATTTTTCACCTATCAAGGCCATTAACTCTTACAAGGAATTATCTGACAACTTTGATCCCTTCAAGACTTTTGTAGGCCTTGTAAAAAGGATCATTTCAGCAACTGAATGAATTTGGCTAAAACTTACGGTTTTGGAGATATAATATGTGAAAAACTATTGTCTGACCCCTATATTCTATTTTTAATAATGACAACAATGTTTTTTCGACGGATCAAAAATCACCACATCAGTTCTATGCAGGATTCCTCAAGGAATATTCATACCAAATTTGGTTCCAATTGGTAAAGTAGTGTCAGAAATGAGGATTTGTTAAAGAATTAACATTAAAAATAGCAAAAAAAAACTTCGAAAACAAAGCTTAAGTCTCACTAACCACTTCTAATGTTTCCATTGCTTTACATGTTAAAAAAGTAATTTTAAAACTTTCACTGTGAATTCCCAGGACAAATGACATCTTAAAGTTACATACTACTGGGGAGCTTGAAAATAAGGCTTTCAAAATCATTTTGCTAATGGTACGATGGTTGTAGAAATTCTTCACAAAATTTACTTGAATAAATAATTCTGAAAATCTACATTTTTACCTTTTCTGCTAAATGACAGCATGGAGGCAAATTACTCACATATCATGACATGTAAAAAATATTCATACAATTTTGTAGTAAATTACAAATATGATTTAAAGTATACATTCTCAGCTTTATTTTGACTACTTTTAATCAGAATATACACAAATAATGCATAGGTCTAGGTTCAGTGTGTTTTTGGTACTACAAACAGGGGGTGGCCATTTGACCCAGAGGTGGTTAGTGAAACCTTAACAGATTAAAATGACAATTTGACCACAGATAAATCTCATCATGCCGAACACTTTTACCCTATGTCAGAACTTGGCAAAACTAACAGTTTTGTAGATGTATAGGAAACACATGTTCTATGTTCTATTTTTAGTAATAGCAGCCATGTTTTTCAATGGATCAAAAATCCCTATACCAGTTTTAAGCAGGATACCCAAAGAAACATTCATACCAAGTTTGGTTCCAATTGGTCAAGTAGTGTTAGATGAAAAGATTTTGGAAAGAAATAACTTTAAAAATAACAAAAAATTGTCAAAAAGGGCAATAACCCCAACAAGGCTTAACAGATAAAAACGAAAATTTAACTGCAGATAGATCTCATCAATGTGAACACTTCTATATCAAGTCAAAATTTGGCTAAACAGATTTGGAGTTATATGTGAAAAACAACTGTCTGGCCCCTATGCTCAATTTTTAGTAATGACAGCCATTTTTCAACAGATCAAAAATCCCCATCTTAGTTCTATGCAGGGTTCCCTAAGGAACATTCATACCAAGTTTGGTTCCAATTGGTTGAGGAGAGTCAGAGAAGAAGAGTTTTGAAAAATTGTTAATGACGACAGTGGATGTCAAGTGATGACAAGAGATCACATGGCCTTCAGCCAGGTGAGCTAAAAAATGAAGTAATGACCCACTGATGTACCTTACAATAATGTCAAAGGAAATCAGTCAAGTTCAACCATTTTATAAACATGTAATCAGAGAGACATCACAAACAAAAGTGAAAACTAATATAAACATACATGTACTCACAACACCCAGGCAATCCTACCTACTACAAGTTTATTTTATACAACACACGCTTCAGTCTTTCTATTTAAATAAAATTTTTACACAGTTATTCAATATAAGGGAAACTGAATCAGGAAAACTCCAGATTTTAAATACTGAAAAAATTTGGTTGAAAGCGAAATACATTTGTTTTGCATTGCACAGGGTTATCAGCATTAGGGATAGATTTACAAATCTTTTGGATAATAAAAACAAACCACATGTTGTACCAGATGAGGAATGCATTAAAATCCCCCTTAATCCACAAAACCTACAAGACACCAAAACTACTTATATATTTTAAAAAAGAAATATTTTCCAAACAAATCATACATTTTAAAAAAGTTAGACTCTCTTCCTCAGATACTGAATACATTATTTATCTTTATTTCCCTTGAAACAAGGGACACACATTTTTGAACTGATTTTTAAGTGTGATTATTGTGTAATATTTTTTTCCACAGTGGCAAAATTTTAAAGGGGGAGGGTTGTGATCACGCTGAAGTACATTAATCCCACCACATTATTTGTGCTTGTCCAAAGTCAGGAATTTCTGGCCTCTGTATGTCTTGTTTTGTTTTCACCTTTAGTTTATTTTCTATATCACTTGAGTAAACTAGGGTAACTTTTTGCTGTAAGAGATGGGGTAATTGTAATTGCAATCGTTACTCACCCATAATTGATAACATTTCTTCAAGTAATCATTGTAATCATTAATCAGCCAAAAATCTGATTACATGTAATTTAATCAATTACTTTTCAAAATACCCTGTAATTCTGATTACTTCATGATTACATTATGATTACAATGGACATATTAAAGCCTCAAATAGTATCTATGAATAATGCATTAAATGTTGACAACAAAAAAAAGAGTAAAATGATTGTAAATCATTCAATGCTTCTTTGTTTAAATTTTTCATTTGTTTCTTCTTCCTTTTTTGTGAAATTGTTAATTCAATACCAACAAGTAAAAACAATTTAATTATTCTAATGAAAAAATGTTAGCAAGAGCTATCAAAAGATCCTATACAATTGTTTCAATGAATTTGATAAGAAGTACAAAAGTAAATCTAAGCGTATATTAAATTTTATTCTCTCATTGCAAATGCCCTTGGCTGAAAAGGGAGAATATATTTCAACCAGACCGATGCAGACTTATATTTTAAACAATTCAAAGATTGATGTTGATCAAGTGCAATGGTTCTTGAAAATTCAAGTGAAAGTCACAAATTGTTATATAGAAATTGTATACATGTTATAGATCTATGTGGTTTAACAAATTGTTGAAGGTTGATGTTCTACTATACTTTAAAAAAATAATGTTACCTGTTCAATTCTAAGAATTTAAGGCCTTATGAAAAATATAACTAACATAAACAAAATGTTCCAAACATTTCAATTAACTCGTGGCTTTTGCAAATTCATTGTGTTAATATGTAATCATGATTATTTGTCAATGCAATCATTAATTTAATCAATTACTTTCAGAAATGCTGTAACCATTTAATCATACATCTGGCAAAGTAATGGTAATTTAATTAATAACATTGAAAGTAATCTGACCCATCTCTGTTTGCTGTACCTGTGTATAATGATGTTTTGGGGCCAGCTGCAGCCTGCCCTATGGTACATGTATATGGATTAATTTCCTTGTCCTTCACTGAAGACAATGGGTGGTCTTGGGCTTACATTTTTTTCTTGGTGGGGTTTTTGTCTCTTTGACATATACACCATACCTATTTTCTTTATATTATTTTTACAGATATCATTCGTATACATATATACTTATGTTTTTAAACCCTTTCCTCTATATAGTGGGTTAACCACACTCCGGTAGTCAAGATATTGAGCCTCCAATAAAAATTAAAAACAAAACAATTTACGGACATCTTTTGTTTCTATACATGTAACCTGGATATTCTTCATTCGATTTCGAAAAAGTATTATAATTGTAAATGCTAACTTTCATAAGGAATGGATGAATGACAAGGGTCATCAGCCACCATTATTGTTTTTGTTTAACCTAGATCTGGGCAAAGGTGAAATTCTTGGTCATGTGTACATTTCATTTTCATCTGACTTCGGTGAGGAATGCATCCTACATAACAAACCATTAATCACTCAGGTATTTATTTCATAGTCAGTTGAAGATCAATGTTAAAATTTTAGTTTAATTTTGAATGCATACAACCTTTTTTAATGTATAGAATATAAAAAAATGGTGAAACTTAAAAAAAGAATATCATATCATATATACATGCATATATGAAATGTTGAGCTGATTTGAAGATGTTAGTAAACACCCCTTGATCAGAACTTGATGACGTACAGGTATGATCCACACGTGCAGGCAAGGCTGTAGTCAGGGGTTCTGACAGGTGTCACTGCACCACACCTTTTGAAAAAAAAACAAACAAACTTTGATTTACATAAACATGTTAAAGAAAAATCATACCAGATAACCAAGTAAAATTGTTTATCAGTGATCAGTTCGCACCCTCAATTCAGAAAACCTGGCTATGTCCCTAGTTCTATGTTACAAAATAATCCAAATTTGTAATTGCACCTGAGACAGGTTAAACCACTATATCGTATAAGTTCATTTACTATGCTTCTTTTTACTTGGATTACACATCGCATGTATTATTAACTGCTCTTTGACTAGTATAAAAAAAACATAAGCCAGTTCTGAACATATTTGATGTAATCGACCCATGATCATGACTTTTTTTTTGTTCTATTTATTCTATCACTATCAGAGTCTTATTCATTACTTCAAATAGAGATTCCTCATACTTTGTAAGAAATAATTCCAAATCATCTTCCAAATATACAGAGGAAGATGTTTACAAAATACTGGAATTTTTAATCAACAACATATTTGTCCAGTGTGGTGGACGTGTTTTTCAACAAACGGTCGGCATTCCAATGGGAACAAATTGTGCTCCTTTACTTGCTGACCTATTTCTTCACTCTTATGAGGCTGACTTTATAGCTGATTTGATCAGAAAGAAAGAATATCGTTTGGCTAGATCCTTCAATCTCAGTTTCCGCTATACAGATGACATATTATCTTTAGACAATCCTAATTTCAGGTATTTGATACATCGCATCTACCCAAAAGAACTTGAGATAAAGGATACTACAGACACTGTGAAGTCAGCCTCATATCTTGACCTACACTTAGAAATCGATGGTAAAGGAAAACTATTGACCAAACTTTACAACAAACGTGATGACTTTTCATTCAGAGTTGTCAACTTTCCTTTCATCTGTGGCAACATCACTTCGGCTCCTGCGTATGGAGTGTTCATATCACAAGTCATACGTTATGCCAGAGCTTGCCGACACTACGCAGACTTTTTGTATCGTGCTAGAACTCTAACAAATAGGCTTCTGGAACAGGGTTATGTTGCTACAAGATTGAAGTCATCACTACAGAAGTTTTATGGTCGTCATCATGAACTCGTGGATCGTTATGATGTATCCATCAGCACCATGAAAACTGATTTATTCAACAGGTCATAGTTTACCTTTCCTTGTTTGTTTACCCCGGACTTGACTTTTTATGAGCAACTCGGTGGGTGTTTCTAGAAAAGCAGAGGACGCTTACCCTACCGGTGCACCTGGTCCATGCTCCCAGTTTTTAGTGGAGTCTGAGTTGCTCATTTACTTTTGTTACATTATATGTATGATTTCAGTTACTTTATGTTCTTTGTTGTGTGTATCTGTTTTCCATGTCTGGTCTTTGTCCCTGGATTACATTCTTCTGATTACCGCTATAACCTTGGTTCCCTTGATTACTCTTTCAAAATAGTATTTGCCCTAAATACGACATACAATTATATTAAAACAGCAAGTTTGTCGTCTTCACTGCATCTCCTCTGTTCCCTTGTTCTTACTTCGCTCTTCTACTAATTCTATATAGTATACACAAATTCTTTTTAAATGAAAGTAGACTGTCAAATCTTCCGCCAAACCATAATTTGCAAAAAGGTAAACGATTGGACAATAGAACACATAATATCCAATCAAAAACTTTCTTACATAGGGTATGACGGATTGCGTGTAATGAAAATGGAGAATTTCATAGAATTTGATAATTCATTTTATCATCAATATGATGCTGAAGATAGCATAACATGAGTGCAAAAATTGGAAAGAATGTCTAAATCAGAATATGCCAATCACCGAGATGACTTTAACGTGAAAACCTCAAGTATTGTTGAAATGACTCAATCTTCATCTGTAGATGAACCAACTGAGGTGCAGGAAGTAAACAACCGATCACAAAACGCATCAGGTGATGGCACCTTGGAGGTCAAAACCGGTTGTGTTGAAGACGTCACTTTGAAAAGTCCACTTAAGAAAAATGTCAAGTTCCCAGGAGATAGCCCTGTTGCAAGCTACCTTGAACCTCCAAATCCATGGAAAAATGGTAGTGTGTATTGTAAGATAAAAAGCATTTTTGTCAGTGTACATGTAGTCTTTGAAGTAAGGATATAAGTGAAATTTACTGAAACCTTGAACAATATGTTTGTAGCATACTTATTTAGGCAGTGACTAGGACTACTCTGGGTAAAAGTACCAATATCCAAAAGTTGTTGTTACTCTAAAACTAGCGTCCAGAGTCTTATTTTATCTGGAAAATACAGATTTACATTAGAAATTAAAATTGCAGTTACTTATAAAAATAGACATGGCTTTCTTAGTTGTTTTCAGTTTAAAAATGTTAAAAGTAACTGTATGAAATGAATATGTACACATACATGTACATAGTGATATGATGGTTTTAAAGTTCATGATATCAATGGTCTTTATATTTGTGCCTATGAATGGAATATTGCTAAGTATGCAATGTGGATGTGGATCTTAGTTCAGTCAATTGTGTGTGATGGTTGTTTGGAATGATAACCTTCAAGTTACAATTAATAAAATTAGTTTTTGTTAGCTTTTAAACTGAAGGGAACTCTTTTATATGAAACATGTATATGTATACTTGGTAACAACAAGAAGAAGTAATCTCTAATTACTTATATAATAGTTATAGTTACTTAAACTTAGGGGTCATTATCGGAGTAAGACAGAATGTAAGTAATAGTCCTCTGAGTAACTCTAAAAGTAATTTATTGTTACTTCTACTATAGTAATCCTATTCATTGCCGAATATTGTACATGTTTATTTAGAATCTAATACAACATGTAATGTTTTTAAGTAGGTCAGAATTACATAAAGTAGTCCCAATATTGTATCTATCATTCTTATAACTTAGTAGCAGTATACAAACTTGGTACATGTACAGTCTGAAAGCTGAATGAATCAGAAGTAGTCTAAAGACTTCAATATAACGAGATTAGGTATGGTGTATATGTCAAAAAGACAACAACCCCACTGAGGTGAAAATGTTAGCCCAAGGCCACCCATTGGTCTTCAGTGAGTGACGAGGAAATCCTCATACCACAGGGCAGGCCGCAGCTGGCCCTAAATCATCATTATACATAGGTACAGAGAAAGAGTTGCCCTACATGTACAATGTAGTGACATAAAAAAAAAACTAAAGGTGAGAACAAAACAAGACATATGAAGGCCAGAAATTTCTTAATTTAGTGCAGGGTATAAAAATTCTGAAAAAAACTTTAGGCCCCTGGTATGGCTTTATTCCAAAAAGGAAGTAGTAATTTTTCTGCACATGTATACTTTCACCTGTAAGTTAGAGATACATGTACACAAAGTACATGTACATACACTGTACATGTGTATGTACTGGAGAACAAAAAAATCGTTAAAAAATCCATAAAATCCATAGAAAGATTAAAAACATGCTCTTAAAAAACATTTATTTTCCTACATAGATTTGGTAGCTATTTAATTTAGTATATCAAAAAAAAAAAAAAAACAAGACTCCATTGATTAAGGATATTGTTAGTTGAAGGACTGAACATTTATATATACATGTACATATTATCAGAAAAAAGTACTGTAACTTACATGTACATGTAAATTAGTCTAGATGCAAATAAATCTTAGCTTGTTTAACGTATTCAGAATTTTCCATGGAGAAAAAATTAACCATGGAGGAAAATTTTATGATGCCATTTTTGTTGACGGGACAAGATATAGCAACTGTTCATTTATTGTTTTGGTGTTTTGTTAGAATTATGATATAGTTATTCTTCCCTAACTTTCAAGTTTTCCTAATTTCGGGGATTTGATACATCACATCTACCCAAAAGAACTTGAGATAAAGGATACTACAGGCACTGTGAAGTCAGCCTCATATCTTGACCTACACTTAAAAATCGATGGTAAAGGAAAACTATTGACCAAACTTTACGACAAATGTGATGACTTTTCATTCAGAATTGTCAACTTTCCTTTCATCTGTGGCAACATCCCTTCGGCACCTGCGTATGTAGTGTTCATGTCACAAGTCATACGTTATGCCAGAGCTTGCCGACACTACACAGACTTTTTGTATCATGCTAGAACTCTAACAAATAGGCTTCTGGAACAGGGTTATGTTGCTACAAGATTGAAGTCATCACTACAGAAGTTTTATGGTCATCATGAACTCGTTTTCAGGAAGTCATCACTACAGAAGTTTTATGGTCGTCATCATGAACTCATTTTCAGGAAGTCATTATAATGAACCTAGTATAACATTTTAATAGGTGCAAAAATGCATTTATTTATGTGCTTGAATCAGAAGTTTGCATGAGGTGAGGGTTTAATAGAAAGTTCATTATTGATAGGAACCCCATTTACAGTTATGAAATCTGAACAGATATGGGTCAAAGCATGAGCATATAAATTGAGAAGTCAATTTTTCTTCACCCAGCTATTGGTACTACATTTAGACATGGGGAACTTTCTTATCTATTTTCTTGCCAAACACATGTTCTCCTTACACATGAGACAACAGCATGGCAGTGTAAGCAAAAGCCAGCCATTTTATTTTCAATTCAACTGTTTTAACAAGATGGAATAAACATTGTTTTGGGGATTCTATATGTTCCTTGGTCAGTTTCTTTATGTTGAAAGTGCTTACTAAATATTCAACCTTCATTTAACTTTGCATTAAAAAAAAATAGCCATGTGCATTTGGCCAAGGTTAATAGTCACTTTTGATTGGCTCACTATACATGTAATTGACACTTCCTGTAAAGAATAATTTGTGGGATAATCACAATATAATTAAGAATCTAATCGCGATGTCATGATAATCGTCAGATTGGCATCAGTTGCAAATTTGTCATGATTAGTTGGTTTATATAATCATAGTCAGTAATTGATGGGTTTCTCTATCTAGCATTGTAGACCAATAATGGTGATAAAAAGTTAATCATGTCGGACAACAATTTAACCGTGGCGCTGATAAACATAAATTATTTTTTTTCCATGATGGCATGGTGGTATGCCATGCTAAAACAGTTCATGGAGATATCTGCTTATTTGCTGCTTGTAGATTTTGTTGTGGAAATAAAAGATGAAAACAAAATTTATATGTATAGTAAAAAATTACTGTTTTAATGTTGATATTACTGATAAATTGATTTGTTAACAGCCCCTCAATGGACATCACTTGATCTCATCAACTCCTACAGAGCTAGTTGCAAGAAGCACAACACCAAACCTATAAATAGTGTCCTAAGTCAACTGCAGGTAACTTATGTGTACATAGAAAACTTATTTCCAGACACATTATGATATTTATATGTATATTATAAGTATGCAATTTTTCTGAGTTCTTTTATCATCTAAGTATTTTTTATTGTCCCCCGCAACACGTCGAGGGGACATTTAAATGCTATTCGTCCACATTTTTCGCACTTTTTTTTGTAATGCTTTTACTGAATAAGTTTGTTTTTGGTATGTGGCCTTGTTTTGAAAAGTTTGACTTTGGTTACATTTGAATGATTTTTATGCAAGTTATCATACTTATGGCCCTTGGACTTACAACATTTCAGTGAATGTACAGTTTTCCACACTTCTTTTTTATGCCGGTAACATTGGAATGCTGTTCTTTTTATTTATATGCTAATTTCGCATCTGATTCCTCTTGTACAAGTACATTGTGCATGTGTATGGTAAAGAGAACTTAAAAATTCTTCACAGAGGACACTGGCCAAAGTCAGAACATCAATTCAGATGATAAACATTTCTTAAATTCAATCACTTCACATATAATATTTTTTTGTATAGACCACAAACAATTTACAGTCATATAATGGTATGGTGCTGTCATCATTTGTGTCTTCACCTGATGACACTTGGTTTTTGTTTGATAACTTGAATATTAGTTTGTTGGAACATTTTTGGAAATTGGGGCCAAAAGGGGGTCCAGAAACAAACATTTTTCTTTTATATTGTTTAGACAATAACTTGAGTAAAATGATGGATCTTATGTAAATTTTACTACAATGTGCCATGCCATTAAAGGAAGACTGGGGTTGTTTTTGAGATGGTGACTTGAGCTACATGTAAGTGAGAGTAAGGGCTGCATAGGGACCAGACACCATTTGTTCATTTTTTAATTTTATAATCAGAGTAAAAGGGTATGAACCACTCTGAAATTGTACTTCAAGTGCCATACCTCAAAAGGAATGTTTGGATTGGTTTTGGAGATTTCAAGTTCAACCATTTAGGAATAAAGGGCCAAAAAGTGACTGCTTCAATTCTGGTCAAACTGTTGTGATTTATCATGTGTCAAATATCCAATCATAATTAAAATTAAAAAGCTTTATCGAGTTTGAATGGTGTGTACATACTTGCCCAACTGTTAAGGTGTGGACCTCTGTGGTTGTATTAAGCTGTGCCATGTGAAGCATTTTATTGAAATTTAAAGAAAAATAAATATTGTTGTTTTTTTTTAATTGAGTCGTAACAAACAAGTTCAAGTACATTTATATTAATCTATGAAATTATACTACCAAATAGTCATAGCAGCAGATAAATGCATTGTATATCAACTAACTGACACCAGTCTAAGATATTAAAAAGGGGATTAGTGAACAGGGTTTTTAGACAGTAATAATGTTTTGAAAATTGAAGACATGGTGCAAGAATCATGAATAACCTATTTTTGATGTCCTGTTTATTCATACCACAGAAGCTAATGACTGAGAAGAAATGAATAACAGATGGTATTACACTATAATTGCTTGGGAGAGCACTGGCTCTGGGTGATAGTAAATGGGAATACTGGAGTCCTGGTCTTACTTTAGAGTATACTGTGTAATGAAACATCATCTACCTTCCTTAATAGTAAATCATAGAGGATGAAATGCTCATCACTAATCAATGCAAATTTAAGATATAATATACTGATACATGTATGAATTGTCAATGAGCATACTTCACTTTTATTTTGAGTCATCAATTTTTGAAGGAATCATGGGACTTGAACTATTTTTCAAAATTTGTGGGCCTTTTCCTTTCACTAGCATCATATTGCACCGTGTAGCAGTCTTGTTCTAGTTGAAATTGAATTAGCTTTAAACATGGAATGGAAATGAGAAAATGATACGAAAATAATATACACAGCAGAGGCCATTGGATTCAGCATGCACACACAATTTGTTGGTTTGGCATCAACGTTACTATTACCAACATGTTATCAGTATGTATATATTTTTCAGATGATAGATAATGTTGGTGAGCGCTATGCAATATTGAGTTTAAAAGGTAAGTGTTTCTAATTTATATATTGGTATTGAAAATTCACTTGTTGGTGTCTATACAACAACATTATCTTGAAGAAAGATTTCAGGCGAACTTTTATCAGCACCAATTTAAACAAATGAATTACTTGACATAATTACAAAAAAAAAATCAATGTAAATGAAGAAACAGGATAATCATTAACATATGGGGTTATGTAACTACATACATTGCCATAAATATACCTACATGTATATGTAAGGAACAGATCTTCTGAAAATACAAAATACCAATAGTGATATGGTTATGGCTGTGGTTGTATGATGCCACAAGGCATCATGAAACAAGTCAAATTAGAAATTTTTTTAATGGAGTTATCGTACACAAGTTGCTTCATTGTTCCATACTAATTGTTAAGAAATATTTGTTGTATATTAAATTTTCATTTTATGAATTGAGTTCGAGAAAAATAAACATTTGAGTCAAGTATGAGTTGTTTTAACTCTACTATCATTTTGACCTGCCATCGAGCCACCATGTTTATATCTCACTGGACACATGCTTGCAACATGGACACGGAAAGATAGTTTTTCCTTGAAATTACCCAATAGCTTTTGGAACACATACGTTACTGATTTCATGTTTGCCATTTAAATTTAATGAGAAAAAAAATAACTAATGAGAAAAGACTTTTTATTGGTACTCTCTGATACCGAGTAGGTAGTCAGGCTTTTGCTTCAACTAGCATCGGAATATTCGTCTGCAAACTTTCCCATGACATAAGTAGGTCACTTGCTATATTAAGTTAATGCTATTTTTGTTTGTCTAGTTAAAATTATCTGGACAAAATTAAAAAGTGTGTTAAAAAGATATTGTGTGACACCTGTTATCACTCAGGTCAGGCTTAGGTGTTAGAGAACCATTCCACCCTGAGTGTAGTGTATATATAACTACTCCACATTAAGCTGCAGATAGGTTCCGTGTTCACCATCATAGCTTCATAATTCTAGCTTCGTAAAAGATCAAAAAGTACCTCTTAAATATCATACACATGTACTCTATTTGTGTTATTTGTGTGTATGAGAATTCAAAGTTTACATTAAAAGATGGAATGATCGGTTAGCATTGAACATTACCCAGTTCAGAAACGGGCTCGTTACAATTGACTATATAGATCATATACATTATCAGGGCCCTGATATCTATATATAGCCATTGCTAGTTGTTTAATCTGGTTCCCGGTAACCAATTGTTTTGTTCGAAAACATTCAGGTCATCATGGTTACAAAAGAGTAATCATATCAAGGGAACCAAGATTCTAGTGGAACTCACCTGATTATAGAGCATATTGCATTCATTCCATTTTGGATGTTGAAAGTAAGCCAAAATCAGTGGTGTAGAATATTTGACGATCAGCGACTTTGAAGACTTGATTTTAAATGGTATATCCTAGAGTTACCTGCCTAATGAATAATCTATGATTATATGTATCTTAGATGAAATGACTCTAAATTTAAATTTTACTTAAATTAGAAGTGGAGGTACTCTGGTCATGAGCTTGTCCACAGTATTTCTGTTAAAATAGTACATTTTTCAGGCAATTATTAAGCTAAATAACAACTTGCTGCAAAAAAAACGAACAAACAATTATGTTATAGCGTAATTATTTGAAGGATTACTTTTTGGTCTTGAAAGTTGTTATGCACTAAATGTGCATAGTTAGTTCTTGCAGATTGTGCTCACAAACATCAAATGTGCTAAGTATTTATCAAACTTTTATACCAGAATCTTTATCTCTATCTATATGTTATGATTACATATACAAGAAGTGCAGAGCAGTAATTAAGTAAAATTTGTGAGAAAAATTAAATTGATAAATTTGACTCACATGAAGGAACTTATTTTCTCAAGCTGTAATTTGTTATATGTGTGTGTAATGTGAATACTGAGTGAATAGATTCTCTGTTGAAAACGTTTTTGTTTGTAATTTTGAATAAATATTCTGAAAAAGCTTCATTTGTTTTGTGGAAACAAAATTTGTTTTTGTATGGATACTGTATAGTTTATATCTCTAATCCGTTCAAAAATTTTACATTTAGTTTATACATATTAGAAAAAAACAAATCTCAAATAATTTTGAAATTGCAAACTGGTGCTTAAACTTTTTATATGCTGTAAATCTTTGAGATTCTGTCAGTTTTAAGAAGGATAAAAAATTCCAGTGTTAACAGCACTTTGATTGTTTTTTTTTTTTTTGTTTTTTTTTTCAGGGGAAAAACTTGACATGAAAAATGTTGAAACCCTGGAGGAGATTTTTAAATTAGTGCAGTTCCAATGTGTAGATTTGGAAGGAACTCATCTGGATGAAGAGGTGAGAAGTGTTCAAATTTCAATTAGTGACATTATTGGCCTTATACTTTTTTTTTATTAGGAAAATATGCATCATTTTTTTTTTTTATTAAATTGGGAAATTCGGAATATCCATAAAGAACCCTTGAATTTGTAGTTAAAATGGTCAATTTTACAGAGCATGTAAAAAAAAGACAAGTCATAAGCATTTAAGAATAATGAATAAGTGAACAATAACCACATTTTGAAGGTTAATAGGAACTAAATACAAATAAAATATGAATAAAATGTACAAATATTAAAGAATATAAACCCAAGTTTTCAGCCTTATGGCCCTCATCTGGGGCAGAAAGTAGGAGAAAACTGTCAACCCCTACCACAGAGACAAGTTGCCCTTCAAAAATGATCTTGATCATTGTGAAATATGTTTCAAGTTCAAGACGAAAAATTATTACACCAAATGCAATTGAAAACTGGACTATGGTGACTAAATAATGCTGGTTTTGACATTCAGTCCAAAGTCCCAAGAAAGCTTATGATACGCTGTTCAACTTTTGTTGTTTTTCACTAGAAAAATGTTTGTAAATAGAAAGTTACTTTCATGTTGTCAACACTGTGGTTTGCCTGCCGAAAATGTTCACTGACTGGACAATCCTTTCCATCGGTGACTGTGTTCTACAAAACGATCACCCAACCTCATTTGGTCTCGCCCACGTAAACCATTTTACAGCATTTGCAAACCACAGCGTAAAAGGTAAATTGAAAGGGAGGTAATCCAACTTAAGGGTTTTATATGTTATAACCTAGTAAGAACAAGTGCTTGCTCACAGTATTTCTAGTTATTTTTTAATTTATACATGTAAAGTATAAATCTTGAAACACAATTAGAAAAGTGATCATTAGTTAATCTTTTACTTGTGTACTCTTTTGCATCAGATAATTGTATTGTCTTTCATAGATGTAGATCACTTCCTGTTTTTTTTTTCTGAGTGGATGGTTTTAATATTTTTTTTTCCTTTCAAAAAGAAGTGTATCTTATGCTACCTGCAGTTACAAGGTTGAGCTTGCGGTCTTGGAAGGCAAGTCATGGTAATCAAAATTAATATTAAAGAGGTTTGGCAAACTTTTCATCCTTCAACATTTGCTATTGGATCAAGCTGCCTCGTGCATACTATTTTATTGTTCTTTATTTGTATAATGCTATTCCAATTAAATAGAATAAAGGCAGATAAGGCTTAATTCTCACATAATTAAGAAGTGCAGTCTGTATATTTTGTGCAGGCAACACTTCATTTCTAATGTGGCACATAGACGTGAAACAAATATAACCCACGTTTGTCACACTTATGTGTTTAATGAAAGTAGCCTTGCACTTTTCTGAAAGATTAATTCATAGGATGATATTTTACCACATGTAGTGTAAAATTGTGCCTTGATGAGTTTAAGTATAAGGTAATGCTTGCCTAAATACTATTTCATTGTATAATAATTTTCTTGATCATATATTTCTTTTTCAGACATCAGTTGCTATTTTTGAGATGATAGAATATTACGAAAGTGCTTGTAAAGTGAATGTTTCGTTCAACAAAAACATATCTATACGGGGGTGGCAGGCCTGTTCTAGGATGATTAGAAAGGTCAGTATTAATGTACACCTATGGTCTCAGCAAGACAAGTACATGTATCTTTTGTTGGGTAACGGGATTAAAACAAATCAACATTTTATACGATCATCCATGGACACTTTGTTTTCATGCAATAACTCAAATATTTGTTGTTGATCATTATAAAATTATACAACAAGGTTTGAAACCACAAGGTTGGTAGTGATTTTGGGGGTTATGGCTCTAACCGCTCTAGAACCAGGGGCCAAAAACAAGCATTTCAAAGAATTTAACTATCTAACTCCCATAAAGGCATAGGAATGTCTATGATGTTGCTTCACAGTATTTTATAGCACAAAGGTCAGAATGGTGTTTTGTACTTGTCCTGTTTTGTAACTGGTTGTAGTCCTATTATTTGGATTTGATACCAATAAATAATTTGAATTTGAATTTGGTATTAATTTTGGGGTTATGGCCCTAACCATATTAGAATTAGAGGCCAAAAACAAGCGTTTTATAAAATTTAACTTAATAACTCAGTAAGGGAATATCTATGATGTTGTTCCACAGTACTCTATACAATGGTCAGACTGATTTTGGGGGTTATGACATAAACATTTGAGAATAAGGGGCCAAAAACAAGAATTTCATAGAATATAACTAAATAACTCCAGTCAAGGGATAGAATTGTCTATACCACAATGGTCAGACTGGTATTGATTTTGGGGGTTAAGACAAACATTTTAGAAATTAGGGGCAAAAAAGGCCAGATACAACCATTTTCCTTATGTTCAGACAATTACTTTAGTAAAAATGAACAGATCTCATGCAAATTTTACTTCAAGGTGCCTAACAACCAAAGAAAGAGTGGAGTCATATTTTGGGGTTGTGACTTGACCCAAGTAAGAATAAGGGGCCACAAAAGGTTTTTTTTTTTATTGGTTTTTCTTATGATTTCTGGATAATTATTGAGTAAAAGGGAGTGAATTACTTTGATATTGTACCACAATTGCCGTATCCCTAAAGGAAGGTTTGGATTGATTTTGAGGTTTTGACTTGACCATTTCGGAATAAGGGGCCAAAAATGAACGGCTTCAATTCAGGTCAAATTCTTTTCTTGTGTCTAACCATAATCAATATTCAAAGCTGTATCAAGTTTGAATAGTGTGTTCATACTTACTCCAACTTTTCAGTGTTCAACATCTGTGGTTGTATTAATCTCGGCCCTGTGAAGCATTTTTTAGTTTTGCTCCAATTATGAAAACTTTTTTTCAGATTCCTCATGAAAATCTCTGATAATATTTTTCCTATCTGATTTCAGATATCTCATGGATTTTGAATTATAAAGTGACATAGGGTCTAAAATGTTAACTTTTGTTTTAGGGGTAAAACAGATGTTGTAATTAGAACTGAAAATTGATGGACATAGTTTACTGCTTATCTGATTTTGAGGATTCTTTGAGGTATAGGGATCAAAGGCAAAAGTTGATAAGTTCCCTTAAAACAGAACTTGAATTGAATTTCAAATTTTGTGCAACATTTAGTCAAATCAGTTGGTGTGTCCATAGTGTGTCAAAAACTAATATTGTGTCACTTTCCCCTGTACTGTGGTTGTATCATGTTGCTCTCAAAAAGCTTTTTATGCCCCTGCGACAAACTGTCAGGAGGCATATTAATCTACCCCTGTTCGTCGTCCGTTCGTCTTACACATGATCATGGCTTGTCCCGCTATCTCCTGGTACAGTTTTTGAACTATATCTAAAATATTTTACATGATATTTCTACAAATGATGAAGGTGTGCAGGGCCAACAAATTTTGATTTTCGTGAAATATTACAGAAATTGATGATAGTTACACTTTGTCATTTTACTCAGAAATATATGGATTGTAGCTTGTCTGGCTATCTCCTCGTACAGTTTTTGAAATACATCTAAAATATTTTTTACAGGATGTTTCTACGCATAATGATGGTGTGCAAGGTCATAGGATCTTGATTTTCATGAAATATTACGGAACTTGGTGATAGTTGGATTTGGAATATTACGGAACTGGGTGATAGTTAGACTTTGTAATTTTTGTCAGAAATATATCCCAGTCCGTCAGTCCGTCCATGGGTCCTCTTTTTCTCATCGCAACTAGTCTGACACTACCAAACAGAATTTCATGACACCATGTGACCAGGATATAATATGTAGATATGCATATATTTAGGAATTTCTGATCCCCAAATTGATCCCCAAATATTTTGAGTTTGGTACTTGAACAGTTTGTCATTGCAAGTCTTGGAAGGATTGAGCTGAACCTACAGACCATGAGTATCACAAGTCTTGGAAGGATTTCTGAATCTGCAAACCATGTCTTCATACAAAAATAAACATGTTCCTTATTTGGCAAATCTAGCGAGTGGGGGCATCATTAGTGTCTTACAGACACATTTGATTTACTTTTAAAAAAATCACTACTAACAAATGAAACTCCTGTGATAAACAGGGTTTCTAGTTCTGTGTCAAACATGTAATCTCAATCCAAATTCAGAGCTGTATCAATGATTTATTATGAATTTTTTTTAAAATATTTTTCAGACTCCAGATTTAACATTCCTTGATGCCAGAAACTGTGATATTAATGAAAGAGTACTACCTGTTTTAGGTAGAGCACTAAAGATGGGGTGTTTTCTAAAAATTCTTCACTTAGAAAATACTAACATGTCCGGCAGACCTCTTGTTATTTTAGGTAGGATGTTCCAAGGTTTAAATATTTTATGTATGTATATTATTTAGATGTAAATCATTTGATACAGGGAAAAAAATAAGCAATGGCGACAGAATATGATTTCATTAGTAAGTACAGTAATGTGCTAAAAACCTTGGTATATTGGATATAATCTCAGTTACGTGGTGCACACTAAATAACCTGGATAGCAGATTATTATCAAGTGTGCACCATGTGCATTGAGGTTATTCCAAATAGACCAAAAAATATAACAGTCATTCCTTATAATTTAATTTTAGTTTCAAAATTTAAGGAGTAAATCAGCAAAAAAGTTTGATGATGTCACAGTCACATTACAATTCAAAATATTTGGTCAGTGAGATGATAGACAAAATTTTTTATCCTATCAGAGAGTGAGTTAAATCTTAAATTAAATTACTTGTTGCTTTCTCAATATTGTCTCCCTTATATTTTTTGTATTTATTTGTTCTCAGTGGCAGCATTGAAGATGAATGAGATATTAAAAGAACTATTTTTAGCTGACAACAAGCTGATGCCTTCAGATGGAATACAGATTGGGAGTCTTTTAAAGTACAACCATACTTTAGAATTACTAGATCTCAGAAATAATCACCTACAGGTGAGAAAATATGAAAGCCTTTTTAATATTTATTTAAATGCCATATTTCTTATAATATATCAGATATCTTATATAAAACTTGAGGTATCTAATATAACCTATGAGTTCATCTCTTTTAAAAGCTTATTCAAGATGTCTTATATACTATCGACATATCTTATACATTAATCAAGACATATGGTACATTGTATATTAATTAAGATATCTGATATAACATGTAAGATATATATTATATGAGATATCTTAAATGTCAAAATAAATATGAAAACAGCTTGCCTTTAGTACACTTCAGGCTGAATTGTTTCGTCATTACCATATACATGTAACACATTTAAAGTACCTGTACCTTTAAAAATGTGATTATATGAAAAAAACTTACAAAGTTCATTTTGTGGATGTCCATCTGTTTTACTGAATTTGATTTTGCAATATAAAATGCATCCATTATTTTGTTAGAACATTATGTATAAAAACACTCAACTTGCAAAATGGCAGGTGTATTGTGATAAGTGTGTCTGTCCTTCCTTCCTTTGGATTATAAATCTTTCCTTCCTTTTGTTACCTAGAGAGGGTCTCATCTCTTATCTATCACTTATCCTACATCTTTGAATGGACTTAAATGAGACTTTCACGAAATCTTTAATACATATTCCCATCGTGCACCTCCTATTTTTAGATTTTGATCCAAATCGGTGCACGTTAAGAATTTAATGAGCATTTTCTAACAGTTTTTCTAGTTTTCTAATGTACTGATTTTTTGTAATGAAATAAATGTGATTTTTTATTTGATCTCACAATTCATTTGATTTGTCATCTCTTCAAATAAATGTTCATGAGAGGTGTCAATCAGATGTAAATATAATATTGAGCCAATCAAAACTCCCATCATTTGGTCAAAGGTAAACACAATCATGGTCATGTGCACATGGCTACAAACACATCTCAGGGCTATTTTAAACCATATGATATGTTTAGAAACAAATTTACCTTATAAAAAATATATTAAATCTAATTAACACTGATTATTCCATCAGGAAGTGTATAAAACACATGCAAGAACTGATAAAAGAAAATGGTTGACTTTTATTAACACTTATCTAATGGCCAAGTGACTTTTTTGGTGGGAAAATTGAGCCAAAATATTCAGTACAAAAAACAAGAGAGAACAAAAAAGGGACATAATTAGTGGGCCATGGTAGTTTGCTTCCCTTGAAAAAATTGAATTAAGATTGTTAAAATTTATTAAAATAAAATTAAATTATATTTTAAGATAAATTTAATAAGCCCACAAAGGACAAAGGTCAGCATGTTTTTAAAGTCAGGGACTATACAAGTATAGAAATATCAAGTCAAAGATGACTACTCAGGAGTAATGGTTTTAGATCCTGCCTAAAAACCTGCTTTATACATGCATCAAGAGTGAACTGGGGTACATGTATGTCATGATGGAAAGTTATTTTGATGAATTGATAATATAACTCATCAGTGGACTTACTGTCATATTTTTTAAAAGAATCATTATTTGGACTCCCATGTTGGCTCCAAGTCCTAAAAATTGGAAACAAAAATTGTCAGCTGGCAATTTTTTCTGGTGACATAATTTTCAAAGCCAGAACAGCCCCTGATAATTGTTAAATAATAGTGTTTTGAATTGAAGCAATATTTTTATTGACAGGATATTGGTGTTGGACATATCTGTGATGGATTGTATGAACAGAACTTGTACCAAGGGTTAAATACTCTTGTTATGTGGAATAATTTATTGACGTACCAGTCAATGACTGCTTTAGCTAAAGCACTTGTATGTATACATAATCATTTGGTACACTTCATTATTTACAATGTTTTAATCTATGTGGTTGAATTTAAGCCAATGCTTTAAAACCATGCCATTGATTTTCCTGTAGTAATCCTCAATAACTTTTAATGAAATAAATTTTAGAAAAACTTGACAAGAGCTGTTATCTCCACAGTGTCTTTTGACAAGGGATTTTGTCACTGGTATTTTTGAAGTTTAGTGTTCAACTACTTTTTGTACAAATTTTAAGAAACCTCAAATAACAGCACCATCTGCTTCTGTTTTTCAGACATCTACCAAAAATTTAGAGACTTTAAATATTGGCCATAACAGTATAACAAATGAAGGCATACATCTACTGAAGGAAGGGTTACTACAGAATAAATCCTTGTTAAGACTAGGACTGCAGGGAACTAAAGTTACTTGTGAAGGTAAAGTGTTATGATTACTATACTTAGTCATGGTGTGATTACTCTACTTAGTCATTGTGTGATTACTCTACTTAATAATGGTGTTATTACTCTAATTAGTCAGGGTGTGATTACTCTACTTTATCAGGGTTTGATTATGCTACTTAGTCATGGTGTGATTGATCTAATTAGTCATAGTGTGATTACTCTAATTAGTGATGGTGTATGGACCTGGCAGCAGTTAATATGGTATCAATTATTGTCAAGAGTTGTAGTGTATAAGTGTAGTGCTGCTTTATAGCCTGTGATAACATTTGGTCATCAACAAGGCTCTGAAAACGGTGAGAAATGCTGGTCAATGACCAACAAATTTTGCAAATGATCAATGACCATTTTCCAGTATTGGATATAAAAAATTGTCAACCCTTATAAATTACAGTCTGGGTGGTTTAATTGGTGTCTAAACATCCTGTGTACATGTCTCCAAATTGTTTATTGGAAATTCATTGACAGGTGTGCATCAGTTGCAGTTACCTGTGATAGTGATTTATCTGTAACTGATTAGTTGATTGCATAATTATATTACAGTACATGTGCCAAGTCCCATTGCGTCTACAATTGAATTGAAGTGACTTGGATAATTTTCATACATTTATTATTTGTATTAAAAATTAAAGACAAATTCCACAAACTCCATCATTTTCCAGCTGATCTTTCAATGGTAACGAAAGCATGTGGTGCTGTCAAGTATTATGAGTTAGTCAGAGTTCATAATTATTTATTAATCGATTGAATGCTTTTAATATAGAAGTAAAACATGTTTGAAACATTTTTTTATCTACCAACATGTTAATCACTCAGAACTTCTCTACTGTTTCCATTATGAAGAAAAAAGTCCAAGAGATATGATGTTTTGTTTACTTGTTAGAACGTCCATGTGTGGTCAAAACCAACCTCGTTTATTTTTTGACACATTCAGATATTTTGTGACAGACTAGTTTGTTATGAAGTAACACCAATTCCAATATTTATCTTTAAATGACTACAAAAAATAAGTTTTTTTTAAAGTTTATTCTCAGTCTGAGCATGTAAAAGACCAAGACAAACATCCAACTTCAAATTTGAAGTCCGATAAAATGACCAACATGCTGGAAACCAGAATTATCTCAGTTTGAAAATCTTAACCAATCAGGACTTCAGTCTTTAAATTGAAAGGTAGTAAAAGAAAAAAAAAGAAATAAACTAGAACGTCATTTGAAATTAAATGATTAACTAACAGTTCAACAACGGTGAAGTTATACCAGTACATTATTTGTCATAAGATTATCAAACTGAAGAATCATTTCTAGTATTTAATACATAATGTTACTTTAGTAGTGTGCAAGCCAGCATTTAGACAAAATAACTTTCAAGTGCTAACTTTAAAGAAGTAGAACTAAAAAGAGAGTGCCCAAAATACCAAAAATTATGATATGCAAAAGTGTATGCATAAAAGTGAATATTTTGCGAATATTTTGAGTGATATAGTCAATACTGTTGTCATACCCCAGGTATATAGTGATTATGATGTTCATTCATCCATCCATTTGTCGGTATCCTGTTCTAATCCGCAACTCCTCTGAAACTGCTGAATGGAATTTGATGAAACTTTCACAGAATCTTTCTTACATTGTGCCATTGTGCACATCCTATTTTTTTTCCCTCTGAATGACTTTTGGGGTTTCCTGATGCAAAATATGGCCTTTGTCATTTGTTGACACAGGAGGGACCCTCTTCTATTCTGCAACTCCTCTGAAACCACTGAGTTGAATTTGGTGAAACTTTCACAGATTCTTTCTTACATTGTACCATTGTGCACCTCCAATTATGTTTTTCCTTTTGAAAGAATTTGGGGTACCCTGAAGCAAAATATGGACTTTGTCATTTTTTGAACAAGTGGGGACCCTCTTCTAATCCACAACTCATCAGAAATCATTGAATGGAATTTTATGACACTTTCGAGTATTCTATTTTACATAATGCCATTGTGCTTATCCTGTTTTGTTTTTCCATCTGAATGCTTAAATCAATTTTGCTGTATCCTATATGGTTTCTGTGTAGGAAAGCTGGGGTATCATCTGAGTGAGCTTTTTTCTAGTTTGAAAATGGTGACTTTCTGTGAAGAGTCTGAAAATGCCTTAAATTTATTAAAAATAATTCTAGGTGTTCTTTTTTTACCATGGGTCCAAAACAATTGAACTCTATTGGTTTTTTTTCTATCATTTTTATGTTGAATTTACCCCTGTATTTTAACAAATATATATTTGCAAAAATAAACTTAATAAAAGTTATAACTTAAAGATAACATGGATTGTCAAGTTCCAAAATGAGAAATTATGCTTTTGTGAGAGAAATGGTTCTTGGAAATGAAAATCTCATTACTTAAGCTTTTTGCACATCCAATTGTAAATGCTTTTTTTAGTATTGAGTTTATGTTTTACTTTTACCAGTATAGGGGTTTCAGTCTGTTTTCATTGAGTTATGTCCCTTTGAAATGAAAACCTGCATCTCTGTGAGGCATTCAATTTGCACTGAAATTTTAATGAACATAATTTTGCCACTATCGTATTTATATTAGAATTAGCTGTTGTGAACAGTTTATTGATTTTATTGTAGGAGCAGTTGCCTTGGCAGAAGTGATAGCAGATAGTCCTCGACTAGTAAGGGTTGACCTGAGAGAAAATGAGATTAAAACAGCAGGCATGATGGCTTTGTCGTTAGCTTTGAAGGTCAACAACATTCTTCATCGTCTGGATATGGATAAAGACACAAAAAAAGAAGCAGTAAGATAGAAATTAATGACTCAGCATATATGTATATTATTATTGGCAGGGCAATGGGATAATGGAAGAAAAAGTAATATTTCTTTGACCCCTGACCTATTTGATCAATGCTAGATTTATTTTGGAAAAAGTAGCAAGAGAGTCATTTATGATTAATTGTCATTACATCATTGATCCCACATTGTTTCTAACCTGGGACTAGAGGATATAACACTAGAGTTCTATATGTGTTTATGAAGAGGTTAGTGAATGCAAATCTTTTTCAATTAGTTGGCGATTCTGTTATTTTTAACTCCTAGTATAAAATCAATCATTGGCAAAGGTATATTTGCTATTTCAAAGCTTTTATACCTCTGCCACACTCAGTAGGAAACCCCACCTATTTATGCAAATTTGTACAATACACAGTAAACAACTTTGCAGATTTGTTATGAGTTGTGCTCATACCTTGTGAAAATGTTCACATTCTAGCTGAGATAATTTGCTAGCTGAATGATACAGAATAAGTCAGAAGGCAAGTAATTGGTCTGCAGAGGAGATTGAAACTTCAAGCAATTTGAAATTGGGCAATACTGATTTCAATACAGATCTAGCTAGGCTACTGAGTGATTTAAATAGCTCTGTAGGTAAAAATTTGTTCTTCATTCTACCAGTCTTACTTTATTACAGCAGAACACCTGTGTTATGAAGGTGAAGCTTTATGGATCCTTGAATTTAAGACCAGCAAACTTTCATGATCTTTGTACAAGACTAACTGTGCTTCCTTGTGTGATACAAACATGGACTCCTGTATGAAACAAATTTGGTCCCTTGTATTATATAAAACATTCTGGACCCTTATTTTTTTCTTGGTTTTATTTAAGCACAATACAGTTTAGTAAATACTTAATGTTTGTTTAGTAAGGCTTTAATGTTGTATTTACTTTTAGGGTATAAAAGACTATGCAGATCAACAAAGGAGACTACAACAAGAAATCAATTCAAAGCTTGAACAAAATAGAGAATTGTTCTATAAGTTAGAACAAGAAAAGACTTCCAAGAGACTTGAGCAAAATAAGGACACAGAGAAACAAAATGAAGATGTTCCATTTATTGAACCTTGCAATAAAGTGAGGAGACCAAGCTTGTTAATGATGCCAGATTGTCCACGGGAAGCGTCTCTTGATTCACCCCACACTGTTGAACCTACCCATACCATTCCATCACCTAACTCATTTATTACTTCTAAGGAATTGTTACATAGTCCTCAGTATAGTCATTCTATCAGCACTCCGCCAGGTGAACTATTGCTTAGTCCTCAGTATTGTCCAAGTGTGAAAGCTCGTAAAATATTTACAGTATCTAAAGTCAATAACTCTACCATGTCGCCCATGGCTCCTGTGCCATCAATACTGCCTCCTGTAATAGAACTTCCTATGGCATTGCCTCCATCATTACCTGTGATGCCTATCCAACCTGTAATAATTAATTCTGATAACATTCCTGATGACTCGGCAGAAGGCCAAACTGGTCAGTTACAACTTTCTAAAGTAGAACAATTTGCTGATATAACAAATGCATTGGTAACAGAAAGTGTAAATCAAATTTTGGACCAAATTATAAGTAATGACACTTCTAGTGGTTTCACTGGTTCCTCAGGCTCATCAAAGCAATCAGTCAATCATAGTGTTGAATGCAATAGCGATCTAGACGTGTCTTTGCAACAAGAAAAAGATATCATTGAAGTTGGTAGTATTGACATTAAAGGGAGTGAAGAGAATGTGACTATTGAAACATTGGAAGGTAATGAGGTGTGTAGTGTAGTCCTACAAGCTGATACAGAATATAATAATGCATTGGTTTGTGGTAATATTGTTGTGGAGAATACAGGCTGTGATAATGTACAAACTACTGGTGATGTGCAATCCAATAAAGTTCAGACTAATAGCAGCGGTTCAGAACATTTACTGAATGGAAATATAGAGCAGATTAAAATTAAAGAAATTGATTCAGGTGTTGGCAGTTATGACAATGAACTGTGGACAAATGTAGAAGATACTGTTAAACCTAACTTTCAAACATCATTAACATTGAATGGACTGACACAGGAATTAGCTAGTGCTATAGAAGGTCTTGATGTGTCATCTGATGGAATTTCAAATATAAGCATGGATCTTAATAGTAATGCAGACATGAAAGAAGGTATAATTATTTAGTAATACATGTTCATTTTGAAGCCTTTTTTTATACCCTCAGTCAAAGAGTGGATGGTAAGTAGGAATCACCTTGTCCATCTGTTCATTTGTTTTTCCGAATTTGTTGCAATTATCTCAGCTCCCAACAGATGGATTGATTTCAAATTTGGTATGTGACTTTAAAATGACGAGGCATACATGGTATGCAATTTGGGTTGCTGCCTGATATACACATCCTGTTTTGTGGAAATTTGTCATCTTTTACTGGTTAGTCATTATATACTGATATACATGAAGGAAAATAATTGTTGTCTGATGCATAGTAAGACATAATCATACTTAAGGCTTTTACTTACAAGTGAAAACCATGTTAGTACATTTATTTCTAAACTCCTTGGTATGAGTAGATGGGACCGTGCCTCAGCTGTCTATATCACATTTAATCTGAAAATGTCCATTTAAACAAGAATGCTGAAGAATGGCTCTTTGAAATTCTGAAAATCATGAAAAATGGCACATTCTTAAAATTTATAATCCCTATTATGGTATATGTTGAGATCATTGCAAGGAGAGACAATTAAGAGATGACTTTGAACAGGATAGTGGGTGTAGCAATATAATGTTGATTTGAACATTTAATATGTTTGTCTTGACTCACTTAACTTGACAATAGTCATAGCATAGAAGGATAATGTTTTGTAGGAACATCATACAGTAGTCCTGATGACTTTGAGAGAGAACTTGATGAAATGTTGGCAAATGTTACCAAAGGAAATAATATTTTTCCAGGTTAGTAAAACTTGTCAGTTTAATATCAGGCCCTATAATGTTTGTGAATTATGAATGAATTTTAAATTCTGCTATGGAAAACAGCCTGTTTTCAGAAAAATGTGGATAACAAATTCATTTCATTACTCTATGTAATTCTGTGAATTTTATTGCTTTTTTTTCCTTTGACACTGCCAGCAATTATAAAAAAAAATTTGTATGGATCTCTATGAAACTTTACCATGAGGAAAGTTTTGATGAATGAAGGGATCCTTATAGGATTTTTTTAAATTCCAAAACATGGTCAGAATAAGTATCTTATCAAACTTAGGTTACAATACCTATGAAATGATAGAAAATTTAGATTTTCTGTCCAGATAACTATCTAAGACAGTTCAGCAGCTCTATTGATGCCAACTTAACTTTATTACTTGTTGTAAATCAGTCCAGTGGGATGTTTAAAACTCTTGTTGATGTAACTTTCATTGCAGAAGCCATTACACTAGGTTTGAGTAAAATCTAAACTATCAAATGTCAAAAATGCAGATTTATTGATACCTGAGACATCTTGAATAACTGTTAGTTATCAGGAACTTATAAGTTTCTAAAAGGAATGGTTCTTTTTTTCAGGTTCATTTGACCCAGACAGTGCTGCTATAGATTGAATCATTTCCATGAATATCCAGTGTTTCACAGCCAAAACTAACAGTTTAGCTGCCTTTTTTATGTAGTATACATGTTAAGTGCACATTTGAATCAGTGTAGATGCTATAGATGCCATGTATTTATAGAATGTTATAATTCATTGATGAGAGATTATTGATAATAAAATGTGACTTATAGAAATCTAATTTATGTAGATATGCATCTTTGTCTTATTTAATTTATTGATGTCAGTAGATTTTTTGTGGCATAAAACTGCTTTAACCAGAAATAATTGAGATAAATGTTGTGGGTTGTCACATACGTTCATTTTAATTTTCTTGTTTTCAAGGGCTTGCTATAGTTAATTTATTATGTATTTATTATTAAAGTATTTTTATTATACCCTGCCAAACAAACTTTAGGGGTATATACTTGTAGAAATCACCCTGTCTGTCTGTCTAAAGAAGATAGTTTAACTTAAGATTATTACATACAGTCGAACCTCGTTAAGTCGAAGTCGAAGGAACCAAGCTAAAATGTTCGAGTTATCCGAGGTTCGAGGTCAAGGATAAACCGGAAATACTAGTAGTTTGGTCAATGATTGTTTCTGAATTCACATCATTTGATGTACTTGTACATGTACATGTACCTCACTTTACACGGTACTTCGTAATGTCTTGCATTTCATATCGGAAGATATTTTTTTTTTGTATGTTGTATATCATGTTTGAAACACTGAACGGCACCAAGTATTTTAGTGAAATTTCCTTTTTATTTTTTCTACATCAAAAACGTTATAGTTCATAACATGCTGCTTTGTTTGATTCACAATCAGGAGTATCGTCAAACCATGTGCTCTACATTGTTGAAATACTCTTACTATCGTCTGTTCATCTGTATTAAAAAAAAATAAAAATATCAAAATATCCGATACCACTGTTAGTGTAAATTCCGACGTGTTATTAATAGAATTCGTTTCTTTTAACAACATGCACAATTTTAAATTAATTAAATAAACAAATCAAACCATAAAGAGTGTCAACAAATTAATTTTAAAAGCCACGCTAATCATTGTTAAAACACACTTCGATCATGGTTTGTAATAAAGCAATCAGTTTTCCAACTAATTAGTTGACTTTGAGACACCAGGGTTAATTAACCTGAAAGTCCTATTGAGGGGACTGATTGATTACCTCGAGTTATCCGTGGTTTTGATTCATCCGAGTTCGAGTCATCCGAGGTAAAATTATATTAGAGTAAGGGGAGTTTTGCTGGGACTTTGTAATCAGTTCGAGTTATCCGAGATTTCGACTAATCCGAGTTCGACACATCGAGGTTCGACTGTATTAAAACCTTGTAAAGGCAACTCCTCATTAACTGCTTAATGGAAATTTTATGAAATTTTATAAGAAGATTGGGGATCAAATGTAGATGTACAATCCAAGGGAAGAAAATCCAACTTTAGAGTATGATATGTGAGTAAAGTCAAATCCTAAACCCCTCAAGAGATTTTGATGAAATTTTATAGGAAGATTGGGCATCATATGGAGATGTGTATGAAGGAATAAAGTTATGGTACTGTTGGTGAATTCAGTGTTTTACATTGAACTCCATTTGAAGCAGGGCTATTCTCTGTGTGAACTTGCTCACAGTATTTCTAGTTATACATGTATTCATCACATCAGTTTTGATCCCCACAATATTCCATATGCAATTTACAAAGTGATGTAAGTTATTGTGTTTATTACTACTAATTGTTGGGTATCAATGGTCAGAGAGACATTTTCATTGGTCATCTTTGGTCAAGAATCCTTTTAAAGTGACTACAAATTGCCTTTATTCTAGTTCCTAAATTTCATGAAAGTAAAGGTAGTAAATGCCATTTTTGTTTGCCTAACGGTAATTAGAAAAGGAGGTGTTGACGTGCCAATGGCTATAGTAACCATTAGATCTTCAGATCGAGTTACTGATTAAATCAGCTGTAATTTGATTTGAAGAAAATTCAATCCTCATAGAATACAATTGATTATAGTAGTTTATATATATAAAAGGTATGTTGAATAAATGCTACTAAGTAATACTCATTGTAATTCATTTAACATAAAAACATAAAAAGTTCAAATGGATTCTGTTATATAGTACATTATATTATGATTCAAGAGCATAAAACTCGACAATATATTCTGACACTAAAATTATGTATAAAAACTTACTCAATACTCAAGCAGAAATTAGTTACTATTACTTTAAACAGGTTTACAGGTAACAGCTGTATTCGCTATTTGTACTGTGAAAAAACTATTGTCCATGGGGTACTAATTTTAACTTTTTTCTGATGATATTAATTCCCAATCAAATGTGATTTTCTGTTGAAAACTTAAAGGCTTTATTCAAATTAAGTAAACTCAAGTAGTTAATGAAATTTTTAGGACCCACAAAACATTGATATCCTACAATATAATGTATTTAAAGTACCTTGACTGTTTGACTCATCCATGATAATTTATATTACAGATTGTATAATATCAAGTTTTTTGTATTTTCTGAAGAGAATTTTCATTGAATTAAGGCAGATTTTACCCATTATTTTTGGTTTACAGATTTTTGTACAATATTTTTTCTCAGAGATGGTGTTTAATGAACATATATTAAAATTTCAAATTGATTATGCATTGCTGCTTGTTTGTAAAAACTTTGGGCAAATTTCATTTATTTACTTTTAATCAGTTATTGGTTGTGATTCTCTCAGGTGCAAAGTTTGATAAGATAGTTCTTGATTTAGTTTTGGCAGAAAATTTTCTGTGTCACATTGTTTTTATTTGGATTGTAGAAACAATATTTTTGAGGTGTGTTTTCTTTTACTAGAATTGACCAATTAAAAATTGGAGTACTGAGTTGGTATATTCTTTTAAAGGAACTCAAGTTTATTAAAGAATAAGCTAGTAATAATTTATAATAATATGTTTAGGAAGAAGGACCAAAATTAAATCTTTTTCTACTTGATTATCTAGTATATTAAATCAAATCTTTCATACCACAAAGAAACACTGGAATAGGTGTTAGGGACAAACTGTGTGAAGGTTACCTTGTATTAGGGACAAACTGTGTGAAGGTTACCTTGTTAGTATTATGTGATAGTTTGTCTAATGTTAATTTTTGTATTGTTCTTAATCCATTGTAAAAGTGTCTGTTTTTTTTTTTATTATGCCCTCCAGTAACAAAGTTGGTTCAACATCAGTTAAATCGGTTTAATGTACACCTTAATATTTGGTCAAATGTTTAATTGCAGTTGCTTTTATTATGTTTAAGAAACTTTTCTTTGTCAAACATTTATTTGAATGACAAGCCAAATTCTGAGTTTCTATCAAGTTGCACCATGAGAAGCATTTTATTTTATGTATTTCAATCTGCAGTGATTAAGAAGTTTGTATTTCAAGAATAAATTACTATTTATTTAAAAAAACATTTCATTGTTTAATGTAAATTTCAAATGGATTGAATAGATTGTACTAAAACATGAAAAATTATCAGAAATATGTTATTTAATATTTTATTTACACGTTTAATTTGGAGGGACCACAAAATTATCATTCAAATTAGTTCATATGTAACATAAGCTATATAAGATATGTTGTTTATTTATTTAGATGGTTAGCTGGCCTATCTAATAACTGATCTACATAAGTAATATTTGACAACTACTATTTTTTTAGACTGTTGATATCTTTATTTTTCCATCTTTCATATTGTACAATATTAGGTTTATCAGATGATTATAACCCTTCAAGATATTGGTGAATGAGATTGATCATGAAATCCCCATTATGTCATTGTGCTAAAATAAGGCTTTTTACTGTTCTAGATCATTTTGGCAAATAATACTAAACATATGTTTTTATTATTGCATTATCTTATGCTGCACTTGAAGGTCCATAAAACTCCCAGAATTTTATAAATGGCGAAAATCCATGTACTAAAGTGTCACATATTATTTTAAAGATATTTGTTCATTTGTGAAGTAATAATTTTTTTTACAATTACATTTTTGTAATTATTTCAAACCATCCATGTTAACAATGTTGATGAATAAAAGCAATATGAAAGCACTTGTTTTTATTATGAAAAAAAAAACTATTGTGTCTTTGGTCCACTTACTCATTTTATTTACATCAATATGGGCATAAAAATTACAAAACACTTACTCACTCTGTCCGATTCTTTAAACTGATAAAGGAAACCAACATGCACATGATAGGATTGATTGGAACAAAAAAAAAAAACAGTATACTGCAATCTCATTAATTAGGCAGAGATCCAAGGATAGGTGTGCTATGTGTACATGCCCCTAAAATAGGGTAAAAAATTGCATATTTTGATTTTTCACAAATTATACTGAAAAAATTCAAGGTCACAGTCATTTCAAACTAGAAGAATTTGCAAAATTTGGTTCCCCAGCCTTACTGAATAAATAGCATATCCTTTTACCAGTTGCTTTGCCAAAAGCTGCTGAGTCCCTATCAGAAATAGCTGCTGAGTCCCTGTCAGAAAAAGCTGTTTAGTCCCTATCAGAAATAGCTGCTGAGTCCCTATCAGACAAAGCTGCTGAGTCCCTATCAGAAATTAGGTTGCTGAGTCCCTATCAGAAATAGCGGCTGAGTCCCTTTCAGAAATAGCTGCTGAGTCCCTATCAGAAATAGGGTTGCAACTTCTAATAATAACTAGAATGCAGATAGTTGATAAATTATTGCTTTAGTTAGTTTGGAGGTAAAGATGATGATGAAAAGGTAAAGACTTTAGTGTGTTTTATCTGGCAGAAACTAAAATTAGAGGATCCTGGAACTTGTGTACTGATACAAAATTGGTGACTATTGGGATGTCTATTGTGTGTGGAATATATTGTAAATTAAAACATTCAGCATAGTAGTGATTTCTGATATAAAGCATAGATTTTGTAATATCTGAAAATATTTTCTTTTATTAGTTCCCAAAACAAGTAATTCTATATACGACCACCAAAAATTTGTGTTCATATTATGTTGGGATGTTATCGGCATTGTTCACTTTTCCACGTGATAACTTGAGTTGTAGTGAACCGAATCATTGGCGGGTGCAGGGGGTTGGCACATCTCCATTTTATGGAAAAATTGTCATTTTTATGTGTAAAATTGATAAAAAATGGTCAATAATATCCTAGCACAAACACCCCTATTTCTGAGGAATACCGGCTGGCGTCCCTCTTTTTCAAAGTGTCTGGATACGCTCCTGCGATGTCATGAAATTTTGATTCATTGCTACTTGCTGCTTGAGGAAGCATGCTATTTGAAATGGGGTCAATGGTCCCTACCATACCGCAATAGTAGGTGTTATTTAAAATTGACGTAGTAAGTTTACTTCTCGGTTAAATTAGATTTTTTTTTTTAATTGTCAGCTCACCTTGCCAATGGCCACGTAAGCTATTGCTATCACTGCGTCCATCGGTGTCTGTCATCGTCGGAGTTGTGGTTTTAAACCTTTTCAAATTGTGTCTTCTCAGAAACCACTGAGGCAACTGCAATCAAACTTGACATGAACGTTCCATAGGGTAACCTCTTTCGTCTACCCGGACTTGACTTTTTTATCAACATCTCGGCGAGTGTTTCTAGAAAAGTAGAGGACACTTACCATACCGGTGCACCTGGTCCATGCTCCCAGTTTTTAGTGCATTTACCTGAATAAACCAATCGTTCATATATCATATTCAATATGTCGATACATTATAGTTGCTTACAAATGTAATTGTCTTAGACGCATAAACCATTTGATGTTCAGCTGGAAATGAAAATCCTTCGAGATTATGAATAGTCATCGTTCATAGAAATGAAAAAGAGCAATGCTGAGTGCTAATTGGTAGAGCTGCCTTCAGATATTTCATGCAGGGTCCACGGGGGGTAACAAGGTACAGGTGTGCGGCCCCAAAAATTTTTACCCACCCCATTCATATTTTCTGACAATGAAAAATCGACACCCATTCATATATATGTAATGCGTTTATATAACCAATTCATATATATGCATGGTGTTTATCAGTATCTACCTATCACAGCAGGATGCTGATCAGAACATTTGGCATTGTATCTAAAGACATTATCATGTCCAAGCTAATTGGATCCCTTCCTGCTTATCAGTCAAGTGTTTCTTAATTTACTTTTATGATTTTAAGGATGATTCAATTGATGTCAAACCATGTGTAAATATATACAGGCTCTAGTTTGTAAATTTTAACCCCAATCATATATACTGCAACTAAATTCTTACCCTTTTCATATATTGCCAATCATAAAAAGTAGACCGATGTAGGCCGCACATCTGTACCTACTCATTGTACTTTCGGGGATTTGGTATAGCGCATCTACCCCAAAGAACTTGAGATAAAGGATACTACAGACACGGTGAAGTCAGCCTCATATCTTGACCTACACTTACAAATCAATGGTAAAGGAAAACTATTGACCAAACTTTACGACAAACGTGATGACTTTTCATTCACAATTGTCACCTTTCCTTTCATCTGTGGCAACATCCCTTCAGCACCTGCGTATGGAGTGTTCATATCACAACTAATACTTGCCTAAACTACGCAGACTTTTTGTATCGCGTTAGAAATTTAACAAATAGCTTCTGGAACAGGGTTATGTTGCTACAAGATTGAAGTCATTACTACAGACGTTTTATGGCCGTCATCATGTACTCGTGGATTGTTATGGTGTATCCATCTGCACCATGAAAACTGATTTATTCAACGGGTCATGGTTTTCCTTTCCTCGTTTGTCTACCCCGGACTTGACTTTTTATGAGCAACTCGGCGGACGTTTCTAGAAAAACAGAGGACGATTACCCTACTGGTGCACCTGGTCCATGCTCCCAGTTTTTAGTGGAGTCCGAGTTGCTCATTTGCTTTTGTTACTTTGTATGTATGATTTTAGTTACTTTATGTTCTTTGTTGTGTATATCTGTTTTCCATGTCTGGTCTTTGTCCCTGGATTGCATTCTTTTGATTTCCGCTATGACCATGGTTCCCTTGATTACTCTTACAAAAAGAGGCAGTGGTTCCGATCAAAGAACTTATATTAAGCCTTTAAAGAAGGAGGTTCCAGGCTAATATTTGCCCCTCATTTTTGCTCAAAATCTAACAAAAGGGAACCATAGCCCCCGAAACCATCTTGATCTATCACCCACTGTAAAGTGTATTTTTACAACGGTTACCCGTTGAGGTTAAATTCTTGAAATATTCTTCTAGAGTGGGTGCAATGTAGATATCTTTTGTGATATAATTTGCGAGAAATTAAAGTTTCAACCTAAAACCGCCTAAATCTACCCCTGACAACCCATGCTTTGCAAATTTTAGGGGGGGGGGCGCACGCCCTCCACGCCCCCGCCTGAATCCGTCCCTATATATAGCCATTGCCTGTTGTTTAATCTGGGTCCGGGTAATTGTAAATGAAGCATATGAGGTTTTTAATAACAATTTCATGGATGTATATAGTAAGCTTGTACCATTGAAAAGGAGAAATATTGTAAGAGCACTAGCTCCTTTCATGAACCGCAAATTGCGGCAAGCTGTATTTAAGAAAAGAATGCTTCATAATGTATTTAAAAGCAAAAGAGACTCTAAGTCGTGGGAAAATTATAGAGCACAAAGAAATTTGGTAAATAAGATCAAGCGTGAATCTGTGAAAAAGTATTTTATAGAACGATGAGTAGGTGGTCCCAAAAGCAAAGACTTTTGGTCCACCATAAAACCTTTTTTGACTAACAAAGGTAGCCATTTTGAATCAGATATTGTAATTAGAGAAAATGATCAACTGTTAACAAATCAGAAAGATATTAGCTGTGTGTTTCATGATTTTTTTTTATAAATGTAGCCAAAGCCATAGGAAATGGTGCAATTCAAATAGATAACAACCACCCCAGCATTACTAAAATAGATAACAACCACCCCACCATTACTAAAATAGATAACAACCACTCAGCATTACTAAAATAGATAACAACCATCCCAGCATTACTAAAATAGACAACAACCAACCCAGCATTACTAAAATAGACAACAACCAACCCAGCATTACTAAAATAGATAACAACCAACCCAGCATTACTAAAATAGATAACAACCACCCCAGCATTACTAAAATAGACAACAACCAACCCAGCATTACTAAAATAGATAACAACCACCCCAGTATTACTAGAATAGACAACAACCACCCCAGCATTACTAAAATCAAAGAAACATAAGTCAAAGAATATGGAAATGAACTACACTTCAAACTTATCACAGACGCTTTCACACAAAAACAGTTGAACAAAATAAATGTAAAAAAAAGGCTACTGGTTTTGATGAAATCTCACCTAAAATTCTGAAAACAGCTGCACCAGTAGTAAAACATCCAATTACCGACCAAATCAACATGACTTTTGAAACTTCAATTTTTCCAGACACATTAAATATAGCACAGGTAGTACCAATTCACAAGAAAAACAGCACACTTGAAAAAGGAAACTACAGACAAGTCAGTGTACTACCAACCATGTTAAAACTTTATGAAAGAGCTATTGAATCTCAGACTTTTTTTTAAAACCAGATTTAACATTTTCTTGTCTGCTTTTAGACCAGCTACAGTTGTCAAGATATTTTGATCAAAGTAATTGAAGTTTGGTGTAAATTTTTAGATAAAAATACGTTCACTGCTGCTATATTGATGGATCTATCAAAAGCGTTTGATTGTCTACCACATGATCTACTCCTGCTGAAATTGAAAAGTTATGGTTTGTCTGAAAATGCTCTATCTTTATTAAATAGCTATCTTAAAAACAGGAAGCAGTGTGTTAAAATTCTATAAAGGGGTTCCACAGGGGTCAATCTTAGGACCTGTCCCTTTTAATATCTTTATTAACGATATATTTCACTTTATTTCGAAAAGTGACTTATATAACTATGCTGATGGCAATACTTTATCACATAGCAGCAATGATCTACAAGACATTGTAAACACTCTGGAACAGGAGAGTAGTATTTTAATCAAATGGTTCTCAGATAATCATATGAAAGCCAATCCTGACAAGTTTCAGGCTATTGCGATTGGCAGTAAGACTCAAAAAGAGAACATTATTTTTAATTTATATAGTAAAGATATCCTCTGTGAGGATGAGGTAAGTCTACTTGGTATAACATTTGATTTTAAATTGAACTTTAATAGCCATATTTTTAATATATGTAAAAAGGCATCACAAAAATTAAATGTATTGAAAAGAATAGGAAATCATCTAAGTAAATTTGGTAAACTTACAATATATCAATCTTTTATACTAGCAAATTTCAACTATTGTCCATTAGTATGGCATTTTTGTAATGAAAGCTGTACAAGAAAATTAAAAAAGATTCATAAAAGAGCTTTACGCTTTATTCATAATGATGATAAGAGTACATACGAAGAGTTGTTAATAAAGTCTAAGATGCCATCCTTAAAAGTTAGACGATTAAGATTTTTAGCTACACATGTAAAAGTTCTTACTCTTTTAGGCATACAAACTTGGTAAACATACCAAGAGTAAACACAACCAGGTATGGCCTGCACTCTGTCAGCTATAGGACAGCTAAACTGTGGAACCAACTTCCAAATGAATTAAAAGGGAATATGGGCCTTGATCAATTTAAAAGTTTGATAAATAGGTGGGAGAGGAAGGGATGTTCTTGTGCTTACCCAACTGACAGGTGCAACATCATCTCCTCAAAATCTTTTTAATCTTGCTGGCATGTTAATTTTAATGTTTTTAGTTGCTTAGTAACATCTGCTCTTAAATTCATTCTGCATTGCTTTTATTATAGTGCTTAATTGTGTGCTTGATTACTTACATGTTATTTATAATTTGTATGTCAAGTTGATTTAAGTTAATGTGTATGACTTGTGTTTTATTTACGTCGATTTTAAAGCTCTACAGAGCTTATGTTTATTGTTTGATATATCGACTTCAAATAAAGTTTACTTGACATGACTTGAAAACATCCGGGTCATCACGGTTACAAAAGAGTACGCAATCATATTAACGGAACCAAGATACCCGATTTTAGAACACATTGCATTCGTGCCATTTCGGATGTTGAAAGTAAGCCAAAATCAGTGACAGAGAATATTTGACGATTGGTGATTTTGAAGATTTCAGTCTTTGATTGTAATTATAATTATATTTGACTGTTTGGCCATGTGTAATGATGATAAAGCTGTGGGAGCTTCAGAGCCTTATAAGCGCATGGCGAGTGTTTCCTGCACAAGACGTAATTGTTGAAATTTTATTCTACGACTTTGGCGTTTACATTTATATACATGTCTCGGGAATTGGATATCCAGAAACTAAGCGCTTTTACACAGCACGCAGCCGGTGTCTATGCGATAACTTGTAGAATTCGATCTGTATAGCGTATCAACTGGGAAATATAGCTAGTTGAGAGGGACATGTATCTAAGGGCATGTTTTATTTCAATGATTGTGGCTTAAGTTTGAATGATTCGAGAGACAGTTTTTAGATATATATACGTTTGAAATCGATCCCCGTACTTTCCTTTAATGAACAAAAACACACAAAACTGGTAATTAATGTTGTTATATAAAAATTCGAATAAAGTATATTTTATTTAATTTTTTTACAACAACGTTATATATAGCCAATCAAAAGCAGATATTTTCTTCCTGTGAATATTTAAAACAATCTTCATGCATTTTGTAACCTCGCAGCTGCATGTTAAAATTGCTTTTGTTAAAAAATAAAACGGTAGAGATTTTTGCTCAATAATCCCAAGTATTTTTTTTTTGTGTTTTTTCAAACGGTAACCTATATTTCTTATATATATTTTTGCAAATACAAAACAGCCCGATGAACTGACTAGAATTTAAACATTTTTTTGTGCGTGTAATATATTTAAGTACCAGTCTGTAAGCTTAGAATCATGCAGTTCTGTAATATGTGATCAATTTATTTTTTTACGCCTCAGATAATCGTCGAATTGCAAATCATAGGTGACAGAGGGAACGGGGTCGAATTCAAATGTATCTAAACACAAGCTTGTTTTTGCAAATTGTTGATATTGAACTCTTGATTTATGTTTAAATTCACCATTCTGATTATGAAGATCATTTAAAAAATACACACACCGAAATTCACGATGCATCGTAGCACTACGCCAGTTTGCGTATTATTCAGGTTCGATATCTGTGAACATGGAACACACAAAACTCTTCCATATATTACATGATTGAACTACTCTAGGAGAGAACCTCGTAAGTGTGATTCACTTTTGTTCAATCCCTTTTGTTTATATGCAAATAAAATATGTTTAAACTAATTGAACTACAAACTTAAGACTAGTTGGACTTTCCAATTTTCAAGGCCAAATTTTTAAGTCGGACCGCTTTTACATGACACATAGGTAAGTAAGCAAGTAAGTAACTAAGTAGGTAAGTAAGTAGTTTATTACGTCATATAAAATAAAAATACTTAAAACTATTATATTAGATTTCTGCCTTTAAGACATATGAGAAACTTTCATTCAATACAATGAAACACATATACAGATAAGAAGACAAATAAAAGTCATATCATGGCAAAACAAATTTAAATCACATATTCATACAATATACTATACATATTTACCAATCTTCATTAAAATAATAAATGCATGATTCAAGTAAGAAGTAAAATTTCAAAACAATCTACTTTTATAATGATAAAATTTACTCTGTGTCTACAAATTATATCTAATTATAAGGCTGCACGTGATGTAGCTGTAAAGTTAACAAGTCTGAATATTCTTCTAGATGAGACGGGTTGGGAGACTCAAAAAGATAGACGAACAAATCACAAGCTTATATTATTTCATCTGATGGTCAACAATACTGCTCCGGCATATCTCTACTTTGGTTCCTACATATTTGGCAATACTCATACATATCGTGCTCGGAATGCCAGCAATTCAGTTAACATACCTTCAAAGACTAGCTACTATCACAACAGCTTCCTGCCTTCGTTCAATAGATTGTGGAATTAGATTATGTAATGAACTTAAAAGCATGTGACTTCAATACTTTGTATATCTGTAATAGTGCTTGGTCATCACCTATTTGTTTCATACATAATTGTCTATACCATTTCTAATTATCTTTTTCTTGGGAGAGGAGTTTGTAAAAGTGTTCGACACTTATTCTCCAATCCCAAAATTGCTTATATTCACTTGCTATTGATATGTAATATTACTGAATAAAATACTGTTTACACAAATAATAAAATGTAGAGAAAATTATGAAGCCGATAGGAATTATCATAAAAAAACGAAATTAAAAAATAGCTTTTGATAAAAAATGTAAAACTCATTAAAATATTATAATAAATGAAAATACTGATACTAGATCAAAATTATATACAATAAAAAATATCCATATCTTGACCTTATAATATTCAATAAATCTGAAATGGTGCTAAAATATCACAGATGTGTTTTCCTGCGTTTGAACATGAAGTTCAATGTTTTTGCTAGTAAAACCTGGACATCATCTGTCTTCATAATATAATCAAATTTATCATCTGAGTTAATGTTATTAAAGCTGCATTAGCTGCCAAATTTGTTCAGTTTTTATTCTAATTTTGCTGATAAAATGAAATAAGATTGTGGTAACGCAATTGAAGAAATAGCTTCCGATAATACCTACAGAATATTGTGAAAACGTTTTTTTAATCAAAGATCGATAGCTCAGATCTAATTATTTTTCGCCATTACTTCCGAAGATTGCCGACAGGACATTAACCTGGGTTAAAAATACTTTAACCTAGGTAAAAAAAAATTACAATAACGGATACACAGGTAAGCACGTGTCTTGTTTACATTTCATTCCATTTATTTCTTGATTAGTTTTCAAATAAATAATGACAGTTACTGACCATATTTGTGCCACATTATATCGCAATTCGTAAATTTCAAAAGGATCCTTCGATTATATTAACTTTTGTTCTTTTACGGCTTGAGTCCGACTGTCTTCCTTGTCATTGATTAACCACTTTCGCTTTACAATCAAATTTGTTTTTAAAAAAGCGACTCTTACAACACAAGCGTGGATTAAGGTCACCAGAAGTCACATGCATACGAATTTATCTAGGTCGATTTGTATCAAGGAAGTCTATTTATAGACTGAACTTGACTTAGAGATCGTCGGCAACCAAATTACGTAACCAGGGTAGACATTTCAACATATAACTACCAAAACAACAATCCGCGGGTTATTCTACTTGCAAAGTTTGCATTACGATATCGCTCCGCCGCCGATCATACCCAATTTCAAACGTGATGTTTACTATACGTAGGACATGGACGTGTAACGATATTAAGGCTATTTAATATGTGTAGAACTGCAAGATTTCAATGATTATATGATATTAACTATTTAAATTTTGACGCAGAGAGCTGGACTATTTTGTCAAATTGACCCGAATATTCACAGGGAAGAAAGCTCAATCGAGATTTACAAATTTATTTCTCTTAATCTGGCTCTTTTAATGAAGATGTCGGGAGCTTCTAATGACGGATTTTCGGAACTGCAATGTACACTTTTTGTGTAGTAAGTATAGATTACAATGGCGAATCCAGGGGAGGGTGCATGGGGTTGGTACCCCTCCGGTCCGGTGTTTGCGCATGACAAGATGGACGACACTGTTTATCATAGCAACATAAAATATGGAATTTAATATTGTTCTTTATGCGTATGTACTTTTATTTTCGGGTGTATGGGACCTGTTTGATGCGTTTCGTCCTCCGCCCTACTTCAATTTATGGGAGTCCAGCTGATTTCATGTAATTTCAACACCTGATGGCCCTATCCATACGTCCTAGATTTTGACATTTTAAACTTTGAATTGGACAAAATTTTGAGGGTCTCGAGGAGTACCTTGACTAAAATGGCAAATCGGAAAAAGACTGAACAGAAGGCAACTTCACAAATTCTAAACGAGACTAGGAATGTTTTATATGGAGATAATCAAGTGAATGAAAGCGGTGGTATTGAAGCAGTCCTCGGTAACTTACTTGCAGTGCTTGGCCGTATGGACACAAAATTGTCAACCATCGAAAAAAACACGAATCAGAACACTTCAACTTTAAAAGATATGAGTGATAAACTGACGTCTCTGACTTCGAGAGTGATCACTGCCGAACATGACATCAAAGATGTAAAAGATAGAGTTTCAGAATTAGAAGCTAACACAGAAGGGACTGGGAACTTATTTGATGAAATGAAAACAAAAACCGAGGACCTCAACAAAGCTGTCAGAGATTTAAGAGCCGATAAAATTGATCAAGAAGATGAATATCAGACGGTCAAAGAAAAACTTGATTTACTCTCGGCAGACAACAACGCCCTGAAAGAAAAACTTACGGATCTTCAATGTAGGCAAATGAAATATAACCTGATTTTCACAGGACTACTTGAACAACCCGAAGAAGACTGTGAGGCTAAACTCCGACAATTCTTAGCACAGGAAATGAACATAACACAGCATGTTGAATTAGGGAATGTCCATCGCTTTGGCAAGAAGTCGGATACCTACAATAGCCCACCACGCCCTATTGTAGCAAGATTCATATATTGGCGAGATCTTGAAGCGGTAAAAAAGGCAGGAAAGTTTTTGAAAGGGAAACATTTCGGCGTTAATGAACAATTTCCAACCGAGATAGAAGACCGTAGGAAAAAACTGTATCCAATCATGAAGGAGGAGAAAAAGAAAAAGTATAAAGTCGTTTTAAAACGAGACAAACTATATGTTAACAACGAACTTGTTGTCCCAGCAGACTATCCTACCGGTAATCGTGTAGAGCCCCGCTACAATAGACAAGAAAGAAAACGAACACGAGTGAGTTCTACTCCCGATAGAGAAACATAGGAAGACGACCTTGAGAGACATAAACCTGACCGATAAATCATCTGATCGTAACGGTTTTACAAATGACAATAGTTTGAATATCTTAACATTGAATGTTTGCGGATTAATAAGAAGAAGTCAGTACCCAGAATTTACTGAACTGATTGATAAATATGATATTTTGTGTCTTGTTGAAACTAAAACAGACGATAAAACTGTTATTGATTTAGAAAATTTTAATGTTATTATGAAAAATAGATTTATTTTCAGAAGGGTACGTTCTGGGGGTATTATTTTGGCTTTCAAGAAAACAATTGAAAAATACATTGAATATATTGAATCTGATAGTAAATATGTATTGTGGTTTAAAATTAAGAAGGGCATTTTGAAACTAAACGATGCAATTTTATGTGGAATTATATACATACCGCCTGAAAACTCGGCATACTGTGTTGGTAGTCCATACAATGAAGTTGAAAATGAATATTTACGTTTCAGCAACAATTACGAATATATTTGCCTTATGGGCGACTTCAACGCAAGGGTTGCAGAAGCTAACGACTATAATGAAATTGTTTATGACGAGTTCTCGGGCATGTTAGAAAGTCAAACTAATGGTTCAGAAATTCTGAACGAATTGAATGTACCATTAGATAGAACTAATTGTGACAAAATAAGGAATAATTTTGGTAACTCCCTACTAGAGTTCTGTAGAAACAACTCATTATTTATAGTTAACGGTAGAGCTGGAGATGATAAAAATGTTGGAAATTTTACTTGTAAAGGAACTAGTGTTGTAGATTTTGTTGTTTGCTCTCCAGTATTTTTTAGCATTATAAATGAGTTTTCAATTTTAGATTTGAGTAAGTTATTGTCTGATGTACATAATCCTATCCATCTTGTTTTGAAATGTATTAGTAAACCAAATGAAATGGAGCAAGAAAACGTATCACTGATCAAGAAAACTAAGAGATGGGATAATGAAAAAGCTGGCGACTTTCAAAATTATTTAAATACTCAAAATATTGATATTATTTTGCAAGAAATAGAAAATGTCAACATGAACAATATTGACAAAAATATTATAAATGGGCTCGTTCAGAAAGTTGGTGAAATTCTGACAGATGCTGCCGAAAATACCTTTGGAACATATATTCCTTCTAATAAGCAAAATAAAAAGAAGAAAAATGATAAACCGTGGTTCAATGCTGATTGTAAATTAGCTCGAAGGCGTTATAAACGTTCAAAACGTCAATTTAGAAGTATGAAAACAGAGGCTTTGAAGAATCAAACAAAGCGACTAGAAAAAGAATACAAATCCACTTTGGATATTAATATAAAATTACACAGGCAGCAGTTAAAAAGGAAATTAAATAATTTGAAAACTAAAAACCCAAAGGAGTATTGGAAAATTATAAATGGTTATAAAAAGAAAAAGTCACCAGATATTCAAATAGAAAGTTTATTTGATTTTTTCAACACCCTTAACATGAATCCACACAATGATGATTTTGATCTACCCGAGGTAGATGTTGTAAATGAACAAATTAATCATACTATTTCTTATGAAGAAATAGAACAAGCTATAAAACGCTTGAAAAATGACAAATCGTCAGGTGACGATAATATTGTAAATGAATATTTGAAATATTCATTCTCTATCATGCCTAATGTATATGTTAGATTATTTAATATCATTTTTGATAGTGGCATTGTTCCCGATGAGTGGCTTCTTGGTAATATTATACCAATCTATAAGAACAAAGGAGACCAATTCGATCCAAAGAATTTTAGGCCTATTACTATTATAAGCTGTTTTGGAAAATTGTTTACCTCTGTCTTAAACTATAGATTGAACAAATTTTCAGAAGAAGTGAACCTGATATGTGAAAATCAGGGTGGGTTTCGACCAGGATACTCAACGATAGATAATTTATTTGTTCTGAATTCCCTTATTGATCTGATAAGACAATATAAGAGGAAGAGATTATTTTGTTTGTTTATTGATTTTGAAAAAGCTTTCGATAAAGTTCGGCGTCTTGGTCTCTGGAATAAAATGTTACCAAACAATATAAATGGTAAAATGTATAATATTATTTTCAACATGTATAGTAGTATTAAGTCGAGAATTTTATACAATGGTAGTATGTCTGAATACTTTGAATGTAATATTGGTGTTAGACAGGGAGAAAATTTATCTCCTTTCTTATTTGCCTTATTTTTAAATGATTTAGAACAATTCTTCGTAGAGACTGATGTTAGGGGGTTGAACAGCCTATCTGATGAGATAGGTGATCAACTCAACATATTTATCAAACTATTTTACTTTTATATGCTGATGACACAGTGTTATTAGCAGAGACAAAAGAAGATTTACAGTTTCAAATTGATAAATTTTATGAATATTGCACTCAATGGAAACTGTATGTTAATACTAATAAAACAAAAGTAGTCATTTTTTCTTCAGGTCGCATACCTAGAAATACACATTTTTCATATAACGGTAATGCGATTGAAATTGTTAAAGAATTTTCATACCTCGGTCAATTATTTTCAAGATCAGGCAGTTTAACATCAGCGAAAAAGATGAATGTTAAAAAGGCTACCATAGCTATGTATGATGTTCTTAAAAAGGGTAGACTACATAACCTGTCAATACGAGACCAATATGACTTATTTGACAAGATAGTAAAACCTATTCTTTTATATGGTTGCGAGATATGGGACCATACTAACTTAGACATTATTGAGAGGGTTCATTTGAAATTCTGTAAGCTATTGCTTAACTTAAAGAGGAGTACGCCAAATGTTATGATATATGGTGAGCTCGGTGCTTACCCTTTAGCTGTTCAAATTAAGTCTCGTATGATGGGATATTAGTCTAGACTCGTAAATGGCAAATCCAGTAAACTTTCAAATGTACTTTATAGATATATGTATGAACTATATATTCAAAACATATTTGAATCTCCATGGGTTAACATGATTAAAAACACTCTAGATAATTGTGGGTTTGGGAACATTTGGCACATTCAGTTTGCGGGAGGTTTTCATTCAGAGTGGTTTACAAAATCTATTAGTCTGCGATTAAAAGACCAGTTTCAACAAACATGGAGATCCGACGTAGAAAACTCGCATAAATGCTTTTGTTATAAATTGATTAAAGAAAAATTTGAATTCGAAAACTATTTAGATATTTTACACGAAAAGGATGCTATTACTCTTTGTAGATTCAGAGTAGGCAACCATAGACTACCAAGCGAAACAGCAACTTGGCAAAACTTTGATAACTCAAGTTTATGTACCTTATGTAATAATGGAGAACATGGAGATGAGTTCCATGTCATTTTCCAATGTCTCCATTTTTCGGACACGAGGAAGCAATTTTTAAACAAAAGATATTTAGAGCGAGTGAATGTTCTGAAATTTAAAGATCTGTTTCAGACAAAAAACAAGCATGAATTACGAAACCTATGTAAATTTGTTAAACTCATCGAAATTGATTTTAAAAATGTTTCTCAAGGTTAGTCCTCTACAATGCCACTATCTGAAATTTGTCAAAATGTGTTAAAATGTTATTTACTTAATCTTTTTTTTCTGTTATCTTATTATAGTTTCCACAATTGTCATGCGCTGAATATTTATGTATTAACTGTATTGTCTTCTCTGTACTGTAATGGTGTTTAGAGAATAAAAGAATCTGAATCTGAATCTGAATCCTCCTTTTTATTGGAAAATTTTATGTGTGATTAATTTGATCCCAGGAATTTAACTTCTGTATATGAAATGCAAGCACTGTGTACATGTATGCTGATTAATACATGTGCATGTACATAAATAATATAAAAATGGTAAATACACATGTACATACATGAAGCAAACAAAGAAGTATTTAAAATAGAAAATAAATAGAATTGTTAAATTATTATGATTTCAAAGCAGAGATATAAACAATGTCTCTGTTTCAACGGTAAGGATGAAAGGAGGTCATGTGGCATATTCATCACATTCAGTAGGTAATCTTGAACTATCAAAAAGGGGTATCCAGTGAAATAAAGTATTGTCCTTGGGACACCAGTGGACACATGAGCCATGACATTACACATACACTTGTACATGTACATGTTCCTAAAATCCAAACTTCCACACCGACCATAGACCTTTATCGCATACCCTATATCACGCCCATAGACCTATATCGCATACCCTATATCACACCCCTACACATGTATCACATACCGTATATCACACGCCTAGACATATCTCATACTGTATATCACACCTCTAGACCTATATTGCATTCTATATCACACCCCTTGACCTATATTGCCTTCCATATCACACCCCTAGACCATTATTGCCTTCTGTAATTCACACCCCTAGACTTATATCGCACATCCCTAGACCTATATCACATACCGTTTATCATACCCCTAAACCCATTTCAAGTACCCTATATATCACACCCACAGACATATATTGCATACCTCATATCACATGCCTAGACTTATATCACATACTGTATAGGATCTATATCGTATTCTCTAAATCACACCATAGACCTATATGGTATACCCTATATCACACCCCTAAACCCATTTCAAGTACCCTATGTATCACACTCACAGACATATATTGCATACCTTATATCACACACTTAGACCTATACTGCATACTGTATATCACACCCATGGACCTATATTGCATTCTCTAAATCACACCCATAGACCTACATGGCATACTTTATATCACACCCCTAGACATGTATTGCATATCATATATCACACCTTGCACAGAACACCATTGAAGTATATTTTGTATAGATAAAATATAAGAAAGAATGAACATGACATGCAAAAATCAGTTAGATATGCAGTATCAAGCCTCGACAGATATCATCCTGCGAGCCAGTGGCCCTTTAGTTGATACAGGAGTCTCCTGTTGATACTGCATGTGATACAGATTTTGGCATGTACTATTCAGTATGGAATTTATAGAAATAGTAATACAATGTACATGTGTATTAATGTAAGTCATAACTGATTATCAATATGGTTCTTTTTTAGTACATTGTCAAGATATACCATATACATTTATTAAGAATGCAGATCATAAAGTAAGAAACAAGATTTTCATGACACAAGAAAGACACAGTTGTGTAAGAAATTCTGTGGCCATGGAAGTGCATTGAAAATGTGTTGGATATCAAGGCTACCAAAAGTAGACCTTTTCTAAGAGCTGATTTTCATGGACATTCTTACATGTACAATGTACTAGGTAAGTGTCGAAGGTATACATTATTTATTCCTATACTTTGTATGTACACAGTTATTTACAATTTTCAAAACTGGTGATTGGTACACTGTTTTTATTGCTAGTGTAGAACATTGTAGTCATATTTCTTAGTAAAATTTGCAGTTAACATTTGTATGTCTGTGAACAAGAAATATACACTGAAAACTACAAAAATACATGTGCATACACTCTAACTATGGTTATTGGCGTATGCAGTGCAGTATCAATTAAAGATTTCATACATGAAATTATGATTTTTGTGATATAGTAATACATGTATCTAATTTGTTCTCTACTTTACAGTGTGATATTAATTGCTCATAGATAAATCAACATTCAGGGATTGATCCAGAGATTTTGAAATGGGGGTCCATACATCATTATAAATTAGCAGGTAGCTAAAATCATACATGGAAAAAGCCCTAAAGCAATATCCTTAGCAAGCTTTCCATTTTCTGTATTTAGAAGGTTTTTGTCTCATAAATGAAATGACTTTTAAACTCGTCTGGTTATGAGGGGATGTTGTTTTAACAATGACAGGTGAAAAGTAACCTGCTGTACTCTTACTTACATGTATGTTACCTGTTAATACTTATTGAAACAAAGATGTGCTTATGAAATACACTGAACATTTTTGTAAAGTTTGTTATGTTATCTCAGATAAACTTGAATTATTTTAGAAAAAGAAATGTTTATTTGTTCTTAATTAATACAGCTGATAGAGATATTAAAAGAATAAAACCTAAGAACACTGAAATATAGCAGATATATACTATATTAACATTTTTAATGTAGGGCAAAAACTATAAATAATGAAAGAAATATTGTTTGCATATTTTTAAAGGACCAATTTAGATCACTGTGGGAATATTGACCTGGTGGTTTAAAAACCAGTAAAAACCCGGTACTGTTATAACAACCCAACCTTTATTTTTGCCCGAATTTATGAATGATTTGCACGAAATTATCTCTACATGTAACAATATTTCTCAACAAGAGGATGTTTCTCCATATTATATGGTTAAAATGCATATCTATTTTCATGATTTTACATTGTAACATTTTGCATATATCAGACACTGTTATGATTTTTATTTTCCTTGATTTCTTTTCAGTGGTTATCACTTATAAGTTTCACTAGATGAAGTGAGAAGAAAGCAAAAGTAAAACAGACCATTTCTGTGCTGGGACACTATTTAAGCATGAAACAAAGTTCATGATTCTCAAGTGCCGGCACATGTATGTGTAGCATGAAGCAGCTGTAAATGTATATGTCAGCATCTCTTAATAAAAAAAACTAAAAAAAACACATGAAGCCTGATTTCTAAGCACTTATATATTTGCAAAACATAAGTTACTTGAATTGTGATCTTATATATATTTGTGAAACAATCATGCAGAAAAAAAAATGAAAGAAATGCACATACATTATTGAAAGCAGACAGGTATAAAACACTCAGCAAATAGTGATTCATCATAAAAAAAGTGGTACTCATGGGGTATGGGTTCACTGGTAACTTTTTTGTTCAGGAGAGAAAAAAAAGATGGATTTATACTCAAAGTCTATGTGTCAAGGTGTGGGTCCATTCTTACTTAGAAAATTCATCGAATATTGATAGTCAGTGATTCTCAGTGGAATTAATATTTTGTAAGAAATGCTGATTTAAATATTAGGGCATTTGAGGACATCAACGTACGTGTACAGCCAGGAATACCAAAAGCAATAATACAAAAGAAGATCAAAAATACATATTGATGAACGGACTGTATAAATATACATTGCGTTAAAACAGATGGTGATTCTTTAAAAAGACTAAGTTTTGATCGGTTTATTTAGTTTCAATTTGGTTACATGAATATTTTGATTGCTTTGAGGTCTTCCTTGACTCAGCGCCTCAGCACTTTGATTTGTCTTGCAAGACAATAAATATATAGATGCCTATTTCATGTATTTAACAAATTTTATTTGTGGATATTAAATGAAATTATACAATTTGGTAGAAATAACTCAAAGTTAAGGCATATTTCAACAGAAACAAAAAATTACGAAAATGACAGCTAATGCAGCTTTAAAAGAATTATCAAAACTACATTGATAAGTAAAAAATCCCCCCCCCCCTAATATCGGAAAAAAGCTCACATTCTATTAAAAATGCTGCTCTGTCTCTACTTGATTTCTCTCACAAAATGTACGAAGTCATTTAATGGCGTAGTTGGCTTGGTGTATCGTCCGGTTTCCACTGCCAGTGGCAATGAACCACTTCTAAAGTCAGATAAAATGCGACGGATCACGGTATTTAACAGTTTTTACATAAGAGCTTGTTTCAAGTCTGTTTTTATATCTCCAGAATGTGCTAAGCTTATTTCCATTCTCACAAGTTCTGTCATTGAACACTTCAGTTATCCACTTTTCTTTATCAGTGTCATTAAGACTATTCCGAACAAGATTAATTTGTCGAGTCGATATTATTGTTTGTAGCAAAATACTCCAGATTACAGTTTCTCAGCAAAGTCAATGCACGTGAATACCATGAACGACTTTTGGTTTTCTTAGCATGATGTATGACCCATACAATTCTATCGTGTTTTATGTTTGACAATTTAAAGAACAATCTTGTAACTTCAATGTTCTGTTTCGTTTTCACGCTATTCCATCCTATATCTCCGCGTACAGCCTAATTTAAAGAGTTTTCGGAGGCACCTAAGAAGCATCGTCAGGATCTATTTTGTACTGTCTCTAGTTGTTTGTTTTCTGATAAACCCCATATACTTGATCCATATAATAGAACCGGCTGAACAAGACTTTCATAAAGTTTCTCGAAAACATTCAAGTCCATTCTACCACAAAAATGAATTTTGTATTTATTGCCGATAGTGCCCGACTTGAAGATTTTCTTACTCCCCTAACTGTAAACTTCCAATCTAAATGTTCTTATCCACATCCCAAGATACCTATATTTTTAGTATTATATTCAACTTGCGAACTTCCACAGTAAAAGTTGAAGTCAGATCGTCGAATTGAAGGACATCTGAAATGTACTATACTTGTAATATAGTCGATTTGTCAATTTTATATGGCAAGCCGTTGTGGAATTTATTCCCCATTTATTGATATTAATGAATATTCAATAACATGTTAATAAATATTTATCAACATGTGCATAAATGCTCTATTGATATCAATAAATAGATGAATATTAACATGTTGATAAATCATTCATCGATATCAATAAATTGAACGAATTATTAACATGTTAATAAATATTATTTCACATGTTATTAAATCTTATTCCGGATTATGCATGCTGGGCAATATCCATTAATATAAGCAATTACAAACACTTTTCTGTCCACGATTAAACCATCTTTAGTGGCACCCTCTTTATCAACACGTTAATAATTCATCTTGGAGGCCTTATGCGACTTCTGGCGCGGAGAGATTTAAGGTTAAGGTAAGGTAATAATTCATCTATTTATTGATATCAATAAATGATTTAATAATATGTTAATAAATATTTATTAACGTGTTGGTAAATCGTACAATTTATTGATATCAATAATTAATTATTAACATGTTGATAAATCCTTTATTGATATCAATATTTATTTATTAACGTGTGAATAAATATGTTATATTCATTGATATCAATAACTGACAATTTATTGATATCAATAATTCATTTATTGATATCAATAAATGACTTGTTGATATTAATTAATAAGTAATAAATTCCACAACGGCTTGCCATAATTTTATAACTTATGCAACTGAAATCCTGAATAATTTCTCTTTCTCCACTGTCAAATGTAAATCTTGTATGCTTTAAGGTTAACCAGTATAAAGACTGGGGATGCACAGTTATTTTTACATAGACATTTTTAGGAGTGACCGGTGCCTGTAATATCAACTCCTTGCATAGAAATGAACAGGTACTGATAAGAGGTTAGAGGTCAATTTTTTAAAATTTTTATAATACAAACCAAATTAACCAGCATATTCAGTTCCCAGTAAAAGTTGTTAATTGGGGTTCGTTTATCCACGTAAATAACATGGAATTTAAATTTGATAGATTGAATATATAAAGTGGACCAGTGAATTAAATATAGTCTACTTAACAATTGGCTATGATAAAAATGTTGTCTATTGAAAAATAACATAAATTTTCCATGTGCATATTGTTTATTGTGCGAAGTGCAATAAACAAAATATGCACATGAAAAATTTGTTATTTTTCAATAGACAACATTTTATCATAGCCAATTCTTATAAATTAATTTTAAACATATTTTTATTTTTAAACATGAAAAAATTAGCTCTGAATTTAAATGAATAGGGCGTGTCAATATTTTTTTTTTATCCATTGAGATATAACAAAATTATTTTAACTAATCAGTTTACAGTATTTACCTCAAATTAATTTATTATAGTTTACTATAGAAATCATTGAGTGGACCCCTGAATTGAACCTAACTATCTGCATTTGAATGAGAATATTATCCCGCGGTAGTGTAAAATAATTGCAGCTGTAAACAGTCTTTACAAATCGCTCTGGCGACTTTTTATTTTTTTTATTTTTTGTTGGTTGGGGGATTTTATAATATAATATAATAGAAACCATATAATTACAATGTAACTTTGTATATCAACGGATTCTGGACGCAGGCCCGGTTCAACAAGAGTCTTTCCGTTTTTCGGGGGGGGGGGAGGGGTGATGGTTAAATAATATAATAACAATAAAGTTGAAAACGATAGCACTTTCCGTATATCCGTAACATCCTTCATTTCGTGCATTATAAAACTAGAAGAGCGTTGCTTCAAGGGGATAATCGACTGTCTTTGTGGATTTAAACCACTAACACCCCCCCAAAAAAAAAACCTTTCGTAACACAGTGTTAACCAATTATTTGCATGATATGTGACGCTGACAATCAGCTGACTGTTCCTATGCTATACTTGGTTTAATTTTAGTTTTTCATGCTAACATATGGGCTAAAAACCACTAATTCCACTTCCCACGCATAGGCTTCCATGCTAATTTCACAATATTCAATGGCTCCTCTGGACTTTACCTTAACTTTAACCTGCAGAGGACTATATATCAGCATGGTTCTACGTATGTCAGCTCACAATCCTCAGAATGGCATGTGGGGTTAGCAGACTGGCAATGCAGTAGTGGTCACCGGAAGTGAAGGGTCTATAAATAGCATGGGAAATCTCAGTGTTTTCACAAGATAGGGGTATATTTAGAAACCATTATGGAGATTTGGCTTCACATCACAAGAAGCAAAATGCACCTATAAAATGTACAGAAATGTTTTCCTTTCAGAAACTGTTTAAATTTTTTAAATAAGATGAGAACTTTTTTCACAGCACTATGAGGAACAGGGGTAATTTCTGCGTAGGACTATTTTTGCCTACGTTCCAAATGCTCATTGGTTGAATTGGTAGTCTGTAACCTATATACTCAATTCTGATAGACCCGGTTTGCACTCATATGTATAATACACGACGGACTGAGGTGTTTTTTGACGTCCTTGGCTATCGTTTGGGGTCTCTCAAGGACGGCGTAAAGCTTCAAAGCTTTTACACAATCATCGGGCATAATCAAACCCGTGATTGTGGGTCATTGTGTAATCGGGGAAATTAGTTGTCATGTGACCACGTTCATTCAATAAAATTAATGCATGATCGCGTGATTTAATGTTGTTCGGTGATCTAATAATTCAATTTGTAATATGCACGGTTTATGCAGCATTGTATAGCGTACAGCAACATTTGCAGAATCTTTGACCCAGCAAAATACTTTTAGAGATAAAATAAACACTTTCCAGTGCATGTTAGACAGATATTGGTGCATGCCAGTTAATTAGCGAGAATTTCCAAGGCCAAAAAAAGTAATGTTATGTTTCCGACCACTATTGTAAAAATTTGTAGGGTCGGTATGTTAGGTAGAGATTTTTATTTTCGTTTGATATTTTTGAAATGAAATAAGTCAAAAAGATACAATGAAAACCACATATGCAAAGACTAAACATGTAATAGTCTACAGCCTAATCTCTTTTGGGATTGGGCGCATGAGTAATTTTTTTGTTTTGACAGAGGTGGTAAAAACAAAAAATATCTCAAGTGCCAAATTTCGAATGTTTTTCGTTAAGTATATGACTGTAAGTGGGATTTTTTTCCATTATGCAGTTGTATTCTCCTTTGCTAGAGAACTATTTAACTTGTCTAATGTAAAAACAAAGACATTATAGATGTAAATTCTTAGCAAATCATACATTACTAATTGGTCCTAAGGAAGAATAATTGACAGGCTTTTTAGGGAATTGAAAATGGAGCATGTCCAAATCCCGAATTTGCATGTGTGTGTGTGTGTTATATATTTAATATAATAGTGTCACCGCAAATGGTTCTAACAAGACGTCATCATTGGCGGCGTCCGTTCGTGATTTTTAAATGGTTATGGTTGATCAACTGTTATGAAATTTTGATATGATTTTACTAACTACTAATTAATTGTTCCTATTTATTTATTTTTTTTTTTAGTTTATGGCCCTTACCATTTTAAAATTAGGGCCATCCATGTAACTGACAGATACCACACTGTCGGTTTCTGTTAATCTAAAAGAAAAAAGCTGAGAGCCAAGAATTTTATCAAGCTAACCTATATAAAGTGATATGCCCAATCCTTATTAACATGTCATAGCAAGTTAAACATATTTATTGATTTCAGTAGATATTTAGTAACACAAGTTAATATGTATTTATAAGCATGTGCATAATTCATTTATTGATTTCAGTAAATGGAGGAGTTTTCTGGATGATGCAAACACGTTCACCCTACCGGTGTACCTGAGTCATGCTTCCAGTTTTAAGTGGAGTCCGAGTTTCTCATTTACTTTTGTTACTTTGTATATATTATTTTAGTTACTTTATTGTTCATTGTTATGTTTGTCTGTTTTCCATGTGTGGTCTTCAAGTTGTCCCTGGATTACATTCCATTGATTTCCTCTAGAATCTTGGTTCCATTGGTTACTCTTTCAAGACAAAAGGTATGTAGATTCAAATTTGCTCTTTGGGCAATACCAGTCTGCGTCCGTACTTGCCTCTCGGGCAATATCAGTCTGTGTCCGCACTTGTATATAGTTAAGAAAAATAACTTGTTCGTCCGTTATTAGGAGTTGTGACAACCACTTTTTCTTTGGTATTTCACACGATTCGATTTCCGACTTCCGGTTATGCAAAAATTGAGATCCTCTCGCTCTGACTGTACTCGGAAAAATAACAATAAATAAGAAATGCCGCTTTTTGAAGCGCTAAGTTATAGCAGTGACAAGAATGTTGTGATCTTGGACATTGGAGCGGTGTATACAAAGTATGATTTCAATTTCTTTCACAGGAATTAATGTGAATTTTCAGGGACTGTGAACGGTGCTCTTCTGCTTTTCATTATAAATGAACTGAAAACTCTCTGATACCATGCAACTACTTTGACTGATTGAAAACCATTCACTTGCCGGTGCTGGTAGTCTCTGAAATTATGTCAAACTTGTATAAGTTTTCTTGATTGATTTGTCTGTTCATATTCTATACTAGTCCGAATTTCCTCTGGCTCTGATCCTGCAACCCTCCTCTTTTTTATTTGGATATTGATAACCCGACATATCAATATCCAAATAAAAAAGAGGAGGGCTGCAGGGTCAGAGGAAATTCAGACTAATTCGATACATGCAGTGATTTGGATTGGAGCCAATAGAAGGGGCCGATTGCTTTTTATCCCATTTCTGATAGGCCGTGGCTATTTAACCGGACCTGGTTTGATAGCAATTCCATTATTTGTAGGCTATTTGATGGGATCTGGTTGAATAGCCTGTCAGCGGTTTAATTGCTCTTTTTTGTTCTTGATGGGTTGGCCATTCAACTGGATTTTGATGGACTTAGTAAAATTTTGTGATCAATCATCATTAATATGAGGATGGTGAAACATTAAATGATCTAGAAGAAACATATGAATTCTTAAATGCTCCCGAAAAAACATGAATTCAAACACCTAAGTCCTTTCATAATTTTTTATAGTCCTGAAATTTTTAACTTCAAAATTGGTAAAATGTGTCATGTATATCATATATACGGTTTTATTGCCTGCATGCATTCTCCTATTGTCAAAGTCTGAAATATGTATGGGTCGAAATGTCCAGATTTGGTAAGGAACTGTAAGTTGTCGTAGTCTGAAATGTCTTTGGGTCGAATTGTCCAGTATTGATAGCATCATTATCTTAGAAAAAACTCAGATTCAATTTATATTTAATTACTGAAGATAGTTTATGTTTCCTTCACTAGTGTGGTCCTCAGTCGTATTTACCAAGTATACTGTTTTCAAGTTCCTGATTTTACATGCGCAAACCGGATATTGATGCTTTTTCTGCTCATAAGTATGTAGAACCCAGTTGATAATACAGCCATTTTGTAGAGAGCAAAATACAATGTAATTAGAAAGAAAATCTGTAAACAACTTTATTGCATATTGAATTCTTAATTGATTACACAAAATGAAAAATCAGATAACTGTACATTTTGTTTGTATCTTATGTATACAATATAATACAATTCTGATTTATCTGAGTTCTGCATGTAAGTGTCCTAGAGAGCAAAACAAGAGAAAGAAAATCATAGACTAAGACATGCTGGGTCAAAGGGAAGTCATAATAAGGTTTATTTCAAACATTGTCCACAATTAGCAATGAATGTGAATTTTGATTCCTATGATGCGGTCCACAAAACATGTGACAACATGATTTGTCTAAAATTCTACTTCCAAATGTTTGTTTGACTCGCTTTGCTTGGCATTTAATTCTATTTATGCCCCTAATACTGGATCCGCAAATGCACAATCAACAAAATCCTAAAAGTTCAATAACTTACTCAGAAGATCACAACTTTTACATCAGAACACAGGGATTGAAGTTTAGAATTTTTTCCACTAGCTAAATTTAGCAAGTACTGAAAATTTACACTCACTAAATTTAAGTTTTTGGGGTTATTTCTGAACTTTACCTATATGAAATATAAAATTCCACTAGCAAATTTTAGCAAGTGGAAATAATTTCTACTAGCAAAATTGAATTTCAACTTGCATTTAGCAAGTATTTCCCCTTAAATTTGATCACTGGAACACAGGGACTTGAGGTCATGAGATAGATCCTTTAAATGGGCAAAAATAGTACTAAAGTGCAGTTTAAACCTTTTTTTTCATTAACTGTCCATGGCCATACACTAATGATCTATCTCGTGCCTCCAAGTCCCTGTATGTCAGAGAGCAATACTGAGTAACTTCAGAACAGAATGAATTTTTTAGAAGAATTGTACAAATACTGGAGTGTGGGTACATTCAGTCAGATGTAATTCTTTTGGAAGTTGTTGAAATTAAAGATGCCAAAAGTGATAATGATTATGTAAGTCTATGTCTGCATCAGCATCAAATAATAAAAATGATGATGCAGTTGAAGTTTCCACCTCATCCTGATGTAGCTTAGTGCTCCTTTGCAATGTTTATTAACTAACAATACCCTAATTGATTTAGAGACACAAATTCCAACAGTTGTGTGGATACATATGATGGTCCTGATTTTAAGACACACGTTTTACCTCAGTAAAGAAAAAGAAGTGGACGACCAAATGGGACCACAGAGACTGTTGTTGAATTGCCCAGTAAACGAAGGTGTATGCATGACAGTGGCAACATTGTCAAACTGATCCTTTCAACCTGAGATCTTTCAAGGAAATCTAACATATGAAACTTATATGGTTTGTCAGGCAAAATTAGCTGCCATATATAACATTGTACTTATTCCAGTGGACAAAGTTGGAACAAATGTTCCTTGATTTCAACATAAAACTGGTAATAAAGTACAATGTACTGCACTGAAGAAGCATGGGGGGCTGTTAATAAAACACACAGTGAAAAAGTTGCTAAACATCTGTTCTTATGTAATATTCACCAAAAGACGCAGAAAAAAGCACTGTACCATTTGTGTTTAGAATAGGTTCATTTGCCACGCGTCTGGTTAAAAAAGACACTGAAGTCAAAGTACTTGTACTGGTTTTGCTCTTGTGAGAAGTAAAAATTTCAGAAGCATATTAGCAGCTATATAAGTAAACTAATGTTTCCAAATGATATCAGCAGTGTATATATTAAAGAATAATGATATCAGCAGTGTGTATGTTAAAGAATAATGATATCAGCAGTGTATATGTTAAAGAATCTTAAAGTAAAGAAGTTCATTAAAAATGGTCCATTTTAATCCCAATCACTGTACATGTAGTCATTACTATTTTCAATTATACATATACCGGTAGTTATTAGATAAGATAAGAAAACTTTACTTTGATTCAGTGTAAGTTAACAAAAAACACTAGCTCAAAGGAGCTTTTAAACGAAAATTTTAACTTAATTTTTATTTAAAAGTTATTTATTTATTATATATATTTATTTGCTAGTATAGAAATGGAATTGAGGACTATTAAACTTATCTTAATTGTTTATTATTTTTAAGACTACATGAACATGCCTATTAAGATACAATCTCATATTAATATAATTAATTTTATATAAGTACCATTTCTATGTGTTCATGGAATCCTAGATTATGTCCTGGTTTTAAAGATTTAAAAAAATAAATTAATGGATTTTGAATAAGCTTTTGGGATTCTACGTAAGTTAAACAAAGGCATTTATGGAATGTCACCTCCTTTATCAGAAAGTGTCCAGAGAATACATATAAAAATACCCAGGAAGTAACTAAAAATGACTGTCCTCATATTTCCATAAACCAAACTAATAAAAATATAGTTAAAGAATATGTTTCAAAAAATTAAAAATAATTTCATATTTTCTTATACTCTTCCTTATCCATGTTATCAGTTGCCTAAAAATGTGCCTTTTTTACATCACAAGGGATGTGTAAAATCTGCCATTTGCAGACAGCTGTTATATTTCCAGAATCTGTTCTTATGAATAACATGGAAATTTCAAAGATAACAAAAAAAATTTTATCCTAAGCACTTAAACTTAAAAACAATATGATGGGGAGCATCTTAGAGGGGCAAAAATGAATTCTTAGTTTGTCAGAGCTCACAGTGCTCACTTATGTAAGCAGTGCCTATTTGTTATCAAAAGACTATAAATTAATGTTAATGAAAATGCAAAGGTGGATTCAGTCAGCCACTAGCCCTTCTGTTTTTCAGATGAAAATGGTTTAAACTTTAAATGATAGAAAATTACTTAAGTGTGATGGTAAGAGGAAACTCGCTGAAGTATGATATTGCCTGTGACCTCACGTTCTTCAGTTCTCATGTATTAACCTAGAAATGTGTAGCATATGGTATCAAATTGTTTTCATTAAATCTTTAATTCAAGATGTTGTTTTTATAATAATTTGTCTATCAATAATTGTTTGTTTGTTTTGTAAATGCAATGCAAAAAAAAGTTTCATAAACACTTGTATGCACTGCCAGTTGTGAGGTAGGTGTAAGCTAGAGAGGCCCTATTGAAGGATAAGCCACTTATCATAAGTTAGTGATGTATTAGACCTAGGTCTTAGTGGAATGGGACATCTTGTCGCTGAGACACCCGTTTTTGAAGGCAGAAACAAATTTGAATTGCTACATTTATCTACATATGAAGGAGTTAACTCAACTCTAAATAATATATAAATCTTCCTTTTGTTAAAAATAAAAACGAAAGAAATTCCAAAGTACATGTGCCAGGGTGATTAAATGTTTTCAAGTGACAAACTTATGACTTGATATACAAAATCACATTGTAAAATTTCAAATTATATCAATAAATTGTGGACTTGTTTCTTTATAACAATTTGATTATTTAACCAGATGTGGCTTGGCAGGGGAAACAGGACCAAGGTGTATTGTACCAACAGAAGTTAGAAGTGACAAGACAGACAAGGTAGAATTAACATATGTTATATATTTATGATGTCATCATTCGGTATCTGTCATTTTCTGTAAACATTTTTTACCATAAATGTGCCTTGAATATTAGTTCATCTTTATATACACGTAAAAGCAAAAGTAGATATCAAATGATCGTGTTTTCAAAGAATAAAACTTTTTAGAAAAACTTGTACATTGTACATTTTTCCCAACTCGTAACAAATTGCAAGATGAAAACATGATCGTTTTGAAGAAGGGGTAATCATAACCTTACTATTTACTTATAGCTCTTTACTCTAATTTTTTTTAAATAAATGAAAGTTTAACAGTACACATGTATGCATCTAATTCATTCTGAAAAGATCAAAAAAGTTGAATTTAATTAATGAATCTTAAAATTGGCTTGATCTATTATTATGAATATTTGAGCTGAATGAACAGTGATGTCTAATCTTTACAATAAAAGCTACCTACACACAATAAGTTCATTACAATTGACAGCTATTCAAACTTGATAGTGTCACAAAGATCACACATGTGTTCAGTTATTATGAAGTAGCACACACACACTGGTATAATTTAGTAGGGCAGATTTCTACCTAGAGAGCTATTTAAATTACTCAACAGCCTACATGAACCTAGATTTGTGTTGAAATTTGAACCAGTCATTTTTAACTTGCTGTAATAGAAAGCAAGAATTTTGTATCAGGAAATAATAAGATGATGTAAAATTTTATTTGTTGATTCATTTATTATGTACATGTATTTTTTTTAATATCAGAAGGTGAAAATTTGGGAGTTTAACAGCACTGAAGAGTTGTATGAAAATTTGAAGAACTTCTTATTTCACTTGTTCTTTAGGTAAGGTTTTGTTCATATTAATGTGTCTTCTTAAGTTGACAGGTTTTAATAAGGCCACACCAGTTTGATTTCTTATTCTTTAGAATTTTCATTCCAGAAAATGGAGTATGTGAGTGATTTGAATTTGAAAGGAAAAGTTATTTTGCAAATGTAGCCAAAGCTTGAAAAGATCAGGCATGTGATTATAACTTCAATTTTTCTAAACATAAACCATTGGATCTGAAAATGTTGATCCAAACAAGATTTCTTACAACTGGATTAACTTCTTGCACATGGACATTTTCTTGTGGTATGCATTGAATTTTTTCATCTGTTATAGTGTTTTCACTTTAAAAGATTTGAAATGTCCATAAAACCAACATTATCAGTTATGAAGTGTGTTTTCTAACTGCCAGCATTCTGTAAATGTTTGAAGTTTTTCTGGTAATAACCAAACAAATGGATTGTTGACAAAAATGGACATTTTTTAAAAGTGGCTACAGGTCTATCATAGGCCTTTTCTTCACACATCAAACTGTAAATTGAGAAGCTCTTTTACAATGGACTTTAAACTTTACATAATTGTTTGTTATAATGGTCTTACCATCTGTATACTATTTGGGAAAAAAATGATCTTTAGTTTCAGAGTTATGGGACTTTTTCATATTTTTTGGGGCCCCATGCAGGTCCAGGTGTTGAAAGAATAGGCCTGCAGCAGGGCTAAGCTTGTCGTAAAAGGCGACTAAATAGTGCTCAGAAACCTAGCCGGGGGCTAGGTGCTCTGCCCACAGAGCAACTGGGATGTGTGCCCCAAGTGGTGGAATGGGGTACCCCTGGCATGTTACATGCTGGGGTTGTCAGGCTATAATACAGAAAACCTGACTGCAAACCATAGTAGTGCACCGTGTTGGGAAAGATGCCACGTTCCTTGCAGGTTAAAGAACCCTACTGTGGTATTCTCCAGGAGTAGGAACCTTTGCGCTTCGCCACAGGAGGCTAAATTGCCCGACCTTACCCATCCTTCCCTTTTTCTAGTGGCAATCAAAATTTATCGACCCTATTGTCCTTGTGTCCCATCCCTTTTTTTTTCATTTCATCATCATTTCATGTCCATTTTATCATCCATTTCATGTTCATGGTCTGAATATAGATGAAATATTGCTGCTCGGACATTAAACCCCAACCATCAATCAATCATATTTTTTGGGGACATTTTTTTCATACACTATAACTCCATCATGGGCAAGTTTTTTTCAGACATGTAGTACTGATCATACTAATAAGTGGTATTGGTTTTCCAAAGTTTGTGATTACCTCAATATTCTTCTTTGTGAGGCCATGTTAGTTATTGCTAAGGCATCTTAGACAATTCAAACACAAAATAAGATTGAAATTAAGTCGATTTTTAGGATGAATAACAGACAACAACTATTGACAATAACTCACCCTATCTCAGTCAGTACCCTGGATCTTTAAAGACATTTTGAGGACAAGCAATAGACAACAACTGATGACAATAACTCACTCCGACTCAGTCATGATTATGTATGAAATATTTAAGAAAGGAAAAGACAGAAGTGGTAGATTGTGGATTAAGGAACAAAAAAAAACTAGTGCAGTGGAAAAGTATGCATTGAGTTAAAAGAAAGAAAACGAAAAAACAATTGCAGTAGGGTGAA